>JADLZL010000782.1:0-600000 GCA_015844335.1 Chrysopogon serrulatus | reverse complement strand
GTCATAAGCTAATTATGCATGAAGCTATAAAAAAAAGTGTATGTATAAACGGTAACCAAAGCTTATCACAGCAAGATAAAGACATGAAAGTATTCACATGAGTACCATTTTATAATAAGAACACATGAGAAATGGGAACAAGGGGTTACAAATTAAACGTTTCATGCACCATCTGTAGTACTCATATAGTGAACAAGGGTTAGATTTAGCTAGAGAGGTACGGTAACTTGCCTGTTAAAAGTTGAACTCTGTTATAAAAGGTATTCATGGCAACATATAAGAACGAATGGGTACCTCTTATCATGTAGGTATTCTCTCAAAGTGTCGATTAGCTCCTGCACTTCGGAAGCATGAGGAGATGGAGACAACCCAAGTTTTGAACACACGCTGCAGAGTAGCCTTGGTACGTCTGGCTTCTGAGAAACCGGCACAAATGCCTTGCTATTGAAATGCCCTTTGACTTCATGATATACCTCATTGGCAAGTGTTGTCTTGCCTAAACCTCCAAATCCTACTATAGACATCACCTTCAGTTGTTTCTCTTCATCCCCTACCCATTTGACAAGCTCTTCCTTTTGGGTGGCAATCCCCACAAGCGTTGTTGAATCCTTGTATAGTGCAGACAAGCGAGGATCGACGGCCACTGGCAAGGTAGTACTTGATGTGCGCACGTCGAGATTATACCTCTCCCGGCGTTTGCTTGCTTCAATCACACGGGTCTTGATCTCTTTGATCTGATTGGCTATGTGGTAGCAATCTTTAATAGTTCTCAGAAAGCCAGAAGCCTTCTGTAGGATCCCCAGTTTGTCCTCGGCGTCCCCAACACGATCCATGAAATTGTCAATGCAATCTTCAATGTCATAGGACATGTCTATTATATCTTTCCTCCATTTTTTGGCCTGTGAGTCGAGTTCCTCAGCAGCATCGTCCATCTTCTCGAGGAGGGCTTTCATGTCGCTAAGCTCTTCCACGAGGAAGGAGACCTCCATCCGAAGCCCCATGACCTTCTTGTACTTGTCGCCCATGAGCATGGCGAGCTTTTCCAAAACAGGCTTCATAGCCCCCATGGAAACGCTTACTGCGATACTCGCGGCCGCCATCGCTTAGCCCAGGTTGACGTTGGCGATCGATCGGATGGCTTCGTCCCTCCGCTGATCTGATCCCTGTGTTCTTAGTTTGGTCCTGCAAATAACGAAGGTAATCGGTGCATGAGAAATTGACAGTGGAGATGTTCACGTATGCTAGCAAGTGACATACGACGGTGGTTACTGAAAAACGGTTTTTAGATCTGGGTGCCTGAAAAGATACAGATCATGTAGGATACGACGGTGACCATGGCACAGCAGGCATAGCTCGACCGGAGCCTGGACGAGAGTATAATAGCCTATATATACTATGAAATAAATTCGTCGAGGCAGCTAACAAGTGACAGCAGGCAGGGCAGAAGGTTGCTAGCTATAGAAGCAAGGAAAAGGGACATATACGTGTATGAGTCGACTAGATCTAGAAGAAGAAAGGAACTGAATTTAAAGAACAAAAAAGAGGAAAAATTTATATACTTTAAGTAGTAGTGAAACAAGCTAGAAATGCATGCATCAACTCTTCAAAAGAAGAAGAAAAAAACTTACCGCGGAATCGCCCAATATAATCCTATGCAGAGAATCCACGAAGAAATTAATTATTAATAAGAGAGAGCCAAATCACAAATCATATTTATGTCCCTGCATAGGCACTTGCTCTCCCGACTTGCTGCACTCACCAACAGATGTTTATGTCCCTGCAGAGGCAAAAGAAAAGGAGACAAGAAGTTGTGCCCTGTCAAAGAAAGCTTGGTGAGTAAGCTATCTAGAGGCGTAGATAGCTGAGGCTTGGACACAGTGCCATTGAGGGCGATTTTTGGTACCGCACACACTACAGATCCTCCTCTTGATCTTTTGTGCATTGGGTGGGTGTGAGTGATTCAAGTCCAGTCCATGGCCGGCGATTGTTCGTTGATTGTGGTAGATGGAGCTGTTTGGAAATTTCGTGTAAGCTGGCCAATCACATCGCTAGGTGACTGGCGTTCGAGAGCAGGCGGAAACTGCCTGGAGAGCCCGGCCGCCCGCCATCGCTGACGGAGGGAGGAAAATGCATGGGAATTGCGATGATGAGATGAGCTAGTGGACACTAGGAGACTGACTGACTGAGAGTGAGAGGCGACGCAACGCGACACAGCCTATCAGTTACTTGGACCAAACCGAATGGGCCGGTCAGCTTGGACGGGGTTACATAGGTGGGCCATAAATTATATGAAAGGAAAAGTTGCCATGGGCCGGTGGCGTACGTGGATCCTCAGCGCTCGTAAAATTTGAGCCTTGTACAGAATCTTGGGAATACCATAGTTTTCTACTCAAGTGTTCGTTTTTAATTTATCTTTTAGTACCGATCAGCTTACAATAAGGATCTACAAAAATAGACCTATGATGCATATAATTTACAGTATGCTTATATATAGTGGCAACTTATGTTGTATGTATGGTCCTACTTGTCAATATGTTTATGGAGTGGCAACTATATATATCTGGTCGTCCTACTTATCAACTTACATATAACGGCAATTTATTTTATAGTATATTTATATATAGTGGCAATTAAAAAGTTTCAGTTATTTTTATTGTGTATACTTAATTAGTCTTCAGTTTTTATTTTTCATTAACAGTTTAGTTTTCTTGTTATCAATTTCTGTTTTAGTTTTAGTTTTTGGTAATTTCAGTTTCAGTAATATGTTTCAGTTATTTGTTTATCATTATGTTTACTTTAGTTTTCATTTTATATTTGATAATTTCAGTTTACTTTTCTAGTTTTCAATTTTAGTTTTATTTATTTGTTTTCTTTTGTGTCTACTTTATTTTTTTTGGTTTTGTTATTTTCAGTTTAATTTCTGGGTCGTCAATTTGAATTTCTTTATCTACTAATTTCAGTTTCATTAATTTGTTTTAGTTTCCAATTTTATTGATTTCAGTTCAATTTCCTAAATCATGCATATTAACTGTTCTTTAATATTTCCTATTTTAAATATTTTATTTTTAGCTTCAGTTTAATGACATATGAGTTTTATTACTATATTTTTTTGTTTCAGGTTTAAATGCCTTCCTGAATCCTACAAAATCAATTGTGGAATCACTTACCCTCCTAAGAGCTTGTTTGGCTACACTCAAATATACTCCGATCCATACGGTTTGGAAGAGATTGGGGTATATTTTAGTTCAAATTCTTTCTCAATCCCTTCTAAATCATATGGATTGGAGTGTATTTGAGTGCAGCCAAATAAGCTTGAAGTTGGCAACTTATGCAATGATTCTTTTCATAATTTACCCCTTCAGGTGCATCTTTCTTATTTTAGGCTGCTACTCTTGCCTTTTTAATAAATGTCCCTCCAGTTGTTAGGTAATCATTTTTTTAGATCATATAGTGGGTTATATAATAACTTGTTCCTTCAGTTGACAGCTTATGCAATGCTTGTTTTGTGCCACTATCCTCACTCTTTAATATACCCCCTCCGCCCCCCGGTGAAAGCAAGTCATATTTTCCTGGCTTTTCTAATGTGTTGTATAATAGCTTGTCCCCATGTTGATAGATTATACAATGCTTGTTTTAATATTTGCTCTTCAGGAGATGCTGCACAACTTTGATGTTGGCTCTTAGCATCAAGAGTGTATCATCTGCGTATTGTACGATAGGGCACACGCCATCAGACAGAGGGTGCCTAGTCCTATCGCCCGGCCTCTTGATCATGGATTGTGGGACGTCAGCAGCTAGCAGGAAGAGGTATGGCGACAGCCGACAGGGGGTCACTTTGACGCGGCCCATTAATTGCAGGATATCCACTCATCTAGGGTCCTAGCTAGGCAGCCTTTAACCAGCACAACAGATCGTAAGGTTGCAGGAAGCCACGCACGGGCCTACAGCACGGCAACATCTCCAATCAACTGAATCGATGGCCTTGGCGAAGTCAAGTTTCAGTACCAGCGTCGGGGCCTTGTGTTGGAAGCAGCACAGGACCAACTCCACAGGAGGTCAATCACCCTGCTTTCAGGTAGCCAGTTATCTGGCCCACATCAATCAAACATGTTCAACCTGAGCTCGTAGTCTGACGGTCAGGGCCTTGGTTAGAATCTTGATCGAGCAGTTCTGAAGGGAAACCGGTCGGAATGGGAAGGTGCAGCCGCTCCAGGACACTTCAATTTGGTATGAGGACAATGTGTGCTCGGTTGACTCTGCAAGGAAATACGGCGATGATGCTTAACCTTTTCGGAATTGCATGCCATTGAGCAATCAAGGCAGCTGCCAGTGATCTAATTAGAGCTGATCCTCTCCTGTCTGGAAGCCTATTTAATCATCCCGTTTTGTTTGTGGTTCTGCACTTCTGCCTAAGATGGTCATTCGGATATTCGAATTATTTTTTTTAGAAGGGCCGGCAAAAGCTTCGTCGGAATTTCTATTAGACGAATAAAAGAAAAAGGCAAGTGCCAGCCCAGTTTTTTGACTGGAAACCGGGCCAGAAAAACCATACCATTTGGAGGATACCCTACTCCACTGCACAAATAGGTACCAAACCACTACTATTAGACAACTTGGTCGAAAACGATCCAAACTAAGCTACTCCACTATCTAGATAACTACCACAACTTGGCCAAAGAGCCCCTTCCACACCAAGCGCCGCACACCTGGTCACCGATCTCTCAACCACGACTAAAATCTGGCAGAAACAAAGGAGAGACCCACGCTGCACCACACACTCCAAACAGACGAAACTCCACTCCAGATCTCGGAACTCCAAGACAACTGACTACTGCCACTCAAGCGAGTCAGATTGGGACATCGACCGCAGAACCACTCTGAAAAAACTACTCCTTGATCTCCGAGGTCCCGAGCTTACTCCGCCGTCGGGGGTGCCATAGACCAGCCGAGCCAATCATTAGTCTCACTGTCATCTCGCCACCGTCGAAATCTCAGCACCCCAAGAGCACCAACAGGAAGCTTCAGAGATACCTTTCAACACGCTGGCCTTCTCCTCGCCCGGTCGGATTGGGACATCGGCACGAGCCTCACCAAGCACCGACTACCCTAGCACTACCCCTATCCCATGACAGCGTCGCCACCTCCGCCCTCCTGTCCAAGCAGACCGGAACCCCAGCCACACCACCATGGCGCCGCTGACGCCCCATCTTGGTCATCGGCAGCCACATCACCACGACGCCACTGCCACAACCAAGCATGCCGCTGCCGGCCACACCACCACGGCGCCGCCGTCACCCTACTGTCACCGGCCGGAGAGGGAGGGGAGATACCTGACAACGCCTCCAAGGAGGTGAGCGACACCCAAGGGCGCCGTCGTCGTCCTGCCGACGCCGGCATGGCTTTCGCCTGTGTCCCCCCCACCATCGGAGACCAGCAGGGGGCCAAGAGGAGAGTTGCCCGGTCCGTCGCCCACCTACTCCCCACCGGCCGCCGCCGCACCCCGGCGGCCGCCGACCGCCGCCACCACCGCGTCCGCCCCGGGCCGCCCCGATCTGGTCAGTTGAGGGCGGATCCGGCCACCTAGGGCACCGGATCCGGGCACCCGAGCTCCAGGCCGGCGAGCCCGGCCGCGCGCCGCACCACCATGGCTGCGGGCGCCTCTCCGCACTGGGAGGCCTAGAAGACTGGGGAGAAAACCCCGCCGCCACCATCCTAGGGGACCTCACGGGCTTCTCGGCGGTCTCCTCCGGCAGCGGCAAGGTGGGAGGGAGGGGGAAGAAGGGTTGGCGGCGCGCTAGGGTTCGGCCGCCCGTGTCGCTCTGTGCGGGAGCGACGCGGGGGCGAGGAGCACTAATGGGAAGTTTACTGATTTCCAGCTAAAATGAAAACGTACCACCACGATTCCACGAACATATACATTGAGGGCTAGAGTAGTTTCATATCATTCAATCGCCAAAGTCCAATTGATCGAACACGCACGTACATCATGCAAAATCAAATGCTATTGATGTATGTCAAAACAGGGAAAGGAAACCTTGCACGTAGCACAGGGTATATTTAATTCATTCATGGTTTCATGCATGACACACTGTATATATGATAGATGTGGTAGTTTACATGCAAAACAGTAAAATATAGACCAGAAATTAGAATGCCCTAATATAAAAACTATTACAAAACGCAGCTGGAATAGTTGGACATACATATCCATTCCTGTCACTTATTTTCCACGCATCTGACTGATCAGGCACGTACTGAAGAGGTGCATTATTAATCCAGTCAGGCATGACGACTGCCATATATATACTTATTTAGGCTCGATCGTTTTACATGGAAATGATTCTCGGCCAACGTTCCCTTTAATAATTTAGCTTTCACAACAGTCCGGAATAGGGGCTAACCAAACCGGGGCTTACGCAGTCACTGGAGGAATGCGAATAACTGGGTGCAGGATGAGGTCAGTTTTCTTGCCAGCAACCATTCCTGAAGACTCCGTTATGTCTACGTCCTTGGGCTCCATTCCATCAGGCAGCTTCCAGTCGAAATGGTACAGAAGGCTAGCGAGTGCGAGGTCGAAGTTGGCCACTCCTAGGTTTATGGCCGGACAAATCCGACGGCCAGCTCCAAATGGCAGGTACTCGTAGTCTGTTCCCTTGTACCCCAACTTGCTGTTCTCGAATCGCTCCGGCTTGAACTCCTCCGGATCATCCCAATACTTGAGATCCCTGCACATTGCCCACACGTTGGTGAACACGACGGTGCCCTTGGGAATGTCATAGCCCATCACCTTGCACGTCTCGCGGCACTGCCTTGGAAGCAGCATGGGCACCGGGGGGTGCATCCTCAGGGCTTCCTTGATCACCTGGTCCAGATAGCTCAGCCCTTTGATGTCGTCTTCGGTGATGGTGCTCTTCCCCTTGCAGGCCTGTCGCACCTCGTCCTGCGCTTTCGCCATCGCCGATGGCAACCGGACTAGCTCCGTCATGCACCACCTCAGCACGTTCGGCAACGTGTCGCTGCCGGCACCAAACATGTCCTGGAATCGAATTGAATTGAAGAAACAATTTAGTCCGATCAATTGACATGTATTGTATCATCGTCGTCGAAGAAGAAGAAGCAGCAGCTAGCACTAGAGCAGGTACACTTACAAACATGAGTGCAACGATGGCCTCGTTGGTTAGCGGGATCGGCGTGCTTCCGTCCTTCTGGAGCTTGAGCAGGATGCTGAGGAAGCCCTCGCCGTGTCCGGCGGGGACCGTCGACTGGCCGTCGCCGCTGCGCTCCATGGCTTCCTTGGTGTCCTGTATGATGTGCTCGAAGATGCGCTCGATCCTCTGGCGGCACGCGAGCGCCTTGCGCGGCGTGGTGCCAAGAGCCTGCATGAGCTTGGACGACGGGAAGAGGTCGGCGATGGTCATCGTGGACGTCAGCCGGACGCCCGAGGTGAAGGCGTCGAGGTACTCGTCCTGGTACTTGCACCGGGTGCCGACCGACTCCCTCACGATGATGTCGTTGACGCACATGGAGATGGCCTTGCTGAGGTTCACGGCGGCGCCGGCGGAGGCCGACGCGGCGACGCTGGCCATGAACCGGCCCACCTCCTCCTCGCGGATGCGCCGGAACGACTGCACCCGGGCGTTGCTGAGCAGCTCGAGCATGCAGATCTTGCGCAGCTGGCGCCACCGCTCGCCGTAGGGCGCGAAGGCCATGTTGTTGCCGTTGAAGGTGAAGGCGTTGATGGTGGCGTTGGTGAAGCGGTCGGCGAAGGTGAGGTCGTGCGTCTTGAGGACCTCCCGCGCCGCCTCCGCCGACGACACCACCATCATCGGCACCTCGCCGAGCCGGAGCATCATCAGAGGCCCGTACTTCTGCGCCAGCCCGCGCGTCGCGCGGTACAGGTTTGGGCTGCTCACCAGGTGGTGGATGCTGCCGATCACCGGCAGCGTCCATGGCCCCGGTGGCAGCACAAGCTTTGGCTTCTTGCTGGTGACCAGCAGAGACTTGAGCATGGAGAGAAACACCAGCAGCACCAACACGGACGCCGCGGCCAGGACCACCTGCTTCTCCTCCATAGTGGCGGATACTATGGCTCGCTGCTGCTACTTTGTTCACTGCTAGATGCGTGCCGTGTTGGATTGGATCGACAAAATGCCGGCCGTAGCTTACTTATAGTCGTAGCGATATGATGGTACGTGGGAATAAGCTACGAAAAAGAAGTCAAAATATCGTGTCTTGACATTTCTTGGAGGAGAATTGCTTTCTGTTTTTTTTCTTTTGAAACTCAAGCTAGGTTCTCTAGGGCTTGTATTCATCTCCAAACACTCAGCGCATTCGCGAGCAGCCACATTCATTACAGAGATAGGGAAGTCATCAAGCCACTAGCCTGACTCCCAAGCTAGCTAGACCAAGTTTGACAATCTCGTGCGTAGACCAGTTACAGGACTGTGGTATTACAAGACCATGGTACATTAGAAATAATATATGTATCAAAATGAACATCTAGGAACTCACAGAGAAACAAAAACGATAATCCACTCGGCTTTAGATCATGCACATTAGACAGCAGAGCTTCTTGCAACTGACTAGAATCCATCTCCACTTGATTTCTAGAAATTTACTATTTTTTAACATGTAGCTTTTCTTCATATGTATTATAGGTAATAAACTGAAAAAGTGACTATTTTATAAAAAACAAATCTATTCCTAATAAAATCGTATATACATGTTAACTGTCAAAGTTTTTTTTTGCAGTTGATTGTCTTTCATTTGAAGTGTACTTTTCTATGCTCAAACTGCTCATCTAATGATTAAGCTAACAGGGGTGAAAAGAAATAAATCTCACATCGCTATAAGCTAACAATATATAATATAAGATGGCAAGGAAATGCTCCAGAGATTAGAGGTTGTCAGTTTTGGCCTCAAATTAAGTTTATTAAAATAAACTAGACTCTCTTAACAATTGCATTAGAGAGAAAGCTTCTTGTTCGCATAACTCAGGTAGCCCCTAATAAGGTATAATTTGGTCGAGCAACTTGCCATATTATACCTTAGGTAGTAGCTCGACCAGCTGCAGCAACAGAGTCAGAGTCACCGAGAGTGATTGCTCATCATCTTTCATCTAGACGACGGAGAATCTCAAACTGTTTGCTCGTCGAAACCCAAGTTAATTGTTTTCGACGTACGTGTTTTTCCGATCATCGGTCCCCGTTATCTGCCCGGCGCTGCCTTGATCCAACAGTTTCCGGCAATCATGTGTTTTTCCACACATGTGTGTGGAAGAGGAAATGACAAACCACATCACATTTTCCATCAAAAAACAAACCACATCACATTCTGTTCTGGTCAGTGCAGACTATGGAGTCCAATCCAGGATATATAGGACATGGATGCTAGTACTTCTGTACTTGAGTTCGGCTAACCAGTCAGGTACGTAGGAGGTCCATGTGCAAGTCGCTTACACGAAATTAATGGCTCTGGCAATCGTGTGTTTTTCCACACATGTGTGTAAGACAATTGTGGAAATTGATGGCCTTCGTCCCCCAAAATTATTAAATTTCTCCTTCAAATGCCTCCTCTTTCATCAACTTTATCCAATTGTTTCCGCCACGATTAATGCTGTGTCAATTTTCGATGTATTTTTTGTTGTAACTACCACCAATTAATAGGGACTACTGCTCTGTAACTACTACTCCCTCCATATCGTCTTTACAAGACGTTCTAGCGCTAAATGTCTTTGCGTGAATAGAAGACGTCGGCAATTTCGAAGGGTAATTTGGACGGGATTACCCCTAATTAAACAAGACATAGGAATTGCTGATTCCGCCCGTTCGTATGGCCGCGCCGCGTGCCGCAAAAATTGCGACCACTACGTAAAAAATCCCGCGGCCGCCAGGTATCAAACCGCCCACCTTTGGCCTCAGGTTGTGGAGTGCTGGCCAGCTGAGTTATGCTTCATTGTTGTATAGGTAGCAGCGTGCGCCTTATTTAATAAAGGTAAGACAGGAAAACTAACCCCTAATTAATCACTCCTTGGTAATCGCACTTATGTCGTAAACGTCTTCTAATTAGGATACGGAGGGAGTACTAGAGTGACTTCTATATATTTTAGGATAAAGGGAGTAATTAATTAAGGTGTAGAGACAGCCCTCGTCCACCATTCTTAAGCTCTATAATTTGTTTGGTTGTTGGCTATAATAGACTAGTTCTAGGACTATGGTGGTTGGAGTAGGTACGAAGAGCTCGGTCAAACCACTGCACCCCCTCTAGACTCCCTTGGACCATATAAGACTCATACAACGGCGTGGGGTTATCTAGCTAGCTAGGTGCATTTTTAAACAAGATACTTGCCAAAGATTTTCGGCCAACCAACACTGGTACTAGTTATTAACACACTCTATACTAGCAGTATTAACAAACTCTACTAATAAGGACAGTCCCAAGCCTTATTAGTTTCTATAGCTGATTTTTTAAAGTGCGATGTCGAATAGAAACATCGTTTCAAAACTATTCATCCAACGCTTGACTGTCCTTATTAGTGTAGTTAACATTTTTAAAGCAGTGGTTTATAGGTGGCCTGAAAAAAGCAGGTCCTGGTGTAGTTAACATTTTCTACGCATATATGTTGGTGTGAACAAAAGCAAACATACATGCTTCCAGCAAAAAAGACTTTTACATGTTAATTAATGGTTTTACTTGTATATATGCGTATTCCCTCCATGTCTAGGTGATGTTTTAAGTGTTTTTATCATAAGTTTAATTCGATTTGTAGAAAATACATATAATATTTATATTTCTAAATAGTTTTGTTAAAAAAATTAGATCTAAAGATTTTTTCGATGATACTTATTATTTATTTAAATTACTGATAATTTTTTCTCGGAAAACGAGTTTTTTTTTTTTGACAGAGGTATTATTGTTGTTGTGTCTGGTATCTTTGGAAGCTAGGGAATAGCTAGGATTTGTGATAGATATTATACTCTTATATAGTACCCCTACCGGAATCAGGGGCATTGCCGAGTGCATGGGGCTTTGCCGAGTGCTTTTCCTCGGGCACTCGGCAAAGGCCCTATTTGCCGAGTGCACCTCTCGGCAAAGGAAAGCACTCGGCAAAGACTCCTTTGCCGAGAGCCGAGCACTCGGCAAAGACAAGCACTCGGCAAAATCTGGCCATTGCCGAGAGCTTGCACTCGGCAAAAAAATGGGCTCTCGGCAAAGGCGGCCGTGAGGCAACGCCGTCCATCTTTGCCGAGAGCCGGGCGTTAGGCACTCGGCAAAATAGGGCCTTTGCCGAGTGCCCCTTCTTGGCTCTCTCGGCAAAGGCCGGGGTTTGCCGAGTGCATTTGTTGAGCACTCGGCAAAGCGTAAATTTTTTTTTTTTTTTTTTGCTCTCCAATTTTTTTACTTAGCCTTTTCAAATGATATTATACTATGTTTTGAAATGTGGCCTATTTTTCATGTGTTTTGCTATATTCCGAAGTTTATTTCATTTCGTCCAATTTTTGGAAAAATCCAAATTTGAACTGCACGTGCATCCAATAATGGACTTTAGTGGCGAAAAAATTTGATATTAGTGTTATTTATGGTATGTTAAGGGTGTGCTAAGACTTTCACCTAAAATTATAAAGAGCGTAGTCACGAAACATGATGACCCACGTGCGTGTGCACATTTTTTTAATTCTTAAAAAAGCAAATGAATTCAAAAAATCATGAAATTTGCCACAAGTGTCATCATTTGATGCGCCGATGTTGTGATAAAAAATTGACAATGTTTCGAGCAAGTTGTCATATACGCTTGCGTTCGAATCCGACAATCTCCGAAGATGTTTCATAAACTTCTAAAGTAATCCAGATGAATCGGACTTCAAGCAGTTCTCGCGGTTGATTTAGATCTCAATTCTTTTTTCATTAGTGAAGTATAGTATAAAAGGGGTCCAGTAAAAATTTCGCAATTTTTTGAAATTGTCAGGCATTTTTAAATTTTTTTGAACTTACTGTTTGCCGAGAGCCTTAGGGTTAGCTCTCGGCAAAGGATGTTTGTGGTGTTTTTTTTTTAAAAAATCTAGTACACTCTTTGCCGAGTGCCCTTCGGCCCGGCACTCGGCAAAGTTTAAATTTTGTTTTTTCTTTATTTTTAAAAAACTTTTGTAAATTTTTTTTTTACGGATAAAGCTCTTTGCCGAGTGCTGCTCGGCCCGGCACTCGGCAAAGGTTTATAAATATTTTTTTAAAAAAAAAAATATTTTCTGTAAACAAAAAATTTGAAAAAAATTTGCTTTGCCGAGTGCGGATCGGTGGCACTCGGCAAAGCGCGCCTTGACTTACCCGTTTCGTCCTCTCTCTCTCTCTCACACACACACTCACACGCACACACCGGCTGCGCCGCCGCCCCGTCGCCACGCCGCCCACGCCCCGCCGGCGCGCCGCACGCCGCCCGGCTGCCGGCCCACGACCACCCGTGGCGCCCACCACGCTCCACCCCCGCGCCCGGCCCGTCCGGCGCCCGGCACAGCGCCACCACCACCGCCGCCCCGCCGGGCGCCCGCCCTACGCCGCCCGGCCGCCCGGCCCGCCCGTCCCCATCCCGGCGCGCCCATCCCCGTCCCGTCATCCCCCGGCCGGCGCGCCCGTCCTCAATCCCGGCCCCGGCCTCGAAACCGCCGCCGCCTGCCGTCGCCCGGCCCGTCCTCGGCCGGCGGCTTTGCTCCCTCCTGCGGGCGTCTGCGCCGGGCGCCGGCGCGCGCCCCGCCGGCCGAAGGGGAGGAGGAGGCCGACGCGACCTCCCCGCCCCCGGCCCTCCACCGCGCCGACCACCGCCACTGCAGAGGGGCTGCCCCCGCCCGGCCCGGCCCGCCCTACCGCCCCATCCTGGCCCCCCCCCCGCCAAGGAGAGGAGGAGGGAGTGGCCTCGGCCTCGCCTCGGCCAGCCCCTTCCACGCCTAGCGTGAGAAGGGAGGAGGGAGGAGGAGGGACTGGCCTCGCCCGTCCCGGCCAGCCCCTTCCACGCCTAGCAGGAGAAGGGAAGAGGGAGAAGGAGGAGGGATCGGCCTCGCCCGGCCGGCCACGCCTAGCGTGAGAAGGGGAGGAGGGAGGAGGAGGGAGAAGGGAAGAAGGAGGGAGAAGGAAGGAGGGAGGAGGAAGGGAGGACGCCGTGCAGCCCTCTTCGCCGCACGTCCGAGCCTACTCACTGTCGACGAGAACGCAAGGTATGGTGTAGTGTGGTGTGGTTTGGATGTCGGCAGAAGATGGTAGTGGTATTATGTGGCCATCGAGCCGTTGCATATGGTCGCCGGCCATCGAGCTGTTCTATGTCGTAGGTCACCGTGCAGGGGAGGTTCTGTCGAACTTTTGAATTGAGCCTGTTTATTTTCTTTTGTTTTGCAGCGAGGAGCCCATAGTAGCCGAGCCGGTTCTGCACGCACGGCGCCGCCGCCACTGCACCGACTGTCACGGCCCCGCTTAGCCTTGATCGCACCGCCACCTAAGGTATAACCTCTGTTTCCGTATGAGGGTCATAGGTCACGTCACCAAGTTAGGCGTCTCCCCCGAAAGGACCGAGGATGCGCCTAGAGGGGGGGTGAATAGGCGTTTCTAAAAATTAACACCTTCAAATGCGGAAACGATTAGTGTCGGAGTTTCCAAAGAATTGGAAACTCCAAATCGTAGAATTAAGCCCCCTCACAATATAATCACTAAGAATATAATCAATGAGTAATATGACAACGAGCGAACCCCTGCAGCAACAAGTTAAGACAAAGAGGTTCCAAATGTACCACAGGGAAATACCGGACGTGTCCGGTACCCGCACCGACGTGTCCCAGATACACCCATTCAGCCCTAAACCCGAAACCTGCCTTCTTCAATTCCAAATTTCAACACTTAGTTCACAGAGAATAAGTATTAAACCTATAAGGTAGAAACCCCGCACCACAAAGATTATGACAAGAAATAAATGAAGTCAAGACTCGGTGCACTACCGGACACGTCCGGTAGATGTACCGGACACGTCCGGTATTCACGAGCACAAAAGAGGAATTTCCGAAACCGGTGCCTTTCGATTCCGAAGCTTGACACCTGTTGCGGGCACCTCTAGGTAACTTGTGGATCTCAATGAACCTGCAGACAACCTCAAATACCGCAAGTGGATCACAAACACAAGATGAAATAGAATTGAGACACGGTATCTGTTTTACCGAAGTTCGGACTTCTTCAAGTCCTATTCTCCGTTGAGGTAGCTGCGAGCAACCCAGGGATCAAGCACTTGAGGACCACGCAGTCACCCTAGCCGGAATCTTTTTCAATTCCCTTGGCTTGGCTTAATCTAGAGGACCACGACGGTCTCCCTAGTCGAAGTCTTTGCAAACTTCGATTCCTTGAGTTCAACTCTAGAGGACCACACAGTCACCCTAGCCGGAGTCTTTTTCAACTCCCTTTCCTCCTTCCACTATTTGATTCCTTCCCTTACGGCGGTGGAATCAACCGCTACAAACTTTCCGAGCCACACCACAATCTCTTGGGTGGTCTTCGGCGACGCCCTACCGCCTAGGACCGAAGATCCAAGAGTAACAAATGCAAATCACGAGATTTGACAATATGCACAAGTGCTCAAGAGGTGGCTTGCTCTCAATCTCGAATTTCACTCAACCCACAATTGGATTTGGCAATATGAATCAATCACACACTAAGAGAGGGTTGGAGAGTCTTTGCAAAGCTTTTAGGAAGGCTAGAGAATCAAGAATCGCCAGCCTCCAAAGATGGAGGCTTGGGGGTATATAAAGCTACTTTGAAAAACTAGCCGTTAACTAGTCGTTGGGCATACCGGACGCGTCCCCGGTAGGCATACCGGACACGTCCGGTATGACCCCACAAAGACAAAGATACTCGAGCTTTGCCGTAAAAAACATATCTACCGGAATTTCCGGTCCTTGACCGAACTTCCGGTCGTGGCAAGATGGAGCAAAGCGTCGCGTGCAAGAGATCACTTCCGGCCGAAGAACGGAACCTCCGCTTCGGGGCGGAACTTCCGGTAGGGGACCGGAGCTTCCGCCCGGCCAAGCTACAAGAAGCGGCAGCTGGCGAGACACAAGCCCCACAAGGTGCACAACCCGAGAATACCGGACACGTCCGGATGCATACCGGACGCGTCCGGTATGCACGAGCGAAAGCTACCCCCAATCGGTCTCTCGTGCCCTCTTTCACTCAAACCTCACATGGGTTGGCTTGAGCACTTATGTATAGTGTCTATCATCATGATGCATCCCTCTTAATAGTACGGCTTTCCTATTCAACCCAAAATATCAAATACAAACGAATTGTGCTACTTGAGTTGATTTGTTTTACTTCCGAGCCATAGCTTTTGATCTTCATCGCTTGAGGGTGCAAACATGTTCAATTGATATTTCTTCATTGAGCATAGCCATCTTGAGCATATGACTTGATTCCATTCATCCGATATGAGTTACTTCAAAATGGACCAAGTCATTTTCATTATTCTTTCACCGATTGTGATATTGATCCTTCACACAAATGCAGCCATCATAGCTTGATTGATGCCTTGACTAAATGCAAGTACTTTCTTCTTCACTCTAGCTAGGTTCTTCACCATCAAGCCATCGCTTGCCCTTCACCCTTGCTTAGTACCTCGAAGCCTTTCCTTGCTATCTTCACCTTCTCAAACTATCAAGTTGCATCATGTGTTGAATCATCAATTAGAGTACATATCCAATTACATTGTCGTCTTCTTCGATCTTCATACTAGCAAGCTTTCAATGTGAGACCAATATATATATATATATGTAATTCATCATGTCTCTAACAACCAATCCCAATATGCTTGCTTTCATCATAGTTATGAATATCTCACAATATATAAGCTTTTGCATGAAATCCATTTGTATTGTTGTCTTGTGTTTGAGCTAGATTGATCATACAACAACACATCATTTTGGCTTTGTACATGTACATCAAATACCCGTGAGATAACCAATTTCCTGCATGGTACTCAAAGAATAGCATTAGTTCTTTAATCGCATTGTCATCCAATCATCCAAAACCCACTAAAGGGCTAGATGCACTTTCAATCTCCCCCTTTTGGTGATTGATGACAACCCGATTAAAGCTCACAAAAAGATATAGCAATTAAAGCTTTTTTGAGTTCAATGATTTATGAGAGGCTCCCCCTTAATATGTGCGATATGAATCGAATTCACAAATGACCTCAAATGTCAATTTGCACATATTAAAACACATAGGAGACTCCCCTAAATCATTGCATCGGTGAGGTGCAAGTGTGTGTCAACAACAAATCCGTGATGCATATGACAAGATATACCACGGAAGAATAAATATAAAGCATCACACCACATATTTTCACTCTAAAACATGCATGAACCTTATGAAAGTAAATACAACAATTTGAATACCACACACATAGCACTCATCACAGAGATTTCTCAAGCCCATAGACCACTAAGAGAGAATATATCACAAGATCATGCCTCATACGTCCATCAAGCATAAATCTCACAAGATACAAAGATAAAGCTCATAAAACTGACACATGTCTGATACATGTCATCTCTGAAAGATACAACAATAAAGCTCAAACTCAAAAGACTAGTCTACCGCTGCAGTACATGTAATAAGCCATGAAGTACAATCTGAGTCTTTAATCACTCTCTCTCCCCCCTTTGTCATCGATCTCCAAAAAGGTCAACATATCAAATGAGGAACTCAAAGGGGCCGCAAGTCTGTAACATGTCCAAAGAATCACTCATCATCATCATCGCCGCCTGGCTGCATTATGAGGACGAGAACTCGACCAGCTCACCATGTCCTCCAAAGTAGCTAGGACCACTTGCCAAAGAGATCATCCCACATAGCTGAACCAAACTCCTCTCCAAAGACTAGGACGTGGCCGGGTCGTAAGGAGGTGCTCGAAACTGTAGAGGGATGGTGACCGAAGGCTCGGTGGCCGCCGAGATAGCTGGCCGCCGCTCTCTCGAAGGAACTCAAAGAAACCCTCTATCATATCTCGACCTGCTTTGCTCCTCGGCCTCGGCTCACCGGGCTGTCTCGTCTCAAGGTGGAGACCGTGGAGGGTCAATCCCGAGCCGAGTCGCTATCCGCTTGAGAGTCTTCGTGTCCTTCCTCCTCGCCTCTCTCTCGTGCTTGCCGACCGTCCGGATATCCTTGCACATCCCAAAGATGGAGCTAAGAATCTTCCGGAGAGGTGAGCGAGAACCACCACCACGGTGAGAAGTAGAACGTGAAGGAGCACGTGGCGGTGGAGACTCTGCACCTCCTGCTGCATCATCCCCGGGTGCCTCTGCTGCTGCTTTGCTCCTCCCCGGACCACCGGAGGAACTCCCAACTCCTCTAAGTCCGCAAAGATCTTCTTCGGGGCCTTATGCACTCCGTCATACTCAAATGTGTGCCCTGTCACCTGCTCAATCATATGCATAATGTAGGGAGCAAAACCACAGCCCTTGAGGGGCCTCTCACCAACACTGCGGATCTCACACCAGATAAAGTCGAAAACACTGAAAGGCTCTGCCTCTGGTGCCATCCTTGCAAGTAAGTTCCTCGAATAATCAGCAATCGAACCCTTATCTCCTCCCTTGCAATCAATAGTCCTCCTGAACATCCGATCCAGGTATCTGTAGGTGGGATGGAGACCAACTACCTTGCCAACGGATCCTCTCTCTCTCTGAGGTGGATACATGTAGCCTATCTGCTCTGGAGGTAGAATAATCTGATCATGTATCTTGTCCTTCTGAAGATCCTCGTCTGAGAAACCAAGGTAACCTGCAAAGGCTGCATAGTCAACACTGTACCACTGGCCCTCAAGCATCCAATGCATACGTCTGGTGTCCTCCTCAACAAACAGAGTAGCATAGAACTGAGCAATCACCTCTGAGTTCCAATCATGCCTGAACTCCATGATATCATAGACCCCCCCGCTCACAAATAGCAATAGCATGATCAAGAGATGGCTTATGAAGATCCCTGCTATACTGCCAATCCACCCACTGAGATTTAGCCACAACTGGCTTCCTCTTGAGTATCACACTGATATAGAAATCCATGTGAAACTGAGTGTGAAACCTGTAGTCAAACTGAATCTTGGGCAAACCTCTAGGATCAATTCTCCTCTGATCACGAGCTCTCTTGGTCATACCCTTGGCCCCTCAGTAGTCCGTGATGTGGACATAACCGGTGCAAATGTGGACGGTGAACCTCAAGCAATCCAAAGTAATTTCCCCCGCTGCCCTTGGCCGGTGAGCCGGAGCTTCAGCTTGCTCCTCTTCCTCTTCTCCTTCTTCTTCCTCCTCAATCTCATCTCGAGTGTCATTCTCTGCATCGGTGCTCTTCCTCTTCCCCGCTGGACTCAACTCTGTAGTCCTCGGTATCATCATCATCGAAGAGGAGTCACCGCCCTCTGCATAAAGCCGGTGCAGCCCCCGGCCGCAGCTCTCGGTAGGCCTGGCCGAGAAGACCTCGGATGCATATCCCGCCTGGCCTTCTTATGCCTCTCAAAAGCTCTAGGGTCATGCAAGCCCTTGGTCCGAGGCTCCATTCTGCCGCCTCTCTCTCCGGACATCTCTGCTGCCCCTGCCGTCAAAAGGATTTGCAAAGGATTCTCGAAACTATGCCCAAGTGTCATTTCGAATATTGCAATTAGAGAAATAATTATTTGTCTAATCTTTTGCAAGCACCTAGTCCATACCATGTACTAGGATCTCAAGACATCATCGACAAACAACCATAACCCTAACATCAATATCGAAGAAAGATTTGAATCAAAATCGCAGGAATTCCTGCACTGCATCGTTGCCATACCATGGGACACGTCCGGTAGGCATACCGGACACGTCCCGGTATGCACGAACAACAACCCTAACCAGGGTTTTGATTCAATCCTCCACCATTTTAATCCAAACTTCAGGCATTGCTTATAGACAGTAATGCAACACTTCTACCAACCAGTTTTGCAAACAAACTTCTAATCACATAGATCGGAAGAGGTCCGGTTTTGAATACCTTGAATGGGGAGAAGAGAAGGAAAATCCAAAATCCAACACGGGAATCTTCAATCTTGATGGGAGAGCACGCCAATCCACTTCTCCTTACTTCTTTCCCTCGGTTGACTCACTTGGTCGCCATTTGAGATGGAGAGGGAGTTTGGGGTGCTTTGCGGTTTGAAGAAAGAAGAGAGGAAACACCCAGGTCCGAAGGGGTACGCGCTGCCCTTATCCCCCGCATACCGGACACGTCCGGTAGAGTTACCGGACACGTCCGGTATTTGCGGGCTCACTATTTTTGCTCCGAACTTTGTTTTCTCTTTTACAGTCCCCTTCTTGATTGATACTTATTCCAAGTTAATGTCTAATATCCAACCAAACACAACATGGCATCCAATATCACACAAAACTTGATGTGACCAATCTCTTTTCCAAATTTAGGCATACTCTTATTTCCAAAGATTGGAAAATGATCTTGGATAGATATAGTGATTAGGACTTGAGAGAGTCCATGCCATTTGTGATTAGTCCATCAAATAAGCATGGGGAACAATAATCACAAATGACATGGCTAGGTCACCAAGACCAAGAACCAAATTGCTTTTCAAAATCACACAACCTACACATGCTAGTAGGGGTTTTGAAATTTATCTATTCTTCATCACACAAGTGCACACTCTAGCATAAAGGGCCTTAGATGCACTATAATGCATGTATGTAAATACATACCTTTGCCTTGAGTCCACAACATTTCCACTAAGATAAATCATATCATGACATTAATTTAGTTGACCTCACTTGTCATATGATTATGCCATGAAGGATTTTTCACTTAAGACCATAGGACTATATATAGGATACTTAGATGAAATTGTTAGTCCACAAGATACAAAACAGAAGTTGGACTCCCCCTAAATTAGTGCATCAAGTAATTTGAATAACTTGTGACAAGCACTTTAATTCTATTAAGAATACGAGAGTCAACTTTCCATTTTGGTCCAACACATAGATCGTTTTGCCAAATATGAAATTGAGTGGAGAGATGCTCACAGTCCACTTAGAGATAGTTGATCATAAGCTTATGAGTACACTGAACATATTCCGAAACATATGGGCAAAGCTCGGTTTCAATTCAAATTGAGGTTTCTGTCCCATGCCATACCGACACGTCCGGTATGTGTGACGTAACTAGCAAATTCTCTGCTTGTGATTATTTCTTCCTTTCATGTTTCACCTTCGAACACCTGCATCTCAACAAATATATTGCTCTACTAGAGAGCCATTAAAAGCACCACATGACAAATAGCATAAACTCTTAATTGAATCTAGTTAGCCACTTCAGATATTTCACAAATTTGTCAATTTGTGAACTATTGAGCGCTAACCAACCAAGTGGCTATCATATAGGTTTTAGGTACTTATCATTAGCGATGAAGATGAAGAGTAGAATATCAATATAGAGAATCTTCGGATCAACCATTCATGATAGTATGATAGGAATAGGTTGATAGGTTTAGTTGAAATGTCAATTTGCTTGCTCAACCACCCCGAAGCCTTCATCTCATCACCTAGTACCTACATGCACAACCTAAACACATTTTGGTACCCAACTCATATTGGGTCCTTTTATGTTAGTCAACAAGTGCTTAGGTACCCAAATGGTTTTAGTACTAGTTTGAGGTGAACTCATCACCTTACTAGTGCTAACTCCATTTGTGCCCTTCCTAAGCATATCAATAAAGCCAAATGTATTCGGTTTAGCAAGATCACCATTTGGACAATTATAGCTCACATGCCCCTTTCTTCTACACACATAGCAAATGCGCCCTTGATTTGCCTTTTGCTTGTTTAAACTTGTTGGGGCATCCATCAACCGTGTGTCCCGCTTCATTGCAACCATAACACTTCCTTGTTGCAGCTATGAAACTAACTCTTGTTTGCTTGTTGGTGGGACAATTCTTGCTATGATGACCCGGCTTATTATACTTGATGCAAGCATTTGATTGAATACTCTTTGCTTGCTTGGCCAACTTGTTTGAGGCCTTTTGATCGGCCGCTTCCATCTTGTCGGCCCAACTCTTGTTTGGACACATAACCCATTCATGCCCATACAATCCACAACCATAGCATAGTCTCTTTTTGTGTTTCTTGCTCTTGATTGTGTTGGCGTTGTTTGATGTGTGATTCGTTTGTTGGGCTTTGGAGGTAACACGGTTTGAACCCTTCTCAAGCTTCTTCACCATAATGTCACGGTTATCTTGAGAAGGTTGTGCTTCCTCCTTGCCTTTCACCCGAATCACATTTTTCTTGAGTCTTTCCACTTCTTCTTTGAGCTCTTTGTTTTCTATAGTATTTAGCTCAATCGAAGATTGGCTTGCTTGAGAAGCACACTCATTAGTACTAGAAATGTTTAATTGAGGAGGTGTGCTAGTGAAAGTGTGAGTGTGAGGTTGAGAGGATTTTACCGATGAGACTACAACCTCATTAGCTACCTCAAGCATGATATGCGATTCTACCAATTTCTCATGTGAGCACTTGAGATAAACATACTTCGCTTGTAGCACATTGTATTTGCTTGATAGTTCATCTAACCTTGCCTTAAGCTCAAAATTTTCCTTTTCTAGTTGTGAAGCATTAGAGGAGGAGTTAGTAACTAAAGCATGCTCAATTGACAATTTTTCATACCTTTCATTGATTGCTTTTAGTTCATCCAACTTGGAGGTGAGAAACATTTCTTGTCTTTCAAGCGATTGCTCTTGCTTCTCATTTTCCTCTTCTAGCTCGACATTCTTCTTAACTATCTTCATAAAAATGAGCTTGTCCTTGTTGTTGAGATGATCAAGAGCGTAGTTGTCTTCAATTTCAATATCATTAGCTACTTGATCATCTACTTGAGCTATCTCCTTATTTTCATCAAGATTCTTCACTTGATCTTTCTTGATGGGGTTCTTCTTGATTTTCTCGGCCGTAAGACACAAGTGATGCTTTCTGGTGAGATGCTGAATTTGACTCATCACTTGGTGTCCATCGAGCTGAAGTGGCGCTGCACACCGTTGCTTGTTTTGTGCCACTGCCTCAGCCATACGGGACACGTCCCCAGTATCACTACGGACACGTCCGGTAGGTGCTGTCCGACCGCATTGCAGTTGAGATTTGCACATTTACTTCTGGCTCGGTGCATTGCTTGTTCCTTGAGGCCTCTTCTTCACTGCAGTGTGACATGGTGGACAACCTTTCCATTGATCTCCACACGTAGCACTCATCGCATTTGGATTTTCCGTACAACTCGAATAACCTAATCCAAATGAGATGAGCACTCTCCGGCGGTGCTTGTCCATTGTAGATTGCCTCCTCTAGAACTTCTGCACTCAATGTACTCAAAATAACATTACATGCTATAGCGTTGAGTTGCACGCATCTCTCTTCCTCTTTTGTCAAATTTTTATAGTTGCACCAATCAACTATAGAGAGAGAGATGCTAGCATCCACAATACGCTCAACAAGAGGGCTAATTTCTCTAAAAGTATTGAGTACATGAATTGACCAAGATAGAAAGTTTGAACCATCATTTTGGAGAAGCACGGGCTCCAACTCTATAGGCGTCGACATCCTTTTCTCACGGCGGTGAAGCTTTTAGTGAGTCCTCGCTCTGATACCAATTGAAAGGACCGAGGATGCGCCTAGAGGGGGGGTGAATAGGCGTTTCTAAAAATTAACACCTTCAAATGCGGAAACGATTAGTGTCGGAGTTTCCAAAGAATTGGAAACTCCAAATCAGAGAATTAAGCCCCCTCACAATATAATCACTAAGAATATAATCAATGAGTAATATGACAACGAGCCGAACCCCTGCAGCAACAAGTTAAGACAGCAGGTTCCAAATGTACCACACAGGGAAATACCGGACGTGTCCGGTACCCGCACCGGACGTGTCCGGTATACACGAATTCAGCCCTAAACCCAGAAACCTGCCTTCTTCAATTCCAAATTTCAACACTTAGTTCACAGAGAATAAGTATTAAACCTATAAGGTAGAAACCCTGCACCACAAAGATTATGACAAGAAATAAATGAAGTCAGCACTCAGTGCACTACCGGACGTGTCCGGTAGAGTATTCACGAGCACAGCAGGGAATTTCCGAAACCGGTGCCTTTCGATTCCGAAGCTTGACACCTGTTGCGGGCACCTCTAGGTAACTTGTGGATCTCAATGAACCTGCAGACAACCTCAAATACCGCAAGTGGATCACAAACACAAGATGAAATAGAATTGAGACACGGTATTTGTTTTACCGAAGTTCGGACTTCTTCAAGTCCTATTCTCCGTTGAGGTAGCTGCGAGCAACCCAGGGATCAAGCACTTGAGGACCACGCAGGTCACCCTAGCCGGAATCTTTTTCAATTCCCTTGGCTTGGCTTAATCTAGAGGACCACGACGGTCTCTCCCTAGTCGAAGTCTTTGCAAACTTCGATTCCTTGAGTTCAACTCTAGAGGACCACACAGTCACCCTAGCCGGAGTCTTTTTCAACTCCCTTTCCTCCTTCCACTATTTGATTCCTTCCCTTACGGGGCGGTGGAATCAACCGTTACAAACTTTCCGAGCCACACCACAATCTCTTGGGTGGTCTTCGGCGACGCCTAACCGTCTAGGACCGAAGATCCAAGAGTAACAAATGCAAATCACGAGATTTGACAATATGCACAAGTGCTCAAGAGGTGGCTTGCTCTCAATCTCGAATTTCACTCAACCCACAATTGGATTTGGCAATATGAATCAATCACACACTAAGAGAGGGTTGGAGAGTCTTTGCAAAGCTTTTAGGAAGGCTAGAGAATCAAGAATCAGCAGCCTCCAAAGATGGAGGCTTGGGGGTATATAAAGCTACTTTGAAAAACTAGCCGTTAACTAGCCAGTTGGGCATACCGGACGCGTCCGGTAGGCATACCGACACGTCCGGTATGACCCCCACAGCACAAAGATACTCGAGCTTTGCCAGAAAAACATATCTACCGGAATTTCCGGTCCTTGACCGAACTTCCGGTCGTGGCAAGATGGAGCAGGCGTCGCGTGCAAGAGATCACTTCCGGTCGAAGAACGGAACCTCCGCTTCGGGCGGAACTTCCGGTAGGGGACCGGAGCTTCCGCCCGGCCAAGCTACAAAGAAGCAGCGCGGGCGAGACACAGCGCCCCACAGTGCACAACCCGAGAATACCGGACACGTCCGGTATGCATACCGGACGCGTCCGGTATGCACGAGCAGTACCCCCCAATCAGTCTCTCGTGCCCTCTTTCACTCAAACCTCACATGGGTTGGCTTGAGCACTTATGTATAGTGTCTATCATCATGATGCATCCCTCTTAATAGTGCGGCTTTCCTATTCAACCCAAAATATCAAATACAAACGAATTGTGCTACTTGAGTTGATTTGTTTTACTTCCGAGCCATAGCTTTTGATCTTCATCGCTTGAGGGTGCAAACATGTTCAATTGATATTTCTTCATTGAGCATAGCCATCTTGAGCATATGACTTGATTCCATTCATCCGATATGAGTTACTTCAAAATGGACCAAGTCATTTTCATTATTCTTTCACCGATTGTGATATTGATCCTTCACACAAATGCAGCCATCATAGCTTGATTGATGCCTTGACTAAATGCAAGTACTTTCTTCTTCACTCTAGCTAGGTTCTTCAGTCATCAAGCCATCGCTTGCCCTTCACCCTTGCTTAGTACCTCGAAGCCTTTCCTTGCTATCTTCACCTTCTCAAACTATCAAGTTGCATCATGTGTTGAATCATCAATTAGAGTACATATCCAATTACATTGTCGTCTTCTTCGATCTTCATACTAGCAAGCTTTCAATGTGAGACCAATATATATATATATATGTAATTCATCATGTCTCTAACAACCAATCCCAATATGCTTGCTTTCATCATAGTTATGAATATCTCACAATATATAAGCTTTTGCATGAAATCCATTTGTATTGTTGTCTTGTGTTTGAGCTAGATTGATCATACAACAACACATCATTTTGGCTTTGTACATGTACATCAAATACCTGTGAGATAACCAATTTCCTGCATGGTACTCAAAGAATAGCATTAGTTCTTTAATCGCATTGTCATCCAATCATCCAAAACCCACTAAAGGGCTAGATGCACTTTCACTCCCGTTCGAAAGAGATACGGTTGTCGGTGTGCAGATCTTTGCATATCGAAAACCGTATCTGTTTCGAATTGTCCACGTTACTTGGACAGCCCGCGCATGCGTTGTTGGGGCTAGTTTCGTTTCCGTTGTCGCTCCGATCGGAGATCGAGTTTCGGCATCACCTCCCCTCGTTGTTCTCCGGAAACACGATCTCCCCTGCCGGGGCGTGTACCGAGAACAGCGGGGGAGGTGTTGCCGAAACTCCGTCTCCGATCGGAGCAGACAACGGAAACTAGCCCCAACAACGCATACGCGGGTGGGATTAGGACCTATCCTCACCTATTAGAGAGTAGGAGGCCGGTGTAGGTAAAATTGATTGTTATGTTTCTCGCTAATGTATATGTTAGAAGATGGATGATCGTGACTGGATGTACACGGGCTGCCCAAGTGATCGTGATTACACAGCTGAATGGATTGAGAAAACATATATGTTCTTGGAGCAAGCATTCGGCGAGGCTGCTAATGGAGCGAGTCGGGTTCTGTGTCCCTGCAGTAGGTGTGCTAATCGGAAAAGGCAATGCAAGGATACCATGGGTAAGCACCTTGTCTTGTATGGGTTTACCCCGGACTATACCCGATGGGTCCACCATGGTGAAGCCCATCGAATGAGAGAGTAGGTGGTGAGAGCACGCATCGAGGAGTTTGATGCCGATGCCGGGGTAGCTGACATGTTAGATGACTTTCATCAAGCACAGTTCGGTGATGGACGTACGGATGAGGAGGAGGAGCCAGAGGCCACCGCGAAGGCGTTCTATGATATGTTTACTTCTGCACGGCAACCCCTTCACGGCCACACAAAGGTCTCTCAGTTAGACGCCGTTGGCCGTCTAATGACGTTAAAGTCTCAGCTTAGCATGAGTCGAGACGCCTTCGACAAAGATATCGACGCTTGTTGGTAGCTTGCTTCCGCAGGCTCACACTCTCCCGAAGAGCACGTCACGAGTCGCAGAGACCGCTTCATGCCCTTAAGATGCCGTATGATCGAGATACATGCATGTCCGAATGGGTGCGTTCTATTCGAAAAAGAACACGCTGAAGCAAAGTACTTGCCCGATGTGTGAATCCTCTAGGTATCCGGAGGTAGAGTCTGCCGATGGCCGAAGAGGCGCTTTGACATCCCCGTGTCGGGCCGTAAGGCACCTCCCTTTCATACCGAGGCTCCAACGGCTATACATGACCGAAGAATCCGCCAAACAGATGACATGGCACAAACATGGCAAACGATACAATCCTCGACAAGATGGTGCATGTATCGATGGTGAGGCGTAGACCCACTTTGATGGCATTCATCATGAGAAGGCGAAAGAGGCTCGTAATGTCCGTGTTGCGCTTTGCAAATGCATTTGGTTCAATCCTTTTGGCATGATGGCTGCGCCCTACTCATGTTGGCCCGTGTTTGTGATCCCCCTCAACCTTCCTCTCGGTGTGTGCATGCAAGCAAAAACACATGTTATTAACGTTGATCATTCCCTGACACCCGGGAATCATATGGGTGTGTACATGGAGCCCGTGATTGATGAATTGATCGGTGCACGGAATGGGGTATGGACATATGACCGTGCTACAAAGAGAAACTTCAGGATGTATGTGTGGTATCTTTACTCCATGCATGATTTCACTGCGCACGTCATGTTGTGTGCCTGGTGTGTTAATGGGAAGTTCCTTTGTCCAATCTGCAAGGAAGCTCTGAGGTTCATTTATCTGAAAAAAGGTACTAAGTTTTTCGGGGTTCGACCTGCACCGACAGCAGTTCCTCCCGCTTGACCATCCATTCGGGCGAGAGACAGAAAAAACTTTACTAAAGGACTCGTGGTGACGGACCCTCCACCCCGGATGTTGACTCTGCCGAGGTTCGTGAAAGGATAGAAGCCCTTGAGCTCAACTCAGAATGTGATGGCTTTGTGGGGTATGGTCTGCACCATATGTGGACGCATAAGTCGGGCCTGACTCGGCTTCCCTATTTTGATGACCTTCTCCTTCCGCACCACATTGATGTAATGCACACGGAAAGGAATGTCGCCGAAGCACTCTGGGGAACAATCATGGATATTCCTGAAAAGTCAAAGGACAACCCTAAGGCTAGATTGGATCCGCAATGTTGTGCGACAGACCAAAGCTAGAGATGAGGCCTCCTAGACGCGGCAAGACATGGACAAGGCCCCCTACTGATTATATATTGAAAAGGCCACAAAGAAGGGAAGTTCTAGAATGGATACAGACTATAATGTTCCCTGATGGATACGCAGCTAATCTGAGGAGAGGAGTGAAGTTAGACACCCTACGAGTCTTAGGGATGAAGAGTCATGACTATCACATCTGGATTGAACGCCTTCTCCCAGCAATGGTGCGAGGCTATTTCCCTGAGCATGTTTGGCTAGTCATGGCAGAGTTGAGCTATTTCTTCCGCCGGCTATGTGCCAAGGAGATATCTCGCACCGTGATTGCGCACTCGAAAAAATGGCACCCGTTTTGATCGTAAGCTAGAGAAGATATTTCCACCGGGGCTTCTTCACTCCGATGCAAAGATCGATTTTGCACCTCCCATACGAGGCACGAATGGGGGGGCCCGTGCAATACCATTGGTGCTATCCAATCGAGAGAGTTCTAAAGGTTTTTCGGAAGAAATGCGAGAAACAAAAACAAAATCGAGGCTTCCATGGCGAGGCACATATCCTCGAGGAGGTGTCCAACTTCACAACAATTTATTATAGTGACAACCTTCCGAGCGCGCATAATCCTCGGCCTCGTTACAATGATGGTGGAAATGACTCGAACCTCGGTCTTTTCCGAGGGCAACTCGGAAGCGAGTGGATCGACAAACAAGATCTTGCTATATGATGAGTGGCGGCGCTATCATGTTCTATGTGTTGACCAACCTTGACGAAGTGGAGCCATATATCACGTAAGTAGTGAACGCACTTGTTCCATACACTAACATTATTTCTTGCATCTAACTCCTATGATCTCGTTGGTATAGGGAATTTCTTCATGAATACCGGCATCAATCGCGCCCTCCTAACCCGCGAGAAGCGGATGCTCTTCTTAGAAACGGTGCGGGAAATGGCAAACCTGAATTCATTTCATGGCTCAAGAAGAAGGTACCGTCCCATTTAGCTCGTATTTAGTTACATCTTTTTAAGTTGCATGCCAACCTTTCGTATGTGGTCTTGGTTTGCGAGGCCCAAATTGATACGACTATGACTCCCGAGTTGAGACAAGTTGCTGATGGCTTTGGCTTTAGGGTCAAGTCATTCGGTGGTTATGATGTCAATGGATATCGCTTCCACACAACGGGCTACGAGCGGCTTCATCGAACCGGAGAACAACAAGTTCGGGGGTTTTTTACGCCCGGCCAAGATGGGGTCGAGTATTATGGAAGAGTGCAAGAGATATACGAGCTCACTTTTCATGGTTCAACGCCATTTACTCCCGTCATATTCAAATGCCACTTGGTTTGATCCTGCGGGTAACGAGACGGACCCATTCTCATCTTGGTCTAGTCGAGATTCGACGATACCACCCTACCCGGAGATGATGTGTATATTGTGGCCCAACAAGCGACACAAGTTTATTATCTCCCTTATGCGTGCCAAAGCAATGAGCACCTGAAGGGTGGGGATATTGTGCATAAGGTACGCCACACGGCAAATTACCCGTCCCAAATGATGACGACTATAACTTCAATCCAAACACATACGAGGGAGAGTTCTTTCGAGGCGTAAGGGCTAGATGGGAGGTTCGAGATAGACTTGACCGGCGATAGAAATGGAAGTTGGCCAAGAAATTGTTGATGACGAGGGGCGATGGAGATGAGGTTGAAAATGTGAGAGACTTACAAATGCTTGAGCGACATCGTTTAGGCAACGGCAATTTTAGGGACGACAATCCTCCATTGGGCGGGGTCGAGTACTTTGACATGTTTGATACCGACGATGAGGCTTATGATCCCGATCATGAAGATTATACTTAATACATGTAATGCTATTTATTTATATGATACCTTACATTGTTGTTCTTACAAATGCTTGGGTTTTATTTATTTAATCTAATTTTCTAATCATGTCTTATTGGTTCTTGTCAAATGCGGGTGCTTCGTTGAAGATGGTGGGCGGCCGGTCGGTGAACCTGTCCTCGTTGTACAACAAGACAAAAGCTGCAGTGGCGGCTGCCAGAGGGACCTCCAGGCAGGGAGGCGTGGGCGGATGAGCAAAGGGCATGAGGGAGCCGTCACCTCCTCGGGACCGTGAGCGAGGACGAGCAGGAGCAGGACGAGGCTGAGGACGAGGTGATAGCTCCCCAGACGGACGAGGACGAGCAGGAGCAGGAGCAGGAGGAGGAGGAGGAGGACGCGGTGGGTACTGGTTCTACTTCTTCCGGTACCTCGTCGAGTGTGTACTTATGCGGTCCCGCGAGTCTCCCTGCAGTACCACACCCGACGAGGCGGCCGGTGATTCGCCCTGAGGGCCAAAAGTAAGTAACTTCCATGGTATTACTATTTCATATGACATATTGGGAATTGAATTGTAAACTAATGCTATTGGTTAACCACTTTTTAGGAACTGGTTGGTTGTGGTGCCGGGTGAGCACTCGCGCCCACCAAATAACGTCCTAGGCCTTCTCTCGTAAGACGCACTACCTCGCCCGGGTGACGTCACGCCGGGAATGAGGAGCCTCCCCGGGCGTTCGAGCACTTCACCGTTGCCCCAGATCCTGAACAAAGAAACAAGGCGGCGCGTGTCTTGCACGAGTTCTGGGTAAGTCTTTCATCCAACCCTAGCAATCTTAATGCATCAAATTTATTGCACTTATCTTCAAATAAGAAATTGACCCTTTATGTTTGCGTGTAGACTTTTTACAAATGCGAGGAGGGATACGAGGACGGGGCCGTGCATGTGTCACTAGGGCCTGCAAGAAGCTCATCACCGACATTCACTACGAGGCGCGTCTCCAGGCCATCGTCAATTACCATGGCATCATCCTTGGGGAGAAGGTCACCAAAACACAAGCGAGGACGATGACGCTGACTCGGGACCAATACCTCGCGGTATATAAATGATATGACCTTTCAGTTTACACATGTCTACTTTGATCTACTTATATGTGAAATTGTGACGTGCAGGCTTGCCCCTGGTGGTGCTCCAGCCACCAAGACTGCTGGGAGCAGATCGTAGACAGGTGGTGCGGTCCGGAGTGGGAGGAGACCCATAACACTAAACGGGAGTGCCACTTGATGATGCCCGGCGATCGCACCATCAAGGCGGCCGCAACCTCGCCGGATACGCAAGCGCCTGGGTAAGCTAAGTCGATGATTCTTCCCTCACTAACTCGTGATTCTAACTCGTGGTCATTCCTTCACTACTCCATTTCTTGCAGTCTCAGGCCCATGGTGGCGCGCCTTGCCCATCTTCAAGGCATTTGCTATGGCGCACAAGGGCAAGGCGTCGTCCGACGTCTCGTACAACCCGCAGGACCCACCCGAGGCGTACACCAACGCCCCCGGTGCAGCGGCCGCCTCGGCGAGTACACGTCCGCGGCGAGGACGGTACACGGCGAGGACTACGATCCGAGCACCCGTGACCTTGACCCGTAGATCGTCATGAGGGTGGGCGGAGGAAAGAAGCATGGGCGGTATCGGATGGGCGACATTATCGACTCGGCCTCGACTCCCACTCTCTCCCTAGCTGCGAGCACGGAGCACGGACGCAAGCGCCCCATACGCCCACGGCCGGGCTTCACAGCCGCTTACGCCACACTCGAGGTAATTCCTTTTGTTGTAAGCTTCAATCGATGGCGTTTCAATTATTCTAACTCCACCTTTGCATTACCGCAGCCGGGATGGAAGCGTAAAGGAGGAGGCGTTGGAGCGGCACCAAAGCGTACAGGCCCAACTCGAGGCCGAGAGGGCCGTGCGTGAGCAGACTGAGGCGAGGATGGCCCAGCTCATCGCCTTCGTCAGCCAGATGGGAGCACGTTCGGGGATGGAGCTCCCACAACGATTCTTGGCTCCAAGTGCGGCCTCGGCCTCGGCCTCGGCCTCGGCCTCCTCACTTTGGGACTCCTGTAAGTATAAATGTGTATTGGTTTCTATCGAACTTTGGTCATCACACGTACTAACCCGGTCTCTTTTTGTGCAGCCTCGGTCGGCGGGTTCAAACAACCCGACTTGGCCTACGACGCTAGCCGCCACGGCCTTCACCGGGGGACGGGGTGGCCAAGTTGGCGTGGTGGACAAAGAGTTGGCTCCCCGCCGGATTTGTGAGTTGGCCCTTGATCGCCTCGCTTCTCTATTCAATAATGCACTTCGTCCTTATGAGATTTCGAGACATTTGTGATCGGATTGTGATCGAATTTGTGATGTACTGTGATGTGATGTGATCGGATTACGATCGGATTTGATATATGTGATTTGGTTGTGATATATGTGTTGTGGATATGCTGTGGATGTGATTTATGTGATGTTTATGTGATATGTGTACTGTGTATATGATATATATGTTGTGTGTGCTGTGATTTAACGGAAAAATAAATTGAAAAAAAAATTTCTGGTCACTTTGCCGAGTGCAATGACCAAGGCACTCGGCAAAGTGACCATATTTGCCGAGTGCTATGGTCACTGCACTCGGCAAAGAATTTTTTAAAAAAACCAGAATTACATCTTTACCGAGTGCCCACAGGGGAGGCACTCGGCAAAGAATTTTCAAAAAAAAATAATTTCTTTGCCGAGTGCCTGCAGGAGAGGCTCTCGGCAAAGAATTTTAAAAAAATATATTTTTCTTTGCCGAGTGCCTGTGGAGGAGGCACTCGGCAAAGAATTTTCAAAAAAAAATTATTCTTTGCCGAGTGCCACGTTTGGGGGCACTCGGCAAAGCCGCCGTCAGTTTTCTGCCGCCGTCAAGGCAACTTTTCTTTGCCGAGAGCCACGTTTGGCACTCGGCAAAGCCTTTGCCGAGTGCCCGACAAAAAGCTCTCGGCAAAGAACCCGTTGCTGATGGAGGCTTTGCCGAGCTACACTCGGCAAAGCCTTTGCCAAGTGCTTTTGGGCCTTTACCGAGTATCTGGGGCACTCGGCAAAAATCTGAATTCCTGTGGTGTACGACCACTGCCTGCATCAGCCAACAAGAATATCTCTCTCCTCGCGACCATATCGCCATCAACAGTCACCATCATCGCCATCAGCAGTCACAAAGATTCTCTCAACTCCTCGTGCACGAGACCATCGGCATCAGCAGTCACCAAGAGTCTCACTCGTTCGCATGCATGTCGAGGAGTGAGTAGAAAAACCGCACTTTTATTTGACGATCTGTTTGTCGCGGAGCCGCGTTCGGCGCTGCTTTCCAACCCTGGCAGCTAGCCTTGGCAGCAGATATGGACCGTCTTTCCTCTAGATAGATTACTAGATGCCGAAAAACTCACGTACGTACGAGGATTATTGTTTCTTTGTTCACGGTTTTCTGGACATGTGTATGGAAAGGCCTAGAGGATGTGGTTTATCCGATCGAGCATGTGTGCAGAAAAAAGGTAGAAACTGCTGGGAATTGGGAAATGTGTTGATTGGTATGAGAGCTAGCATACGGACCAGGGCATTTATCATCTCATGACACTGGAGGGTATCGTGCCGGACCAATAATAATGGCAATCACCTTTTGTTCGCCGGTCACCGCCGCCAACATGAACTAGAAAATGTAAACATGCTAGGAATGATAGCCCAGTGGAACAACGCAACTAGGCCCTAGATTGCCACCAGCTGATGACGAGACGACGGGATAAATCATGATAGACGAGTACATAATACTAGGATAGAAAAAATTTGTGCTCGAATAATTTGTCGCGTCGTGCTCAAGGAGAGATCACTAATTAAGGCACCATTTAGATTCACCATATCTAAATTTAGACATAAATTTAGCTATAGTGATCCAAACAAACCCAGCTAATAAAGAACTAGGTAAAGTCCTTCTAACTCATGGGAACCCTATATTTTCTTTAGTTAGTTGAGGGTAGCTAAACCCAGCAAAACCATATTCAAAGATGAAATTGTACATGTTCTTTTTTCACCTATCTCTCTCTCGTGCCACCTCTACACCCTCTCTTATTTTTCGTTTTTTTCTCCCCTCCTCTCCCTCTCTCGCTCTTTGTTCCTGGCCTCACATGCTTGGTCGCTCAACGACAGCCGCCATGATGACCCTAGCCCGCTTGTCACCCCTAGCCGTGCATGCTTGGTTGGCCGGCGCCCCTAGCCACACATGCCTAGACGGATTCCGTCGGCGCCAAGAACGTGGCACCCTATGGCCACCAGAGGGCACGCCAGTACTGTGGCTTCTAGGGTGTCAGTTAAGTAGTATTAAATAATACTATCACTTGTCATAGTATATACAAATTCTAATTAGGACTCATTTGATAAGTAAAATTTATACTAAATTAAAATACTAAAATACTAGAAAAAATCCCCATCACTGGAAGAATTAGAAAATTCTGGTTGTTCATCCTAGCTAAAGTTGAATTATTTTGATTAGCTAGCTAAACATTAGTTGGGAGCACAAATCATTTAGTGCTTGGCGTTGAATTAATTCTAACGCTAGTAATTATTTACTTATGGGAAATTTAATTTTAGGACAATCAATGCGATTATCGCATATGGAAGAATAATGCGCATGTCGTATGCGAAGAATTAATCTCCCACGTTCCAAGACTATCTCACTCCTCGTACAGCAAGAATCTCGAACACGTTCGAAAAATGTATGACTAGTCGTTCACATGTTTCGAGGATTACTAAATTAAAAATAGTACTGACTAAATTGACTTTTCTTTGACGATCACGGTCCGGCGGTGTTTCCACTTTCCACACATCGTCGTGCCTTCAGATAAATGTCGCCCAAAAAAAAGTTCGGGCAAACGCACGTGCACGTATTTTTGATTCACGATTTTCTTGCGTGCAGATAGACGAAACCAGACGTCCAGACTTGTGTCCGCCGGCCCTGTTTAGTTCACTACGTCGATTTCTTTTGCATGTCACATTTAATGTTTGGCCATATACATAGAGTATTAAATATAGTCTAAAAATAATTAATTATATAGATTATGATAATTTTACGAGATATTTTTTTTAAACCTAATTAGTCTGTAATTTGATAATGTGGTGCTACAGTAAATATTTACTAAATAATAAATTAATTATATTTTTTTCAGATTCGTTTCCTTGCAAGTTCTGTAATTTTTTTAGTATTTGAAAATTCTTTTTTGATATCTCTCTGATATTCTGATGTTACACGCAAAATGTTTTCACCAACTGAACTAAACACCCCTATATTTGTAAAGTTGAGAACATGGTACATGATAGATCACTGGAACAATCACGTGGGGTAAGTCTCTCCGTGGGTACGACTAGCGGCGGGGTTTTAGGTTTCGGAAGCCAGATCATTTTGAATACGATGGTCTATTTGAGTGTGCGTGGTGACTTTAAAAATCTCTAGATCTGTTAGCTTAATTCTTCAGAGGTACTCATAGGGGTAAAGTTTGCGTATATGTATTCTATAAGATAAGTGTGCGTGCTTAATCTATTCTATTCTATAAACCATGTGAGGAGTGAGAAGACAGGATTATGCCATTTATTTTCAAACCAAACAACTCACGAGATAACGAGGAAACAATAATGGGCTACGTACTGCATCTTGAGAAAGAGGCTTCTGGTCCATCATAAAAATATTGGCTAGCATTATTTTTAAACTGATACTAATGCTTATAAATGAGCAAACAGATTGTCCAGCCCAACATGGTACGGGCCCACGCTAGGCACGAACTAGTAGTGCTCGACGTGCTTCTAGGGGGAAAGAACGAATTTTTTTAGAAACATTTACAAGACGTTTCGGAAATAGGAATCGAGGTGTGGTTGGGCCAGTTGTCTATGGCCCTGTTTGGATCCTATGAACTAGTAACTAGTTGAGTAACAATTAGTTTATAAGAATCCAAACAGGTGAACTAGTAGGTGAACTAGTGGGTGAATTAATGTGTAATTTAAGAGTCAACTAGTACTAGTTCACTAGTCCATAAAACTCAACTAGTTGAACTAGTTGTTAGTTCATTAGATCCAAACAAGCCCTATCTTGGTTAATCATGATAGAACAGCTGACTCAGCAAACGTCTCAGTTAATACTTTACCGAGACATACAACATAACCCAACTGTCTCGGTTAACGCTGTTAACGCTCTTAACGCAATCAAAATTGTATTTACTTAGATAATACACATTATTATTGCTGTCTAGTATCTTATGGAAGCTAGGATTTGCGATAGATATTTCGTAGATGTCCCTTTCATGTGTCACAAAGATCCATCGGCATCAGCAGTTACCGAGTCTCACTCGTTCGCATGTCGAGGAGTGAGTAGAAAAAACCGCACTTTTATTTGACGATCTGTTTCGCGGAGCCGCGTTCGGCGCTGTTTACATTCCCGGCGGCCTTGGCAGCACACATATGGACCGTCTTTCCTCTCTAGATAGATTAGAGGTGCCGAAAAACTCACGTAGGTACGAGCATTATTGTTTCTTTGTTCACGATTTTCTGGACATGTGTATGGAAAGGCCTAGAGTAACTGCTAGGAAATATGTTGACTGTGTGAGCTAGCAAACGGACCAGGGCATTTATAATTATCATCTCATGACACTGGAGGGTATCGTGCCGGAAGAATGGCAATCACCTTTTGTTCGCCGGTCACCGCCGCCAACATGAACTGGAAAAATGTAAACATGCATGGTGAGATAGCCCAGTGGAACAACGCAACTAGGCCCTAGCTAGATTGCCAGCTGATGAGGAGACGACAGGCTATAATTGAAAGCATTTTGAATTAAATCATGATAGATCTCGAGTCGCTAACACTAGGATAGAAAAAGATTTATGATAAGATTTGTGCTACAATCATTTGTCGGATCGTGCTCAAGAAGATATCACCGAGGCACCATTTAGATCCACCATAGCTAAACTTCTATCTAAATTTAGCTATGGTGGATCTAAACAAACTTAGCTAATAAAAAACCAGTTATAGTCCTTCTAGCTCATGGATAACCCTTATTTCCTTGAGTTGGTTGACAACAGCTAAACCCAGTCAAAATGTGTTCAAAGATGAAATTATATACATGTTCTTTTTTTCACCTTTCTCTCTCCCATGGCGTCTCTACACCCTTTCTCTTAGCTTTTTTTCTTCCCCCTCCTCTCCTTCCCTCTCTCTTCCTGGGCACACATGCTTGGCCGCTCGACACCGTCCACCATGCCCCCGACCCTCTTGTCACCCTTAGTCGTGCATGTTTGGCCAGGGGTGCCAGGCGACACCCCTGGCCACACACATGCCTAGACGTGTTCCGTTGGCGCTAGGGGAAAACCACTATTGCTGTTTGCGCCAATCGCTTGGAACAATCAAATCCACTGGGGCTAAACGCCCACCAAACCATTGCTAGGGCCAGCGACACAATGCCCTTGGCCGCGCAAGCGTGGATAGGATCCGTTGGGTGGAGACAACTACCACTGGCACCTGTGCCGGTCCATTGTGGACGGCGGCGCCCACCGAGGTCCATCAAGGCTAGCCACGTCCACCGCCGCTGCCAATATTGGCCACTCGCAGGGTTCATCAGGGTACCCTGTGGCCGTCGGAGGGACGCCATTATGTGGCATCCAAGGCGTGAATTGAGAGGAAGGTTTAACTAATGATGGGTAGCATAATCCTCTATGTTGGATGAGGAAACTTTAGCAGATCCAAACACCACTACTAAAGTGGTGGATTCTCCTAGTGTTTTTAAGTACGATTAAAATATTACCATTTGTCTTAGCACATAAAAATCTTCACTAGAAGGTATTTGGTAAGTAAAATTTATACTAAATTTTGAATACTAAGATGCTAAGAGAAATCCAGGTCAATATGAGAATTAGAAAATTCTAGTTGTACATAGTTAGTTTAGCTCACTAAACTTTAGTTATTTCAATTAGCTAGCGAAGCATTAGTTGAGGTGGATCTAGTAACTAGTTGACTAATAGTTAGTTCATAAGGATCTAAACATATGAGCTAGTAGGTAAACTATAAGTATTAGTTTACTAGTTTATAAAGTCGAATTATTTGAACTAGTTATTAGTTTATTGGATCTAAACAGGGCCTAAATAGAGCCTATATAGCCACAACAATTAGTGCTGGACGTTGAGGTAATTCTAACGCTGTTACTAATTAGTATTTACTTATTTGAAATTTTATAGGACATAACTGCAATTGTCGATATGACGGTCCTGTTTGTTCCTACTCCTAGACTCTAGTCCCTGTTCCATCGAATATTTGGATATATGTATGAAATATTAAATATAGTAAAAAAAATAACTAATTACACAGTTTGCAAATATTTTTTTGAGACAATTTTTTAAGCCTAATTATTCCATGATTTGATAATATTGTGCTGCAGTATGTGCTAATTATATATTAATTATACTTAATTAATTTGTCTCGCAAAGTATTGACGGAATTTATAATTAATTTTTTATTGGTATCTGAACATCTCCTTCGATATCCCTCTAATATTTAGATGTGACATCTACTAGATTTTAGTTCCTCTATCCAAACACGCTTAAAAAATAATGCCCATTGTTGATTGTCATATACTACGAAGAATTAATCTCTCACGTTCCTAGACTATCTCACTCCTCGTATACCACAATCGCCGTCATCAGGCAGGCAGCAAGAATCTCGAACACGTTCAATGTCTGACTACTAGTCGTTTACATGTTCGAGGATTACTAAATTCAAAATAATACTGACTTATTGACTTTTCTTTGACGATCACGGTCCGGCGGTTTTTCCACACATCGTCGTGCCTTCAGATAAATGTCGCCAAAAAAGTCTGGAAAAACGCACCTGCACGTGTTTTCGATTCAAGATTTTCGTGCCTGCAGATAGACGAAACCAGACTTCGTGTCCGCCGGTCATCGTTAAATATTTGTAAAAAGTTGAAGCAGCTGAGAAACCCATGAACATGGTACATGGTAGATCACTAGAACAGTGACGTGGGTAAATCTCTCATCACCATGTGTTACGACTGGTGGCTAGGGAAGAATGATGGGGTTGTAGGTTTCGGAATCCACATCATTTTGAATACGGTGGTCTCTATTTGAGTCATCAAGTCATAAATTTTAACGAGATGGCCTATTTTGCACATATGTACCTAGATAGTATAGTGAGGTGATAATAGATTAATCTATTCTGTTCTACATTTTCAAAAAAAATCTATTCTGTTCTATAAACCATGTGAAGAGTGAGAAGACAAGATTATGCCATTTTTCAAACCAAACTCCTCCTAAATCTGGTGATAATGAGGAAACAATAGGTTTATGCATTTTGAGAAAGGGTTGTGATCTACCACAAAAATACTGACCAACATTTACACCCATACCAATGCTTATGAATGAGTAAAGGTTGCTAGGCCCGGCATGGCACATGATGCCTATGCCATGCAGTGGCGGAGCTCACAGTCAATCAGAGAGGGGGGGGTTGGGGGCAATTGCTACAGTATATGAGTAATTAGCTCTCGGTTAGATGGCCAGTGACTTGTTGCTACGGAACCACGAAGCAGTTGATGTGCAGTTGAATGTCTGACTACTAGCTAGTCGTTTTACATGTTTCGAGGATTACTAAATAAAAATAATACTGACTTATTGACTTTTCTTTGACGATCACGGTCCGTCGGTTTTTCCACACATCGTCGTGCCTTCAGATAATGTCGTCAAAAAAAGTCTGGAAAAACGCACGTGCACGTGTTTTCGATTCAAGATTTTCGTGCCTGCAGATAGACGAGTCCGCCGGTCAACTTTACAAATACATGGTAAACGACATCTAGATCAGTGTCCATAATGATTTTACTTGGACTAGTGTTATTGTTGCTTTTTGGTATCTTTCGAAGCTACAAGTAGGGATAGATTTGTGATAGATACTTTCGTAGATGTCCCTTTCACCTGTCACCAAGAATCGCTCGCTCCTCGTATGTATACGACCATCGGACATCAGCATCAGCCGCCAAGAATCGCTCACTGTACGACGACCATCGCCATCAGCAGTCACCAACAGTCCGCATATCGATCGAGGAGTGAGCATAAAAACCGCTCTTTTGACGATCTGCTTGTCGCCGAGCAGCGTTCCCCGGCAGCCATGGCGGATATAGAACGTACGTCTCTTTCCTCCAGATAGATGCCGAAAATCTTACGTAACACGTACTTACGTGTTTCTTTGATAACGATTTATCCGAGCATGTGCTCCTCAAGGTAGAAAAATGGTAGAAACTGCTGGGAAATGTGTTGACGACTGTGTGTGAGTGTGAGCTAGCATACGGCACAGGGCATTTATTTATTGGAGGGTACCGTGCCGGACCAATGGTAATCACTTTTTGTTCGCCGGTCACCGCCGCCGCAGACCCGCCGCCCGTGCCGGACCAATGGTAATCACTTTTTGTTCGCCGGTCACCGCCGCCGCAGACCCGCCGCCATACGCGGCAGTCCGTCACATTTATATTAAGGAAATTTTACAACACATAAAGGTGATTGTCGTATACGAGAAGAGCATTGTTGATTTGTGTAAGGTACTCCATTTCTTACCATGCATTAATCTCCCACGTTCCAAGACTATCTCACTCACATCGCTCGCATGTTTCTAGTCTACTAGGAGTGCTAAATTAAAAGAAGTATTACTGACTTACTAGTGACTTTTCTGTGACGATCATGGTCCGGCGGTGTTTCCACAAACACGGCGGTCTATATGGACCCTAGCTCGTGCGTCGAGATAAATGGCGCGACCGGAAAAAGAAAAACGCACGTACACATGTTTTCGAGTCACGATTTTCGTGCCTGCAGATAGACGAAACCAGACTTGCTGTCGGCCAGTCACCGTTAAATAATTGTAAAGTTTGAAGCAGCTGAGAAACACGTAAATAAATTTACGGTATTTCGGTGAAATTCGTTCATCTCAAGTGGGTCTGAGATTAATGCAATTGGCTCGGATTGGCCTATTATTAGCTGGAATAATTTCAGTTATTATATAAATTAAAGTAATAATAAATCCGGCTAGAAATTATTTCTAGGATTTAATCCCATGAAAGTAAACAGGACCTAAAAGAATCCGTCCCCATTTAAATTTTGGATTCAGTCTAAGACCCATAACAGTCTAGAGATATGTTTCCCTTAGTTAGAATGAATGAACTCACAATGAAAAAAAAAATTACATGCTAATTTCTTATATTACTATAGTTATAATGATTTTACTTGGATGTCATTGTCTCTGGAAGTATCTTTCAATTAAACTAAGATTTGTGAAAGATATCTTTGTATACTCTTGTCCACGTGAGCTAGGAGGAGTGTGAGAAGAAATATCTATCTGACTTTAATTGGCCGCCCTGCAGAGTTCGGCACTGTTTCGACCCCCAGTCCATGGCGCACATACATCTAGAGTTCTAGACCTAGTAGAAATGTTGACTGTGTGTGGAAATTAAAGGCCTAGTAGCTAGGGAGCATGTGCTGACTTGCTCATCATCTGAAGTTGCTGGAAAATGTTGACTGGGTTTGACAGCGGTCTACGGTGGCGGACCAAACCTTCTTGTTCACCGGTCACCGCGCGCCGCCGACGACCGGCACAATATTATTGTAACTAGACGGGCACCCGCGCGTTGCCGCGGGCTATCTATTTTGTAACGGGTTTGTAATAAGGTCGCTAATGAAACCCGTTTACTGCTCATATAGGGTGAGCACATCAACCGTACTGTTCATACTGTAGCTTGGACCTGGTACTGTAGCGGAGACCCGGTACTGCAGCTGGAACAGTAAAGAACAGTGACTCTTGACGGGGAAATCTAAAGATATCATATGATATGATGTGACAGTGACCTGATCGAGGCAAGTCTCGGCATGGTCATGGCACATGGTCATGAGTAAAGAACCGCCCAAATTGCATTCGGCTTAGGCCCTGTTTGTTTCAGTAGAACTAAACTTTAGTGACTAAAGTTTAGTCCGTTTTAGTCCCTAAACTTCCAAACGCCCCTTGTTTTTGGAGGTGCTAAACTTTAGTAGTTTTAGTCAGCAAGGGGGAGCTAAAAGAGACTAAAAGGCTAAGTTGTGAGAGCACATGCACCTCTTTAATGCGCTTTTAGTCTCTTTTAGTTCCTAAAACCAAACACACTAGGACTAAACTTTAGGGACTAAATTTTAGGGACTAAAGGAAACAAACAGGGCCTTAATTGAACCATCGGCTATTCTTCCATTAAGATGATGAGAGCTAGCACTTGTTCGCGTCTCACGACGCGCCACGCAAACTAACCCACAGTTTGATGACGTATGACCGAATTTCAATTCAATTAAAACCGAGGAAATTTTGGTAGTCGTGGTATGCGTTTCAACACGTCCAAGATCGTGCACACATAGCATTACAGAAAACACAAGTAAATAGAGCAATATTTTAACATCTATCAATTTCAAATTTAAGTTACAAGTCCCTAACATAGGTAATCTAAATCTGAAATTTCAAGTTAGAGAGGTCCAATTCTTAATTTGCAAGTTTACAACAAGTAGCAAGAGTTCAACAAAGTGGAGACTAATTTCACTAAAACTTATGTGTAGAATAAGATGGTAAAACACAGCGGATAAATATATAATATAGAACAACAACAATGGTGCCATTGCCCCAGGGCACCATTGGATAAAGAGCTTCGGCTGCTCAAGCATACACCTCGACCTCCCATACCGGCATCGGCGGAAAAGAGGTGACCGACTAAGGTTAAGCAAAGTGCGAAAAAACCTATCTCAACGAAGCCCTTAATTAGCTTTTGAGTATTTGTTTGCATGTGAGAGCACTCCATAAAGCATCTAGGAAGTTTTATTTCTCTTTCCCATCCCACTATACCTCAAGTTTTAGTCACAATTGAACATATATAGCATCATGTGAACATATACATGGAGTCATGGACATGTATCCATAAACATAACTCAGAGATATCCAATACCACTATGATGAATCTGATGAAACTCAAGCTTGGTCATTACCGAGAGCGAGGCAATTCAAATTGATTTTAACCTTGCAAGTGGTTGGAGAAAATAAAAACCGTGCATCAGGGAGAATCTAATGGTTATGATACACAAGGCATGGAGAGGTATGTACGAAAAGGTGCCAAAATGATGGGAACGGTACCGAAACAGTGGGTCTGGTACCCTTTTTTGTTTAAAGTAGTTTTTTTCCATTAATTACTCATAACATCTACGACCACCAAAATTCAGATACAAAGGTACCGGACAGTACCACCAGGCACCGTACAACTACCATAACAAATCTCATCAATTAAAGGTTGGAACTTTTTCAGAAGAAAATAAAAAATATTTTGTTTTCTTATTTGATCTAATTTATTTACAAACCCAATTTTTTTGTGACAGAGTTGTAGTATATAAATATACTATTGCAATTCTTACTTTGATCGATTGCAGCGTTTAGCACACATCATGTCTTTTTGTAGACCAAAACATCGAGGTCATGAACAGAGAAGAAATGAGCTCACTCTAAATGAAACTCAGTTTATAAATGATAGATATGAGCACTATATAATAATTCCCTTTCATCCAATCCTCTGTCGGATCCAAATTAAGCAACTACATCAAGCGTACAACAATCAGATGATACATTCCGAAATATTGAAATGAAACCTTACATTGAAGCGTTGTTTTATATATTTATGGTTTCATTACACACCATAAAAGCTATGACCGCAAGGAAATAGCCAAAACTGAAACTGGGCACTATTACAAAATATATGGCAGCTAGCTGGAATACATAGTTAGACATACATACGTATCCATTAATTATTCCTGCCACTTACAGTATTTTCCATGTATCCATTATGAGTTTCATATTTTCGCATCCCATTAATTAAGACCGGCCGGAGCAATGCGAGTCACGGGGTGCAGGGTTAGGTTTGTTTTCTTACTAGAGATTAACCCTTGAGCCTCTCCCATATCAACGTCTTTGGGCTCCATTCCATCAGGCAGCTTCCAGTCAAAGTGATACAAAAGGCTGGCTAGAGCGAGCTCAATGTTGCACAGGCCTAGGTTTATGCCGGGACAAATCCGACGGCCAGATCCAAACGGCAGGTACTCAAAGTTTGTTCCCTTGTAGTCCACATTTTTCTTATCGAATCGCTCTGGTTTAAACTCATCTGCATCCTCCCAGTATTTGGGATCCCTACAGATTGCCCATGCGTTAGCGAACACGACCGTGCCCTTGGGAATGTCGTAGCCCATGACCTTGCACGTCTCGCGACACTTCCTTGGAAGCAGAAGCGGCACTGGGCAGTGCATCCTCAGGGCCTCCTTGATCACTTGCTTCAGGTAGGTGAGCCCCTTGAGGTCGTCTTCAGTGATGATGGTGCTCTTCTTCCCTTTGAAGGCCTCTCGCAGCTCCTCCTGCACTTTGGCCATCGTTGGCGGTGACCGGACTAGCTCCGTCACGCACCATGTCAGCAAGGTCGACGAGGTGTCGCTGCCGGCGCCAAACATGTCCTGGAATGCACCAGGTCAGCGCATATGGTGAATAAATGAATGAAGGTACTTACATAGTAGACACTGGCACTGTGAGTACTACTTACAAACATCACCGTAACGATGACCTCGTTGGTGAGAGGAACCGGCGTGCTGCCTTCCTTCTGGAGCCTCAGCAGGACACCGAGGATGCCCTCCACCTGCTGGCCGTTGCCGCGGTCCATGGCTTCCTTGGTCTCCTTGATGATTTCCTCGAGGATGCGCTCCATGTTGTTCCGGGCCGCGAGCACCTTCCGGGGCGCCGTGTCGATCATCTGTATGAGCCTCGACGACGGGAAGAGGTCGGCGAGGGCGACCCCCATTGTCTGCCGGAGGGCTACGTCGATAGAGTTGAGGTACTCGTCCTGGTGCTTGCTGCCGCTGCCGACCGCCTCTCTCACGATGGTGTCGTTGACGAACTTCGCGACCATCTTGTTGAGGTGGACGGCTTCGCCGGCGGCGGCGGACGCGGCGAGGTTCCCGACGAGCCGCGACACCTCGTCCTCCCGGATGTGCCGGAACGACTGCACCCGGGCGGCGCTGAGCAGCTCCAGCACGCAGATCTTGCGCAGCTGGCGCCACCGCTCGCCGTAGGGCGCGAACGCCATGTCCTCGCCGTGGAAGGTGAGCGCACCGATGGTGGCGTTGGTGTACCGGTCGGCGAAGGCGATGTCGTTCGTCTTGAGGGCCTCCTGCACGGCCGCCGGCGACGACACCACCATCATCGACACCTCGCCGAGCCGGAACATCATCACCGGCCCGTACTTGTGCGCCAGCCCGCGCAGTGCGCGGTGGAGGTTGGGGTAGGTGATCACGTGGTGGAGGCTGCCGATCACCGGCAGCGTCCATGGCCCCGGGGGCAGGTTCAGCTTTGGTTTCGCGCCGGGCGGCATCATGGACTTCTTGAGCTTGGCGAGGACGACAACAAGCACGCACGCGGCCACCGCGGCGACGAGGATCTGCTGAGTGTCCTCCATAGTGGGATTAGTGGCTATAGCTACGTATGTGGCAACTTTCCTTTCCCCAGCTGCTAGATTAACTTTTGATTGGATGTGTGTGCTTTTCTAGTGGTGCCGGCCGTGGCTTCCATATATAGTCCTTACTACTCCGAGCTACTACGCCGTAGTAGTAGTATTGGTGGCGTCAGTCAAGCTAGAAAAAAACAAGTCAAGCATCGTGTGTTGACGACGTCTAGATTTGCCTGATGCTACGGTGGCTTAATAATGTTATTAGTCTTTTCTTAGTCCTAGCATATGCGTGGAAAACTTGGAAAAGCCACGGCCTTTATTTTTCGGCTGCGTGCATCTACTCCACTTCGATCCAACATGGATGTTAGTCCTTTTCGGCTGAGTACATGCATGTGGTTTGACCGCATGAGATCAGTAATTCCAACATGGATGTCGACGGGAGTAGAGAGTAGTCGCATGACGTGCAGTCTTAATATGTGTTATAATTTTTTTTTTTAAAGAACACTATGACAATAAAGCCCTGGATCGGCGGCTCACATAACCATTTGTAAGGGCAGTTTTTGCAGTCGTGCTTACACACAACCATAACTAAATTAGGCAATTTATCTACGCTTCACGACCATAGGTTTGAACCTGCGACCTTGTGTTCGTGTGAAACTCCCTCTAACAACTCTACCCATAACTTATTTGTGTCCATATCAAATAATCTTTATCCCTATATTACGCTGAACCAAACTTAAAATAAGTGTGTTTGAGTATGTCTAAACGAATTCAAATAAAAAATTTGTCAACTAAAAATCTCTTTTTTTACTTTTTGAGATTTCTAACTTTAATTTTGGTCATTTCGCCATTCAAGGTCGTTTATAAAATTTTAGTTTCAAATATACCAGCTTTAGACGTAATTATTCTTAGTTACATAATTATTCTTAGTCAGAGGATTTTAAATGAAAAGGTTACCAACTACAAAGTCGTATATCGTTTTTGTGATATATATAACTTTTATTGTTTTCTTGTTTCTCCATTCAAGATAGTTTGAAAAATTTAAATTTTAAATTTAAAAAGTTTAAAAGAAGTTATATTTAGCTAGATAGTTCCAAATAAAAAAAGTTACCAATTACAAAGTTGCATAATTTTTTCAGATTTATAACTTTTATAACTTTCGTTTCATTTATTTCTCCATGGGAGATCATTTAGAAAAAAGTACTCCCTCCATATCATGTATAGAAGACGTTTTGGAGCTGTGAACGTTTGCAGGAAAAGCAGACGTTGTGGACTACGAGGTGAAGAATGGACGCGACTGCCCCTGGTAGGACCGCACGCCGGTTGGTAGGACCGCACGCCGGTTCGCATGGCAAGTCACGGACTCCTCGACTTCACTGGCTCACGCTCGCGCACCATAAAGTCCGGCAAAAAGGAGTGGTTGATAGGGGTCGAACCTGGGACCTTGGGACTCCAACCTCACCACGCTAGCCATTTGAACTTAGTTTGTTTCATGCAACTAATGCACCCGCAGCCAATTTAATAGGGGCAAACAGGGGAAAACTAACCCCTAATTAATGACTCCTTGGTAATCACAATTATGTTCAAAACGTCTTCTAATTACGATATGGAGGGAGTATTAAATTTGATAAATTCAAACATAGTTTTCTCCCTTGACAAGATTTCAAATAAAAAAGTCCTAAACTGAAATTTGTATATTTTTTCAAGGTCTAGAACAACCATCTAAAATTGTATAAAAGATTTGAATTTTGATACGTGATTTTACTGTGCAATGCCCATTAGGGGCACCTCTAGATCGAGTCATCCCTACAAATCGATTTATAGAGGCGGCTGGATAGAGTCATCATATAATTAAGACTATTTATTGAGATGACTAAGAATACTAACATCATGTACAAATCGATTTTTAGGAACATTTTAGGTGCACGCAGCTTTGAGCCGCCTCTTAAAAAAAAAGAGACATTATAAAAAACGATTGGTCTTTCCACACAGATTCTTTTCTCGACCATGCCACTAAGCACATATTTCATTAGCAGGTGGTAGGAAAAATACAAACGGACCAAGCGGTAATTGGCGATTACCGCGGTGAAAGAACAACGACAACGGCTCAACTCCAGACATCTAGAAGCGACCTCAAATGGCGGAAGCCCGCCAAGTCCCGGCCACTGGACTGCTTCCTCACTGATTACAGGGATCAACTGGGCAGCCGACAAAGCCAAAGCTCTGAACGCTCTTGAGTTTCTCTCCTTCCACGCAAGTCCCACACATTGGTTTTGTGCGTGCGTCTATATAAAGCCACGGAAGCTAACCATGTCCCTCAAGCCATCCTCCCATATATTCTTGGGCATCCATCCATCGATCCTAGCTAGCAAACCCGGCTCAGCGTTTGCTATGGCCGCCACCACCATCCTCTGCAACCCAGCCACTCCGGCGGCCACGCAGTCGTCGGCTGCGGAGCTGGTGGACGACCACCAGAGTCGCCGGGAGTACGCCCCCAGCATCTGGGGCGATTTCTTCGTCACCCACCAGCCGTGCACGCAGGAGGAGCTCCAGTGCATGAAGGAGAAGACACATGCCAAGAAGGAGGAAGTGAGGCAGATCGTGTTGGACGCCGCTGCCTCCGATGACCTCGCGAGGAAGCTAGACCTCATCGACTTGCTCGAGCGGATTGGATTGGATCACCACTACAACAAGGAGATTGATGAGATGCTTCTTGCTATCTACGACGATGGCGAGCATGGAGCTGGTCATCAGGACCTCTATGTCACCTCGTTGAGGTTCTACCTGCTCAGGAAGCATGGGTACGCCGTCTCTTCCGGTAAGAAATTAACTTCTTCTTCTTCTTTTTTTTCACTCTCTATTTGTTTCATTTTAAGTTGGTGCCAAATATGAATGCAATCTTGAGTTTCGTTATATTAATAGCAAGCTTAGCTTGAACTTGAAGCTCATGATTGTTCAACTGCATGCATGTGTGCAGATGTGTTTGTCAAGTTCAGAGATGAGCAAGGAAACATTACAAGTGATGATGTCAACACCTTGATGACATTGTACGATGCTGCGCATGTGAGGACTCGTGGGGAGCACATACTTAACAACATCATCACTTTCAACAAGAGGAAACTCCAGTCTCTGTTGGAAACAAATCTGGAGCCAGCTCTAGCAGAGGAGGTGCGGGTCACGTTGGAGACGCCTCGATACAGAAGGGTCGAGAGAGTGGAAGCAAGGCGCTTCATCTCGGTGTACGAGAACAAGGCAGAACGAGACAGCACTATACTGGAGTTTGCAAAGCTGGACTACAACATCATTCAAGTTCTCTACTGCAAGGAATTGAAAGAGCTTACAATGTAAGGACAGAGACATTAATTAATTTCTAATAGATTTTTTCATGCTGTATAGTATGTATGCTCTGTGCTAATCATATTTCTACATATGTCAATCCGTGAAGATGGTGGGAGGATTTCAAGTCACGGACAAATGTGTTGAGTTTTGCGCGGGATCGATTGGTGGAGATGTACTTCTGGATGCTGTCGATAATTTATGAGCCTGAATACTTGTATGCACGGATACAGCTTACAAAGCTGATCCTATCCCTGGCAATGTTGGACGACGTCTTTGATAACTACACCAGCACAGAGGATAGCCACATCTTTGCAACAGCTATGGAAAGGTTGGTTGATCTGTTTCATGAGACTGAATTTAAATCACATGGGGATCCGATGTCGAAAATTTACACATGATATCATACTAATTTTATTATCTTTGCATGAAATTGGCCATGAAGGTGGGATGAGAAGGCAACTGAGCAACTCCCAGAAAACCTGAGGGCATTCTACAGTACTCTGATTCACAATCTAAATAAGATCATGGAAGAGCTCAAAACTCAGAATAACAATAATGCTGAAGTTGTGAAAAAAGTGGTAAGTTTTCTCCAAAAGTTCATACAAAGAAAAACACTAAAGGTTTGTATGCATTTTATATCGATTTTAAGAAATGGGCAACCGTGCGTACGTTCTTTCATGCAGATACTGGATGCTGTCTCAAGCTTCCACGCTGAGGTTAAATGGCGTGATGAAAGCTACGTACCCACCAACGTGGAGGAGCATCTGCAGATTTCAATGGGAAGCATTACGGCTATGCAAGCAACCAACTTCGTTTTCATTTCACTGGGAAACGTGACTACTAGGGAGGCGCTTGACTGGACTTTCACCTATCCGAAAATTGTCAAAGGTCTTTCCGTTCACGCACGTATTAGTAATGATATCATGTCACATGAGGTATATAACCAACTCTTCTTCCCACATATATATCACTGAACCTCTCATTTAAATCTTTTCTTAAATGATATGATGATTCATGTATGGCTTATTTTAAATTTGAAGCGAGAACAAGCTTCGGATCATATGGCTTCCACAGTGCAAACCTGCATGAAGCAGTACGGGGTCACAGTAGAGGAAGCCATCGAAAAGCTCAGAGAAGTAGTTGAGGAAGCCTGGATGGACATCGTCGAGGGATGTCTTGAGCAGGAACATCCCATGGCGCTTCTGGGGAGGGTGGTCACATTTGCACAATCTCTGGATTTCATGTACAAACGCGAAGATGCATACACCCTCAATTCCAACCTCAAGGATCTTTTGACTTCGTTGTTCGTGAAGTTTGTTTGACAGGGAAGATCAGAGATGTGTCAAGGCTATATACTCATGGTTATAAACAATAATGTTAGTAACTACACATATATATAACCTTGTATGTTCGTTCTTGTATGAACAACTTACATGGTAGGACAGGTTTTCTGAGTGATGTGTGTATTCTAGAGCATGCATGTAATGAATAAAAAGTTACAAAACTATTACGTACTGTTGTTTTCAGATGTACTGATCGATAAAGAAACAATGTTCAGATAAGTGAAAAATATAATCATGGTAATGTAACACTTCCTCCAATTAATGGGATTATATTCGGCTTGAGAGAGGCTACTGCTAAGGGATCTGATCTGATGAAACGTCGACGACATGCATGTTTCAGCTGAAGCTGGAAAGCGAGGAAGTTAGCATATCATGCGTCGTCGTCCTATATATAATATATCGTCGGGGGGCGTTGCCAAGACGACCCACGTCCATGAGATCGATACTCTCGGGGTGTTGACTTGGAGTACGACTCTAATTGAGAAGGATAACAGTGTACTACTACTTCCGATGGCGTAATTGCTTCTAGATCAGGGGAGCATATCTTCCTGCCGACATGCCCAAGCCAACAAGTCACTGACCCCGTGGAAAGCTTGAGCCAGCAGGACCTCTTAGGGGAAGGAAATAGTCGCCGAAGATCATGGCTGTGGCGACAACGACGACAAGACGGCAGGGAAGACAGCGCGCGAGTTGCATCTCGATCGTGTCGTGCGTGGGCTTTAGATCGTGTCGTGCACGGGCGACGGCAAGTTGCATCGATTGGTGCTAGAACGACGGCGGCGCCGGCAGCCATCTCGACGACATCACGGCTACGAACGTGTGCGGTGCGCCGGCAAGCTTGACTTGTGTGGCCCGGCCCCGGGCGGCGTTCATGCATCAGCTGGACGACACAGCAGGCCAAGACGAACACGCTGTTCTCAGCAGCAGTCCACAGTTGCAGCTCAGAACTAAGTCCAGCATGGTCAGAAGCAGCGGTGCATGGCCCGGCGACGGCCCACTTTAATTTGCCAAGCCTTCGGCAGTAGCAGCCCAGAAATACATGTGCATGTACTTGTACAAATGTTCAACAGGAAAGCAAATAATTACAGTAGCCTGCAAGCCTGTACGTGCAAAGTCATATGCCCAAGTCACAAGTTAGCTCAATATTGTTAATTGGCCCATCTACGGCCCAATATTGACCTCTTGCTACGGGCGATTAAAAAAAAAAAGATGGCTCGGAAACCCATTTGGAGTACAATGTCCGTAAATAGCTCTATGTCATGACAAAGTGTTCGAGTTCACGCCAATGATCTCACAAAGTCACGTAAGGAGAAATCTCCTTCTAACTATCATATGAGTACCAGTCTCACAATTACCATATCATTTTTCCGTACCGTTAAGGCCAGTGATCCATATGAAGTGATTCTATTCTTCCCTTGACCAACGAGGCTGGGACGTTTCATTATTCACGACCGATGAGGCCCGAATTATTTATTCGTGACTTCATTATAGAATCCACACGACGAGATCGGATCCCTTTGCTAGAGGCCATCGAAGCTCTAGCACTTCATCATTTTTCATTCATTTGTGCTTATATATGCGTATACTTGGAGACAACTCTGATTTATTTCGAGACGACAACAACGACCATCGATACAGTTTGATCGGAGGTATTTACAGACCTCATTAAACACTAGGCCTAACACCTAGAGCAAGCCATGAGTGGTGGTATCACTAGTGTAAGCACTTCGCAAAAGCACATATACTAATCACCGAGTGTATCACTTACGCATAGCATATGAGAGCACCAAAGTGGTGTATCAACACCTTACTACCTTTCCTCTGGCTCTTCCACCTTCATCTGGTCAGTTGGGACCCCTTTTTATGTCCCCAAACTTGAGAACTAGCCAGTGGACGCACACCCCATGTTTTGCTAGCAATTGACACTTTTGTTCTCGATGTCTCACAATGGTAACTTTGCTAGATCTAGCCGTTGGAATCTATACAGTTGGCGCGTTCATTGGACGTTACTGGCCTTAGACGCCAAGATTCAGGGCATAAGGTGTCACTACCTGGATAAGTCTCTTAGTACCCGAGAAAGAGCCACTGCACTCAAGCGGGGCAGTTACAGGCCTTCAACAGTCGAGGACACAAAATCTAGCTCCTTGAGACCTCAGAACCCAAGAGGAGCTCATTGGTACCGACAGTACTAAAAGTTACAATGGAACGCTGTACCAGAGGCTGAACTATATATCTTACTAACTCATCATTAAGTACTACGGGTTAGAAAAATGGGCTAGGGGTACTCACACCAACCGTATATCCTATCCCATCAGCCACCGAGCTAGATGTTAAGACGAACGAGGCTCGCATGAAGCGACAAACATGGAGATTAAGGCAAGCTAAGGACATTCAGAGTCTGCATTTCTATACTGAAGCATAGGATTGATCTGATTGATCTGTTACGCATTCCATGTAACAAACCAGGACTCCAATTTGATAGCCGATCGCCCTCATTGTAATCCTACCCCTTTGCCTATATAAAGGAGGGTAGAGGCCTCGTGATCGGGATAGAGGAGGGAGGGAGCTTAAGGCCGCCTTGTGGGGGCCAAGGAGGATGCGGCCACCTTCGCTCAAGGCTGACATGGACGCGCCGGAGGCGTGGAGTACCATGCGGCAGCCAGTTGGTAAGGCCGATCCAGGCTTCCTTTAGTGGAGAAGTAATACTCCCTCCGTCCCATGGAGTTTGTCACTAGAAAAGTGTGTTTGTGAGAGGGGCACGGATTTTTAACGACAAACTCCATGGGACGGAGGGAGTACATGGTAAACGATATTTAGAGCAATGTCCATAATTATTTAAAGGTAACACAGCAAATCTCATTAAGTAATGATTTTACTTGGATATGTATTATTGTTGCTTTTTGGTATCTTTCCAAGCTACTAGTAGGGATAGATTTGTGATAGATATTTCGTAGATGTCCCTTTCTTTCACCTGTCACAAAGAATCTATCGCTCCTCGTATGTATACGACCATCACGACATCAGCATCAGCCGCCAAGAATCGCTCACTCGTGTACGACCATCGCCATCAGCTGTCACCAAAGATTCGCTCGCTCCTACTACGTGTACGAAGACCATCGCCATCAGCAGTCATGTCACCAAGAGTCTCACTTGTTCGCCTATCGAGGCGTGAGCATAAAAGCCGCACTTTTTTGATGATCTGTTTGTCGCCGAGCAGCGTTCCCCGGCAGCCATGGCGGATATGGAACGTACGTCTTTCCTCCAGATATATAGATGCCGAAAATCTCACGTACCCGCGTACGTGATTCTTTGTTCATGATTTATCCGAGCATGTGCTCCTCAAGGTAGAAAAATGGTAGAAACTGCACTGGCAAATGTGTTGACTGTGTGAGCTAGCATACGGCGCAGGGCATTTATTGTCTCATGAGTCATGACACTGGAGAGTACCATGCCGGACCAATGGTAATCATCTTTTGTTCGCGGGTCTTATGGGAAATTTTACGACATGTAAGCAGGGATGAATCTAGAAAAATATCTAGGAGGGGCTTTTTTAACCTTTAGACAGCATTAGCCCCTTCTTAAGTGCATCGATGACAAAAATTTCTAGCAGGGGCTAAGGGGGGCTCTATTGGTCCAGCGGCTGTAGGGGGGGCTAGAGCCCCACCTGCCCCACCGCTGGATCCGTCCTTGCATGTAAGTGGTAAAGATGATTGTCGTATAGAAAGAGCATTGTTGATCTGTGGAAGGTATTTCATTCTTATCTCTCCCGTTCATGGGTCACCATGCATTAATCTCCCACGTTCCAAGACTATCTCACTCATCGTTAGTTCACATGTTTCTACTAGTTTAGGAGTGATAAATTAAAAATAAGTACTATACTGACTTAGAGTAGTGACTTTTCTCTGACGATCATGGTCCGGCGGTGTTTCCACACACACGGCGGTCCATATGGACCCTAGCTCGTGCCTCGAGATAGATAAATGGCGCGACCGGAAAAACGCACGTACACGTGTTTTCGAGTCAGGATTTTCGTGCCTGCAGATAGACGAAACCAGACTTGCTGTCGGCCGGTCACCGTTAAATAATTGTAAAGTTGAAGCAGCTGAGAAACTCGTAAATAAATTTACGGTATTTCGGTGAAATTCATTCATCTCCGGTGGGTCTGAGATTAATGCAACTGGCTGAAGCCTCATTTGTTTTGTTTTCATCAGATTGATCTATTCCTAACCAAAATAACTTCGATTGTCATATAAATTAAAATAATAATAATAGAAATCATTTCTAGGATTCAATCCTATAAAAATAAACAGAACCTAAAAGAATCCTCTCTATTTGAATTTTAGATTCAGCCCAAGACCCATAGCAGTATCCAGAGATTTGTTTCCCTTGGTTAGAATGAACGAACTCACCATGAAAAAAAATTACATGCTAATTTCTTATATTACTATAGTTATAATGGTTTTACTTGGATGTCATTGTCTGGTATCTTTCAATTAAGCTAAGATTTGTGAATGATATTTTTGTATATGTCCCCTTTAATCAGTCAGCAAGAATCTCTTGTTCACGTGTGTAGCTAGGTGGAGTACGTGTGAGAAGAAATATCTATCTGACTTAATTGGCCGCCCTGCAGATAGATATTTCTACCCCCAGCCCATGGCACATACATCTAGAGTTCTAGACCTAGTACAAATGTTGACTGTGTGTGGAAATTAAAGGCCTAGTAGAGCATGTGCTGACTTGCTCATCATCTGAAGTTGCTGAAAAATGTTGACTAGCATACAACGCAGGGTATGACAGCGGTCTACCGTGGCGGACCAATGGCATGCATTTACCTTCTTGTTCACCGGTCACCGCGCGCCGCCGCCGACGGCACAATATTATTGTAATGTGACAGTGACCTGAGGCAACGGCATGTTCATGAGTAAAGAACCGCCCAAATTGCATTCGGCTTAATTGAACCATATCGGCTATTCTTCCATTAAGATGATGAGAGCTAGCATTTGTTTGTCTCACGACGCGCCACGTGCTAACCCACAGCTTGATAACGTATGATCGAATTTCAATTCAATTAAAGCCGAGGAAATTCTGGTAGTCGTGGTATGCGTTTCAACACGTCCAAGATCGTGCACACATAGCATTACAAAAACACAAGTAAATAGAGCAATATGTTAACATCTATCAATTTCAAATTTAAGTTATAAGTCCCTAACGTAGGTAATCTAAATCTGAAATTTCAAGTTAGAGAGGTCCAATTCTTAATTTGCAAGTTTACAACTAGTAGAAGAGTTCAATAAAGTGGAGATGAAGTTCACTAAAACTTATGTGTAGAATAAAATGGTAAAACACAACGGATCTCTATTATAATGGAATAGTTAAATTATACTCCGTCCACCCAAAAATACATCCCCCGCTGAGGGCCTCCAACCATTGCACACTCCACAAAATACACACAGGAATCCAACATCATCAAAATCTAAGGTACTTAATCAACCCTCGCGAGATCTTATGGTCAGAAATCCCAGGCTTCAGCGCGCTGAAGCCAGCGCCCGCGACGCTCCCGTCTCCGCGCGAGGCGCTCTCCTCTGCCGCAACGTTCCTCGCCTCCGCACTAGCCGCCCCAGGGTTCGAAACCCTCATCCTGCGATCTCTTTCCGTGTGTGCTTTGTTCCGCCCCCGGGAATCACGCGATCGGCAACGAGGCACAATCTGTGGCACCCTTTCTTCCTTCTTTTCTCCTGCGTGCGATCTGTGGCAGCCGACGTCTCCATCCCTTGCCGGCAGCCCACGGTGAGTCCCAATCCAACCTCTTAGTTTGGATCGTGGAACCCTACAGTTGTTTGGTTTGTAGGATGTGACGCTCCATCCTTCTACTGCAAGGATTTCCCGATATCAGCTTTTCCGTCATGCATCTGCACAAGGAGCAGATGGCTGCTCTGCCGCCCGTCCCCACTGCAGCTGCTCCATCTCCCACGGCTGTGAGAGGCGGTAAGGCCCACCGGAGAAGGCGGAGGGCGAGCCGAGGCTGGAGACGTGGAGGGTGATGGCGAGCAGCGCGGCAGGTACATTGATTTTTGGGTTTGACTTTTTTCCCTCACCTTGTCTCCACGCCTCCTTCTCCCCCATGGACGACCGGGGAGCTCTGTTTCAGCAGCGGATGTGAACCCCTTTTTTTGCAGCAGCGGCGGTGAATGTGGTGTTCGCCAGGCTTGGCCAAACAACGTCGTCGCCATGGAACATCAGTGGCAACCCCTGCATCGGCGCCGCCACGGACGGCACCGTCATTGACGGCAACCCCGGCTTCAATCCCGCCACCAAGTGCAACTACTCCACTTCCGTCCAGAACACCACTGTCTAACACGTCATTAAGCTGTGAGTACCTCTCTTTACATGCGCGTGCGTCATGTGCTCGATGGAATGCTCACCTCGCATGCTGTTACAAATAAGCATAGGTGCGCTAATGAACACATGTCACTACAAAAAGCCAAATGCTTGTTGGAGGATGTGGCGGTGCTTCATAGGCCTCATTGTGTTTATACCTGATATGGCAGACTTGAGATGGCATGAGCTGATGGGTAGTTTCTTTTGCTGATGTAGGAAGACGTACACACTTAATGCTGTTGGATCCATACCACAAGAGCTGCAGAATCTCATGCCCTTGACTACTCTAAGGTGCTCTTAACTTTCTTGCATGAAATTGTCTAGGAGCCAAAACATCCTATCTCAAGCTTCCTATTGCTAAATGCTGACTTGTGGTTTATGTTATTTGCCTGATGTGTATTGCATCATTTATCCTCCCATTTTCTTGTTTTCTATCATGGATTTCACAGATTGTAGATCTGATACTACCATCATATTTCTCTTGCATCAAATTGCTTTGGTAGAGAACAGCAGACTTCGTTTGGCGATTGCTATTAACTGCATTGTGGCTGATATTTCTCATAAACTTTAGCAGTAACTTAAGATGATATATAAGTTGTGGTCCAATGCTTAACATCAAATCTTAAACTTTTCCTCTCTCGAAATACAACTGATCTCCGTCACTGATTTTGGCCATCAGGAGACATGAATGAGATCCGAAGTAGCCATCAGAGTTGTAGTGAAAGAAAGACTTTCTTTTTTACTGTATATGTTTCAGTTCTAATTTGCATATACCCGAATGTTGGCGAGCAAGGACAGCATGGTGAGTTCCTGTTGCTGGTCCTCAATCAACGCTGCCATTGATGCTCTCGCTTGCCGACACAACCAAGGTGAGGTTGGAAAATATTGAATGTATTTCCGTGTTTTCATGAAACCAGTTTTAGGTAGTAAAATAAGGAACTGAAATACAGCTACCATGTAGTATTTCAATATCACTGCATCAGCTATTCTATTCTCAACCAATCTGATTGCTGCTAGCCCCGATTGAGAAGTAGGCTTTGCTTTTTTTTTTCCCTGAGAAAATAGAGGTCTTCAGTAGTAACACTTTCCTGCGCATTTTTGCACCTTTACTAGCTTTTGAAAGAGGCCTACTAGCAATATGGAGTGCTTGCTCCACAAGACTTACAAGATTTTGACTTATTTTTTATTTAATTTGTGGGTGAGATTCCAAACTATCTATTTTTAACAACTGTGTGCTTAGTTGGGCCAATCAGATAATCATGAAAATTATATTATTTGTTGTATAGTTGAGTGTTCAAACTGTCAAATATCCTGAAATGAAGCCGTGGTGTTAGCATGGGCACTACACTATTTGTGCTAATCCATTTTGGTTTTTCCTTTTTTGTTTGAGGTCACAGTGGTTCCATGGTTTGGATTCTCCGGGATAGATAAGGTTACATTAGTTGTAGATGGAGGATCTTAGGAACATATTGATGTTTGCTTGTTTTTCTGAAACCAAGAAATCTCCGGGATAGATAAGGTACTTTGTTTGTGAGTTGCCACAAAGATGGATCAATGGTGACATGAAAAGAAAATATAGGTTTCACGACGTACAGCTAAACGAATGATGCCTTTCATGGCCATACATGCTAATAACGAACAAAATTTCTTTGCGGGCAACATACCTGCTTGTCAAGAAATTGTAATCATTCAGGGACGCAGGATGAGTTCAAGTTGATTGGCCTGCAGTAGCAATTGCTTCCCGTATCCGATTCTCCCCGCATTGGCTTCTTTTTCTGAAATCACGGGATCCGTGATGGGGTTGTTTGAGGATAGCAAATACAAGTCTGAATCAAAAAAGGTGCACCTGAAACTGGTTGATATTATTGGACCGGGTTCTGGTGCCGAGGTGGATCGAAAACTTAAGTATGCTAATGATCTTTCATCGGTGTGATATTCGGAAGATTGTGAACTCTCCTGCAAATGTACTTACCCCCGGTCAAGTAGATCTTTCATCAAATTTTGATTCTCCTTCATAGATTTATTGTCGAGTAGTATACTTATTGCCCAGTAGTATACTTATTGCAGTCATCCTTTGTCCTTTCAGCTGTGCTTGCGGAGGAAGCGTCAATGATCGCTTCTACTTACGGTGATGTGTTCATCGCCACAATACTAGACGTAGATAAATGCACGAGTTGAAGATGGGTTCCTACTTGTGATTTGCTTTGCAGCTACTTTGCTAACTCTCACTTCATTCATGAAGCTTTGTTATAAGGGATCTGCTTGTTTAGAATGTAGTCTTAGCAGGTTGTTGATGCTTTGGTCTATGCTTGCAACCAAGGTGTTGAAAAGATAATGAAGCTTCATTCGAATGTTCTCAATACATGTTGTCATTAGTGTATTTCTAATGTAGCCCCACCCCTATGTGGCTTGGTGTTACTGTGTTAGCCCTTATTATTTTTTTTGGCATGTGGATCTTTGGGAGCAGTGTCGATTGCCAACCAAAGTGAATCGAGTTATTACATCAATTCTACAAAGGCAGATCAGTCATCTACTACACTCTTTCTTGCTTCTTTCTCGGTCTACTCCCGGCTGGTGGCGCCTGTGGATCCTCGGTGAGCTGTGGACGATGAAAAGCCCGCGCTTGGTTTTCTTGATTGTTGTTGTAATGATCAATTAATTATCCAAGGACCAGAATAACTCCCATGATTACAACTTTGGCTACACCCAGAATCGAGACAAGTGGGACGAAGGTGATGCAACTGGTGCGGGATCTTGTTCATGCAAACACTAGTAGTTACAGCTAAGCTCTTCGATCACTAACGGATGCTTTCATTTTGGCTCATTGCTCATCGAGGTTTACCGTTATTGAATTGTGCGAGCGTATCCTCTAATGGAGAGTAGATTTATTATGATCTGATTGGCGGTGATTGGATGATTTAGATGTTCGTTTTAGCAATTTCTTATGTGCACCTATCTTAACCACATATCATCGAAAAGTCAATAAACTTGAGCAGCATGCCGAAGCAATGTAGATGAAGTTCTCCCCATCCACGATCTCCAGGTACCACAAGGAGAGCAGCAGGGGCGCCCGACGTGGAGAAGAGGATGCCCACCCAGGCCTCTGCATATTTACGTAAATCTGTGAAGATAGAAAATGGAAGGAGTATAATCATGCATGGTAGGCCTAGCGTGAATTCAGCCAAATCTTAGTTTATTAGGAAAATGATCATGTTTCAAGACTTGTCCCGGTGACGATGATTTGATAGAAAACATGACTAAAGGTTTTATTGTCTTTTGGTTATTTTGATGTGTATGTACAAAATTTTGATGTACCGTTAGCATGGGTCGACGGAGTTGGCTCCTAAAAGTTATCTTTATATTTTTTCAAGAAATTATTTTTAAAAGAGACTTCGCACGCCCACGGCTACTAGAACTTACAACTTGGTTAACTGGATATTTATTTATTATTAAGTATGCAATGTGCTAATGATACATATGATTTGAGGGAGTATTAGCTTGTGATACCTTTGAGTGGTTCTAATTTGTACATCCAAATAAAGCCGTAGCGTTAGCACGGGCACTATACTAGTAAATATATAATATAGAACAACAACAATGGTGCCATTGCCCAAGGGCGCGACACCATTGGATAAAGAGCTTCGGCTACTCAAGCATACACCTCTTCCATACCGGCATCGGCGGAGAAGAGGTGACTGACTATGGTCTCTAAGATACCTACAAAAACTTAGGAGGAAAATCAACATGAGTCCAAAGGTACTCGCAAGACACACACGAAATAATAATTCAAGTATTATACATTTAGTTGTAGCAAGGAATAAGGCCATAAGGTTAAGCAAAGTGCGAAAAGCCTATCTCAACGAAGCCCTTAATTAACTTTTGTGTATTTGCATGTGAGAGCACCCCATAAGCATCTAGAAAGTTTTATTTCTCTTGCCCATCCCACTATACCTCAAGTTTTAGTCACAATTGAACATAGCATCATGTGAACATATACATGGAGTCATGGACTTGTATCCATAAACATAACTCAGAGACGACATCCAATGACACTATGATGAATCTGATGAAACTCAAGCTTGCTCATTACTGCAAGCGAGGCAATTCAAATTGATTTTAACCTTGCAAGCGGTTGGAGAAAATAAAAACTGTGCATCAGGGAGAATCTAATGGTTGTGATACACAAGGCGTGGAGAGGTATGTAGGAAAAGGTGCCAAAATGATGGGAATGGTACCGAAACAGTGGGTCTGGTACCCTTTTGTTTAAATTTTAGTTTTTTTCCATTAATTACTCATGACATCTATACGACAACCAAAATTCAGAAACAAAGGTACCAAAATTCAGAAACAAAGGTACCGGACAGTACCAGCCACCAGGCACCGCACAACTACCATAACAAATCTCATCAATTAAAGGTTGGAACTTTTTCAGAAGAAAATAGAAAATATTTTGTTTTCTTATTTGACCTAATTTATTTACAACCCAAAATATTTTTTTGTGACATAGTTATAGTTTAAATATACTATTGCCATCTTTACTTTGATCGATTGCAGCGTTTAGCACACATAATGTCTTTTTGTAGACAAAAACATTGAGGTCATGAACAGAGAAGAAATGAGTTCACTCTAAATGAAAGTTTATAAATGATAGATATGAGCACTATATAATAATTCCCTTTTATCCAATCCTCTGTCGGATCCAAATTAAGCAACTACATCAAGCGTACAACAATCTGATGCTATGACTATATATATTCGGAAATATTGAAATGAAACCTTACATTGAAGCGTTGTTTTATATATTTATGGCTTCATTACACTATAAAAGCTATGACCGCAAGGAAATAGCCAAAACTGAAACTGGGCACTATGACAAAATATATGGCAGCTAGCTGGAATACATAGTTACACATACATACGTATCCATTAATTATTCCTGCCACTTAACAGTATTTTCTGCTGGAAATTGTGATTCGATTACTTAGGGCTAACCCTAGAAGGGTAGCATATAGAGTCATACAAGGGCCTCATGGGCCTAGCCTCATGGGCCTAATACACATACTCCAACACCCCCCCGCAGTCTGAACTACTATCGCAGCGGAGTTCCAGACTGGACACGAAAAGAATCACACACACGAGCCCCCCCACAGACGCAATTAGCCACTGGTGATGTTGAGGCTGGAGCGAAACTCGGCGAAGGTCGAGGATGGGAGGCCCTTTGTGAAGATGTCGGCGAACTGAGAGGTGGTCGGGACGTGTAGGACCCGCACCTCGCCGATGGCGACCCGATCACAGACGAAGTGAAGGTCGATCTCCACGTGCTTGGTCCGCTGGTGCTGAACGGGGTTGGTGGAGAGGTACATCGCACTGACGTTGTCGCAGTAGACCAGCGTGCTCCGGTGGTGAGGGCTATGGAGCTCTCCAAGGAGTTGCCGGAGCCAGGAGGCCTCAGCCACGCCGTTGGCGACAGCGCGGTACTCAGCCTCGGCATTGGAGCGAGAGGCCACCGGCTGGTGCTTGGACGACCAGGACACCAGGTTGCCGCCCAAGAAGACAGCGTAGCCGGAGGTGGAGCGGCGAGTGTCCGGACAGCCGCCCCAGTCGGCGTCCGTGTAGACAACCAGCTCGGTGGAGGAAGACCGCCGGTGGAGGAGCAAGCCGTAGTCAACAGTACCCCTGAGGTAGCGAAGGAGACGCTTGAGAGCAGTGAGGTGGGGCTCCCGGGGATCATGCATATGGAGACATAGCTGCTGAACTGCATAGGTGATGTCCGGCTGGGTGAAGGTGAGGTACTGAAGTGCACCAGCAAGACTCCGATATGCAGTGGGATATGTCACTAGGGTACCCTCGGTGTCTGACAGCTTGCCCTGTGTGTCAACCGGAGTGGAGCAGGGGTTGCAGTCAGTCATCCCAGCTCGCTCCAATATATCAAGAGTATACTGCCGCTGATGAAGAAGTAACCCTCCAGGGTGAGGCTCAACAGTGACCCCGAGGAAGTGGTGGAGCACACCCAGATCCTTTATAGCGAACTCCTGCTGAAGAGAGGAGATGATGCGGCGGAGGAGTGACTCACTGGAGGCTGTGAGGACAATATCATCAACATAGAGCAGCAGGTACGCGGTCTCAGCTCCATGGTGATAGATAAACGGTGGCGTGTCGGACTTGGCCTCCACAAACCCCGATTAATCGGTGGGAAAGCAACAAACCGATGGTTCCACGCCCGGGAGGCCTGCTTGAGGCCGTAGAGAGACTTGTTGAGCCAGCAGACCATGTCAGGGCGAGAAGAATCAACAAACCCCGCCGGCTGACTGCAGTAAACTGTCTCAGTGAGAAGGCCATGCAGAAAAGCATTCTTCACGTCGAGCTGATGCACGGGCCAGGAATGAGTGAGAGCCAGTGAGAGCACCGTGCGGACGGTGGCCGGCTTGACCACGAGGCTGAAAGTCTCATCATAGTCGACCCAGGGCGCTGAGTGAAGCCCCGGAGAACCCAACCGAGCCTTGTACCTCTCGAGAGTGCCATCGGCCCGGGCGCTTGTGTGTCCGATCCACTTGCCGGTGACGACATTGGAGCCCGGCGGACGGGCACCGTATCCCACGCCCGGTTGGCGAGGAGTGCACAGTACTCCTCTTCCATCGCGGGCGCCCGGTGAGGGTCGACAAGGCCTCGCGGGATGGAAGAGGGTACAGAGAGACTTACGAGAGTCCCCGGGCATCGCCGCAAGAGCCCGGGCTGCAGGGTACCAGCCGCGTGTCGCGTCACCATCCGTGAACATGACGCTGGTGTCGGTGAAGAAGCGGTGGGTGGTACACCGGCGTCGTGGACACGGGCAGCCGGGGGCCGCGGCGGGCGGAGTCGGTGTCGCCGCCGGGGAAGAGGCCGCCTGTGGTGTAGGGGGACCTCGGTGAAGAAGGGGTCACCGGTGGTGACGACGGCGGCGGGCGGGCGGCGCTTGTCCGTGCACAACGCCGTAGACGAGCGCCGGGCCGGGCGAAGCGCGTGGGGGGCCGGAGTCAACGGCCCGGGACCTGCGTCAGTGCCCGGGGCCGGCCCGAAAAGTGAACCCTCAATGCCCGGCCGGGGAGCGGGGCTAGAGGAGTCACCGGCGTGTGGTGAGCCGGGGCACGGTCCCGTCGAAGAGCACGGTGTAGCGGTACGCATGTGATACTGGTGAATGTGGCTCGACCACCGTGTCAGTGGGAAACAACAAGGAGAGGTCAGACTCCGGAGTGGAGGTGGGTGTGGTGGTGGTGGAGTAGGGGAAGACGGACTCATCAAACACCACATGGCGAGAGATGAGGACCCGACGAGAGGTAAGGTCAAAGCATCGTACCCCTTGTGATCCGGGGAGTACCCGAGGAAGACACAGAGAGTCGATCGGGGAGCCAGCTTGGGTGGAGCGGTGGCTGTGGTGTTAGGGTAACACGCACACGCGAAGACTCGAAGGTGATCATACCGAGGAGGGGTACCGAAGAGAGCGTGGTGTGGTGTGGGTGTTGGGCAAGCAGCGGAAGGAAGACGATTTAGGAGATAGGTGGCGGTGTGTAAGCTCTCCGCCCAGAAGCGAGCAGGAAGTGACGCCTGAAGCAGAAGGGTGCGCATGGTGTCATTGGTGGTCCGAATCATGCGCTCAGCCTTGCCGTTCTGAGAGGAGGTATATGGGCAAGACATGCGCAACTGGACACCGTGAGAGCGGAAGAAGGCACGAGAGGTGGAGTTATCGAACTCACGGCCATTGTCGCACTGGACAGCCTTGATGGTGAGGCCGAACTGAGTGGACACCCAGGCAAAGAAGTGACTCAGGGTGGGGAAAGCCTCAGACTTGGCACGCAGCAGAAAAGTCTAGGAATAATGGGAGAAATCATCAACCACCACAAGATAGTATTTATAGCCAGAAATGCTAAGGACAGGAGAGGTCCAAAGGTCGCAGTGGACAAGATCGAAACCATGGGTCGCATGGGAAGAAGAAGTAGGAAAAGGAAGACGAACATGACGGCCCAGCTGGCACGCGTGACACAAGTGATCATTGTGAGCCCGAGTACACTGAATGTCAGAGCTAGACTAAGCTTCAGCAGAGCATCGCGGCCGGGATGGCCGAGGCGGCGGTGCCAAGTGGTGGAGGAAGAAGTGGCAGCGAAAGCAGCGGAAAGGCGGAAGGGGAAGAAGACGAAGCAGAGGCCGGAAACCAAAGGGTGTAAAGGGGCCCCATGCTGTCACATCTGAGAAGAGGACGCCGGGAAGCCAAATCCTTCACGGTAAGGCCAGAAGAGTCGAATTCAACAGAACAGGAATTGTCAGCGGTAAATCGACGAATGGTAAGAAGGTTGTGAACCATGGAGGGAGCTACAAGGACATCAGGAAGGCGAAAGGAGCCATGGGTGTCAGCGGCACCCACAGATGTGACAGGAAGACAAGAACCATTTGCGACCATGATGGATGAAGGGTGAGAGGAAGGAGGGTGAACAGATGAGAGTATACTAGGGTTGGGAGTGGTGTGGAACGTGGCACCCGAGTCGGCGATCCAGTCTGGACCGACTGGTGGTGTCAGAGCCATGGTGCCAAAAGAGCAGGCCAGGGCCGCCGGGTCCCAACCGACAAGCCCGAGAGAGGTGCCGAGTGGTGGAGTGGCCCCGGGAGGTGAAGGCCACGGCAACGGCAGTGGAGGAGCTGCTGGGACGGCACCGGTGAGCATGGCCACTGGTGTGCGAGGCCCGGCAGCCTGAAATGGCCACATGTGGTGGAAAGAGGACCATGGTGCACCCCGTGAAGCTGCCGGTGTACGCCCACCGCCAGGACCCGCACCACGCCTTCCTCCGCGGTGACGGCGACCGTCACGGCCCCCCACCCATGATGTTCTGGTTTGTGAGTATCCTACGTGACAACATGCTCCAGCTCGTCCCGGGAGGAGGAGGACCACGAAGAGACGACGCAGGTGAAGTGGACGGACGCGGCGGAGGAGTGGCGGCATCGTAGGGACCTGTGAGACGGGAGCTGCCTCCGCCACGGCGATGCGACGAGCCAATGCATCAGCCGCAGCCAAGGCCCTGCTCCTAGGTGAGGGCAGCACGCCAAGACACGCCGGCGGCCGTTCATGGCAAAGCAGCTGGCAGCGATTTAGGGCGGCGGCGAGGGCGGCGGCGAGGGTGGAGTCGACGGCTGCCACGGTGTGGTGCCGGGAAGGAGAGACGGTGGCGCCTCGGCCGCCCACGGCAAAGCCCGGCAGCGACGAGGGCGGCGGGCGAGGGTGGAGTCGGCGGTTGCCATGGCGTGGTGCCGGGGAAGGAGAGACGGTGGAGGGAGCGCCGGGAAGGGGAAGCTCGCGCTGCCAATGGGCGTGGCCAGGGCAGCGACGACGGCAGCGTCGCCGCGGGCCGCGGCAGAAGTGGCGGCGCCGCGGGCCCCTCGCAAGGGCGCAGGGGCTACGCATTTGTAGCCATGGCGCTCCATGATCAGCCAGGGAAGGAGAACAGCCCGCTCCAGGGCGCTGCTCGGGGAACACCAAGAGGTCGGGCGACGAGGCGGAAGAATACGCCGGGAAGGGAGGCTGCCGCGCGGCAGCCCGTGTGGCGGTGCGGCGGCAGCGGCGTGGGCTAGCTGCGGCCGCGGCAGCAGGGCGGCGCCACGCGCGCCTGCCGGCCGCGCCCGTGGCAAGGAGTTGGGCGCCTGCCGCCCGCACTGCGGTCGATGAGGGCGGGCCCGTGGCTCCAGCAGCAGCTGCGGGCGGCGGCCGCACTCACCGCCGAGGCCCGCGGCAAGGAGGAGCTGGGCGCCTCGCCGCCCGCGCCGCGCCAGTGGGGGCTGGCCCGCTGCTCCAGCAGCAGCGTTCGGGGCCGGCGGCCGCCCGCGGCCGGCCGGAAGGCCGCGCTGCGCGACGAGGGCCGCACGCCCAAGCCCCCGCCCGCACTGGCCGGAGGAGGGGCGCGCCGTCAAGGGGCAGCCCGAAGCGCTGGTCGCCTGCTGCCGGGCGGCGGCGGCGGCGGCGCCGCCCAGCACGCCTGCGGGCTGCCCCAGAGCCGCCGCCCTCGCCCGGGCAGCAAGGATGGCGGCCGGGCGGCCGCCGCTGCTCGCGATCCGCCCCAGAGGAGGGATAGGGAAGAGGGGGAAGCAGCAGTAGTTGTGGCGGCCGGGCGGCCGCCGCTGCTCGCGATCCGTCGCCGTGTTCCATGGCTTCCTTGGTCTCGTTGATGATTTCCTCGAGGATGCGCTCCATGTTGTTCCGGGGTCGCGAGCACCTTCCGGGCGCCCGTGTCGATCATCTGTATGAGCCTGAAGACGGGAAGAGGTCGGCGAGGGCGACCCCCCATTGTCTGCCGGAGTGCTACGCCGATGGAGTTGAGGTACTCGTCCTGGGTGCCTGCTCCCCGCTGCCGACCGCCTCCCTCACGATGGTGTCGTTGACGAACTTCGCGACCATCTTGTTGAGGTGGACGGCCGCCCGGCGGCGGCGGACGCGGGCGAAGTTTCCCGACGAGCCGCGACACCTCGTCCTCCCGGATGTGCCGGAACGACTGCACCGGGCGGCGCTGAGCAGCTCCAGCACGCAGATCTTGCGGAGCTGGCGCCACCGCCGCCGTAGGGCGCGAACGCCATGTCCTCGCCGTGGAAGGTGAGCGCGCCCGATGGTGGCGTTGGTGTACCGGGTCGGCGCGATGTCGTTCGTCTTGAGGGCCTCTGCCGGCCGCCCGGCGACGACACCACCATCATCGGCACCTCGCCGAGCCGGAACATCATCACCGCCCGTACTTCTCCGCCAGCCAGCGCAGTGCGCGGTGGAGGTTGGGGTAGGTGATCACGTGGTGGAGGCTGCCGATCACCGGCAGCGTCCATGGCCCCGGGGGCAGGTTCAGCTTTGGTTTCGCGCCGGGCAGCAGGGACTTCTTGAGCTTGCCGAGGACGACAACAAGCACGCACGCGGCCACCGCGGCGACGAGGATCTGCTTAGTGTCCTCCATAGTGGCTATAGCTACGTATGTGGCAACTTCCCTTTCCCCTGCTAGATTAATAACTTGATTGGATGTGTGTGCTTTTCTGGTGGTGCCGGCCGTGGCTTCATATATACTCCCACGACACTAGTCCTTACATACTACTACTAGCTACTACTCCGTAGTAGTAGTATTGGTGGCATCAGTCAAGCTAGAAGAAAACAAGTCAAGCATCGTGTGTTGACGACGTCCAGATTTGTCTGATGCTACGGTGGCTTAATAATGTTATTAGTCTTTTCTTAGTCCTAGCATATGCGTGGAGAAAACGTGGAAAAGCCACGGCCTTTATTTTTCGGCTGCGTGCATCTACTCCACTCCAACATGGATGTTAGTCCTTTTCGGCTGAGTACATGCATGTGGTTTGACCGCATGAGATCAGTAATTCCAACATGGATGTCGACGGGAGTAGAGAGTAGTCGCATGACGTGCAGTCTTAATATGTGTTATGATTTTTTAAGGAAGAACACTACGACAATAAAGCCCTGCATCGGCGGCTCACATAACCATTTATAAGGACAGTTTTTACAGTCGTGCTTACACACAACCATAACTAAGCTAGGCAATTCATATGCGCTTCACGACCACAGGTTTGAACCTGCGACCTTGTGTTCGTTTGAAACTCCCTCTAACAACTCCACCCATGACTTATTTATGTCCATATCAAATAATCTTTATCCTTATATTGCGCTGAACCAAACTTAAAATGAGTGTTTGAGTGTGTCTAAACGAATTCAAATAAAAAATTTGTCAACTAAAAAGCTTTTTTTTTTACTTTTTGAGATTTCTAACTTTAATTTTGGTCATTTCGCCATTCAAGGTCGTTTATAAAATTTTAGTTTCAAATATATCAGCTTTAGACGTAATTATTCTTAGTTAGATAATTTCAAATGAAAAGGTTACCAACTACAAAGTTGTATATCATTTTGTGATATATATAACTTTTATTGTTTTCTTGTTTCTCCATTCGAGATAGTTTAAAAAATTTAAATTTTAAATTTAAAAAGTTTAAAAGAAGTTATCTTTAGCTAGATAGTTTCAAATAAAAAAGTTACCAATTACAAAGTATTGCATGAAGGAGAAGGCACATGCCAAGAAGGAGGAAGTGAGGCAGATCGTGTTGGACGCCGCTGCCTCCGATGACCTCGCGAGGAAGCTAGACCTCATCGACTTGCTCGAGCGGATTGGATTGGATCACCACTACAACAAGGAGATTGATGAGATGCTTCTTGCTATCTACGACGATGGCGAGCATGGAGCTGGTCATCAGGACCTCTATGTCACCTCGTTGAGGTTCTACCTGCTCAGGAAGCATGGGTACGCCGTCTCTTCCGGTAAGAAATTAATTTCTTCTTCTTTTTTTTCACTCTCTATTTGTTTCATTTTAAGTTGGTGCCAAATATGAATGCAATCTTGAGTTTCGTTATATTAATAGCAAGCTTAGCTTGAAGCTCATGATTGTTCAACTGCATGTGTTATGTGTACGTGCAGATGTGTTTGTCAAGTTCAGAGATGAGCAAGGAAACGTTACAAGTGATGATGTCAACACCTTGATGACATTGTACGATGCTGCGCACGTGAGGACTCGTGGGGAGCACATACTTAACAACATCATCACTTTCAACAAGAGCAAACTCCAGTCTCTGTTGGAAACAGATCTGGAGCCAGCTCTAGCAGAGGAGGTGCGGGTCACGTTGGAGACGCCTCGATACAGAAGAGTCGAGAGAGTGGAAGCAAGGCGCTTCATCTCGGTGTACGAGAATGAGGCAGAACGAGACAACACTATACTGGAGTTTGCAAAGCTGGACTACAACATCATTCAAGTTCTCTACTGCAAGGAATTGAAAGAGCTTACGATGTAAGGCCGGAGACAATGAAACAAGTTAATTTCTAATGTTTTTTTGTCTGTATGGTATGCTCTGTGCTAATCATCACATTTCGATCAATCCGTGTAGATGGTGGGAGGATTTCAAATCACGGACAAATGTGTTGAGATTTGCACGGGATCGATTGGTGGAGATGTACTTCTGGATGCTGTCGATAATTTATGAGCCTGAATACTTGTATGCACGGATACAGCTTACAAAGCTGATCCTATCCCTGGCAATGTTGGACGACGTCTTTGATAACTACACCAGCACAGAGGATAGCCACATCTTTGCAACAGCTATGGAAAGGTTGATTGATCTGTTTCATGAGAAGTGAATTTAAATCACATGGGGATCGGATGTCGAAAATTTACACATGATATCTTACTATTACTAATTAGAGGTTCCAACAGAGACTCCATGTTAATTCTTACTAGACGCGCTAGTTAATTCTTACCAGACGCGCTAGAAAAAAAGATAAATCATAGAAATTCCCACAATAATCAGAAACATCGAGCCATCCATTCGGTAGTCTCCAACAACGATAGCCATTAGATCTATTCTATTTTCCACCCACATTTTTCATTTAAATAGCAATGTAAAATAACCCCCTAAATCTAAACATAAATTACCCACAACTGCCATTATTATATATTAAAATAAAGCTAGATATCATCTATCTAAACTACACGTCGAAACATATCCTCCCTCCGGTACCGCCTCTTGCCGGCGCCGCCATGTTTTCCAGCTGCGATCGTGGAGTTGTGGATCCGCCTGGCTCTTCCTTCCAGTGGATAGCATTAAGCGAATGGGCTTCCATGCAGTAGTTGCATGCAATCTGTCTCTTGCCTGATCTCTCTGTTTGGAGTAGAAGCAATCAGCTGATTCCTGCTTGATCGATCTTCTGTTGTTTGGATCTCATAAAGAGGTGGCATGGGTGGCGGCATACTACTACTATGGCAGCATCGTGGACTAGCTGCAAAGCTCATCCGATCCATGGATGAGAGTAGCAAGCTGCATCCTGCATGTATGTACTACTCTTGCTCGCTTGTCCTGTCATATACCCGCATCCGATCCCCTATCATGCGTACATGAAGTGTGTTTTTATGTGCTGAAGTGTTTCGTTATGACATGGGCTTCCATCCCCTGTCATATACTCCATGCAGTCGGCGGCAAAGAAGTGTGTTTCGCTATGCGCTGAAGGGGCTGTTTGGGTGATGCTGCTTCATGACTCCATGCAGCCATGCAGGTCAAAACTCAATCCTGAATGCAAAAGTCCTTCCTACACCATTTAGTAGTCTACAGCTTCGTAATTTTTATACCTCAAGTTTCCAGTTTTTTTCTTCTTTTTTCTTTTTGCGGGGAACCTAATAAAGTATCGAGTTGACTACCTATCACAAGCAATCAAAGCCAAATTCATCATAATATTCTTATAGTATATCCAAGAACACAGATTACAACACCAACCCTAATTGGCATTCTACTCCCTTAATAAAATTATGGTATTTAGAGAAATCCAAAATGTTTGTCAAGTATAGCAGAAGATTAATAGTGTCAAGTGCACAGTAGTATACTATATATGAGTGGAGTGTTTTTTCTATGTTATTATACAGCCATTTTTTGAAACTATTATTATATGTCCATCTTTTGATAGGCTAATCATCATTAATAGAGATAGTCACTAGATTTGTTTTATTATTTTTAAAAAGTTACACACCTCTATCATTGTAGAAATAATCTAAAGTAACCCCTGAAATTGTAATCGGAATTATCCACCACTGTCATTATGTAAGAATAAACTAAAATTAGCCCCCTAATATTCTTCTGAATTAACACATATGATTTATGGAAAAATAGAAAAATAATATAAGCTAACACATAAACTTATATCATGTCATTAACAATATATAAAGTACCTAAAATATGAATTATCTACGCCATTCATAATAAAGGATTTCCAAAGTCAATTTTATAATGATTCTAATTATTCACTCATGTTATTGTCAGGGTCTGCATACATGGTGTGGTATCGATATGCATATACATATGTATATGAAGTGATGAGCATGTCGATTTTCAAGCAAAACACACAGCTCAGGTTTCAACTAAACATATGCCAAAGCGCATATTAAAGTACAGTCCAAAGGTCAAAAATATGAATGGAGACAAAAGAGTATACAAAGTAATTCGAAATTCAACACTAAAATTAGAATAATCATAAGAAAATATTTATACCAAAAATTTTGAAAGAATATGAACATATGAGAAATCTGATAAACTGACTTCAGAGATAAATGGATGTGTGATGCAATGGATAGAAAAATAGATAAATTGCATTAAAAAGCCCTACCCAAGTATGATAAAGAAAATTAAAACATATCAAATTTATTATATCTAATATAAACACAACTTTATGTCTTACACAACTATAGGTTAAGATGGAAAATTATATACAACGATTCAGAATTAAAGCCTATCAGCACTACTTTGTATTAAAGCCTACCAAAGTATGATAAACAAAATAAAAACATATCAAATTTATTATATCTGATATAAACACAACTTATGTCTTACACAACTATAAATTAAGATGGACACTATATACACAGAATTAATGCTGTCAGTTCAACTAGGTTATAAACTATCTATTACAGTATATGATTATTCTGTTAGAATAAATGAGTAAATAGGAGAAAGAAACCAAGTGGTGCACCCTAAATTTTAATACAGATTTTAGTGCTGCTATGTATTCAAATTAATACCCGGGCTATTGCACCCTAAATTTTAATACAGATTTTAGTGCTGCTATGTATTCAAATTAATACCCATGCGGTAGCACGGGTTGATGGACTAGTATCATACTAATTTTATTATCTTTGCATGAAATTGGCCATGAAGGTGGGACGAGAAGGCAACTGAACAACTCCCAGAAAACCTGAGGGCATTCTACAGTACTCTGATTCACAATCTAAATGAGATCATGGAAGAGCTAAAAACTCAGAATAACAATAATGCTGAAGTTGTGAAAAAAGTGGTAAGTTTTTCTCCAAAAGTTCATAGAAGGAAAAACACTAAAGGTTTGTACGCATTTTATATCGATTTTAAGAAATGGGCAACCGTGCGTGCGTTCGTTCATGCAGATACTGGATGCTGTCACAAGCTTCCACGCTAAGGTTAAATGGCGTGATGAACGCTACGTACCCACCACAGTGGAGGAGCATCTGCAGATTTCAATGGGAAGCATTACGGCTATGCAAGCAACCAACTTCGTTTTTATTTCACTGGGAAACGTGACTACTAGGGAGGCGCTTGACTGGACTTTCACCTATCCGAAAATTGTCAAAGGTCTTTCTGTTCACGCACGTATTAGTAATGATATCATGTCACATGAGGTATATAACCAACTCTTCTTCTCACATATCACTGAACCTCTAATTTAAATCTTTTCTAATGATGATTATTCATGTATGGCTCATTTTAAATTTGAAGCGAGAACAAGCTTCGGATCATATGGCTTCCACAGTGCAAACCTGCATGAAGCAGTATGGGGTCACAGTAGAGGAAGCCGTCGAAAAGCTCAGAGAAGTAGTTGAGGAAGCATGGATGGACATCGTCGAGGGATGTCTTGAACAGGAACATCCCATGGCGCTTCTGGGGAAGGTGGTCACGTTTGCACAATCTCTGGATTTCAAGTACAAACGAGAAGATGCATACACTCTCAATTCCAACCTCAAGGATCTTTTGACTTCGTTATTCGTGAAGTTTGTTTGATTGGTAGTAATAATGCTTGTACGAGGTCAAATGTCAGCGAAGATCAGAGATGTCAAGGCTATATAGACTCATGATTATAAATAATAATGTTAGTAGTAACTACACATATAACCTTGTAGGTTCGTTCTTGTGAACAACTTACATGGTAGGACAAGTTTTCTGAGTGATGTGTGTATTCTAGAGCGTGTAATGAATAAAAAGTTACAAAACTATTACGTACTGTTGTTTTCAGACGTAGTGATAAAGAAACAATCTTCAGATAAGTGAATAATCATGGGATTATATTCGGCTGATTGCTAATATAATGTGCACACCGACCAAACCCAATATGAATCCTACATATATAGTGGAGGGTGCACCCACACAGCTCATTCAGCAAGATATTTTTTAGATATAGGAATGTCCTTCCCTCCAGTTGGACTCCTAGTGCACCAACTTGGCGGTACTGTCAGGCCAGATCCGCCTCGGTTTAGGCCCGAACTCACCGTGGAAAGCTTGAGAGAGGCTACTGCTAACCCACCCAGCCCCCGGCCTGTGGTTTTTGGTGCACCCTCCCTCCTGGATCTCCAATAAGGGATCTGATGAAACGTCGACGACATGCATGTTTCAGCTCAAGCTGGAACAACTCACAAGCGAGAGGAAGCATCATGCGTCGTCATCCTATCGGGGGGCGTTGCCAAGACCCACGTCCATGAGATACTCTCGGGGTGTTGACTTGGAGTACGACTCTAAGAAGGATAACAGTGTACTACTTCCCAGGGCGTGCATGATTGCTTCTATATCAGGGGAGCATATCTTCCTGCCGACATCCCCGAGCCAACAAGTCACTGACGCCGTGGAAAGCTTGAACCAGCAAGACCTCTTAATTCGGGAGGAACGAAGGCGGATGCACAAGCTCTCGTAGGAGGGATTTAGCTCGATCCCTTGTCGGGGACGCGCAACGGCAGTCGTGGCTCATGGGGAAGGAAAGAGTCGCCGATCGAGGAAGACCATGGCTGTGGCGACAACGACGACAAGACGGCAGGGAAGACAGCGCGCGCGTGCTCGAGCATCCCTCCCGTGTCGTCGTCAGTGGGCTTTAATTAGATGGGACGTTAGACTTCCTCTCGGCACGGGCGACGGCAAGTTGCATCGGTGCTACACTAGAACGACGGCGGCGCCGGCAGCCATCTCGACGACACCACTGCCACGAACGTGTGCGGTGCGCCGGCGCGCGGCCCAGCAAGCTAAGTACCCCATGCATACTCGACGGCGATGACGACGGGGCACATGCATGCCGGCCGTCTACTGCATGCATCCACAGCGCCCTAAGCAGCAGCCCTAGCTAGCTACGATGTCTATGCAGCGGCAGTAAAGCCCTCGCCGCGCCGGCAAGCTTGACTTGTGTGGCCCGGCCCTGGCGGCGTTCATCAGCTGGACGACGACACAGCAGGCCAAAGACGAACACGCCGTTCTCAGCAGCAGTCTACAGTTGCAGCTCAGCACTAAGTCCAGCATTGCCAGAAGCAGCGAGCACAGCAGCGGTGCATGGCCCGGCGACGGCCCACTTTGCCAAGCCTTCGGCAGTAGCAGTCCAGAAATACATGTACATGTACTTGTACAATTCACTATGCCAAAAAAGCTTATCAGTGACGCGTCGATTAGTGACTTAGAAAAGAAACGCGTCACTGATATTCTATCAGTGACGCGGGTTAACAATACGTGTCACTGATTAGTTGCTAGCCATGGTCTACGAACAAAACGCGTCACAAATAACATTCTATCAGTGACACTTGAATAGAAGACGCGTCACAGATAAGAACTGTGACGCGTGTTGTTAACCCGCGTCACAGATAGATCGACGTATTTATGACGCGTGTTAACGAAACACGTCACTGATAAGTACTGTGACGTGTTTTATCTAGACGTGTCACTGATAGGAAGGTATATTAGTGACTCTGGTCGACAAAAACGCGTCACAGATCGCGTGCCTGGAAAATACAAATCCAGTGGCATCGAATCGTTACCCTGTGACGCGTGTAAGGCATACACGTGGGTGTTCCCTTTATTTCGGACCCGAGAAAAAAAAATACGGTTGCGTTGCGTTAACTTCTGAGCTCGCGTCGGGCACCTCCCCACCTCTTATCTCCCCAGAATCGGACCCTTTTCTCTCGCGAACTCCGCCCCCCCCGCGACGCCTCCCCCGTCGCGATCTTTGCCGCTCGTCTTGTCATAACGGCGCGCCTGCAGCTCCTCCCCCGTCCGTCGCGCTTGCCCGCCATGCCCGCAGCTCCTTGCCCGTCCGTAACAATGGCGCTCCAGATCTCTGGCCTTTAGATCTCCAACCCTAGCTCGACGACGACCCAGATCCGCCCGTAGCCCGCAACTCTGAAGGTGGAGCTTCATTTCCTATGTGAGTGGCCGGCGGACCCTCTCTCCCTCTCCCCATCTCTCCCTCACCCTCACCCTCTCCCTCGTAGGCCAATCTCGGCTGGGCTGCTTCCACAGCAGCAGCGATGAAGGGGAAGGAGGAAGTCGGATCTTCGTGGGCGGCCTTTCGTGGCAAACGGACGAGCGCAAGCTTCAGGACACCTTTAGCCGCTTCGGCAAGGTCGTCGACGCCCAGGTACCCGTACTTTCCAATTCGCCTCCGCTAGTGCTGATTCCGCCCCTTGTAGTTTTGTGATACCTATCAATTACGTGTTGTCCGCGGTGCATATTGTTGGGTACGATATGCTTGGAAGGGCGGTGGGTGATTATAGATTGCTTTTGCGTTCCGTCAAATAGGGATGTGCGTTTTGCGTAGGAAGGAGGATTCCGATTTCTGCTTACATTTATGCCTTTCGTTGTGCAAAAAGAGGCGTAACTTGGTCAGAGAAAATATTTTTCTTCTTTAGTTTATAGTAGCAAAGTCAAATTCTTTGGCTTCACTAAGAGCGAAATATAAAAATGATGGAACGGGGCTTGTCATGATGGTGGGCTAAAAGAAATTAATATCCTGTACAAACAGTCAAACATGCATCCTAGCTTCTCAAAGAGAGTAAAGAAATTAATATCCTATATAAACATCCATCCATCTGTCTTAGCTGCATGCGTGTGAGCAAGAATAAGGAAGATCCAGATGATAGCTAGATAGATCTTACTAGAGCGATGCTTAGTTTAATTTGTAGCAGTTAATATACCACTCCTGGTTGATCGCAATAAACTAGTCAAATATTGAACTGTCGAGATATTGGAACTGTTGATTAATTGTGTAGGAGAAAGGAAGTGATCGAAAGGGCTGCAGGCAGCATCTCTCAAGGGTCTAAGCAATTCTTCAAGCTTATAATTATTAATGTACATGAGAATCCAGCTGCATGCCATTGAATTAGTTCTATTTTTCTTAAATGTGTGGGACCATTTTTCTTAAGTGTGCAACTTCCTGGGCAAAATTCATGCTGCTAGTCACTTGTTCTTACCTCTTATAGTTGATATGTTTTCAGCTATTTAATTTTTTTTTTGTTTGTATAGTTCTTTTACAGGTGATTGTCTGAATGCTAGCACAGCACAGTCCCCGCTGCAGGTCAGTGCCTAGTCATCTATTTGCTTCGATCCCAATCAATCTGATCCCAATAAGATTGTGCTGAAGCAACTGAGCAAGTGTGGTACCTGACCAATTGACCATGCATTTTTTTTTATCCTGTTTAGAATTTGGAATTTTGTGGCTCTGTTATTTTGCAGCTGTCTTAAAAAAATCTGGATTACCAGGTAATGACTGATGCTTGTAATTCTATATGTAGTGTAACCTGGATCAGCTTCTTTGTTGAAGCATCTCTTGGCTTTTTTAATTTCTTTGGCTAAATGATAAATTAGTGCATGTAATTTACGTTTGGTCACCTTTATGAATTTATGAACCATTTATCTTTACGACTCAAATGTATGCTACAAAATGTGTCGCAGTTAGCAGTTTGCCTCTTTCAAGCCGTTGTTATTTTCTTGTCTTCTAGGTAGAGAGTTCGGAGGACCAGTTAATTGATCTGTACTAAGACTAGATAGGATCACTACAACAGTTTATTATTTGCCCACATTTTGATCACTTTTCTGAACATGCAAAGTTTAGTTTACTGCTAGACAAATTTACTAGGCCGCTAAACTTCATCTTGGTGCAAAAACACAACATGAAGGCTAACATTCTACAATCTGAAAGAAACTGGCTGATGAGGTCTTGAATTACTGCTGAGGCTAGAGGCTACAGCCGATTTTGTGCTTTTGTGTTCTAGAAAATTGGAAAACAAGCAAGTTACTAATTTTTGAAGAGATGATAGCTAGGGTGAATGGCTAACATTCTACAATCTGAAAGAAACTATGGTAGTAATCATGAATGCTTGAGAACTGCTCCTCTTCTGAAGGGTGTTGCTGTGAGGCTTGCTTTATTGTAGCAGACAACCATTACTTTATCCTAAGATTATTAGGAAAAATCTTAACTGACAGAAATGTGTTTTATGCTAAATGGAAATGATTATTGTAGCAATATTTGGGTAACTAAGTGCAGTTACTTTTCATGAACATAGCTTTGGTTAAACTTACTGTCATGCTACTCTGTCTTTCAGATATCATACATATGCGGATCCCAGTTTCTCTCTCTTACTCAAACTCTCTAGGAATAGCTGTAACATCCTAGACCCAGCGCATGGCCACGGCCCACTCTACCTAGGGGTGGGTCAAGCCTGCGTAACAACCTGCTTGTGCTTTCGTCCTCGCTTCACGCAAAACAGTTAACCGAAGGTTACTACGCGTTCCTGGCTCTGGTATTTAAGCTGGTCTGGTGACTTTCCGATTCTCAGTATGGTACTAAGTTCTCGGATGAACAGTGCTCCGCAGCAACAGCAACCGGTGATAAACAGTATCTGAGCTACAGTAACCACCGAATTCGGCCCAGCCCATTTCGCCGAAACAGTGTTCGTGGTGAACAGTGCCTTGTCACTACAGTATCACAGCCCAACACTATTCCATTTTGGCCCAATTTGGCCCACTTAGGCGGGGATGTTACAATAGGAATTTTTTTAAATAATATTTTTTTAATGAATAATTGTGAATATAGGAGCTGTTATAGGAGTATTGCAAAACTAGACGTCTGTCGGCCGCGCGGTTGCCGACAACTGACCTGTCGGCCGCCCAAAAGCCGATAGGCTTACGTGGCACGCACAGGGCAGCCGACATTCCGCGTTTAGGGCCTGTAGGCCACTAGTCGGCCGCTGGAGGGCCGATAGGCCCAGTCGGCCGCCCACTGGCCGACTGGCGTAGAACCAATCGGCCTTGGCCCAGCCGAGACCTGTCGGCCCTTGGATTGCCGATTGGGCCTATCGGGCCTTGGAAGGAAGATACGTGCCTATCGCCCCCCCCATGCCTATATCTATATTTCATGCAGTCCCATCCTATTCCACATATTTTTTTTCATCTTAAAACTATGTAAAATGCACTCCCCCTCTTATTCCACATATTTTTTTCATCAACTATGTAAAATATTTTTATTATTATTGTTTTCTTTGGGTTGCCTCAAAAAAATTTATTCAATTTTTTTTTAAAACACGAAGTAGAAACTTATGAGGGACAAACATATGTTAATATTAATCCAAATACTATATGAACATAGCACGTCTTAGAGAATTAAAAAAGAAGACAACCCCGCAATGACAACTAACAATGGCATGTGGCGACCTCTAGTAAATCATGGAAAAGAAGTGGCAAACTAAACCTAACATGCCTTAGGTAAATTTAACGAAGCAACGAATACATAACACAAACATTGATTGATCCTAATAATGTTCCCACATAGCAAACTGAGTTGAGCCCTCTCCGACGTAGCCTCCCGTTGGCGGTGGAGGTGGCGGTGGAGGAGGAGGAGGAGGCCCCTTGTGATAAGGACATTGACAATATGGATTAGGGCAGAGTCCCTCATCCATGCACGCATCATCGCCGGTGTCCGGATCGGGGGTTCGGTTTTCAATTCCGGATCGAAGATACGCTTCTTTAGGTAGTAGATGTACTGTTGATGGGAAAAAATAGGAGCGGGATCGACCCATCTAGTGAATCCACAATCGCCGCCCTCATTGGCTGCCTGAAATAGAGAAATCATATAAGCATGTAAGCCTTTAAAATTAGACTTTTTCGCAAGATTATAGTCGACTAGAAAATACCCATCCTATCGGACATATGAAGAAACGACGGCCTCCATGAATCTCGTCATCGCTCATCTGAACTACGCAGTCCTCACCGTGGCGGCATTTGGGCCACTCCTCTCTCCGGTTATCATATCCCCGGAGAGGTCTATCATTGGTGAAGTCACTCTTCCCCTCAAGTGGAAAATCCTCAAGTGGTTCCACCCAATCATCTGGACCTAGAGAACCCTCCCACACAATGGGAGGTCCCTTCTTCCCCCCCTTTCCTCTACCTGAGGACTCACCCTTTCCTCTCCCTCTGCCTCCAAACATCTCTACCAAACACAGGTGTGCCTAAAAATCATGTAACAAGGGAGGTGCATATATAGGCCGGGGGACGTGTAATGTTGTGCTGAAGTTTATTTAGCCGGGGGACACTGCATTAATTTGAAATCGACAAAACTCTATTGATAGGACCATACAATGAAAGGGCTAGGTGTATAGTCTGAAAAAGCTACGTTTTATTGATGACACTGTTGAAGGGATGATACACTGAAAAGGCTAGGACCCTAGTCTGAAAAGAACACGTTGTATTGATGACACTGCTGATTCGACCATTCACTGAAAAGGCTACGTTGTGATGCGCATTACGGTTGATTCGACCACACATACTTTGCAAAGCCTGAGAACGTAATGGAGTGAGCCCAGTTTGGCATTATCCTCGGCCTCGATGCAGGCGTTGGATCGCTTGTGTTTGCACTGTCCTTTGCCTCGATGTAGGCGTAGGATCGTATTGGAGCGTTGCCTCCAATTGAATGAGCTTGAATGTACTAATACGCATAAATCCAAGAGTACATTAGTTCACATCCATGGTACCTATGCATACATGAATACAAACTCAACCTCCACGATGACCCCGCTTGGGGGGCTGCTTGTCGCTTTGCGGGACGGCCGGCCCGTAGGAAAAAGTGAACTGGTGCGGGAGGGCGACGCCGCCGTGCCTCCCGGGGTGAAGTCCGTAGGCCGAGTACTCTGTGTCGGCCGTGTGTGGGCCGTGGTGCACCAACAAACCGAGAAGGCCCGGCCTCGACGCAGTACGCAGTGGGAGTACTGTCCGTGAATAAGGTCCCAAAGCTGCTCGTACCCTCGGTGTACTCGCCGCAAGAAGCCCGGTACCTACAACATAATTTAAAGATTATGGCCAGCTTGATATGGTAACAATGTAGCAAGAAAGCGAAAGGTCCGAGAGAAGTACCTAAGACTCCAAAGTTGTCGTGGCGGTCCCGGGCGCGCTGAACGAGGTGCTCCGCAGAGCCTAAGCCCGGAGCTGCACATGGAGGCAACTCAATGATGTCCGTTCGACGACGGGGAAGCCCGTCGTACTCCCTCTAAGCAACGCCGGGCCAATCGTCGAAGGGCGGCAACCAACTCGTTCCTAGCAACTCTTGGAGGATTTTGCTCGTATTGGTGGGCATACGATAGGAGCTCGTTGCCCACGCCATTACGATATCCGTCTCGCAAATCAAACATGTATTGTTACACATTGTGAAAAGTACAATTTCGAAAATAATGAAATGACCAAGGTGTGAATAAAAATACTTACCAACGCATGGTAAGCTGCTGCCGGCTCCATGGCGAACGTGTCGGTGATCTCGGCCTCATGCGGCTCGTCCTCTCCGTCGGCACGGGGATGAGACGAACGCGTGTGGCTCGTGAAACCAACCCAAGTAGTCCCGGTAGGTGGCCTCGGCGAATGGGCCACCTAGGTTGTGGACGTCGGACGCCGCATCCGCCCAGGCGTTCCACGAAAAGGCAAAGATCTTATCAACCCAGATCGGGTCGTGCGCTGCACCTTGACCTTTCCTAGAAGAGTCGCGCACGAGAAACAAGACTGAATGGACATGTAACACCATCATGAATAAATGGGAGCATAACCACACTTACCTGTGGGACGAGTCAAGCTGAAGTCGGGGTAGGGGGAACACCTGCGCGTGCCCGAACTGACGTGCCACACGCCTCGACAATGCGGCTCGGCGAAGACGTCAAACACCCGGCCGTTTCCTCGTGTACCCACAGCTCTCCCGGTCGCGGTAGCACAACTCGGACAAACCGAAGGGCGGACGCGAGGCTGTATGGCATCCGCCGTGCGGAGTCCACCGCACCACGTCGGTCCAGCTGGTCAAACCGAGCGACATACGCCCGTGCGTGCCGCGACCGGTGCCTATTGCCCACATGACCTGCACATAAAATAGAAATTCATTAAGTGTAAGTAAATTGTTAACAACAAAGTTATAGAGTAGTGTCGGCATGCGTACATCGCGGCACAACCACGGTGTGCCCATCGTCGGGCGTCGAGCTCGTCCGGGACACCTTCCTCATCGAGCACGCATATCTCAACGCCGTATTCTTCGTATGCGGCGACGCAGGGCTGGCCTCCCAATATTGAACCTTTCGCATGCGACCACAAAGCATCAACAACAACGGACAACCAGCCAACGTGCACTGTCGGCGACCTCAGAGTGCAAGCGTCACACACGATTCTGCGCGTAGGCGAAAGCACGGCTGAACCCCAACTATACAGAGGAATCGATCAAGTGGGTGCATGCGCTATCTGGGCTGCGTAGTGAATAAAGTGCTTGTCTACGGTGCCATGGTGGGAACCGGTGAAGAGTACCCACCCAAACAGCCACAACAGTGCGCCTCTAAGTGTCGCAGCACCCTCCACTCCTCGTCCCTCCCCAAAAGGGCGCCCGCACGGAACCGTGACAACCATGCCTTAGGAGGGCCGTGGATCAGGCTTGAAGTCAAATCGCTCTGCCTCACCAAAGCGCGGGCTGAAACACCCCCCCGGAAACGCCAGCCGCTGCGGTTGGACGTCCCAATCTCTTTGGAACGAAACGGGGGTGAACAGTGTACCGGACATAGGTAGACCCAAGAGCATGGCGACGTCCCCCGAAGAGTGATCACCTCACCCACCGGGAGGTGAAACGTGTGCGTCTTCGGTCTCAGCCCGGTCTGTCCAAGCCGAGAGAAGTGCTCGGCCGACCGGAAAACGTGAACTCCTCGGCCGGGCGTCGCTCAACTAGGCGTGCAAACGTAAGTAGACCCGCGACACGTAACCTTGTTACAAGAACACATATACCATGTTAAATGATAATTACATATAAACAAAAAATAGACAGGGACGGGGTATGAATACAACTAACCGTGGAACCCAACGGTCGTCAAGAACCCACAACTCGTCGTGGGTGCGAAGACGTAAGGGTGGGGGGGAAGCGCCCAAGCGTGGAAGTTGGAGCGGTGCTTCGGTCAAGAACGAGGGGTCAATGAGCTCCATTGCGGCCATACTGCAAATTCAATTACAAAAGTATTAATACCGATCCAAAATTATAGAATACTATACGTTCAAATATTACACAGGAGTAAACATTGGGAGCTTAATTATTACAGCATACTTCGATGTTAAATATTACAAACCATTGCAAAGTTTAGTTTTACAAATTGTTCGAAATTTCAACATTACATTAAACACATACATATTCGTAACATATTACAAGATCAACACATTGCAGCGCTAGGTCCGCCTTCATTGGGGTGCCTATAGTTGCGTTGTGGAATACGACGCACCTGCTCCATCCGGAAGCCTATGTGTGGGGTACGCCTCACGGTTTTCCTCAAATGAGTTCCACCACAAGCTAAGCGTAAGGGGCGCTTGTCCGATGCCTCCGAAGCATCCATGTCATTCCTAATACGTCGACTCTTGCGGCTGCCCTTTCCCTCCACCCTTTTATCTAGATCCGGAGACCAAAGACGGTCCGAATCCGCAACACGCTTTGTGAAATCAGCAATGGCCCTCCAACCTCGCAGCTCACCCGACCAGGTGTTTAGCATAGCCTCTTTGTTGAAATAAGGAGACACAAATGTCATGGGTATATTGGCTTTCCCACAAGCAGCAAGCACATGCGAGCATGGATAATGGTAGTACTTGGGTTTGTTGCATGTGCACTCACACATGTTATCCTCGGCCAACCGAACCTCCATGGTTATGTCGCTTGGACCAATACCAAGTCCGCCCTTGTCACGCAAACATGACTTCAAAGACAAGGTCCTAGTTGCCAACAAAGAAACACCCTATGCATGGACCCTTTGGCACTCTTCTCTTCGAGGTATGAAGAAATCTTCCGGGCATATGTCATCTGTGGATTCTGTACGACTAGGCTTGCCGCTTCATAACGCTCTCGTAGATACACAATTGTCCCCCTCAGGAGACCCTCCATAATTGCAACTAGAGGAAGTGAACGTGTACCTTTCAGCACCCAATTGTATACCTCAGCAAGGTTCATCGTCATTATACCGTAGCGGGCTCCGTATGTGTCATAAAGCAGGGACCACTTCTCACGGGGCTCCTCTTTAATCCAATCTGAGAAACACTTCAATGATCTCCCACCCTTACGTCGACGAGTTTTGCTTCGTGGCTCATTAGGCTCTAGATCCAGGCCTTTTGGCTCCTCTCATGGCACAACAGGTTGACGACGTACTTCTTTCATGTGGCTTGTCATCAGCTCATCTAACTTTTCCCACAGGCACTCAAATTTCTTTTTCTGGTTCTGCTTGCATAGCCTCTTAAAAAGGTCCATCAATTTTTTGCTCTTGAACTGCTTATAGAAATTAGTACCTAGATGCCTAATGCACCAGCGACTCTGTATATCGGGCCATTGCACCTCTGGATCCATACTATTCTTCAACTTATCCACTGCATTCAGTAAACCTGCATTGCGATCATGCAGTACACAATAATTCTCCCTATCTTCCACGATACCTCGTTTGAGCAACTTAAGGAACCACAACCAGCTTTCATTGTTCTTGGATTCAACCGGTCGAAAAGCGATAGGCACAACTTGGTTGTTACCATCGATGCCTATAGCTGTGAGCAATGTACCTCTATACTTGCCCGGTCGAGGAATGTACCATCCACGCATAGCACTCGGTCGGCAATGCTTAAAGGCTTGTATCATGCGGCGAAAAAGAACAAAATGCCCGTTTAAGCACATGGTCCCCTGCCTCGTTTATATAGTCATCATAATCAATTATAGTCCCGTGATTTACGGCTTGAATGGTTTCTAGAAGGGCCGGTAAGTGGTGATATGAGTCCTTGAACGTCACCGAACCTTCTCTCCAAAGCTAGTTGTTTTGCTCTCCACGCCATATCATAAGATATCTCATACCCAAATCTATTCTCAATAGCGAGCATTATCCGAAAAGGAGGCATGCCGAGTTTTTCAATAATTTCCCCATACATTTCCTTTGCCACAAAGTCACCCGTCATGTTCACGTACTTCATAAGCGTTGTCCGCAGCAAGTAATTGTGTGGTTGCACAATAGTGGCTGTGAAGTTAGTCTGTAGACGTGCCATATGAGCATGAACACGCCAAGTACAACCCGGGGTGACACACTTCACGTCCCCATGTCGTCGGGTTAGATATAACCACCCAAAACTGTTTCTTTTCAAAAAAAAGCCCATCGTCGAATCTGCGTCTGCCGGATGAATCTTGTCATGAAACATCTGTCCTTGTCCGACCTCATTTCTAGAATACTCCCACGACGAATGATGACCATCATCGACCGTCATGGAATCGGTGGTATATGAATCCAATCCTCGGGGATGTCGGTCTCATTGTCAAAGCTCCTACCGGCAAATTCATCGACATATGCTATGTGCTCCGCATCATCCAGCTCCATATGTTCGGCGATTCTTTCATCCTCCTCGCCTCGATCGGCTTCAATGGATTGACCGTATTGTTCCTCTGTTGCATCCTCCGTGGTGCTATGAACCACATATTGTTCCCCGTGTTGTATCCTCGTGCAATGTTATCAACCTCCCGAGAATGGGAAACATATGTGTCCTCCATTGGTGTGGGCTCAACATTTTCATGTTCTTCACCTACATTACTACTCTCATGCATGCCACCCTCCGGAAACTCAACAAGCATGATATTGTTATATCGACGGCTCCAACGCCTTAGACACGAGAAAATGCCATTTCTTCGTGTTACCGGCCTCATACAACTCCCATCTCCACCCATTCTCTCGCTTCTTAGGCACCAACATACTAATCTTGAAACGATCTTTGGGAGGGAGCAACTTCAAAATATTCATGCAGCCAAAGCTAAAAGTTGCCTCCCGCTATAATCTAGAGGGGAATTCAGTTGCGTGTCCAAGAACTGAAACTCTCTAAGGTCTACCCCCCATTTGTTCCCATATCTGATTTCACCGCTCCCATAGTAAATTCTGAAAGGAACTAAATTGAACGACATTCCTGGTCCAATATTTTAAAAATATTAGATTAATATAAACATATATAATTAATAATATGAATCTAAAATTTCCACCGTAACCACCATCTATATAACCTAAAGTACAATTAAAATAATCTAAATCTTAATATTAACTCATCCCAATCTAAATAACATAGATATTCAAATTGTGTGGTTAACATTACAGAAAAACCATACTATAATTACCTCAAAAAGATATTTTAAAATTCTAATAAATATTCTACACCTAATCTAACCCTAAATATTCTACACCTAATCTAACCCTAAAACTAACTAAATCTTACTAAAACTATACCTAAATTTTAAGTACAAGACTAACCCTAAAATCTAACTAAATCCAACTAAAACTAACCCTAAAATCTAACTGTAAAATACTAACCATAAAATCTAACTACAACTATCTCACAAAAAAAAAAAAGAGGAAGAAACATACCTGCATGCGAGCCGGGCGGCGATGGAGCCCGCCGGCCGAGGGGGCGCGTGGGGGCTGCAGCCGGGCGGCGGCGGCGGCGGCACCTCCGCCACCACCGGATCCGGTGGCCGCCGGCGAGGGGAGGCCGCGGCGGCGCGGGGCGCGGCGGCGATTGCCGGTGAGCCGGTGACGAGAGAGAGAGAGGGCGCTTCGCTTCGCCGCGTGAGGAAGACGCGCTGGGTGGATATATAGGGGCGTGTCGGCCAGCCGTAAGCCGACAGGCCTCGGTCGGCCGGGGAGGGCCGACAGGTCCGTGGCCCGCAGCGACTAGTCGGCGGCGGGCGGGCCGACCGGTTTCAGTCGGCCGGGGGAGTGCCGACAGGCCTCTCGGCCCGACAGGGCCCACTCAGTTCGAGGCGCCGGCTTTTGTCAGGCCACTAATCGGCAGCCGAGCTGCCGATAGGTACTAGTCGGCCCTCCACAGGCCGATAAACGGAAATCGGCTATCCAGGGGGCCGACAGACTACTAAACTTGCAATTCTTTTTAATCGGATGCTACATCCGCATTTAATCTTAAAAAATATTATTTAAAAAAAAAATTCGTTACAATAGCTGTACTCTGTAATGAGCTAGTTATTATTACCATTGCTTAGAAACTGGTTCAATCTTATTATGTTCTACCAGAACATAGAGTTTTCTTGCACGTTAATAAAAAATTGAAAAATTATAGAACAAAGCACTAAGGGTGCTCAGAGCACGAAGTTGTGCATTATTATTTTATCTTGGTTAATAGGTAAAGTAGCATTATTCACTGTCCGGTTGTATATGGATTATGATCAATGGGTCAAAATACTTATGCTGCCCGGTTGTAGAGCCCCTTTGTGTTAAATACAGTTTGAAAGATAATTTCTAAATTTGTGTAGCAGAGCTGCATGCAGAGTGCTTAGCTATTCTAGGTGTGAGATGCTATCAAAGTTAAGGCATCAATCATTGTTTGCTTCACCTATTCTGAGCGACATGCTTCACCTATTATGAATATTTCACTGAATTTGAACCCAGGAAAATTACTACTCTCTTGTAACTAAATATAGTCTGCACTGGATTGGTGATCTTACTCCATCTTGCTGTTGATTTATCTAGTAAAAACACATTCCCCATGTTAACTTTAACTTGGAAATATGACCTGGTTACAGATTACGCTATTCAGTTCTTATTTTGGGTGCTGATGCTCTAACTCAGACTCACACCATGTATTTGTCTAATTTTCAGGTTTGCAGTACATGGGTGGAGTAGTGCCAGTAAAACCCTTGGCTAAGGTGGATAATCTTACTAATAGTATGCATTTGTATGTCATATTCACTTTAGAATTTCTGGTTATGTAGAAGAAATGATTTGGTTCATATATCAGACTCTGAACTGTGTATTGTGCATCAAGAAAAAAGATAGCAGTTAGCTCATGTACCCTTAGAAATCTTCTAGGCCATTGCTCATGTATTGTTAGAGATCTAGGTTGTGGCTCCTTAGGCAAATACTTTGTGGCATAAATTGTATCTAAAGTTTGTAAATGATTTGATTGATGAAATGGATGATGTGTGGATAGATCTGCAGCAAAAGCTTCTGGAGTAGCTGTAAAAAAGGGGTACCGAACAGCAGCACCTATAGGGCTGCTGTTGAGGTATTTCTTTTTTTTCTAATTTTTGTAAATTGTTATCAGTGACGCGCCTTGGCTGAATGAGTCACTGATAAGGTCCGCACTAGTGACGCGGGTTCTCAACACGCGTCACATATTCTTCTTATCAGTGACGCGGGTTCTCAATACATGTCACTGATTTCTTCTTATCAGTGACGCGCGTTCTCAACACGCGTCACATATTCTTCTTATCAGTGACGCAGGTTCTATATACGCGTCACTGATTTTTTCTTATCAGTGATGTGCCCTTATCACTGACGCAAGAACAGTGACGTGGCTTTTATGTGTCACTAATAACCGTTTAGAAGTGTCACTGATAAGCTTTTCTGTCATAGTGCAGGAAAGCAAATCTATACCTATTAATCTATCCCTAATAATAAAAGGCAAAATTTCTCCCTCTTTTTTTGGTACCATTTTTTTGGTCTAGCCTCTCTTCCTAACTCCTTAAATGTCGAAAATTATGTGTGTTCATATTTGTCCACTGTCCTCCTATTTTATAAGATAACATACACAAGCTGAGATAGCGGAGATAGTTGGGAGTTCTAATTTTAATCCAGTAGAACTCTCAAGTCCTATTTCATATTATGAAACAATACCTCTGCCAGCTATAAATTCTAATCCAATCACGTAAAGCATGAAAACAATCTCAGACCAACAAAAGGCAACTTTATTCCGGCTGAAAAAAATTAAACAAGACAAAACTATAGGATCGGAAAGGATCTGTGTCCAAGCTGTCCACGTCCATACTCTAAATCGGCTTGGAATCGAAGTCCAGATAGAATAAAATAGGCAATCCGATTCTGTACTAGATCGTTGGTGGAGTTGGAGACAGATACGGGCTTCTGCTGTTAGTTCATCCAACAGAGTTAGGGACCGACATAAACTGAAAGACTTCTCTAAATCTGTAACACGAGATGCAACGAAAACTAAATTAAGGTGACCCTGCACTAGATCGACATTAGAACAAAGCACAGATTTAAATGAGACCAAATCAAATCCAGAATCTATCCCGCCCATGACACGAACTTGGTGGAGGCAACCACCGGTACGATCTGGGCCTCAACACCGGCAGCGGCGGCAAGGACCTGGTTCAGCTTCCGGCTGCCCGAGACCATGGTGGCAGGCTCAACGCGAGAGTGCACCGGTCCCGCGACACTATGCTTACCAGAGACGCCGAGACCTAGGAGCCTAGGAAGTCTGCAGAAACACGCGGCGTGGCGTAGAGGATATGCGTGAGGCAGCTGCTGCTCGAGCAATTCCTGCCGCGGTTGTAGAAATCCATAAACCGTTGGACTGCTGGAATCTAGAGAACTAAATGTTGGGGTGCTTTTATGTTTTTTTCTCCGGGCATATTTCCTAGTAATCTATATCTATATCTATACTACCTACTACTTAAAAGGGAAGACTTTCTCTCCCCCTAGATTTGGTCTGACCCATTCTTTTGGCCACAGCCCGAGAGGCCCATTCTCCCTCTCAGTGGCTGCGTCCGTTGTCCCTCAGGCCTACTCCACTCCCGTCTCGCAGAAGACCGCAAAGCCAATGCCGTCGTGAACTCCGCCGCCACCACTGCAGACAATGCCGCCGCCGCCGCCGAGACCACAAAGCCAACGCCGTCGCGCACTCCGCTGCCACCACACCGCGAACGACGCCGCCGCCGTGTGCCTCCTCCGCATCGATTCCTATATCGCGCCGCCGCCTACGTCAGCTATGGTTCCTCCCGGCGGCCCCGCCGCCGTGTGCCTCCCCCGCATCAGGTCGAGGCACTTCCTATATCGCGCCGCCGCCTACGTCGGTTACGGTTCCTCCCGGCGGCCAGGATCACGCACGTCGTGGCGGGCGAAGACGTGCTGGAGAACTCCCCGGGCGGCGCCTACTGCCAACCTCCGGTTCGTGCTCGTGCATCCTGCGTTGATGTCCATGATGTTGGCTGTCCGTCTCCACCTCCCTCCGCTCTACTTGCCTCTAGCAGCGACGAGTGCCTCCAACATCCGGTGAGCAGGATCCAAGATCTGACCGGTGAGATCTCTGCCTCTATCCCTCTTCTCACAGATCCATCTCTCGTCTGATGTCTCTATCTGTAATCCTTGGCATTCCCATCTCCCTCGACGCTGCGGATCTGCCTCGAGACCATCGCTTTCCACCTGTTTTCCTCGAATCTGGAGGCGGAGTGCTGTACGCACATGGTGCAGCTCGAGACCGCAGCAGCTGCAATGGAGGGCGACATCCCCGTAACGGTCGGGCCGTCGCTGTGTGACCACGGCGCGTGTGCCCTTCCCAAAAAAAATCCATACCCAAAGGCCAAAGTACCCAACAGTGCATGGTAGTCACCGATGAAGTGCGCTCGCATCCGGCCACCGCTTCGAGTGCCTGGCAGCTGCCTGCTAACTTCTCAGGTCCGGTATTGGGTTCTTTTTCTTCTTTGATTGATGCTTGTGTAGCTTCTGGCTTCCTGTTTAGAATAATGTACTACATATTCGGGCACTCAAAACAGTAGGATGCTGCTCTTTAATACTGTATTTTTTGTACTATTTTGTTGTCTCACACAAATATGGACACTTTGAGAGGATGCTAATTGATGTCGCTATTGGATCAGAGTGACGTGGTGGTCTACTACATCTGTGGGCTTGTCTGGTGATTTGCCAAAGTGAGGAATTAGATTGTAAGCACTTTTACTCTCTGTTTTAGATTATTTCACTTGTTCTGTGTAGTCGATGTTCTGGTGCTTGCTTTAGCTACTGATCTTCGGCTGGTTTTAGGTAACAGAAGAGTCTAACAAAATTTCATTTGATAAAACACCATGGAATTTAAAGCAAACTGAAAACTAAATGTTCAATCGTCAAATCTGTAGGTTTCATGAATGATTAGTGCTGATACCGTGCTATTAATTTTTGCACCTGAACCTTGTCATTGGACACTGGAGAGCTTGACCTCATATGTGTTGTCAGTACAGAATGTAAATAGAGATTAAGAGATTTATTGTATCAGTTTTTATAATAAGCGTGTTGGTCTTTTTGACAATAGACCAAAGATGCATGTTTCCGACAAAATATTGGCTGCTTTTCCCTGGCTACAGAGTGAAAGCTAAATGATCATGCTCTGCTGTAACTAACATGCCTCTTCTATTCCATTGCTTTGTTAATGCTAAAATACTATGTTTAAATATATAGCTTAGAATATACTAACGAATCTCTAGCAAGGCCTATCTCCTTTTATGTTAATGGGTTTCGTGTTGCTGGCAGCTATGGAAAAGAAGAAACGCCTTCATCTTCAGAAACAAGGTGCTTGATCAACGCCAGGTGCTGAAGTCATGCAAGTGAGATGCTGAGCTATGGTGTTTCCGGTTGCCAGGAAGAGATAGTATGATATCCCAAACTTAGGGGTGTTGTCTTTGATCCAGCAAATTAAAGCCATGAAGTAATCCTCTTTTGTAAAACCTTCCTAAACATATGTCTTAATTACCAGCGGGCCGCTGAAGGGCCACATATCATGCTATATTATATTGTCTTATTTGTTGTTCTTCAAATTATATAAAATAGGTCAAGTTATACTAATCTTGACTCTCGATGTCCTTCTATTCTAGAAAATGTGTGCTTTAACACAAAGCCTAGAATATCATAAAAGATACAATGTGAAATAAATAGCTGCTACGATTGGTGCATGTGAAAATATGGAATACAACTTACCATGGTGTAGATAAGTAAGTCTCTTGCTCCTACTTTTATTGCTTTTTTTTCTATATTTTCTAATTGCTACCATGTTTGTAGTTTCTTTTATCGTAGCTACATATTCAAAAATATATGTTTTATGTTTTTGACCAGCAGAAAGATGCCTATCACAATTGAGTCTATACCTATTGAAATGTGGTGTAAAGGCACATCGGTGCTTATGTATGCCAGGGCAAACTCTTGGATCTAACTTGCAGTACATGGCTATAGTGAATGTATACAATCCTAGATGGAACGAGTATGTATTCAAATGGAAATTCACCCGTGAAAAAACATTGCAGATAACATAGATAGGTAACTAACTTAGAGTCAACGGCAATTGCAACAATAATATTGATGATTTAACTATTTTACAGTACTGTTATCTTATCTATGCGTTTTTAGTAAAAAAAATTAGTTGCCCCATAGCAACGCACGGACACACTACCTAGTAAATTAATAAAGAGGTAAATTTCTCTCCATTCATTTTTTGGTCTGGCCCTCTCCTAACTAACTCTTCTTTCAAGATAAATGAAATGAAAACCACTACTTATCTCTTACTTAGTTTGGAATTGCAAAACCTTATTAGTATCGCATATGTATATAAACTAGGGTTCTATCTTTTCTAAGCTTCCTTACATAATACATACCACTTAATAAACCAAGTCCATCTCTCCTCAATTTTCCATATGGTACAAATCCTATACGGCAGATATTATTTTTTACGGGCCTTATAGTATTTAATTGAAACATGATTGAGATAAGCCCAGGTATTGTGGCCCAGCATTGTCCGGTACAAAAACAAATTTAACGTACCGGAAAAAATTCTTAAAGAAAAAACGTAGGAAGAAAGCTCCTATGGTTTGGACAACTTCAATGTACAGAAACTTTTTGTCACGAAATTAAAAAGCGTATCGGAACAAATCTCCTATATCACGTTCACCGAAAACAACTTTGACGTACCGGCAAAAAAAAAAAAAATCACGTACGGAAACAAATCTCCTGTATATAACTCACGTTGACGGTTGATTAGAAAGCTATAATATCTGATTGGTCACATATATAGGTGCAGACAAATATTCTTCAAGAAATAATAAAAGATACGGGAACAAATCTCAAGTACTCGCATTTATGGTTGATTAAAAAATTAATATCTGATTGGTTATGCCCATCACGATCACAACCACATTAGATAATCCATTAAGACTTTTGCTATATTTCTGTCAACAGATTTTATTAGTTTTTATCTGTCAAATTTCGGTCCGTTGATTGCGTTTGAAGATTCGTGCGGCCTTATGGGCGTACACCCACGATGATGGGTCTGTGAACTGAACTTTCAAAACCCGCAAACACATTGTTTATCTCACACTCCCAGTTCATCGGTTTCCCAGTCCACACAAGCGGTGAGCGGGCAAAGGTCCTCGTCGGCCGCTTCGCTTGCGCCGCGCCTGATGCTGAGTTGTGGTTGGCGGAGCTGGCCGCGAAGTCATGGCTTGTGGGTGGCGAAGCCTCCCGTTGATCAGGGGCGGAACCTTTGGGGCCAGGCGTTCGATGGGGAACTGGGGCCCTGTTCTTGCTCCCTGCTTCCCCTTTGCGGCGGCGAACGATGGTTGGATTGGGAGCAGGATTTGATTTGTGGTGTTAGTGTTTGATTTGTCGGAATATAAGGTGGTTCTTTGGTTTGGTTTGGATCCATTTTTCTGTGATTTTCGGAGAAATATTTTGGGGGATTTTTTCGTTTGTCAGATTTGACAACAATTTGAGACAGATTTCTTGAGGGATTTTGGTGCTAGGACATTGTGATCAAGGCTAGGGTGACCCATAACTAATCCATCACTCGAGCACCACAAATTTGATGTTTCCCCAAATTTCCCCTCTCACCTAGCGTTCCTCGATTTTCTGAAATTGGAGTTAAAGTCTCAATCTTTTTAGGCATTTTCGGTTGGAGTAGTCTGCACATGAGCTGGTGAATCTGTTTTTCGAATATCATGTCAATTGGAGTTGATTCGTATTGTTTTTGAGATTTGGGGTTTGAGCTATTAGCTTTCTGTACAGATTGTACCTTGTAGTGATTTTCAGTAGCCACAACTTCCCGGGCCTTTTGGCTGCAGTTGTTGTTCTTTGTTTGAGTTCAGTGTTGTGCGAGCAACAGGTGAGTAGAGCCTACATGTTCTCTACAGACATTGGTAGGTCAATTCAACATGCAGGTAGAGTTTGTCTTTGCAGGGTGTTTGTTAGCTATTCAGTGTCTGCAGCCATGTTCAATATATAGTTTTAACACTAGTAGTTTGCTGAGTTGCTTATTGATAGATCAATGACTAAAGTAGCAGCTCGTAGCATCAAGTGGCAGGTAAGCATATTCACAGTTTGATCATGTGCTTATGTTACTAAATTAATTTACTCCTGCAACAATGGTTAGGACTTCAATATTCTTGCAAGCACTTATTTGATTTGTTTAATCACTATGAGAGTTGTAGCCTTAATCTTGCTATATATGAATTAATTTCCTGCTGCTTGTCAAGTTTGCATGAAACTTTGTTCAGTTCGTGTGTAACAACCGGCTACCAAGGTTTCATCCTTTTTGTTATCTCATTTTGATGCAATAGGGGAACCATATTTTCAAGCAATCATTAATCAGTGACTGAAGCTTAATTTATTCTCTTTGCTTGAGAAATGAACTTTGGTGTTCCACTGCTCAGTTGGAACAAACCAGTTTGCTTGAGCATTGTTTCTTCAGCTGCACCTGAGTTCGGCCAACATTGTTGTTCTCTGTATTTTTAGTAGCAGCTATGAGCTCTTGCTATTTTCTAGGGCTTTGTTCTCTGCAAGTGCAGTGCCCATTTTCAGCAGCTATTCCTCGCTTGTTCCTTATTGACTTGGTCGGCATGTGTGCTTACATTGTATGGCCTCTTGTATGTTTATTTTTAGCTGTTTTGTTCCATGTTGCAATTGCACCATAGAAATTCTTGTAACTCTATTAGTTTCCTATGTAATTGTTTGGCGTGCGGTCATGTATAATTTGGTGGGTGAGGATTTCATTGCCTAGCTTATGTGGATAGCATGCAACTATCTATATAAGCAAGCTGCAACCCGCTGCAATTAGAATGCAGCTGGTTGCATCAACTATATGTTGTGTCATTTTTTTAAATGTCTACAGAATGTGGAATTTTGTAGTGTGTGTGTCCATAGTTGTAAGTATCCTATATCCCAAAGTGTAACTAAGTATGAAATGGACTAGAATTTGTCTATAATTGAGTTTGCAATTACTTTAGTTGTATCTAGCTGTAGCAGAGTTTCAACAACCTAGTAGCCGCCACTGAGATTTTGTGATTCAGAGCCTCACTGTATGATCATATCTAGGGTTTTTTATCCAGTCCATTATATTCCTTAAAAATTGAGTTGAATGCCCCTGGCTCCCACACCTTCAGCTTGCCGTCTCTCCTCTACGTCCTGCCCCCCACGGTTAGGTTCACCATCACTCCATTTAGACATCTGTGTTTTTTGTTTTGTCTTTTTGGGTAATTTCAGAGACATATCTGAGGGCATGTTCTATGTCAAGGTTGTAAAACTAGTGGTGCAAATCCTGAAATGAATCTGAGAACATGTTCTGTCTTTTTTGATCTGTTTTTGTGTCTATCTGTGTCTCTCTCCCTGTGTGTCTGTGTTTGTGTGTGTTGTCTGGGTGTGTTCTGGTGTGTGTATTTGTGCGTATGTGTTCAGGCGTGCTATTTGTGCGTGTGTGTGTGTGTGTTCTGGTGTGTGCTGTCTGTGTGTGTTTAGGTGTGTGTTTGTGTTGTCTTTGTGTCTGTCTCTTTATTTGTGTTTGTGTGTGTCTCTCTATATGTTTTTCTATGTGCGTGCGTGTTTCTGTATGTGTATGTTTTTTTTGGCGCTGCTGTTGTTAGTGCGCGTTTTTCTCTCTGTGTGTTATCTCTCTCTTTGTGTATGTATTTTTTTATTTTTAGAGGAGATTATGTCTCTCTGGCATTCTTATTTATTTTTTGTGTGTTTGTGTGTGAGTGTGAGTGTTGGTGTTTGTTTCTCTCTCTCTCTCTCTCTCTCTCTCTCTCTCTCTCTCTCTCTCTCTCTCTCTCTCTCTTCATGTCTGAGCTGTCTTCTTTTGTAGTTGTCACTGCTTGCTGATGCTAGGAGCAAAGAAGGTATAGTTGAGTTGTTTTTTTTTATGTTATCTTCATTCGTTTTCCAGAGTTGTTTGCTAGCTTTGATTTGATGTGTCTGTGAGCTGCAATCTATTTCCAAGTAAACTATATGCTAATAGTGAAGTTTTCTGGAGTCGTGGCATTTTTCTTTTTAATTTTTTTTTTGGATTAAGATTTTATTGTTGTTGCTGCTGTTTGAGCTAAGAGGGCTCTGCATCCCCAACAATCTCCCCCTCTCCTTTTGCAACCATCATTTCTTCGTTGCCCAAATCTACCCCAGTGACTGAGGAACCATAACATGTCCAGCAGGAGTGGGAGCAGCAGCATGCCGTGTGCATTGTTCAAGCTACTATGATGGCAGTGCGCATAGGAGTGCGTCTTCGTGTCCTACTTCCCTCGTGAGGAGCCTCGCCATCATTCACAAGGTCTTCCGTGCTAGTAATGCCACAAAGATGCTGCAGGTTCGCTCAATTCTCCGATTCCTTGGATCATTCAACTCTCTTGCTCATCATCAGGCTAACATAAACTGCACCAACTGTTGATTCCATTTCCAGGAGCTGCCTGCTCAGCAGAGAGCGGACGCAGCGAACAGCCTGGTGTATGAGGCGAAGGCACGCATGCGGGACTGTCTACGGCTCCATTGGTGTTATCTCCTCTTCCAGCAGCAGCAAGTCTCCAAAGATCCAGGTGTCGCTCGCCCTCGCCAAGTCCGAGATCCTCTGGGTCCAGATGCAGCACGGCGATGGTCATGCATCGTCAACTTCAGTTGCTGTCATGCCAGCACTGGCAAAGCAACAACTCCATCATCTTCACCACTAGTAGGAGATGGAATGCGAGGCTTATGGCAGCCCACTTTGTGCAAAATAGCCTGATGATGAACACGTTTATCATCACTGGTGTAGCTCATCTGTAGCAGATGCTGGGCAGCTTCGAAGGCATGTCTAAAAAAGAGAATCTTTGGGAGATCTTTTTCTTTAGTATTCTATCATTTGTTGCTTCTCTGCTACTGGATGTTATATTTGGAAAACCCATTATTGGGTGTCTGATTTGCTAACGCTGAATTTGACAGATTTATCTTTGTATTATCTGTCAATTTTTTTGAGTTGTCTTCTTTTGATTGGTTAAAAATCTGACAGATTTGGACAAAAGAAATATGTCAACAGATAAATAGACAGACCCATCTATTAATTAAAAATAAAAAATCAAATGGAAGGTTAATCTATTAGTTCATAGAACATGAGACCTCAACCAATGAGGTATACATGTGTACCCTTATAAATAATAACAAGAGTAAACTACATGTCTTATCATCACTATGTAATAATTTTTTATGATGTGGAGGAAAAAGATAGAGATGTGGTAAAGGTCACTTTTGTGGAATAATCTATATCTATTAATAAAGAGATAAAATTTTAGCCTATTTTCTTGGTCCATCTATTTTTTTGGTCCATCGTCCCCTTTACTAGATAATAGAGAGTTTCTTCTATCCCGACTTATATGACCTGTGCTCAACTGCTCATAGGAGTTTCAATGTATCGCGTCTAGCAATGATTGATATATAAGAGAGTCCGATTCCTTCGCGTCTAGCGATGATCGATAACAGAGTCCAATTCCAATACATATTAGATCGTGTCCTATATATACCAATTCAGAGCAAAACTCTGAAAATTTGAATCAAGAAGTTACATTTTTATTTTTTTCATACGGAACACCGGTCAAATTTCTTTGGTCCAACCTTTTTTTGGCCAGCTTTTTTTCGTCCATCTGTCCAGCTTTTTGTCTCAGTACTGATAATAGAGGCGAAGACGGACATAACAAAAGGAGTTTTTTCAAAAACGTAAGACGAGCAAGACAGCACGTGCAGGGACCAGCACGGTTTTCATTGACCAATCAAAATCAAAATTGAAACCAAACCTACTAGAACATGAGATCGAAGTATAAAGAAAAAACAGAACAAAAAGGATGAGAAGAGAATTACAAATCCGCATGGCTCCAATTAATCGAATCCAAGTAAAAATAGAATAGATAGAAATCGTGAACTAACAACCACTATAAATTACAATTACGTGGTGTACCAGAAAAAATCAAACAAATAGAAGACATGGATGAGGGGATCATCTCCTCGCCGCAAATCACGTCTGCCTGCGCTGGCCAAGGAGCTCGTGTGGTCAACTACACCCACACGCGCGACCAGATGTGCGCACGCCACCGGCCATGTCTGAGACGTCACGCCGTTGCCGAGATGACCTCCAGAGGGCACGCCGCCGTGGTGGAGGTCGCACATGAAGGACGCTATCGCTGATGTGCGGATTAGGGTGCTGCTGCCGTTATCGCATAGATCTAGGCATCGCTAGCGCAGCCGTCGTGGTGCAGATCAGGCCACAGCCACCGTAAGGTGGTCGAAGCAGCGCTGAAGCCGCCACTGGTGTGGAAGACCACAACTCGCCCGTGAAACTATTGATGCCAGTTTAATCTTAAAATAAAAGTTATCGATTTTATCTGTTATGTAAAATATAGGATTGACGATTAAAATATCATGTTAATAATACCTCCATTGCAAATCATGTCATTATGTCTTTCTTAGTTAAGAGATTAATTTTTTAATTACTAATAATTGTCTAAACATCCAACCAACAAACAACATATTAGAATGAATAACATAAGATATAATCTCATTTCAACGCACGGGCATGTTTCCTAGTAATATTAAAAGGGCTACATACAGTAGCCTGCAAGCCTGTACGTGCAAAGTCATATGCCCGTCACAAGCTAGCTCAATATTATTGATTGGCCCATCGACGGCCCAATATTGACCTCTTGATACCCATCCAAGATACGGGCTCCGACAAGCTTGGAAACCCATTTGGGGTGCAATGCATGTCCGTAAATAATTCTATACTTATACCTAATAATCATGACAAAGTGTTCGAGTTCACCAGAGCTTATTCCTAATAATAAAAAGATAAAATTTCTCTTCATCTATTTTTTTGTCCGCCTCCTCCTAATCACCATACATAGGAGCAATACAAAGTATGATTTTAAGACATATTGGGATATATTTTACTACTGTCCGAAGTCTAATCTAAATCCAAACTCAACCGGATCACTTATGTACGTCTTCGATTAGGACATTGGATTTGTTAACCGGATTAAAAAGCATTCCTCCATAAAATAAGAACCAACACCTTCCTGTGAGGCCGTGACAAGTTTACAAGCACATCTATTGCCGTTGCCATCACCTGTTGTCTTCATCGCCGATGGCAAGGCACATGTCGACATCGACGACAGTGACGATGTCAGATGTCTACGTTCACCCATGTCATAAAGCATTGCTTGCATGTGTTTGATACCTTGGGGTACAATGTACCCAGTTTACGATGAAGGAGCCGTCCAACAGTACTGCATCTCGGTCTATCTGGCTCTTATGAGCAAGGGCACCAAGGTACGGCCAGGCCTCCTGTGAGCTCGGCTTGGTCGACAGGACGATGGGGCTACAATCGCCCATGCATAGGACACTGGAGCCGAGGGAGTTCTAGGTACAGCGCCCACAACATGTTCTTGTTTCTTCCTGTAGACGTCTCATTGTCCACTGTGACATCGACGTCATCAAAGTAACACCGGGTACATGTCCACGAACATATATGTTCATGGGCAGGCTTGAGGCACGCCCCCCTGCAACATCACGGAGCACCTCTCCGGGCTGTTTGGAAATGGGGAGGGCGTGGACATCACTTTTATCGTGGGGGCGAGACGTTCATGGCACACGAGATGATGCTCGCAGCGCAGTCACCTAAGCTATCTTTAGGACGGAATTGTACGGGCTAATGAGAGACACAAAAAAGATGCAGCATGTCACCTTATACGCATGATATATATTTGCGGACAAGCTTACAATGATCCAGAACTTGCTTGTGGCTGCAAATAGGTAACACGTGGACAGAGTGAAACTGATATATATGCCAGGGTTGTGACCATCTTGATCCGGGGAACGTGGCGATTACATTGGCTTTAGCGTATATCATTTAATAACTGCTCTAGGCCGAATAATTTATGTTTTCATCATGTGGATTCATGCACTCAAGGTGCGTTTTTTCTCGTTTTTTTTTTTTTTTTTGCCTATATAGACTCAATCATCAAACTTGCCATATCTAATTGTACCGAAAACATGGACAGTACGAAGTTTAAAAGTTTTGATATTTGAGAGTAATTTTTTGTGTCTTACAATGAAAGAAAAATAATCTATCATGATTCTATTTTAGTTCAACATATATAATTGGAAGGACACACGGGGGCTTATATTTTTCTGGATTTATTTTAGGATTTAACGGCGCTATTCTTTCAGTGATAGGCGATGTGCCCGTCGACAGCGAGGCCCCCCTATATAGACTTCGTCAATCTCGAGATTTGCCGGTCCAACTTGATTCTTCGACGGTGCTCATAGGGTTAGGGTGTGCGTGCGTACGTTCATAGGCGTGAGTGTGCGCTCGTGTATGTGAGCGTCTGCGTCTGTAATTGGGTCTCGCAAAAAAAAAAAAACTACTGTTACCAATATTAACTTATATTATGCATATCTTTTTAATTTATACCGAAAGAGAAAAGAAATAGACATGCAACATTCCTGTCTCTATTTTTCCATTAAGGTTTGATAACTTCTATTCTCCCGTTGCATTACACTGACATGTTTGCTAGTATACATATAAATTGGCAATTAACCAAGTGTCATGCCAGTGATCTCAGAAAGTCACGCAAGGAGAAATCTCCTAAGTATCACATGAGCACAAGTCTCACAATTACCACACATCTTTCCACACCATCAAGGCCGGTGATCCATAAAAGTCATTCTATTCCGCTGACCGATGAGGCCGGATGTTTCCTTTTCCACGACCAACGAGGTTAGAATTATTTGTTCGTGGCCGATGAGGCCGAACACTTGACTTCATTATGGGATCCACATGATGAGATCGGATACCTTTACTAGAGGGCGATGAGGCTCTAGCACTTCGCCATTTTTCATCCATTTTGTGCTTATATATGCATATAGTTGCGACAATGATGACCACCGGCATAGCCGGAAGCCACACAATCCTCGATTGTCATATGGAACTTCGGCCATGGGAAATTATACTTTTGTAATTCCATGATGAATGAATAAAGTGATATTTCCTTGCCCTTTTTTCCCTTGTATTTTATTGCACATTACTTTATTTGTATACGGATGAATTCTAGCACGCTTGCACTTATTAGTACTATGTAGTACAACCCTTGAAACATAGAGAGGTCCCCTTTGGGTGATTTTTCTAGTGAAACCCTCCACGAGTAAATCTTGTAAGGGCCATGACATCTAATAAGGGGGTGAATTAGACAACTTAAAGGTTACTTCTCTAACTATGGTCTCTTTTTCTAAGCTTAGAAAAACCTATGCAATTAAATAAACTATCTGAACATGCAACTATGGTTTTGTTAGGTGTGTTTCTACTTCTAACGCAAAAGAGTTATGCAACATAAGTTCCAATCCTATCAAAACTATACTATCAGCTAAGCTTAGAAAGCAAAGCACGCAACCAAACTACATATGGTAAATGCGGAAGGTAAAAAGATGATAGAGATGTAAACTCCCGTTAAAGACTATAGTATTTTTGCTGAGGTATCTAGAAAGGTGCAAGCTTCCCCTGGTCCTTGTTAGAGTCTCTCGCAAGGGCTACGCTCCTAGTCAGGTAACTCTGTGGATAGTCTTGGACCATCCCCACGTGCATGTGGGTCACTGATGTGCCTTCCGGCAAGCCTCCCGGGCTGCTCCCCGTCATCTTCACTATCAAGCTTTCGGCCGAAATGTCACGGGTCTTGTTCCCTCCGGTACACGGTGGCAGCCACACCATAAATGCAGTTGGTGTGGTCTCGTAAGACTACAATCCATGTCGAGTTCAAACACGACGCGCTAGCACCTAAGATTGTGAGGTATGTGAACCTCATTAAACACTAGGCTTAATGCCTAGAGCAAGGCATGAGCGGTTGTCTAACTAGTGTAAGCACTTCACAAAAAGCACATATACTAATCACCGAGTGTATCACTGAGCACATAGCATATGAGAGCACCAAAGTGGTGTATCAACACCCTACTATCTTTCCTTGGCTCTTCCACGTTCATTTGGCCGGTTGGGACCCCCCTATTATATCCCCAAACTTGAGAACTAGCTAGTGGAGCCATGCCCCATGTTTTGCTCGCATCGGACACTGTTTGTTCTCGATGTCTCACAATGGTAACTTTGTTAAATCTAGCCGTTTGAATCTGTACCATTGGCGCATTCATTGGACGTTATTAGCCTTAGACGACGCCAAGATTCAGGGCATAAGGTGTCACTACCCTGGATAAGTCTCTCCGTACCTGAGAAAGAGCCACCACACCCGAGCCAAGAAGTTACAGGCCTTCAATAGTCGAGGGCATAAAATCTAGCTCTTTAAGACCTCGGAACCCGAGAGGTTCTCGTTGGTACTGACACTCTGACAGTACTAAAAGTTACAGCGGAACGTCATACCAAAGGCTGAACTATCTTACTAACTCGTCATTAAGTAATACGGAGGCTACCGTTAGGTATATGGGCTAGGGGTACTCACACCGACCCTATATCCTACACCATCCAGCCACCGAGCTAGATGTCAACACGAATGAGGCTCGCATGAAGTGACCAACATGGAGATCAAGGCAAGCCAAGGACGTTCAGAGTCCATGTATCTAGAGGATTACGTAGGATTGATCTGTTACGCGTTCCATGGAACAAATTAGGAATCCAATCTGTTAGTCAATCTCCCTCATTGTAATCCTATCCCTTTGCCTATATAAAGGAGGGTAGGGGCCTCATGATCGGGATCTAAACTCTCTCATTCCCTTTCATCCCATTTACTACGTAGCTAGAAGCAATAGCTCCTATTGAAGACTAGCAGCATCACTCTCTAGTCCTAGAGCCGCCGAATGGAAGATGAGTATTTGAGGCCACCAGATAGTAGGGTTGGTCGGCCTGGTGGGTTGCTTGACCCAGTCTTGGCACCACATGGCCCCCTTCACTTGGGTGACTGCCTTGTGGGCCCCTATTGGTCAGTGGTGTGCTTCTTTCCTTTGGAGTGTGCTTCTTTCCTTTGGAGTGTGCTTTCTCCTTTGATTGGGTGATAACTCTTGTATAGCCATAAATCTCCAAGTACAAGTGGAACTACATTATTCTAAACCAAATATGCATGTAAGAAATGTTAGTCTTCCTTGGTTTTCCGAGATAATTGACGATTGGATTCAGCATTTAATAGCCTTCAACAATGAGGCTATCCAAAAAGTCAAAAAAAAGGCCAAAATAATAAAAAAATTTCAACGATGGCATCCCATTTTATATTCACCGTACCTAGTATAAAAATTGAGTATTTAGGACTCTAAACAAATTCAAATAAAAAGTAGCCAACTTCAAAGTTCTATAAATTTTCAAGATCTACAACTTTCGTTTTGGTCATTTCTCTATCCAAGATCGTTTCAAGAATTTACGATTTTCAAATATGAGCACAAAGAAAAGGTTGTGAACTACGAAGTTGTACAACTTTGCGAGGTCTACAACTTTTGTTTGGTCGTTTTTTTATCCAAGGTCTTTTGAAAAATGCAACTATCAAATTTGTGAAATTCAAACATAATTTCATTGGATAGATGATTTCAAATGAAAACATTGTGAACTACAAAGTTGTACAACTCTTCTATAGCTATGACTTTTGTTTTGGTCATTTTCTCCATATGAGATCCATCCCTACCATTACACAATCACCTATGACTATACAACATATTGATTTCTTTTAGTATTATTTCTACAAAATCATGTGAATCAAATATTTCGACATCAAAACAAGTGCAAATGAAAAAGTTATGAACTACATAGATCTCGTCGTGTATTACAACTTTGGTATAAAGTTTGTCCCCATTGGACATAATATGAGAAAGTTATGGTATTGCTGCCCATCACTATCGGGTCATCCCCTGAACCAGTAGTGATAGTGGTTCAATCTAAAAACTAGAAGTGATACTATTCCTGACGGTTCGAGCCACGAACCGGCAGTGATGACCCCAAAATCATGGCAGGGGTGACCTATTGCTGTGCCAGTTTCAGAGCAATGAACAATGATAGGGCCCGCGGTGAAGGCCTTTTTTAGCGGTGGGTGTAATTTAAATGTCAGCTCGTATTCAAAAATTTGTACCTTTTTCATCCCATGTAAGATATAGACAAACTTTAATGTGGAAATTATAGGTTTGTACAGGATCTGTAACTTTATAATTGAGTTTTTTTAAAAAAACAATAGACATGTTGAAACTAATGATCTCATGCGGTCAAATGACATGTACATGCACGCAGCCGAAAAACGCCGTGGCTTTTCTACGCACAAGCTAGGACTAAGAAAAGACTAACACTATTAATTAAGCAACCGGTGCATCGGACAAATCTGGACGTTTTTTTTGGATAAAATGCAACTTTATTAATTAGCAGCAGGTTGCCGCAAAGATAGTGATGGAATCACCAATAACAGAGTTTATAGCTGTCAAAGAAGGACAGCTAGTTACATGCAAACGATGGGTACAGGTGAACAGTAATTCATGGGATGTCCTATCTGGAGAGTTGTAAGCTTGAGTGGCTAGGACATGTGCTGTGGTATTGAGCTTTCTATCGACCTTAAAGATTCTTGCATTGTTTCTTGAAGTATTGTTGATGAAGCTCTGCGTAAAAGACTTAATCTCCCAATGATGTGGATTGCTGTGATCTTTCCCATTGAAGAAAATAACAAGCTGTTGATTGTCCGTCAAGAAGAAGGGTTGTTGGACTCCAAGTGTGCAGAGCACCTGAGCTCCAAGTGCCAGGGCTGCAGCCTCAGCCATTAGCACAGAGTTGGAGTTTTTGAGTAGAGCTTTGATGTAGATGGTCGACGTGGTGCCTGATTGATTGTTGATAATAAATACTCCTAAACCTGCGCGTCTTGAAACCTGTGGTTGCACGTCTGGAGTGATCAATGCATCAGTGTAGCACCTTGTGCCGGGTAGAAGACTTGGCAATGGAGCTCTGTATAAAGGTGGTCCAGGCAGGACCACATCTGAAACAGAGCAGTGTTGATTTTCATTGCGCTTCCTTGTTTGCTCAAAATTCCCTGCAAAAGAAAAGTGGTTGCTTTGATTTGCATGCCACGTCTGGTGACTATGGCCGCAAGCATGTTGCACCTGCATACTGCATGCCAGATTTGCATGCATATGCTGATGATCTCGCAGCCAGTGGTCGTGATAGTTTTCTCTTCTTTGCTGTGCATTCCTTCCTTCATGCACCTGTACGCCTAAATCTGTGAGTAAAGGAGCGGCATGCACACGTTGCTGGCATCCTTGTATTTCCTGCATGCACACGAAGAGCATTGGACGGGTTTGCCTTTGATTACTGCCACATCGGTGAGCAGCCTGCGCGCTGCATGCTTGAGCCGCCTGACTGGCTGCTCTCTCCACCTGCATCCCTGTCCCTAAAAAATATTAATTTGACCATTTGGTCTTTGATTTTGCAGCTCATAATGGCGGCAAGCCTGAGCGCCTTGGGAGCTGCTTGCTTGAGTCGACTTAATGTCTGTTCGTCCTGCCTGTGTGCCTGCTTGTGGTCCAATTTGAGATCCTGCATATGACAAATTCATACCTTGGCTTGCATGTAGAGTCTCCTCTTTCTGCGCTTTGTTGCAAAGAGTTGCAACCTTGATATCCACTGCCACCGCATGATGTACCTGCAACACATACCAGTTTCTCTTTTGGAAACGGGCATATCATTCCTAGCCTTCCAAATATACTAGAGAGTGGTTAAGATTCTTTGAAAGACTTCATCAGAGGTGTCCTGATGAATGATAGTAGTTAAGATTTCCTGTACTCCATCCTGTTCAAGAGGGAGGTGAGAAGTGCACAAGGGGGGATTGGCAGAGAACCAGACTGCCCTCACAAAAACACAATGGAAAAATAAATGTGCATCATTTTCCAGCATATTGCAAGTCGCACATTGCTTACTTATTTTATTTGACAGGCTCCCGGCTCTTTCACCTGTTGCTAGGGCTCTTCTCATAAGCCTCCAACAGAAGGTTTTGATGCAAGGTGGAAGTTGCTTGTGTTTCCATACTCTTTGAAGGATATACATCGCCTGTTGGGAGACACTCCTGGTTCCCTGCTGAGGAAGATGTACCTGCAAGTCCTTATTAAGTAGCTTGAAAGCTTCTTTGGTAGTGCACGTCCCATTCTTTGCTGGCTTCCATCTAACAATGTCAGGCTGGTCAGAGTGGACTACAGGAATTTCAGCTATGGAGTTTTGCATCTGATTGTCGAAAATTTCAGAGATGAGGTCAATGTCCCAGTTCTGGGTTTGAGGTTGCCATAGATCAGCTATAGTCTGAGGGAGGGTTGGTTTGGTGATTGGAAAATTTAGGTGGCTATGAATGGATCTCCATTGTGTACACCAAGGGGTGGACCATATGCTTGAGTTTCCTTTGTGGATTTGAATGGTGCAGTGCTGTGTTAAGGTTTGCTTGATTTGAATAATGGAAGCCCAGAAAATAGAATTGGTAGTGGTATTGGAAGAAAGCCAAAAACTAGTATTTGGGAAATATTTAGATTTGAGTATGGCATAGAGGAAAGGATCCTTTTCAGTTGCTATGTTCCAAGCGGCATGAAGAAGTAGGCTGCGATTAACAGCAAGAAGGTCTCTGATGCCTAGGCCACCATTTTCTTTTGGTTGGCAGATATCATCCCAAGAACGAAAATGGAAGGGAGAAGAGGATAGTTCTCTTCCTGCACTCCAGCCCACCAGAATTTCCTAACAATAGATGTGATTTTGGCAATGAAAGTTTTGGAGAAGAGCAGTGTGGACATGTAGTAAATGGGAATAGAAGCTAGGACTGAATTTATGTAGGTTAGGCGACCAGCATGGTTAAGCTTGTTAGCTTTGATAGTGGTGAGTTTGGCTCTGAACTTATTGATAATGAATTCATAGGCCTTGGATCTATCACTGTGCTTGAAAATTAGGGCTCCTTTGGATAGTTGAAAAGATAGAGGATAGGAATAGGAAATTCATAGGATTGCAGGTGGCAAGCTAATCGAATCCCGTGGGAACCGGATCCATAGGAAAAATTACTACTCGCGCATTTGGTCCAGGTGATAGGAAATACAGCATTTTCCAAAAAAAAACAACTTCCTCTCTCCTTCCTCCGTCTCAACAGCCAGCCGCATCTCCACGACTCCACTCGCTAGCAGGCAGTGGCGCCCCCCGGCTCCCTCTCTTCCTTTCTACCGGTGCCACGGCGGGTCCAAGGAGGAACGAGATCGCCGGCGGACCGCGACATCGTAGCTGCTCCTCTCCCTCCCCGCGCCCCAACGCCTCCACCGTGCCCGCACCCATGCCGTCCATGGTGGATCCGCCTGGATCTGGCACCGGCGGCCACGGAACCGTCGGCGCTGGGGGGCCCGGTCTCCGTGCTGAAGGCAGCTCGGCGCTGGGCGAACGGCGGTGAAGGAGCGGCGAGAAGCGCGCGCAGGTCGTCCCGCTTGACGGCCTCGCGCTGAAGTCGCTCAGCGCGGCGGCGTCGACCTCGGTGCGGTGCGCGCGGAGAAAGGCGCCGTCGTCCCGGGCGGCGGCGGCGAAAGCACGGGCCAGCAGGCGGCGTCGGCCTCGACGAGGCGCGCGGAGGGAGGAGGCGGCGGCGCTCCATCTAGGTGTGCTGGGACGTCGCTTCATCGTTGCCGTCGACGGCGCTGGAGCTCCGGACGGGGACCATGGCCCGCCCATTGGACCTCAACGTGCCGCCGTCGCTGCTGTTCGGCACGCGTTGCCTCGGACTTCGTGAAAAACAAGAGCCCAGAGCGGATGTTTTCTTTCCCGTGTTTCTGTGAGAACGAAAGAATCCTCCGGAACGAATCCTTGGTTTCTCCTGCGCCTACCAAAGGGATGATGACGTCATCAAATCCTTTGGATTCTATTCCTGTGTTTCACCCGCATCTCACCCATGAACCAAAGGGGGCCTTAGAGGGTGGCCAAGATGAATGGTATTGGGGGAAAGGTCTGGGACCAGGAAGACACTCTTGACAGCCTACTTGCTCTGTTGATCGACGTGCTTACTAAACAAGATAGAAGATTTAGAAAGATTTGGGGTCTGGCCAGAGGCAACACAAAAATCTTGCAGGACCAAGTTTATGGCGGTAGCTTCAGCAAGAGAGGCTTGGCCACACATAATTAGATCATCCGCAAAGAGCAAAGAGTGAATGTGGGGGCTATTTGGACCAAGAGTTACACCCTGAATGTCGTTTTGCTCTAGCCTATTTTGGAGACGAATGGATAGCTCGTTAACAGCTATGACAGAGTGGTAGGGGGATAAAGGGCAGCCTTGTCTAACTTCTCTCTGAGGGTGGAATGAGGGAGTCAGTTCCCCATTGACTAGAACGGAGAGGGTGGTTGACAAATATGGACGTTGTCAACACACGATGCTTGACTTGTTTTTTTCTAGCTTGACTGACGCCAACGATACTACTACGGAGTAGTAGCTAGTAGTAAGGACTAGTGTAGTAGTTGATTAGTAGTAGTACTTCCTTCGTATATAGGAAAATTAGATGTCGTTTAGGACAGTGACACAGTCTTTAAAGTATAACTTTAACTTTATATTTTTGTAAAAATACTCATCACAAAGTAATATGTTTATACTTTTATGAAAGTAATTTTAAGACAAATCTATTTATATGGTTTTCACATTTTCAAACTCAACAACTTAAAAATTATTCATGATTTATGTTCCTAATGTTTGACCCAAACCTTGTACAAAACGACATCTAATTCCTGTATGGAGGGAGTATATATGATGAAGCCACTAGCAAAACACACACATCCAATCAAGTTAATCTAGCAGGCCGGGAAAGGAAACTTGCCACTCACAATGGAGGACACTAAGATCCTAGCATGGACTTATATGAATGCAACAAAAATGAACAGACACTAAGATGATACCCACATTTAGCAACTAAAGCAGCTTAGCAGTTATGTTTAATCATTGTTTAGTAATTTTTTAGTCATCTTAAATCTTTAGCACAAGATGTGCTCAGCATCCAAAAGAACATCATTAGCACTTATCTGTTAGTGCTCAAGTCCTAACAAATTAAATGTTTAGAGTGAGAAACCTTGTGAAAAAAATTGAATCTGAATTGAGCATAAATGAACAGCAAGTAAGATGTCAGCATTATTTAGCAATAAAGGCATGCAATTTCTCTTTTCATTAATGATTGTATACTATTTTTTAGTCGCCTTAAATCCAATTAGCAAAAGACGTGCTCGGCATCTAAAAATACTGATATTAGTTCCTATATTTTTAGTCAAATTTTTTAAAAAATTAGTCCTTAAAAAAGGACGTATATCAAACTAGTACACAGTACACTGCACCATATATACTCCGTACTCATCAGCTTGGGGGGCAGCACCCCTACTCATGTAGAGATGTGCACCTTCATCACCCCTCTTCCCTTCTCGCTAGTTCCCTAAAATTTTCACCTTCACCTATTACATCGAATCTTTCGACACATACATAGAGCATTAAATATAGTTTAAACAAAAAACTAATTGTGCAGTTTAGCCGACGAGACGCATCTTTTGAGTCTTTCGACACATACATAGAGCATTAAATATAGTTTAAACAAAAAACTAATTGTGCAGTTTAGCCGACGAGACGCATCTTTTGAGTCTAATTACTCCATGATTAGCCATAAGTGCTACAGTAACCAATATGATTATCTTTAAGTGCTACAGTAACTAATAATTCATCACGTTGTTTCCATACGAGTTATGAAATTAGTTTTTTAATTAGTGTCCAAAAATCCCTTCCAACATACGGTCAAACATTCGATTTGACATCCCAAAATTTTTCACTCAACAAACTTTTCCCACTAGCCACAGTCATCAGGCTATCTGCACCGGCGTCCGAGAAACGGTCCTCCAGGACGCGTTTACCAGACGAGCCGCCCGCAGCGCCGCACGCTAAGCCATCCGAAGAAGTTCCGGACGGGCGGCCGTCCCGCATCGGCTGGCGGCGTAGTGGCCGTCGCTTATCGCTTCGCGGCCCTACCACGCGCCAGCGCCCGACGAAGAGAGAGAGAGAGCCGCGCCCGACAAAAACGCGCCCCCGCCAGCGGTCGCCCGGGGCCGTCTGCGGCGCCTTCGCCGCCTTGAAGCGAAGCGCCGCCGGGGAAGAGGAAGAAGAGAGGGGCGCCGCCGCGCCCGCTCCCGTCTGCGCCGCCGAGGAAACCAAGAGCGTCTCGCCGCGCGAGCGCCGCCGCCGACAGCGTGCGCTGCGCCGCCACGCGAGCGCCGCCGGGACGCGTGCGCGCGCTGCCGCCACGCGCAGCGCCGCCGGACGCGGCTGCCCGCGAGGCGCGTGCGCTCGCTCGCCCGTGAGAGCGCCGCCCGAGCGCGGCTGCCGCAGACGTGTGTGCGGGCCTTTGCCGGGCGAGCCGCCGCCCGACGCGTGTCGCGCGCCTGCCCAGCGAGCGCCGCCGGGACGCGGCTGCCCGCAGCAGCGTCGCGCGCCGCCGCGTGAGGCCACCGCCGCGCTTAGCCGCCCGCCTCGCGCCGCCGGGACGCGGCCGCCCGCGCCTCGCGAGGCTCCGCACGCTTCGCCCAGCGAGAGGGAGGAGGAGCGAGGCGGCGCGAGGAAAGAGCGGGCCGGCCGAGAGGGTGGGGGCGGCGGGGAGCTCCGCCCCGCCCCCTCCGTGGCCGCGGCGGCCTTGGGGGGGGAGCTCAGCCCAGGCACAAAGCGCAGGAGGTGTGCCGCGGGTGGAAGAAAAGAGGGAGGAGAGAGAAGAGGGAGGAGAGAGAGAGAGAGAGAGGCTACGTAGGAAAAAAGTAGTGTATGACGTGTGGGTCCCATTAATGTGGAGGATGAATATAGAGGATGAAGGGATGCGGGGAAAAAAGTAGTATAAAGGATAGAATCTCGATTACCGGGGATGGAATATTCCGTTTGGAGTATGATTTTAGAGGATGAAGAGTGCGGATAGCCTCATACTTCTGATTGACTTGTCACTTCTTCCTATCCTTTGTACATTACAGTACCTGGTTGATAATGCACATCAGCACCTCTCCTGCGTTGTAAAAAATATTTTTTATTTCATTAAACAAATTTATCCACTGTCAAAATTTTATGGCAAATTTGGATCAATGAGATCACAAATGACGGCACACACATTCATAAAAATGACCATTAATCTAAAAATGAGGTCATAAATGACGGAAGCTGAAAATATGAAATGGAGATGCACGGAGTTGGAGATGGAGGAAAAGAAATACTAGAGAGAATATAGAGGAAAGGCACAGAATCGATCAAACTAAAACTCTGCTGGACGAACGAGCTTAGAAATGGCGAACTAAAAGCAAAAATGAGAATCTTGAAGTATAAAAAGAAAATACGAAAAAATCAGATCGAGCGAGATGGAGGATATACAAAACTGTAATAAACAATCTGATCTGCACCTGTAGCCATTGCTGGTAAGATCTAAGAGATGAGTAGCAGATAGAAAAGGGTGAAGGTATGAGAGGTGCGAGAAGAGAGAGAACGAGCGGTGGATGAAAGAGAAGAAACTGTAGAGAGAGATTGGCATATACTATCTTGTTTAAATTGCAAATTTTTGTAATCTGTACAACTGTAGCACTTTTATTTGTATTTGGCAATTATTGTCCAATCATGGACTAACTAGGCTCAAAAGATTCATCTCGTGATTTATAACCAAACTATGTAATTAGTTATTTTTTTATTTATATTTAATGCTCCATGCATGCGAGTAAAAATTAATGTGATGGATAGAGAGTAAAAAATTTAGAATTTGAAGTGCATCTAAACAAGGCGCTTCAAGTATGAATGGATTTGGATGGAATTCATGGCGTTGCTGTGGCGTGGGTGGGGAACAGCATCTGTCAATGTCAGAGCGGTGGGGAACGGCGTGTGTGGGTGGAGTACATCCGAAAGATGCTCTGTCAATGTCAGAACGAATACGTCTCACATAAATCATGTAGTAAAAAGGCAAATACAATTGGAATACACTGTGGTACGGAATCTTGCGCGAATCACAAAGCCATATCATGCGGCTGCATGGTTGGGAGCATGTGCTCTCAAGGTCAAAAAAATCCGCGTCCCAATAAGTCCCTGCTGCCCGGCGCGAAACCAAAGCTGAACTTGCCCCCGGGGCCATGGACACTGCCGGTGATCGGCAGCCTCCACCACGTGATTACCTACCCCAACCTCCACCGCGCACGGCGCGGGCTTGCGCAGAAGTACGGGCCGGTCATGATGCTCCGGCTCGGCGAGGTGCAAATGATGGTGGTGTCATCGCCGGCGGCCGTGCAGGAGGCCCTCAAGACGAATGACATCGCCTTCGCCGACCGGTACACCAACGCCACCATCGGCGCGCTCACCTTCCACGGTGAGGACATGGCGTTCGCGCCCTACGGCGAGCGGTGGCACCAGCTCCGCAAGATCTGCGTGCTGGAGCTGCTCAGCGCCGCCCGAGTGCAGTCGTTCCGGCACATCCGGGAGGAGGAGGTGTCGCGGTTCGTGGGGAATCTCGCCGTGTCTGCCGTCGCCGGCGAAGCCTGTTAGTTTCATTCAGTCAGTCCAGGATTAGCGTTCTTCAGTTAGTTAGTTTGTTTCATTCTTGGCCAATAAACAGAACCCGGTGTGGGTGCGTCATGTACGCCAGAATCGCGCTCAGTTCACGGTGCGGCAAGTCATGTAGGTGTCTTCTCCGTTCATTTCGTTGAGTCGTAGCTAAAGCTTCACGCTCCACTTATTCGGTCATGGGATGGCACAACCCAGTCGGAAGGGGTGGCGCGCATGGCGCGGAGTCTCGAGTGGCTGCGAGCTACTCACTGCATGTACATATATATCATTCAATAGAGTCAGAAAAAGCCGAGTAGTTGTGCGACACCAATTCTCTGTGTTTTGTGTTGATCGTGTCAGTTTGTAGTTGAGTTTCCACCGTATATTGTCCATCTTCCTCGCCTCCGGGGACGGGCTCCGGCGAGCTGGAGACGACAAGTGGTATTAGAGCGAGGTTCCGGCGGTGCACACACGACCGCGCGATCGCTACTACTTTCATGGATCGACAGAGGAACCGTTCCGCTTCGCCGCGACGGGGGTTTGGCGGGAGCGGTTCGAGCAGCGGCGGCAATGGCAATCGCGACCTGGTAATCCACCGGGTTGTGCATGAGGAGGATGGGAAACACAAGTACCCCCTTCTCACCAAAACCAACTATTACTCATGGGCGGCGCTCATGAAGCTCAAGCTCCAGTCGCGAAGCTTGTGGGAGGCGGTGAACATCGGCATTGTCGACTTCGTCGACGACTGAAACGCCTTGGAGGCCATCGCGCTGGGTCTTCCTGAGGAGCTGCATGGCAGCATCGCCAGGAAGCCCACCGCCAAGGCAGCTTGGGAGGCGCTGAAGAAGATCCATCTAGGAGTGGATCGTGTGCGTCAGGTGAAGGCGAACACACTGCGGAGGGAGTTCGATGCGCCGCGGTTCAAGGACGCAGAGCCGTTCACATCACCGACCTCGCCAGTCAACTCGAAGTCCTGCACGCCGGGTACACTGAGTCGGAGGTCGTCCGCAAGTTTCTTCAGGCCACGCCGCCGAGGTATTCCCAAATCGTCATGGCCATTAAAACATTGCTGGATCTCGATGATTTGTCTGTGGATGAACTCGTAGGGAGACTCAAGGCGGCGGAGGAGAGATATTGTAACACCCTCGGTGTTACGCATTTAATCTCCTGCTAAATCATCTCATGAGCATCATCATTTTATGTTAATGCATGTGTTGAAGTGTGTAGTTAATTGTTTGCAACCAAGAAATGCTAATAAAATTATTAGCCGCAAGCCAATTTCAATTGCCCTTTTATATCACTTAAGGTTCAAGATCAATTTTTATTTAGCAAAAGTAATATATAACTTGTATGTGATGCTTAAATAAAGTTTGTAGTATAACTTTTGTAGGCAGCAATGCAACTTGTTTTATAGAAAAATAATATTGTCTACTAGTTTTTCCCAGCAACTCAGAAATGCAATTTAAATCAAGTTTCAGCCCAAACCTAGCTTTTTTTTCCGTTTGAAAACAGCTTGGCAAAGCTAAGTTGGCATTTAATTTCTGAGAAATCTAGCATAAGAGTTATGTCATGTTTAAGTTCGTGTTGATAGCCTGATGTACCATCTTTAGGGTGGCAAAGTTGGTTTGGGTCGAAGTTTTCTGGTTTGGCTTTTGTGCGTGCTTTAAAAACCGTGCACGAGCTCTGTTCTTGTTAGTGGGGGGCGCGTGGCGCGGTCACTGCGCGTGGCTCTAATAAACGCAGCGTGTCGGGCAGCGTCCCGCTTCGTTCTGGCCGGCCGTGGCTGCTGGCCGCTGGCCGTTGCCCCAGCAACGCGGCCACGCCGGCTGGCCTATGCTGCCACGCCCCTGCGTTGCTTCGCCCCCTTACGTGGCTGCCCACCCGTTGTCCGCGCAAAGGCTGCTTTGCGGCTGCCGTGCCCATCAACGCTTCGCCGTTAATGATGCTGCGGCCGTCCTCGCTTCGAAAGACGGCGCTCGCTGGGTCTTGCGCCGCCACGCCCACCTCCTTGCCGTGCTCGTCAAAAGCGCCATTATGGCGGCGTGCTTGCGCCACCGCTTTGCCGTGCCACGTGGGTTGTGCCGCCGCGATCTTTGCCCGGCTAGCGGCGTCGTTGCCCCTGCGGTGACGACCGAGCCGAGTCGTTGCGTCCACGGCTCTGTGGTCAAGTCTTCTAGCCGCTCGACCCCACTTAGCCATGAATGGTGCCATGCCAAGCTCCAATTTGGAGTTGTCCTCACCGTCGATCCATTTAAGGCCGAGAGCACCTCGTCCAAAGAAATCGCCTTCTCAAAGCTCTAGAGCCCAATTGAATAGCACCAACAGCTTCGCCTCAGCCTCCCCTCCACCCTGCACCACCTCCCTGAAACCCTGCCGCCGTGCTTGGGCGCTGTCGCGGCCGTGCTCGCTGTTGGGCGCCACCGAGCTCACTGCTCGCACGCGGCTAGGTCATCTTTGCCCGCCACGGACTCAACCAACCCCGCATCAAGGTTCGCGGAAAGGTGCTGGAGCTCCTGCGCTTTTCCGTTTCGCCTACCGTGCTCCTCCTTGGCCGAAACGGCCACATCACTACGGTGAACAGTGCAGCCACGACCTCCGCCGTGGCCAACCCTGCTACACCGCTCGCCGCGTTTCGCTAGGGCATCCTAGGGTTGGGCGCGGCGTCGAATTAGGGTTCTAGCCACCTATTGGCCGTTGTTGATATCTGTCAATGCCTACTGAATATTCCGCAAGCGCATGGATACGTTGTAGCACTTCACCGGATGAATATACCTAGTTTTAATATCGAACCCGAAGGAAGATGTGTGAGGGTCTTCTAAACTACAACTTAACCACCTGAGTAGCAAACAAGGCTGTAGAAGATAGGGATATAGAGAAGACAACTAAGGCTTCTAATTCAGGCTCAAGTAAGATATGATTAGGATGTTTTACTAGGGAATTAGATAGAGTAGCATAGGTAGAACTGTAACCCGACTACCAATTATTCTCCTGCTCGGCCTACCGACGGGATAGTGGAATATAAGATTCAACGGAGCCATAAAGTCACCTCCGCGAGCTACCACCAAATCCGGAAGATAGGGTACATCTACAAGTAACGGAGTCTAAGCACCACGCTTGCACTATGAATACTACTCTAACCCAAGAGCTACAAGTATTAAAGTACTCAAAAGAGTCGCAAACCGGTAAAACAAAAACAATATTACTTACTTGAACACTGAAGTCGATTCCAAAGCAATCTTAGATACAAGCCGTAGAGGTAGCACCGACAGGCCGATACTTCCTCCAAAACTCTCTCTTTGACTCTATCTCTCTATTTCTGATATAGAACTAGCTTCTAGAGGTATAGAACTAGCTCTCTCTTGGAATGCTAACTCTAGAGAGGTATGTCCATTCAAGGGACACCTCCCGGGATCCTAACTGGGGTTTCTCGATAAAGCTCTTCTTCTTTAGAATGGATCCTCCGTCCCGGGGGGTTTATAGCCTTGGCGAATCATCGTGAGCCCTTGGATCAAACCGACTTCAGTGGACGGTGGAGATCAATCCTCAAAGGCGGTGAGCAACCTAGGCGAAGCGGGCCACGAGTGGGCCAGGGCCTAGACCGGCCGGTCTGGCCTGGTGGCTGTTGGCTCTCCTCTTCGGTGCACAGTCTTCTCGTCCCTTCTGGAATGTTCCTGCATAGCCGTGGCGTGCAATCTTACATTCTATGTTGCGTTATAACTCAAAAGTGTGTCATTTCCAGTGTATATCTGCAAAAACCACTGATTCATCAAAACTCGTGGAATTCGTTAGTCAAAGCCCTACTTCTAAGTAGATGGATTGCTTTTATGTCACTTTGGAAGGTTAGTTGACGGTTGGATTTGAACATTAAGGACCGTCAACAACACCCCCACACTTAGGCTTTTACTCGTCCTCAAGAAAAGGTTGGATAACTTCAGACATAACTCTAGACAAAGATACCAACATAGGTTCATCCCTGGTCATTCCTACACTGTGAGATTCAAAGTGTCGGGGGCCAAACAACCGGCCTGTTAGGCTCTCGGCTAAACAAAATTAAGCAAGCCGCTATTAGCGGCCCACGTACGGTCCAACGAAGGCCGGACCATGTGGGCCGACGCTCTGACGGCCCGCTAGAAGGCTGCAGCAGAAGCCCGCGGGTGAACTACACCATGCGCGGGGGCATGACACCTAGGGCGCACGGCTCGCACGACCCCTGCGGGGCTAAAGGACTCCCGGGGTCGTGACCCGGGAGGCTGCGGCTCGTACGACCCCTCGCAGGCGTCTTCGCGAAGAAGCGACCCAAGGCTTGTGCTCCACGCGTAAACCACAACCCCGCTGCCAGCACGACCGGTCAAGCCGTGTCTTCTTCGTCTGCGCCCCGCGCAGGGCATAGGCTAGAAGCATCTTGACTGCACTGTTTGACAGTGCAGGGCATGGAAGCTGATGTCAGCGGCACTATTAGCCAGAGCAGGGCGTGGCCGGCTCTTGACCACACTATTAGCCAGAAGAAGGGCATGGCTCGACATCAAATCGCCCTACTGGCTGATGGACCGAATCACTCACCCGTCACGACCCACTCCCGTGCCGTACGACATCATTAACGTCGGGACGATACAATAAGCATTCTAATCAACTGTTCAGCCTCTCCGTCCACTGTGAAGGCATGGACAAGCACTCCGGTGATGCGACCACACCGGCGACCGATCCTGATCAACGCGTGCGATGCAAGAAAGAAGGACGCCCCAACCCCAGGGAGGCAGACGAGTCACTCCACCATTGTCCTTTTTCTTTTTCTACACGGCACGCCCATACCTTCTTCATGAGATGTGTAAGGCCGTTTCTTCCCTTCATCTATAAAAGGGAGGGCGAGCCACTTCGTAAAGTAGAGGCTTTAAGAGATCAAAAACCACCGAAAGCCCATCACACACACGCCACGATATTGGCACCACGCTCAATCAGAGACTTGGGAGCCCCTCCCTCTCTCGAACCGGTTATAACCCCTACTACGAACCACCTCTAAGTAACACGATCCCTTCGAACTAGACGTAGGGCCTCACGCCCGAACCAGTATACTCCCCGTGTCCTCTTAGCGAACTATCTGGGCATAAACGCACATCTATAAATTTACTAGTTGGTGCTTTCACGAAACACCGACAGTTGGCACGCCAGGTAGGGGCCTTGCGCGTTTCGTCTCCAAACCCAAAAGATACGGATGGCCAGATCCAACGACCTTCAGTTCCCTCCGGGCTCCCATGTCCGGTTCGGGAACCTCGACTTCATCAGTATCGGGGTTGGCTACGACATGGTGCTCCTCCCTCCAACATCGACGTCGACGCCATCTCCGTGTCATTCGCCGACTTGCGCCTCTACGACAATAATCCGGCCTGGCACGACAACGCCAACATGTTATCTCGCTCCAGCGTGTGATGCAGGAGAAGGGATTGCCGCAAGAACCGGGACGCTCGTCGTCGACGGCCATGGCCCAAGAAGGAGCCTCGGCGCTTCTCCGACACGCCCACGTCCAGCACCGTGACGGACGCCGCCAGACCGGGTCCGAGGAACGACGACGACAATCAATCCCACGACATCCGCGACATCCCGGCTGACGGCGATGAGTTCCAGGATCCGGAAACGCTGCTCCACTTCCTCGGCATCTACGACTACCTTCTCAGCGATTACGACAGCGACGACGACGGCGACGGCGACGGCTACGAGCTCACTTGGCCGTAATTTCGGCCATGATCGGTAGACCCATGAACTCACCCCTTGGCTAAATTCTCGCGCACGTTACAATTACTTTGCATTACTCACTTTATGTAACGATTAAATTCCTATATTAATTTCGTACCATGAACTTGTACTTAATTGTGAAAAATTTGAATCATATGTAACAAGGTCCGAAAATAGGACCGGGGTTCGCAGGCCTGCCCGTGAAGGGATCACGGCCGCCTCGGACCGAGAGTGAGGGGCGACCCGAGAAAGAAGCCCACCAGCGGCCTAATTTCTCGAGCACGCGAAGTGATTAGGGCTTTCTTGGGCCGTGTTCGATTCCAAGGTTGATCTCTGATTTGGAAATTTTTGCGAAAAAGGCATCAAGCCCACGAGCCCACGGACGGCTTGGAAAAAGTACGAATCAGCTACCTGGATTTATGAGGCTTGTCATGCTGCGCGCCGCAAAGGCCGGGAACCTGGGCCTCACTTGAACCACCCGTTAGCAACTCACCGGGCACTGCGCCTCGACCCAATAGATGGGATGGCGCAGCGTTGCCCACCTCCTCCGACCCCATGAAAGGGTCACGTGGGGAGAAGATTCGACCCCCAGACCAGGCCCATGTGTTTGCAAGGGCACCGGGGGCTCGAGGGCGGAAATGTCCAAAACGCTAAAGCTAAAAGAAACCCCGGGGGCGAATGCGTACAACCCTCCGCGTCCCCGGGAAACGTGCGCTCGATCACGACCCCGAAGCAAACAAACGAACTAACGCGGCCCCTCGGATCATGAGGGGTCGATTCCCTGAACGTATCGTTTCACGCCTGTTCATCCTTTTGCGATCGGTTTTACGACTCCTCTCTCGAATACTTCAACCACGCAAGCAGAAACATGGACAGATGCATAAACTTGTGAATTAACAAAAGACTTTATTTTTCCCCCTTTCTCTTTACAATTACATGAGCTATTTTTTCAGAAAAAGGGGGAGGAGATGAGGTCGCCGTCCTGAGCCTACAGCTCCCTGGCGAAGATCTGGTCCACCGGGGAGAGCTCCACCGCAACTCCCGCCACCTCCTCGTACTCTGGGAGCATGTCGGCATAGTCCTCCAGGGACTCGCCGGGCGGGGAAGCCAGCGATGTCGGTCAGTCGGCGTCGGTGTGCGCCTCTGCCATCGCAAGCGCGAGCGGCGACCGCGCCCCGGCGGATCGCGCGCACCATCGAAGCATTGACGCCGACTTGCGCCATCTCGGGCGCTTCGCGGGCGTTCTTGGTGGGAGCGTGGGCGAGGTTGGCGAGCTCGGTCCCGGCGACCGCCATGGCCTCCATCTCCTCCAAGGCCTCTGTGGAAATGCAGAAAAAATTTCAAGGTGGACAAGTGTCGAAAAAATGACAAAAGGCAAATGAGAAAACCCTCACCGGCGTAGGAGCGATCCGCCTCCTTCCATTGGCCGTGGCGGTGCGGTTCTCCCTCCTCGAGCGCCACCACCACCGCCTCGAGGGTAGCAATGCGCTCGAGGGCGTCCCCGTGTGGAAGCGGTGGGGCCGACGGCTCCACCACCGCCGGAGGGGCAAGCAGCCCCGGCGCCGCTGGGGGAAACGAGCAGTTCGGCCGCTTTCGGGAGGAGCCGACAACGTAGCCCACCAACATGATCCGGCAGTGCGGTGACGCCGGCCTCCGGCGTACCCCTCCCGCGCACATTGCGGGCCGGTGATCCCACCGACTCCTTCGACCTGGCCCTCCTCGTTTGTGCGCCCCTCTCCATGGCCGACGGCGAAACGAAGGAAGAGCGGGGAAGAAGAAGAGTGGGAGCGGGAAGGCGGAGCGTAGACAAAGAAAAAAGCAAGGGCAAGGGGAGGTCGTGCTCTACGACCCCTTTATAGAGGCCGGGGAGACCCCAAGGGTCGCCCGTGACCTAAGCGGCGGGATGGCCTCTCACCTTCCCTTAAACACCCCGCCCCCTCATCTCGCCTGCATTCACTCCAATGCCGGGCCGAGGCGGAGGCGCCATGAACGCGCCTCCCGGATAAGTCCCGGCGCGGGCTCCGGCCGGCGGGCCGGCAGCGTCCGTCGGTACCCCCGACGGTCAAAGACGCCATCATTGATGAGGGCGAACCACTTTCGGCAGCCCCGTCTGAAACCGGCGCATCCCACTACCCCCACGAAAGCGCCGCGATTGGTCTACGTGGATGTGGCCCACGTCCCCTAGAGACTCGGGGGGGCTACACCGGCCCAGTGCGCTTCAGCGCACCAATCGGAGAAGTTGGAATGACCCTCGGCGACAAGTCCCACATGGCGTGGACCCACACCTACAAGGACTCGAGGGCTGGTCGTCGGGCCAAACAACCACTTTGTTAGGCCCTCGGCTAAACAGAATTAAGCAAGCCGCTATTAGCGTACGTCTGATCCAACGAAGGGTGGACCCGGGTGGGCGGCAGCTCAGCGACCCGCTAGAAGAGCTGCGAAGCGGCACAGGGTGAACTGCCGTCTGCGGCGGGGCCGACCCCTAGGGCGCACGGCTCGCTTCTTCCCCTGCGGGGCTAAAAGACTCGGGGTCATGACCCGGGGAGGCTGCCCGGCTCGCCGCGACCCCTCGCGGGCGTCTTCAAGAAGAAGCGACCCAAGGCTTGCGCTCCGCAGCGTAAACCATGACCTCATTGCCCGGCACGCCCGGTCAAGCCGTGTCTTCTTAAATGCATTGCCCCTTGCCGGTATGGGCCAGGCATCTTGTTGCATTGTTTGGCCAGTCTCGGGGGCATGGAAAAGGATGCCGGCGGCACTATTAGCGAGGCGGGGGCATGGCCCGACTCTTGACCACAGCATTAGCGAGGAGAAGAAGGGGCATGGCTCGGCGTCAAATCGCCCTCTTGGGCGATGGACCGTATCACTCACCCGTCACGACCCACTCCCATGCCGTACGACGTCATTAACTCCGAGATGATACAATAAGCGTTCTAATCAACTGTTCAGCCTCTCTGTCCACTGTGAAGGCATGGACAAGCACTCCGGCGGCGACCACACCAGCGGTCGATCCTGATCAACGCGTGTGCGGCGCAAGGAAGAAGGGCGCCCGACCCTAGGGAGGCAAACAAGCCACTCCACCATTGTCCTTTTTCTTTTTCTACACGGCACGCCCATACCTTCTTTATGAGATGTGTAAGGCCATTCCCTCCCTTCATCTATAAAAAGGAGGGCGAGCCACTTCGTAAAGCAGAGGCTCTAAGAGATCAAAAACCACTAAAAACCCATCACACACATGACACGATATTGGCACCACGCTTAATCAGAGACTTGGGAGCCCCTCCCTCTCTCGAACCGGTTGTAACCCCTACTACGAACCACCGCTAAGTAACACGATCCCTTCAAACTGGTTGTAGGGCCTCACGCCCGAGCCAGTATACTCCCCGTGTCCTCTTAGCGAACCATCCGAGCTTAAACGCGCATCTATAAATTTACTAGTTGGTGCTTTCATGAAACACCGACACAAAGTGTCTACCATGCAACTTTGAGGAGCTAAAGAGTAGAATAGCTGAACAGATTACCTTTATCTCATTGCCAAGTTCATTGAAGGTTTTTGCAAGATTTTTGAAATAAAACATAGCTTACCTACTCCTCAATGTGGTTCTCTCAAGTCACTCATTATATGTGGTATTTGTGGATTCTCACTTAGGCATGAATGAGTGAATGCCTTTCCTAGTAACCTACCTCTAATAGGCTTATATGGAGTTTGAAGGTTTGGTAAGGAATAGTATACTTACTTTACATGTCACTGAGCCAGTGTAAGAGTCCTAAGGAGAGAGGTATCATACTCCTAGATCAAGATGTGCATGTGTGTGGAATATATGGTGGCTATCCTGATTTTACTATGCTCAAATTTCAATGGATATATCTCTCCTGCTTGAATTGAGATGCTTGGAGACAATGGGCTATCATAAATTTTTCTTTCTTTTTCTTTTTAGAGAGTAGGCTTCTACATGCCACTATTCTTTTTAGCATTTAGACCCTTGTCCATTTTTCATTTTGCACTCTCTTTTTTCTTTTTGCATAGCCCATGTCTCCTCGCACAAAAAAACTTTTTTTGCAAGACAGATATTTCTGAGAATGTTAGAGCATAAGTGAATGCGATCCTACCAAAAGTATTTTTGGATGCGTGCTCTCAGTGTAAGAGCAGCACGTTTTCTATGTGGATGAAAAAGGTTGCGCCTACCCCCAGTGTAGGGATAGTGCATATATGGAGTGTAAGTGGATCTTGATCTTGGGAGCATGATAAATCTCTACAACACGGGTCTCAAAAGCTAACAGAGTTCAGTGCAACACAAGCAACTTATGTAGAAAGTTTATGGTCATGTATGGCTCTATCGACAATCAAAAACCACGGAGGAGTAGCATAGCTATTTGTTTTTATGTTTTAAAATGAATACTCCAATAACTAGGCATAGAGGTTCAGGTTCTCATATTCTACTATCTGATACTTGTCAACAACTTAAGAGGCATGGGGTCCCTATAAAGAGTTCCCAACAGCAGCAAGTTTTATAGGAGATGAATTATGTGATTCTTGCCTTAAGTCATGACCATGTTAATCATCCTTGAGGTGCAATCATATTTCATTAAAGATATTTAATTAAGCTCAGTGGTAACACATGAGAGTGTTTGGAGTACGTACCTGATTTGCTTTGTTTTCCTTCAGAGTTCCTGTGACTTGTCTCCCCCACACTTGTTTCCTGTTTCCTTTTATGCACAACAAGGTGGAGACCAAAATAAACATATATCCAGAGAGAGATGATTTTAGAAACTTTAACTTTTTTATTATCATGAGGCACATTTATTACACAAGATGAATGAATGAATCAAACTAAGCGAATTAATTTAAGTAATCTGACTAACTAAACTGACTAAGCAAACTAATAATTATTACATGTGTGCCTACTCATCTCTATCTCTAGTTCTTCTTCTCTAGCTCCTTGACCCTAGCCTTGAGCGCCTTGTGCTTGCCACGCAGCTACTCATGCTTAGTCTCTAGGTTGCCTATGCGCTGTATAGTGTTTCCTAGGGCCTTGAGCACATCTGAAAGGGCTTGGGCCTGGAGATCTATCCTAGTCTTCAGCGTGGTCAGGGTCAGGCGAGGCTGTCTTGGGGCAGGTGCAGTCTTCGCCTTCTTCCTCAGTGGCTCCGGGTTAGCTCTTGGTGGTGGAGTGAACCTCATATTGCTGGGGTCCACCCGTACACCCTCCAAAGTTACTCGGGGCTTCTCAGTGGTGTACTTCACGCCAGTCACCATACCAAACTTGGTGGTGACTCCCAGCAGCCTCTCCCCCTCTCTAGGAGGTAGTAACTTAGTGCCTTGGTGGCGAGCGATGCTAGGTTGACCTAGCTGTCGTGGCTTGTCACCCAGGAGCGGTCGATGAGCTGGTGGAGCTATGGCAGGCCTCTTGATAGCCTGGGCGTAGAAGGCCTCCTCCATTGGAGCTCCTTGAGGTCAAGCTCGGACGACCTCCTTCGATGGCACCGGGATGATCTCCTTCAGGGGCACCACTGCCAGCTGCTTCGGCGGGATGACCACTAGTGGGAGGACGTCCTCCGGCTCTTCGACTGTGTATGGGTGGTTTGGGCTAGCCATTTGGCAAATGGTGGAGAGGTAGAGTGCTTCCTTGCTATGGGTTGAGAGACGAGAGCTCCTGGGATGAGAGGAGAATAACCCCAGGGGGTGTTATATAGTCCTGATGACTTGAGGTAGGGGGCATTCCATCCTAATCTATCCCGAGCATCTATCGAAAAAAGGCGGCGGTGGATGCACACCACGGCGGAATATTCAAAACCCTAACGGATCAAGCTACGCACCGAGAGGCGGCGGACCGCGACGCGGCGTAGGGCCAACCCGATGCAGGGGTGGGGACCGGCCGGTCCCACCACGCCCGATTTCCGGTGCCCTTTCATTTGGGTGCATTCTTGGCCCGTTATCTCTCCTATTTTTCTCCTGTCGCGGCCCAATTCATGACGAAGGTGGCAGTTTTAATAAATTAAGGGAAAGCCAAAAAAAATTTCATCTAATTCCTCGGATGGTCTAGAAGGTTCTAGAAAAATCTTAAGGCATTGGCCATTTACCTTGAATAACGTACCTTCGTTGTTTTGAAGTGTCACTACTCCATGTGATGATGCGTTTACCACCATGAATGGTCCTTACCACTTGCTTCATAGTTTACCATGCTCGAATAACCTCACCCTGGAGTTGAATAAGAGTACTTTATCTCCGGGGCTGAAGCTCTTCTTCTTGATTTGTTTATCATGCCACCTTTTGGTCCTCTCTTTATAGATCTTAGCGTTGTGATACGCTTTCTCTCGCCATTCATCTAGTTCTGAGAGTTGCATCTTCCTTCTTGTTCCGACGGCCTCTAAATCCATATTCCATTTCTAGATTGCCCAGTGAGCCTTGAACTCAAGCTCGACTGGCAAGTGACAGGTCTTCCCGTAGACAAGTTGATAAGGTGACATGCCAAGAGGTGTCTTATATGCTGTCCGGTATGCCCATAATGCATTGGGTAGCCTTTCCTTCCAAGCAGTCCCCATCTCGTTGACTGTCTTTTGTAGAATGTTCATAATTTGCTTATTGGAAGTCTCTGCTTGGACACTCATTTGAGGATGGTATGGGGTAGCTACGTAATGTTGAATTTCTTGCTTCATCAAGTACTTGTTGATATTTCTAACATCACTTCTGCGTTAAGTTGTCATCCCTAACATGATGCCAAAAATGCTGGAAAATAATCTACACTTGTCTACCCTAAAATGATGCTATAGAATATATCCGCAAGCGCATAGATAATTCTCCTGTTGTAGCATTTCACCTGGTAAGATTCCTAAGTATCGTTGATTTGTTTGAAGCCAAAAGGAAAACTCATTTAATGCGTTGGATCTATCTAAAAGGGGATAGAAAGGAATTATGACTATGACTTTAAATGTGCAAACCTATAGTGATCAACCATGCTAGTGCTTTTAGCAGGGGTGAGTCAAGATAAACAATAAAGATAAAGATAAACATGAAATAAAAGGACTTTTCAGAGACAGAGATTAAAGACTCAATTAATATGATTGGTCAGACAGGAGATTCGGCTAAAGTAAAGAACTTCTAGATTATCCCTAAATAATAAGTCTATAGATCACACCAATATACATACTTTCATCTATAGCATAACCAACTCAGAAAACAAAGATAAAGAGCATCAACTAGGGAGGATATTGAGACATAAGTCACCTCCTTCGTGACCGCGCTCTACTAGCCAACATGCGAGGGGTGGAATACAGAGGACTCAATAGGCCTGTACGCCTATGATCTACCACACTACCCGGCACATCAGGATGCAATCGTAGGTATATATAATATCTAAGCACCATGCTTACATAATACATACCACCTAACCCACTCGAGTATTGAATTAGGCGCTTTACGAACATATGACTATAATCATCACCAATCATAACTATATCAAGAATGCAACTAGAGCAAACTAAGAACTTAATAAATAGCAATATAATAATTAAGAACAAAGTCATAAACAAGATACAAATTACCAATCTCTTGACTGCAGATCGGAAGCTCCGAGCGAAGCGCCCAACTCTACTTGAACCTTGCTAGCTAAACCTAATCTAGAACTTGATGAACTGGAGCTCTAATTCTAATCTCTAAAAACCCTAGCTTCTAGTCTCATCTTGACAAATGAATTGGGGCAAAACCCTTCATTCTTACCGGGGTGCGTGCACATATTTATAGCCCGATGGAGAAAACGATGACCATTGGATCAAACCGACTTCACGTAGGGCCAAGATTGATCCTCAGAGGCGGTGGAGGAATACTCCGGAAAGGCCGGTGGAAGGCCGTGGAAGGGGGTCCGTCCGGCCCGGCCCGGCAGGGCCGGCCCCCCCACCAGTGGGCTCCGCTTCTCCGCTTCGTTCTGGTGTCTTCTGGATCCTTCCTGAGTCCGATGATGATATCTTCCGTCGCGGTTAAGTTTTGTGTAAATCTTGCAATTAAATCCTCTAATTTCTCTTTTTTCTCGAATAATCCTGCAGAAAACGTGAAATCACCAAAAACTTGTGGAAATTGTCAATTAAAACCCCTATGTTTTCTAGTGGTGATCTCCTTTATGCATTTAGTTAACGGTTAAAAGTGATCATTATCTACCGTCAACAAGCTCCCCAAGCTAAACCTTTGCTAGTCCCTAGCAAAGCTAACTCTAAAATGATAAGAAAAATTAATACTCGGGGTTTCTCATATTTATTTACTAACTTCCAATAAATACTCGTGCATTCAAATTAAAATTCTTCTCCATGTTGAAATTCATTAGCCTCATTTTCAAACTTACTCTTATTCTTTTCAACTATGGAGCTTAACATCTTTCACCTTGGGTCATGAGCAATTGGAAAAAACAGACAGATCAAGCCAAGTACTATGTCTCAAACTCTTCTATTAACCAATCTTCCGGAGTTTTTATGGATTTTCAGAAATAAAACTTCGAGAGATACTTTGCATGACACTCTCAAGTCTCTCATATATGTGGTATTTTTGTTTCCTCACCTAGGAAATAAAGTGTATGCCTTTCTAAACCTAATTCTAAAGGTTTATACGGAGTTTATAGGTATAGAAATAATCATGGATGACTTACTTGTAAAACATGTATTGTAAAATCAAACAATGGATCCAGAGAGAAACAAGTCATACAATCAAATCAAGATGTGCACGTGTGTGGAATATGGTGGATATTTGGTGGAAACTAATAATCCTACTTCTACTATGCTCATCCTTATCTCTCTTTTAAAATTCAGAAATATTGCCGAACTGTGAGCTATCTTTTTCTTTCTTTCTCTCTTCCTTTTTCTTTTTTTTTTTTTTTGACACTGTCTATTTATTCTTTATTTATTTTGCATAGCTCACAATACTTCCTTTTTGGCCTACAAAACCGAGAGATAATAACAACAAGATATTTTGAGCATTTATTTGGTGGCTATCCTAATGGAATATTTTTGGGTGTTTCCTCCTAGTGTAGGAGTAAAACATTTTTCTGACAAGAGTGGAATGGCATGTTGTTGCGCCTACTCCATTGTAGAGTAGTGCATATTAAGTGGAGTGCAAGTGAATCTTGATTTTAAAAGCATGACAAGTCTCTCATTGGGGTCACAAAGGTTGATCAAACTCAATAAAATGACAAGCAAGATTATGTAGAAAGCTTCCTAGCCTAAATATTCATTATGGCTCGGTAGGAATTTAGAATTGTCATACAAGATCTCATCATGTAACATTTTGCATTTTTCAAAAAAGTAAATCTCCGAATTTTAGCATCTTTTTCGAGTAAGATAAACAAAGCAGCTTAGACCTTCTCTAATCATGTCCAACAATTACCTAGACTTAGGGTCAAGAATATGCTACCCACAGATATCAAGCTTAGAATAAATTTTCATATAAGGACAACTTAATTCAATCTGTAGGATAATCTTGATTTAAATACTAAGCATGTGAAGGAAATCATATTACTCAGAAAAGTCTAGCCTTCAAGTTCTACTAACAACTGAAAATTAAAGCAAACTCTATTTTTGGGTTTTTATTTTTATCATGCATGAATTAAATTGCAGAAAATTAAATTGTAGAAATTTAAAGAATAAGAAAGTAAATGCTAAAAATTAAGGATAAATATATACAAAGGTGAAGTGTGCTCACCTTGCGGGGGTCCTTCCCCAAGCTATCTCACTGCTCTGGTGGTGGTGGTGGATACTCGAGTCCTAGACTCTGAAGCAAAAGTGCAAGGGCCTCTTGTCCCTGATCATGAGACTACTACAGTGTGTTCACCCTGTTATCCATCTGATGTTGCCACGCCATTGTGTGATCTAGCGTGGTCTGAATCCTCTGCTGACCCTCCCCCAAGCTAGTCAGCTGCTGGCCAAACTGATCAAAAGGAGAGGCTCCACCATATGATGAAGGTCGCCCGTGCTGCTCTGGAGGCTGGTAGTAGTCGTCCTCTGGCGGTGCATGGAATGCGAATGGGCCACCGGTACTAAAGTCTGTGTGTGGGCGTGTAGAGAAGGATGCTCGTCCTCTCTCGTGCTCGGTCTCCAGCGAAAAAGAGGTATTACCTTGTTCCCACTGTCCCCATCCTGAAGATGACTCCCTCTCCTGATAAGAGGTGTAACCCTCCCATGCAGAGTGGTGTGTCCATGGCCGAGTAGTCCGTGTGTGACGGCCGTGGTGATCAAAACCCATGAAGGCAAGTATCTTTGGTCCCCGTGGTGTAGAATCTGCTCCCTGATAGCTCGGTCTCTGCGTCCCAGCAAAGTGTGCTGAGGGACTTCTCCCAACAGTCGCCCTACCTGTCTGCAAGTCAAAAACAAAACTCTCTACTATGTAGAGACCAAGTTCTCTATTTGGAAGCTCATACTCATTATCAAAATTCTTATAAACCATATAAATTTTATTATCTTTTGTTTTGAGTATATGAGCTTGCTTAAAGAAGTCATATCCAATTATTCTTCGAGGTACAGGAATATATGTGAGAATAATATTTTCTAGCATCCCTAACCTTGAAGCAATACGAGTAATCCAGGAAGTAAATGTAACACCACACTTTTTCATGGCCGACATATGAGTCCAATATTTTAGCATGTATTTAACAGGTGAAACACTTCTCTTTTTAATCATGGCATAAAGTAATTTCAGCTCCTCAATTCTAACAGTGCCTAATTCTTCCGTAGGCAAGAAAGTGACGGCTAGCCATTTATGCATAAACCTTAAAGTAGGGTGATGTATCTCCTCGGTGGTGGGTTTGTGACAAAACCTTTTTCAAAATACTCTCCCATACTTGTGTTCTCATCAAAATCTCTTAGAATATCATCAATATCTATTTGGGCACCCGGATGAAAAAACCTAGCATGGTACTAAGGTTCTTCCATGTGACAGTGAACTCTTGATTAAAAAGCCTAAATGATACTTCATCAGATCCTAGTTCTAAGGTACTCAAAAATTCCATGGTAAGCAGTTTACTACCTTCTTCAGTAATAGCACAAGCATTTTCTCATCCCATAATTCTAAAGACTAACTCAAACTCAGTGTCCATACCGGTTGCTACGAGTAGTGCATTATCAAATACCAGTGTATGAAAAAACTCCTTATCTTTAATGAAATTAAATACTCCCTTCTCGGTTCTAGTGAGTAGAGTAATTTGAGAGTCGTCCGTAAGGATATACCTTGGTGGCTCACCTTAGGATGATGATTCATGGACAGCAGGTGATGGTGTGTCTACCTCCATCTCGGAGTCGGCTCGTGAAGGTGCACGTGATGAAGTTTGACTCCTTGTTGAGTGGAAGGAGAGTGCCCTTCCAAGGCTCTTTGCTGCACTCTTGAGTCTCTTACTCATCTCCCGGCGAAGGTTCGGGTTTTTAAGTCCCCTAGATCAGACTTCTTCAATTTGATTATTCTTCATGCTTGATCTCCGGGTCTGGAGATGATGACCTTGATTCTTGCTTCTCATGACACTCCAATATTTGGCATTGCTCCGGTCGTGGCTTGAATGCAAATCGTTCTTCTTTCCCATTAATAGTGAATTTAATTTCTCCAACTCCAACATCAATGTGTGCATTTGCGATGTTTAGGAATGGTCTCCCGAGGATGAATGGTGTCTTCATCACTTCCTGCATATCAAGTACTACAAAATCTACAGGAATGAAAAAGTCTCGGATTCTTACCGGAATGTTTTCCGCAATCCCTGTGGGATAATGAATTGATTGGTCGGCTAGTTGCAAACACATCGAAGTGGGTGTAAGCGTAGAGTAGTTGAGCTTGTTGAAGACCCTCTTGGGCATAACACTAACGCTAGCTCCAAGATCACATAAGGCATTCTCAAAATTTTGATCTCCAATTGAGCAATCAATAGTGAGACATCCTGGATTCTTCTTCTTGACAGGAAGAGAATTCAGAATCGCCGCACTACACTCTTCTGTAAGCTTAATGACTTCCGTAGAAGGCAGTGGTCTTTTGTTGTTGAGGATATCCCGTAAGTATTTCGCGTATGTAGGCACCTGCATGGCATCTAGTAACGGAATTTTGACATATAATTTCTGAATTACCTCTACAAACTTACCGAATTGTTCATCTATTTTGATCCTTCTATTTCTATGTGAAAATGGTAGGAGATTTGTGTCATGAAAGTCTTGGCGTAACTCTATGTCTTGTGGCAAATCTTGTGGTATAACTTCTTCTTCTGTATTATCTCTCTCTACTTCTTCTTCTACCTGCTCTAATTGTGGTGGCCTCCTTGCCCCTTTAGGGTAAGGTGGATCACGTGTTGACTTTCCTCCTCTAGTAGATATTCCTTTTACCTGTTCAGGGTTAGCGGTAGCAGACAAAGTAGAAGCCAAATGGGCTATTTGTAATTCTTTCTTCTTATTGAATGCTATTTGTTCTTTAACGGTGAAGAAAAAAATTATCTAATTTAGAGTTTATTCCTTCTAAGATTGCATCATTGAAAGCAAGCTTTTTATGAATGTTCTCATTAATTCTAGCCTGTTCCAATATTAACTCTCTCAAGGGTGGTTGCGTTTGATTGTTATTATTACCTTGATACTTACCTTGAGGTTGACTCCATCCTTACTTCTGTGAAGTGGATTTGATAATAGTATTGATCTTCTCCGGGGAGTTATCAAATTCAACTCCTAAGTATTCTCACATTGATTCTGAGCATCGAATGCGTCTTGAATGGCTTGTCGATCTCTTTTGTAGTTAGCTCTTTGCTCTAGCCAATTCAATAGTACATCCATCTTAGTTGATAGTGCACACACCTCCTCTGAAACTTCTTTACTCTTATGACAAGTTTGGCTATTATATGTCCAACTTTAGTTTTACGCTATCTTGTCCATAAGACTTCTGGCCTTTCTAGGAGTGAGTGACATAAATGATCCTTCAGCAGTGGCATCAAGTTGTTCACGTGACTTTGGTATTAATCCATGATAAAATGTTTGCATGAGTAACCATTCTTCTATTCTATGATGTGGGCAATCGTGATATAATCTTGAAAATGTTCCCAAGCTTCGGAATTGGTTCACCTTTCTCACGACGTAATTCCGATATCTTCCCTCGTAGTGCATTGGTCTTGCCTCTTGGGATAAACTTTTCTAGGAAAACTTTTGAACATCCTTCCCATGTCTCAATCTGATCTTTAATTTGATAGAACCATTGCTTCGCCTTCCCTTCCAATGAGAACGGAAACAAACGGAGTAGCACGACGTCTTGAGATATGTTCTTGATGTTGATGGTGCTATAAATTTCCAGAAAATTCTGCAAATGGGCACTAGCATCTTCATCCTTCTTTCCACTGAATGTGATAGCTTGCACCATATTGATGAGGCTTGGTTTAAGTTCATAATCATATTCTCCAATATTGAGAGTTGGTCCAACGCGAATGTTCTCAGTGCTTGGAGAGCGAGAATTCACCACAAATGCTTCTCATCCATAGCTTCTCAACTAGTGTCTAGCTTCTTTAGGGTCTTGGTTGCTCTTTATTGACGAGAGTTGATAGCACACAACCAATCCCGCGCACTTACCCCGCATAAAATAATAACAAAGACAAACAAGGGTAAGCCTGCTAAAAAAAAAAAGGTATTGATCTACCTATAAGTATTTATGCCTATAGCCATATTATTCTTCCTTTTGAAAAATATTTTCTTTGAAAGATCGAATACCCCTAATGAAATTATCCTGGCAAATAAATGTTGATATCCCTAGCAATGGCGCCAGAAATGCTTGTTGACATTTCTAACATCACTTCGCGTTAAGTTGTCATCCCTAACATGATGCCAAAAATGCTGGAAAATAATCTACACTTGTCTACCCTAAAATGATGCTATAGAATATATCCGCAAGCGCACGTATAATTCTCCCCGGCCGTAGCATTTCACCCGTAAGATTCCCAAGTATCGTTGATTTGTTTTAAGCCAAAAGGAAAACTCATTTCGATGCGTTGGATCTATCTAAAAGGGGATAGAAAGGAATTATGACTATGACTTTAAATGTGCAAACCTATAGTGATCAACCACGCTAGTGCTTTTAGCAGGGGTGAGTCAAGATAAACAATAAAGATAAAGATAAACATGAAATAAAAGGACTTTCCAGAGACAGAGATTAAAGACTCAATTAATATGATTGGTCAGACAGGAGATTCGGCTAAAGTAAAGAACTTCTAGATTATCCCTAAATAATAAGTCTACAGATCACACCAATATACACACTTTCATCTATAGCATAACCAACTCAGAAAACAGCATAAGGAGTATCAACTAGGGAGGATATTGAGACATAAGTCACCTCCTTCGCGACCGCGCTCTACTAGCCTACATGCGAGGGGTGGAATACGAGGGACTCAATAGGCCTGTACGCCTCGATCTACCACACTACCCGGCACATCGGGGATGCAATCATAGGTATATATGATATCTAAGCATCATGCTTACATAATACATACCACCTAACCCACTCGAGTATTGAATTAGGCGCTTTTACTTAACATATGACTATAATCATCACCAATCATAACTATATCAAGAATGCAACTAGAGCAAACTAAGAACTTAATAAATAGCAATATAATAATTAAGAACAAAGTCATAAACAAGATACAAATTACCAATCTCTTGACTACGGATCGGAAGCTCGAAATGAAGCGCCCAACTCTACTTGAACCTTGCTAGCTAAACCTAATCTAGAACTTGAAGAACTGGAGCTCTAATTCTAATCTCTAGAAACCCTAGCTTCTAGTCTAATCTTGACAAATGAATTGAGGCAAAACCCTTCATTCTCCTGGGGGGTGCAGGCACATATTTATAGCCCGATGGAGGAAACGATGACCGTTGGATCAAACCGACTTCACGTAGGGCCAAGATTGATCCTCAAAGGCGGTGGAGGAATACTCCCGGAAGGCGGTGGAAGGCCGTGGAAGGGGGGAGTCCGGCCGGCCCGGCCGGTGGGGCCGGCCGGCCCCCACCGTGGGCTCCGCTTCTCCGCTTCGTTACGTGTGTCTTCTCGGATCCTTCCCGAGTCCGATGATGATATCTTCCGTCATGGTTAAGTTTTGTGTAAATCTTGCAATTAAATCCTCCAATTTCTCTTTTCTAGAATAATCCTGCAGAAAACATGAAATTATCAAAACTCGTGGAAATTGTCAGTTAAAACCCCTATGTTTTCTAGTGGTGATCTCCTTTATGCATTTAGTTGACGGTTAAAAGTGATCATTATCTACCGTCAACAAGTACTTACGAAAGTTCTTGTCAATAAAGTGAGTACCTCTATCACTGATCACCATCCTTGGAACACCGAATCTTAGAAATATTGTCTCATAAAACATCTTCTTGGCATTCTTGGAATTTGCAGCTTTGCATGGCATGGCTTCTACCCATTTTGAAACATAATCCACTGCCACTAGAATGTACTCATAGTTGCCTGACTTTGGAAATGGTCCCATGTAGTCGATTCCCCAGATATCAAAGAGCTCTATCTGAAGATTGTTGGTGAGTGGCATGGCATCTCTAGAGTTGATATTGCCGTGCCTTTGACATGCTCCACATCTTCGGATGAAGTTCCTAGTGTCTTCGTACATGGTTGGCCAAAAGAATCCACTTTGCCAAATTTTTGCATGAGTGCGGAATTATCGGTGTTTCGTGAAAGCACCAACTAGTAAATTTATAGATGCGTGTTTATGCCCGGATGGTTCGCTAAGAGGACACAGGGAGTATACTGGTTCGGGCGTGAGGCCCTACGTCCAGTTCGAAAGGATCATGTTACTTATAGCGGCGGTTCGTAGTAGGGGTTACAACCGGTTCGAGAGAGGGAAGGGCTCCCAAGTCTCTGATTGGTGAGGTGCCAATATCGTGGCGTGTGCGTGGGGTGTTTCGGTGGTTTTCGCTATTGAGTTCAACCTGTCTGGTGAAATGGCTCGTCCTCGCTTTTATAGATGAAGGGAGGGAACGGCCTTACATGAAGGGAGTACGGGTGCGCTGTGTAGGAAAAGAAAAAAGGACAATGGTGGAGTGGCTCGTCCGCCTTTCTGGGGTCGGGGCGTCCTCTGCCTTGCGTCGCACGTGTTGGTCGCCGGTGAGGTCGCATCACCGGAGCGTCTGCCCATGCCTTAACAGTGGACGAAGAGGCTGAACAGTTGATTAGAGTGTTTGGAGTATTATCCTGGAGTTAATGACGCTGTACGTTTCAGGGATGGGTCATGATGGATGGGCCGTCCGAACTGTCATCCGGGAGGGTGATTAGACGTCGAGCCACGCCCCCGCGCCTCGACTAACAAGCGGTCAAGGAGCCGAACCACCCCTCGGCTCTAGCCAACAAGCACTGCACAGGCATCTGTTTCCATGCCTGTTAGCCGGCTGGGCGGTCAAGATGCCCTTTTCCCATGCCTGCGTGGAGGCGCAGATGGGGAGGGTACGGTTTGACTAGTCGCGCGGCAGCCGAGGTCGTGGGCCCAAGCGTGAGCGCAAGCCTCAGGCGGCTTCTCCGTAAAGGCGCCCAATGAGGGGTCGTATGAGCCGCGGGTCTCGGCCACGACCCCTGAGTCCTTCAGCCCTTGGGGTCGCACGAGCCCGCGTGCCCCTGGGTCGAGCCCCCCGCATGGCGTAGTGCATCCGCGGGCTTCCGCCGCAGCCTCCTAGCGGGCCGTTAGAGCATCGGCCCATCTGGTCTGGCTTTCATAGGCCAGTCGCAGGCCGCTAATGGCTTGCTTAGTTCTATTCAGCCGGGGGCTTAACAGGCCGGTTGTTTGGCCCCCGACAGGAATGCTCCATAATGACCTCCTTATGGGGCTGAGTGACATCTCTCAATAATCCGTAGTCCTTCCTCACTGGTACACATCTTTGGGGTAATCCATCAGAACACACTCGGAAGAGGTAAGGATCATCCCATATATGTAGACGACTTTCATAGATAAGCTTTCTCCTGTTTGCCTCTGATGGTACATATCCTGCAACCATAAAATTGACAATATTCGCGTACCAGAGATCCGATCTGGAGATGGCGTAGAGCGTGTCGTCTCGGAGAGAGTCATTGATTGGCAATTTCTGCATATTCTTAAATTGCATTCTAGACAAGTGATCGGCAACAGGATTTTCTACTCTCCTTTTATCTTTTATTTCTAAGTCAAATTCTTGGAGCAGCAAAATCCATCTTATGAGTCAGGGTTTAGCATCTTTCTTAGTGAGTAGGTATTTAAGAGCAGCATGATCAGTATAAACAATTACCCTTGCTCCTACTAAGTAAGATCTAAATTTGTCCATAACAAAAATAACAGCCAGAAGCTCTTTTTCAGTAGTTGCATAATTAAGTTGAAGTCCTATCAAAGTTTTGCTAGCATATGCAATTGCGTGATGCTTCTTGTCTCTAGTTTGTCCTAAAACTGCCCCCACAGCATAATCACTTGCATCACACATCAATTCAAAAGGCAGTGACCAATCAGAGGGTTGGATGATTGGTGCAGAGATGAGCGCTTTCTTAAGAGTTTCAAAAGCTTCTAAACATGTGTCATCAAATTAAAAGGAAACATCCTTAGCTAGCAGGTTTGTTAGAGGTCTAGCAATGTATGAAAAGTTATGTATGAACCATCGATAAAAACCTGCATGACCTAGGAAGCTTCGAATTCCTTTAACGTTAATGGGAGGAGGTAGTTGTTCAATCACTTCAATTTTAGCTCTGTCTACCTCTATCCATCTTTTGGACATTAGATGTCCAAGCACTATTCTTTCTCTAACCATGAAATGACAGTTTTCCCAATTAAGGACTAAGTGCTTTTCCTCACATCTTTGCAAAACCTTATCTAAGTTTTCAAGGCATTTATCAAAAGTTTTTCCATATACAGAAAAGTCATCCATGAAAACTTCCATTATCACTTCAATCATATCAGAGAATATAGACATCATGCATCTTTGAAATAAAGCTGGAGCATTACATAGTCCAAAAGACATTCTATGGTAAGCATAAGTTCCGTATGGACATGTAAAGGTGGTTTTGTTCTGGTCATCTGGATGGATCGGTATTTGATGATATCTCGAATACCCATCAAGAAAATAGAAGAAAGAGTGATTTGCCAGTCTCTCTAACATCTCATCAATGAAGGGGAGTGGGAAATGATCTTTCTTTGTTGCCTTGTTAAGCTTTCGGTAATCAATACACATCCGCCATCCAGTGATGGTTCTTTGTGGGATTAATTCATTCTTATCATTCTTAATAACCTGTTATGCCTCCCTTCTTAGACACAACTTGTATAGGGCTTATCCACTCACTGTATGGCATAGGATATGTGATCCCGGTGTATAACAGTTTCAAAACCTCTTTCTTAACAACCTCTCTCATCGTATTATTCAACCTTCATTGTGGTTCTCTAGAAGGTGCTATTTCAGGGTCTGTAGGAATGCGATGGGTGCAAAGAACAGGACTGATTCCTTTAAAATCTTAGAGTGAATAGCCAAAAACGGATCTATGCTTCTCTAGGACTGTAATTAATCAAAAGGTTTCTTCCTGAGAGAGTTTATCACTTATAATCATAGGAGATTCTCGATCATTATTCAGAAAAGCATATTTAAGACCAGAAGGCAAGGGTTTGAGTTCTATGGAAGGCTTAGGTGGTTCCTTAAACTCATCTAGAGGGTCAGGTTCTAGCGTACTATCTCCTTCTTCATCTAGCGGTTAGGAATCATCTTTGGAATTTGGCTCGAGAAGAGATTCAAAGGATGTCTCTAAGACTTCTTCCATAGGATCAGGCTTAGGAAGTGACTCATTCTCATTGTTGAGAGCATGAGTTATAGATATGGGCAAATTAAAATTCTTCCTAAGACTAATGTTTAGATTCCCTTTTTGTCGTTCTTGCAAAAGTCTCTCTATAGGCTGTCCAATCAATACATCAAACTCTATGACATCAAAGATATAAAAGCTCAAGTGAACTCTTATCCCTTTGACATGAATAGGTAAGACATAGAAGATTCCCAAACTTGAGAGAATGTGGCCTAAAGGACTTTTTAGAAACTTTGTTGTTGGGGTTAAGGGCATATCTTTTAAAAGATCTTGAGCATATGTTACAGACATGATGTTAACTCCCACAACAGGATTATACAATGCTTTGAAAGAACCCTTGTGGATTTGACAAGGTATGGTTGTTGAAGTAAAGTCAACTCGGATGACACCAGAGGAAAGCTCTGATTCTTCCAACCAATCATTGCTTATAATCGACACAGCCTCTTTAGCATTTCGCTTGAGGAAAGCCTCATCAGAAGGATCTAAGACTTCTTCACTAAGTGATAACTTCTTAGACTTCTGTGGTCTCCTAGTGGTATAGTAATTCAAGGTGTTTCTATAATCAGTGAATATATAATCCTCGATCTCAAGCATGAAGTCTGGAAGTGGAATTTCTTCCTCCTCCTGTGGTTCAAGCTCGTTGATAGTTGTAGGTTGGGATGTGGTAGGTATGGATTCCTGATCAACTATCAAATTCTCTTCCTCTACTAGCTTCTCTAAAGGTGTTTCATTTTCGTGGATCTTTGTAAGGACATCTCTCGCAACATCGGGAGTGATATGCATGAATGATCCTCCAGAAGCAAGGTTAAGGAATTTAGAAGTTTTTCTAGTCAGACCCTTATAAAAATATTGAAGAAGAACAGGGTCTAGTATGGATAGACTAGGTCCAGAATGAGTAAGATTGTTGAAGCGTTCCCAGGGTTCAGTTAGAGTCTCCTTCTTCCCTTGTCTAAAGGATAGAACCTCTAAGCGAAGATCTGCTACCTTGTAGGATAGAATTGAAGGTAGAATTCAGCACACAATGCTCTCCAGTCACCTTTAACACTCTCAACGTAGAGATTATACCAATGTCTAGCTTCTCTAGTCAAAGAGAAAGAAAAAAGCTTCCATCGGATAGCCTTATCGGGCATATCCTTAACGCGCAAGCACGCATAGGTTTGCTCGAATTCATTGAAGTGAGAATAAGGGCTAGCATTATCTTCTTCTGAGAAAGATTAGTTTCTGACCATGTCTATTAAACACGGGGTAGCTCATAGTCAGAGGTTAAGATAGGCTTTGAGGATGGCTCTGGCTCTAAGCGTAGGCTCGTGAAATTATATTTATAGATAGGCGTGGAATTAGGTTGATCTATTGAAGGATAGAAAGGTAAAGAGAATTGGAAAAGATGAAGAGTGATAGTATACAAATAAAAGATAAGATTATGATACAGGTTAAGATAAGTTTAGAGTGATCTCAGCAACGTCTTCTCCGGCAACGACGCCAGAAATGCTTGTTGGTATCTGTTGATGCCTACTGAATATTCCTCAGGCGCACGGATACGTTGTAGCACTTCACCGGATGAATATACCCAGTTTTAATATCGAACCCAAAGAAAGATGTGTGAGGGTCTTCTAAACTACAACTTAACCACCTGAGTAGCAAACAAGGCTGTAGAAGATAGGGATATAGAGAAGACATCTAAGGCTTCTAATTCAGGCTCAAGTAAGATATGATTAGGATGTTTTACTGGAGAATTGGATAGAGGAGCACAGGCAAACTGTAACCCGACTACCAATTTTTCTCCTGCTAGAATATATAAGATTCAACGGAGCTATAAAGTCACCTCCGCGAGCTACTATCAAATCCGGAAGATAGGGTACATCTACGAGTAACGGAGTCTAAGCACCACGCTTACACTACGAATACTACTCTGACCCAAGAGCTACAAGGATTAAAGTATTCAAAAGAGTCATAAACCGGTAAAATAAGATAAACAATGTTACTTACTTGAACACTGAAGTCGATTCCGAAGCAATCTCAGATACAAGCTGTAGAGGTAGCACCGACAGGCCGATACTTCCTCCAAAACTCTCTCTTTGACTCTATCTCTCTATTTCTGATATAGAACTAGCTTCTAGAGGTATAGAACTAGCTCTCTCTTGGAATGCTAACTCTGGCGAGGTATGTCCATTCAAGGGACACCTCCCGGGATCCTGACTAGGGTTTCTCGATAAAGCTCTTCTTCTTCAGAATGGATCCTTCTTCCCGGGGGGTTTATAGCCTTGGTGAATCATCGTGAGCCCTTGGATCAAACCGACTTCAGCGGACGGTGGAGATCAATCCTTAAAGGCGGTGGAGCAACCTAGGTGAAGCGGGCCGCGAGCGGGCTAGGGCCCAGACCGACCGGTCCAGGGCCAGACCGGCCGGTCTGGCCTGGTGGCCGTTGGCTCTCCTCTTCGGTGCACAGTCTTCTCGTCCCTTCTGGAATGTTCCTGCGTAGCTGTGGCTTGCAATCTTGCATTCTATGTTGCGTTATAGCTCAAAAGTGTGTCATTTCCAGTGTATACCTGCAAAACCACTGATTCACCAAAACTCGTGGAATTCGTTAGTCAAAGCCCTACTTCTAAGTAGATGGATTGCTTTTATATCACTTTGGAAGGTTAGTTGACGGTTGGATTTGAACATTAAGGGCCGTCAATAGCCGTCGCGAGGCCCCAGCCGGCTGGCGGAGCCACCAGGCACCACCACCTTCCCACGCCGAGCGCGCCCCAGCTCGGGGACCTCCCTAATGCAAAGATGAGTCTTTGCAGGGTGCTAGATGCAAAGCGAGTCTTGTGTAATAGTGACAATAGTGCTAGCGCGTTTAGTTGAAAGCCTAGGGTCCTTTTTGCAGAGATGCCAGCGCACGCGCGGGTCCTCCCCGCATGGGCCATCTTCGCGCTTGGGCCGAGCCCAGGTTGGGTCGAGCCGGGCCGCTTTGCCCTTTCTTTTTCCGAGGCAATTTAGAATTAGTTTTCCAATTTAGTTTCGAGCTAAACTTTGAAAATTCATCTAAAATAGAATAAGTGTCCAAAAATCATGAAACCAATTTTATTAGTTTTCTAAAATAATGATCTATCTGATAGTATATTTTGTTTATATAGTTCTATAATGTTCTTAGGGTTAATTTAATTATTTTAACATGAGTACCTTTATGAAAGTTATAATTACTATGGCAATTTGATAATAGCTTTGGCCCTGAAATTTTTATAGTAGCTTCATGACGTTATTATGTGCTCTCTGTAATTTTGGTAGCTTCAGAATAGTTGGTTAAATAAGGTAGCTTAGATACCCTCGTTATTGTATATAATAAAATGACTAGAAAGCAGTTATAATTTAATGTTGTCATGAAATGATGTTTCATGAGTTTGATGACTAGCTAATAATGTTAGCCATTAGAGCTAGCTGTTAGCTTAGTTTGTATGTGTGATATTTTAAGAGTTGCTGTTGCCATCACTTATTGCATCGCGTGTATTTTCAGTTGCATTCATACGCTGCATCGTTGCATATCATAATAGGAGCGATGGCGAATCAATGGATCAGTGCAACCGGAGGATGACTTGGTGTTTGACATGGATGAAGGTACCTTGGTGTACTTGCTACGCAGATGGAATACTAACTTTGGTTATATTTTACTCAGGCAAGCCCCGGTTCATAACCCCTACTATTCTGCACTTTATAATGTTATGTTGCCCAGGCAAGTCCATAACTCAGGTAGTGGGGGCTTGGAGTCCAAGCTTGGATGGGGACCTGGGCCCCTTGGCAGGAGTGGGATGGCTTGGTCTTACTCGTGCCTAGGGTACAAGTGGGGCGTGTGTTTTTGGGGCACCCAGCTGGGTATATTGATTCGCGAATCACCGTTGGTTCAGACGGTACGACTTGACTATGGTCTAGCACCGTAGTAAGAACTGGAATATGGAGATGGATAAAAGATATTCTGATTGCTTACCACCTACTTGAAAGTAGTTTAGGTGCTTACCTAGAATGGTTAGCTAATGAATTAATCCTCGGCTGCTAGAATTTGAATATGAGGATGCACGATTAGTAATGCTTCCTGCAACATAAACTAGCAAGCCAAATAAGCCTTGCATATCCTTAGAGTCATTTTATTTCCTCCTGCGGGTAAGTCTTACTGAGTACAATTGAGTACTCAGCCCACTGTTGTAGGTAACAAGTGGTGCTAGCTGCTAACTCTTGTGTGTGGATACCTCCTGGTGGGCTCAGTGAGGAATTCCAATTACGCTATGATAGTAGTCTTATTTTCAACCTCTATCAAATGATTTTATAAAGAAAAGTTCTATAGTGTTACTATCACTTGTAATTAAATAAGTGTCTGTTTCCGCTGCAATAATGATTAGGTGTTACTAGATACATCATGTAAATTTAAAATGAACCATCATTCTGCTACACTATAGTTATTCTTTCCGCGGTCATATAATACTCTGATTTAATGTAAGTATGTGATGTATGAAATGGTAAGGATGTTGTAAGCTTTATTCCCATACTTATGATTGAAAGCCCTAGTTTGGTTTTGGCTAATTGATGAAACCTAGGACTAACCCTATTGCTAAGTGGTGGAGTGAAGATCAAAGTGATGGTGGAGACCAAAGGTGATCAAGTGCCACCCTTGGAGATGAGGAAAAGATGAGGAGCAGAATGGAAAGCTAGAGGCAAAGGTATATGCTAGAGCATTTCCATTTCGCCGGCCGTAGGTGATTAGAGAAGTTGACGGCTGGGTTTAGGATTGGTAACCGTACTATTAAGAGGGGCGATGTCGCACAATATCGGTTATCTAAGTGCCACTAGGTGAGCAATTACTTTGCATGTGCATTAGGGCCTAGTGAGCTAACATTCTCTTGCAAAATTCATTTGAAAATGCTAACACACGTGCACAAGTGGAGAGACACTTTGGTGTTGGCACATGAGAGCAAGGGTTGATGGGGTTTAGGTGTAAACCCCTCCCGCCGAGCTTGCGAGGCGGGATTCGGAGGTTTTCGGATAAAATGCAGTCACTCAGAAGTGACTGGACGCCGTCTCTCGTAGGGACCGGGCCGCCCCGCTTAAGTGTTGGTGTCCGGCGTTTTTCGGGGCCACCGACGGCGAGTGACCGGACAGTCCGGTGCCGCGCCCGGTCGACGTGCAGTGCTGAGTCACTGGTGAGCTGAGCGGGACCGGACGCCGGGCGCGTCCGGTCAGTGTGCAGCGGACGCGTCCAGTCGTGTTTTGACCTCTCTGGAACCTCTATGGGTGGTGACCGGACTCTGGTGGCTGGGCGTCCGATCGTGGCGTAGGACGCGTCCGGTCGTCTATCTGACAGTGCACGAGTTGAGCTAGACGTTGGGCGCGAATGACTCTTTTCAAATGGCTAATACACGTGGCACATTATGTGCGATCGGACGCTAGAACGGACACGTCCAGTCAGGTTGTTTCACGCGTCCGATCAGTGCACAGACATGCTGATTTGTGTGTAACGGTTGGATGCTTTGGTGGGCGCCTATATAAGTGGATTGGCCGGCTCTAGGGAGTCTCTCTTGGCACTTTGATATACTTGACATCCCTTAGAGCTAAGAAAATCATCTCCCTCACTTTACATGCTTCTTGATTGATCTAGAGAATGATTGGGAGAGCTTCTAGTGCATTTGCCTTGTGTTTGAGCATCTAGTGGCACTAGTGAGCGTTCTTGCTGTGACTGAGCTTATTACTCCTGGTGATTACCGTCACCTAGACGGTTGGAGCAGCGAGCCAGAGTTGAGCAAGGTTGAAGATTGTTCTTGGCCACTCCAGAGGTGATTGTGAGGGGTGTTGATCTCACCTCACGAGAGTTCGCGAAAGGAATCCTTAGTGGAATCTCCTATCATTGAGTTACCCTCACTTTGTGTGAGTTCTTGTGGCGTCCAATGAGGGTTTGGCTTGTGACACCGATTAGCCACCGAACTACCGAGTGTGTGGTCGACACAACGGGAGTAGTGTGCTGGCAAGCACGTGAACCTCATGATAAAAATCATATGTCCCTTGGTATTCTTGTGTTGTTTGATCCTTCGAGATCAACTTGGATTTCTCTATTAGATCATCTCTTTGGGTTTCATTGTATTGGCAAACGGTGATTGGTCATCATCCCAAAGGCACGGTTTGCATCACTCGGTTCCTTCCTCACGATTACTCTCGTGCAAAGTAGCATATTAGGTAGTGTAGAATAGTTTGTTTACTAAGGATATTATTCTTAGTGTGCCTAGTGTATTAGGATTGCTAGAATTGGATAGTTTGGCTTGCAACCCCCACTAGGCTAGCACAACACTTGTTTCGCCATTTATTTTACTAACCGATTTGTTTAGTGCTTTGTAGAAATTTTATTAGGCTATTCACCCCCTCTAGCCATTTAGGACTTTCAATGATCCTAATGAAAACTGCGGATTTTCGAGTTCTCCTGTTGGGTATGCTCGACGGATTATTAGTGCGCTCCCTTGAGTACTTAGTGTCTAATGGAAGACAAGTACTCTTGTGAGTGAATTAATTTAGACGGTTCTACCACAAGTGGTATTAGAGCATAAATGAGAAAATAAAGCTTGAAACTCTTTTCAAATTAAAAATTTGACAACAAATTCTTGTTAAAAAGTTAGGGTGTTTGCATGCGAATTATATAAGTAGCCCTATTACTATGGTTATGTATCTAGGATAAATGGCACTTGCTGACCTAGATAGGCCTAATCCAGTTTTCTGCAGGTACCCTAACCCCGAGCATAGTTCGATAGCATCGTTTAGCTACAGGGAGTGAACGATGTGTCAAAATCTGAGAACGGTGGTCCTATATGTGGCAGCAGTGTGAGGATGGATAGGGCATGCATTCATGCATATCCTGTTTGTGCATTTGTTGTGTGAATTGATGTGTGTTGACCCTCCTTGAAATCTAGTTAAATCTAGCTAAAACCTTCTGTCTATTCCCCCTCCTCAAGAGTTTCAAGACAACACCAAGCGGTTTACAAGTGGAGCAATAATTTTGATACAAGATCATCTAGCAGTGGGCAAGAAGGGATGCAAATGCTACTGTTAGTCGGTTGTGGGTGTCTCAGTAGAACACTTGAATTCCCTTAAATTATTTCCATCCTCGGATGTTGATTCTTAGTCCATCTTTAGAAGGAACTCCTTGTTTAATCCTTGCTACCTCTAATAATCTTGTTTCTTTGCTGATATGGTCTGTAATGGTATTTTGATTAATAACTTATGGTGCCGTGATTTAAACCGAGGGCCCCCCTCATGGAACAAATGCCACATGGGTGTCTTTGCTCGGCACGCGCTGGTATCGAGGTCCTTGACTAAGGTCCACTATGGGTTCATAGTTATCCTCTTTCCTTGAAACAAATACTTATTTTGGTACTAACTTATGTTCTAATGAGAAATCCATAAAATGCTGATGGAGTAACGCATTTCTTTTCAAAGGACAAAGAAGTTTATCATGGTCTAGATTTAAATGAAAGGTTGGTTTATGCTGAGTAAAAAAAGGAAAAAGTTGGAATTTAATTGCTGAAGAAAACAGGTCAGGAATCCTGTCGCACCAGTCCCGTCGCTTTGCTCGTGATCGTTGTCGTATTCACCCCGTTGGGTCATGCCCAGTCTTGTTCACCCATGTTTCCTTTCTCCCTCTTTTTGCGCTCGTGTCGGTCCTCCGTTTTCATCCCGGCATTCGTATTCGACATCCCTGCATGGCCTCGGTCATTCACCCATCTCATGTCACGTGAAGTCTGTTGTTTCCCCTCGAGCGTGATGTTGTAGCCATGTCACCAAAACCGTCAATGCCGGCACACTGAGTCCCAGCCCCACCTGTCGATCCGTCCCGACCACTATAGACTGGTCAATCTTCTCGGAGACACCTCGCCTAGATCTCTACAAAAAGCGAGCCACCCCAGTTGCTTTTCACCCACATTCCACGCTCGCTAACCATTCCCCAACCTTCTTCCTTTCTGAGCAAAAGCCCATGGCCTTACAAGAGCCACGATGCCCTTGCCTCCAGTTCACTAACCCTCCTATCCAGCCCATGAGGCAGGCGGAAGGAGTTTAGACTAGCACCACCTGTTAGGGCATAGAGGGATTTCCCAAGCTTCTGTATACCACCACGCAGTGGCTAGGAATCCAAGACCACCCCGTGTATGAAGGTTGTGAGTTTGTAGAGCATGGCACCGAGCGGTGTGAGGTCACCGTCTACATCGGGAAGAGTGAGAACTCTCCCCGTGCAGATGGCTGGAGCGCCACCACTATCGGCTTTCACTTCTCCGACACCTATAAATGTGTAGCTCGCAAAGCCCTGTGAATCCTGTGCCAGATTTATGGGGATTCCCTTGCCTATACCCCCATGAGGTTCTTTCCGCCTATGGATCGGGACTCTCCATTCTAGGGAACCCGCATGGAGACTCTGCAAAGGCACCTCCAGCAAGTGGTCGACCCCACCATGGTATCCATGGCCACGTATCTGCTGGCCCTGGATGAGCACCACGAGCAGCTTGCCTCCGAGCTGAGGAAGTGCATCACGCGAGCCGAGGAGGCCGAGCGTTTCAGCCGGAGGCTCCATGTGAGCCTTGCTGTGGCGCACTCCCAAGCCGCCGCCACCGAAAGTCGTGAGACCGTCACTGCTGAAGCCATGTTAGAGGCAGGAGACCGCTACGCCAAGCAGCTGAGAGACGTCTACCTCTACATCCGAGACCAGCGGAGGACGCCTGCCCCGGACGTGCAGCAACCCCCGGTCCTGGAAGGGATACCCATCTGTCCCTAGGAGCGGGAGAGGAGTGTGGCAGTACCCACTATTCCGCTGCCTACTCCTGTGGAAGCCTCTGAGGTGGAATCTCCCCTTCTCTGCACACAGCCCAACCCCGCCGGAGAACCCTAGGAGAATAGCCGTGAAGCCACCTGCCTCGATGAAGTACATTAGCTACCTGGGAGAGATGTACCATGGTTTTGTAGCGCGTGTCCTTGTCCTTCTCCAGATGTTGTACCCTTCCGTTGTACCCTGAAGCAGTGTGTTTGTCTTACAGCCTCATGATGTTGTGTGTGGTCGTCTGAAAAAGCATATCGTTTCCTGCAATAATTATGTTTATGCGTGTTTAATATCTTGCTAATCATAACTAGTCAGGTTGGTTAGGTAGTCGCTTTTGTTCTGGGTAGAGGTATAATTTTTTTATAGTTATAGACCTGTGCGAGATGACCGTTGCCATCCTCTTTTCCTTTACAAATTGATGCCCTCGGCTCTCGCTTTCACGTCCGTACTGGCCCCCTCCCTCTCTTTTTCCTCGGTCGCTCACACGCCTCCACATCGCGTGAACCCTGTCCCCTCCCTCTCCTTTTCCTGCCCTGGCTCGAGTGCGGAACACACCATGGCCTTTGGCCGCCCCACCACGTGACCCGCCATCGTTTTCCTCCCTCTCACCCTCGTCATTCTCGGTGCGCCGCACAACAGAACCACTCGCCCTCCCCGCCGAGCTATTAATGCGACCCCGAGCCCTCCCTTCGCCACCCAAATCTCCATATCCGCAATGCAAAAATTGTCAAGCAAATCCCCCTCTCTGATGAAGCTTAGCTAGATCCAGAAAGGAGCTAAGCCAAAGAGAAAAGATTTGCAGCCCAGTGCAGAGAGTTCAAGCCTAGCCAGTGAAAGTAGATCATCGGAGATCATCAAGTACACCGACGAAGAAGAAGATTTGATTTCCATCCTAGAGGTTGAGTCTAGCTTCAGAGTTCATGATGATCGAATTCCTGTTAACTTGTTTCTGGATCTATTGGATGTACGCCATGATCTGGATTATCATCATCTTATTGTTTCTCCATTGTCCCCATCTCGCTTGGCTGCTGGATTGAGTGTTTAGGTGTGTTGAATTGCTTCGGTCATGTAATCTCCCTGTTATTTCAGATCTATGCAATGTAATCGTGTTTTCCTCATTCTCTTTACCTACTCTGAATCTCGGGACGAGATTCTTTTTAAGGGGGTAGATTGTAACCCCCTCGGTGTTACTCATTTAATCTCCTACAAAATCATCTCATGAGCATCATCATTTTATGGTGATGTCATTTGACATCACCTAGTAGATGGCTCGATGGAGATTGGGAGCTTGGTGATCATCCAAAGGTATCTTGTGGATGGCCCAACTAATGGTGTAAATGATTACTAATGGTGTAAATGGTTGTGGGTGATTCACCATGCCGGAGTAGCGAAGAATCAACCCGTAGAGAGCACTCGATCTTTGTGAGAATTGAGGGGGGGGAGCAATAGCCTTGTGTGGGTGCTCCAATAAGAACTAGTGGGGAATACTGACTTCCGATTCCTCAGGACAATGTCGCCATATTCCTAACCTCGATCTCTTTGAGTATTTATAGTTGAGAAATTATATTCATATTTTAAAATTACTAGCATTGCTATGCTAGTATAGGGTTAAAACCAAGGATACAAAACTTTGTGCGTAATATAGAAACACAATCTAGGCACAAGAAGTGAGACTAAACTGTAGGTTTTAATTGTTGCGAGAAAAAATATATTAGCTCAATTCAAGTCTCTTTTGATCCTTTCATTGAATAGATGGAGTAAATTCTATGCCTTGAATAAAATTAAAAGAAGGAAAGTCTCCCTTAATTTCATCTTATTGATGCACACACCACAGTATACAATGGATGCTCTCTATTGTTTTTTTCTTTTTTCTCAAATAGGATCCATGCTTCTCTATTGTAGCGATTCAAATAAAAGGAACACGGATGGCTACATACAAAATATTGTAGGGTGTTTGGCTAGTCATATAAACCGACGATACGATACGACAAGTCGACTGATTTGCTGTTAGAGAAAAATGTTATTGAAACGGCTGATAAGTCAAACCGATAAAACAAACGAACAAAACGACAAGCTGCAGTCAGTCCTTCACATGGGACAAAAACACGGAGTACGTCACTGATCTACGTCACTGATCCTGTTGATCCACGTCACTGATCCTGCTAGCTCCAACCACCAACAGCTCTTGCTCCTAATTAGTATTTTGTCTTCTTCCTCGCAAGAGACTTTAATTCGTTCTGACTAGCTAGGTAGAGAACGTGTTTTGCCTTATTCAGATTGCAAATTATTGCAATCAGAAAGTACTCTAGTGTTTCGTTTGTATTTGGCAAATATTATCTAATCGCGGTCCAATTAGATTCAAAAGATTCGTCTCATGATTTACAACTAAACTGTGTAATTAGTTATTCTTTTACTTACATTTAGTGCTCCATGTATACGGATAAAAATTGATGTGATGGAGAGAGAGTGAAAAAAAACTTGTGCAAATTGACGAAAGAGAACAAGGCCGCCCTTGTTTAGATTCAACTAAAATTCTATATTTTTTACTCTCTCTATCACATCAATTATTAGCCACATGCACGGAACATTAAATGTCAGTAAAAAAATAACTAATTACATAGTTTGGTTGTAAATCACGAGACGAATCTTTTGAGCCTAGTTAGTCTATGATTGAACAATAATTACCAAACAAAACGAAAGTACTACAGTACTTCAAATTGAATAAATTTGCAATCTAAACAAGGGACATCGGCATACCTGCTCCCCCAAATTTTAATTATTACCAACGATTTCACATGATTCGTTGTCCCCGCCTTTTCGGCGGCCACGCGTCACTGTTACTGTGCTACACTCGCTTTTGAGTTTCGACTCATTATCATAGCGCGCGCTTAGTAGAGCAGCATAAGAAACTCATGTCAAAATTTTAATCCCCGGCCCTCTACAGCGGTGCCCACGCGTATATGATATATATAGTCCACGCGCGTATTGCAACTATAAATATGCTTGGCTCGGAGGTAGGCGAGGCAACAGAACACACACACACAACCGAGAAGCTTGATCGCATCGTCTTCTTTGCCTCTGAGCTCCAGTGCAGCATAGACAGACGACAAGACAAGCACGAACTTAAATCTACTCCGATCCAATCTTTGGTTTGCATTGTTGTTCACACAGTCACCAGAAATCAGCCATGGCTCCATCCACCAGCAGGCTTGTCAAGACGAGCTCACTCTCGAAGCACCAGCGCTGCCTCGTCCAACTCCAGCCGATCCAATCCCCCAGGCACAAGCGCGTCTCGGCACCCTTGTGCTCAGCACCTGAGTCGTTGCTCCAAGAGTTGGTCACCGCCGCCGGTGACGCTCCAAGAGCAAGGCGCGCCTCCGACGAGACCCTCGCCGTGCACGCTGGGGAGAAGCAGCTCAGGAAGAAGGGCGTGGACGTCGGTGGCAGTGGCACCGCCACTGACTCGATCGCCACCCCGATCGTGAGCGGCACGACGCACTGGTTCAAGAGCTCCGAGGACCTCATCGCCTTCAAGGAAGGGCGGCGCCACAGCTTCGAGTATGGGCGGTACAGCAACCCGACGGTGAAGGTGCTGGAGGAGAAGATCAGCGCGCTGGAGAGAGCCGAGGCGACGCTGGTCACGTCCTCCGGCATGAACGCCATCACGACAACGCTCCTCGCCCTCGTCCCGCCCGGCGGCCACGTTGTGACCACCACCGATGTCTACAGCAAGGCGCGGGCCTTCATCCGTGACAAGCTCGCCAAGATGGGCATCCGGTCGACATTCGTGGACCTCGACGACATGGAGTCGCTGAGGGCCGTCCTTGACGAGAACGACGATGTGACCCTCTTCTACGCCGACTCCCCGACGAACCCGACGCTCAAGTGCGTGGACATCAGGCGCGTGGCTGAACTGTGCCACTGCAAGGGGGCCCTGGTGTGCATCGACAGCACGGGGAGGTCCCTAAAACCTGCAGAAAACATAGGCACGAAGGCGAACAAATACATTTATCGCACATAGGCACGAAGGCCAACAAATACATTTATCGCACATAGGCATGAAAGCCAACAACCATCTAATACCAAACATACATACTTACTAACTACTACTTACTAACTACTAATACTTACTAACTACTAATACTTACTAACTACTACTAACACTACAAACTACTACTAACACTAACACTACTACAACTAACACTACTAACACTACTAACTACTACTACTTACTAACTACTACCACACTACAACTATTACACTACAAGTCTAGGGCATATACCTGTCCGGCGAGAACAGCAGGAGCAAGAGCCGGTGACGACGGCAGGGATGACCGTAGCGGCGTGAGCGTCGACGGGACGAGACTGGCGGGACCTTCTCCTCTCTTCTCCCCTCCTCCTCTCTTCTCCCCTTCGCCTTCCTTCTCTCTGCCTAGTCTTTCTCCCTCTCTGCAAGTGGGGGCCGGCGGGGGGGGGCAGCCGCTAGGGGCTGGTCGGGTGGGGGCGGTGGGGGCGGGCCGGCGCTGGGGGCCGGCGGGCTCTCGGGAACGGTGGGGGCGGTGTAGGCCGGCCGGGGGTGGCGGCCGGCCGAGACGCTGGGGCGGCCGGGGGGGGGGCCGGCCGGGGGTGGCGGCCGGGCTGGGACGGTGGCGGCCGGCCGGGGCGCTAGGGGCCGCCAGGGAGGGCCGGTGGAGGCCGGCCGCGGGCACTTTTCGCTTCTGGCGCCCGGCTCGGGCGGGGCGGGCGGCAAATGGAGTGAGGACGGCCGGGAGCGGCGGCAGCCTGCGGCCGGTCGGATCGAGTGCCCGTGAGTGAAGTGAGAGAGAAAATGCCCGCGGGATTTAAGTGGGAGCCCGCTTTCTTTGAGTGCCGATAGGTGGCACTCGGCAAAGAACCTATTCTTCACCGAGTGCCGCCGATCCGGCACTCGGCGAAATTTAAAAATGGTGTACGGCTCTTTGCCGAGTGCCGCCAGGTGGCACTCGGCAAAGAAATAGGTTTGTCGAGTGCCAACCCTAGGCACTCGGCAAAAAAAATTCTTTTTTTTTGTTTTTTGGCACCAAATTTTTTTAAAGCCTTACTACACTATTACAAACATGTTTAAATATAGGAGTTTTTCATTGCTTTTTGTTATATTTCTCCTATTTATTTTGTTTTTAAAATTTTTTCCACATAATGTATATTTGAACTACAGGTGCATCGAATAATAGATTTCAGTCATTCAAAAAATGTTATTCTTGTTTCTTAGTGTAAATTTAGGCTAAATGTAGGAACTCTCTCAAAATTTCGATCAACGTACTCACGAGGGAATGCCATCCACTTCGTGCGGGTGGTTTTTTAATTATATAAAATACGAACATATTCCAAAAATTATGAAACTTATCGACAAATCATGATATCATATATGTATGCCATGATAAAAATTTAAAAAAGTTTGGAGCACGCTGCCACGTACGATGCTCATAAACCAGGACATCATCACATGTGATATGATTTCCAGATGGGTTTTTTAAGAGTTTGTTTGTCGGAACTAGTTGTGCTTTGCCCACAAGGGTTCCTGCAAGGAATTGTGATATGATACTAACCCCGACCATGGGATTGTGCATGGCTTCTACGATAGTTCCCCTTAACGAGCAAGGTTTGGTCGTAGAAGGTGAAAGAATCCAAATTGCTTCGGAAGAATGTTTCACTTCCATTAACCATTCCTTCAATAGTTCTTTTCTTTGGGGGAAACTTCCGTAGAAGGAAGCATATGCTCTTTGTGCCCAAAATGCATCAAGATATTGCCATAATCTTCGAATTGGATAGGGAACTATGAAGGATGAATTACTCCTTCCTTCGGTGCTCTTGGTTCGGGTGAGGGCCCTAAGGATGTAGCGGGTTTTGGCTTTCGCTATCAAGTGAGGGTGGAGTTCATGACTAGATGAGAGTTCTGGTTTTGGAGAAAATGATGGCTCACAGAACTCCCCCTTAGAAAAAGAAAGATTTTGAATAGGTGTGGAATTCATGGTAAATGGGATAAGAAAGGTATATTTTTTTAATTTTTTTTAAAAAGATAAAAGATACAAATACGAGGATGAACTAGGTTCGAAGATATAGCAACCGTTCCCTAGCAACGGCGCCAGAAATGCTTGTTGGTATTTCTTAACACAATGCGAAAGAATCCGCAAGCGCACGGAATTACCGTCGTAGCACTTCACCCAAAAGTATTCAGGGTATCATATTTCCACAGGGAATGGAGGTACTTCTTCTATCTAGCTCGTCCAAGGACAACACAACGGTAGAGTTGGAAAGGGTAGAGAAGGATTCCTATGGCTTCATGGTCTTAAGGAAGACAAATTATGCTTCTAATTGCTTACTTCGGGCACCGGATAACACTTGGTTTACCAAGCGTTGCCGGCCTACAGCTCTATGCCGTACCCAGATGTGGGGGAGTGCAAAGGACGAACAGGACGGTCACCACCTGCCGCCTACCCCTCAATGGAGAGTACGAGGCAAACGAAGGTAACCTCTAGCCTAGACACCACGTCTACGCTATCGACTACTACTCTAGCATCACGTAGGGCGATCCGTCTTTATTAGGGACCCTCTACTAGAGCATCCGCTGCGAGAACGGACGACGAACCCGCAAACAAGTATAGGTAAAGCTTAACTATTCAAAAGATATAAAAGACCATAAGAACCATGAACACTTACTTAGTCAAGATCCCGTGAAGGTACCAAGCACGTGTTCGTCGAGGTACAAGCTTTGGGGAGGCACTGACACGCCAAGTACTTCCCCAAACTCAGAGAGACACCGACACGCCTGGTGCTTCTCCAAACTTGGGTAGACACCGATAATCCCGGCGCTTCCCCGCACTCTCCCTCACATCTCGCCTACTCAACTCTAAGTAGCTAGCTAGGGCCTAGGCCTAAGGCCTAGGCCCTCTTGGAGTGGTGCTCTTGTGGTGGAGCTCTTCCCTTTGAGTGGCTGTTGGAATGAGGAGGGGTGAGGCCTCCTCTTTATCGATGGAGAGGAGGGGGTTCCATGCACAATTGCCACCAAATCGACCTCAAATCCCCCGTCTAGGTGTGTTGAACCAGGCAGTGACCACCAGAACCTACCTTGGCACGTCAATTGCTGTCAGCAGGCCAAAATTGGGCCCGAACGGAGCCAGAAATGGTGCAAGCGCACCCTGGTGCGGCCGCACCCTTTTGGGCTCCGTTCGCCCGTTTCTTCGACTGTTAGGCCTCTAGTAATGCCCAGGATCCATGCCCATGAGGTAAAGCTCATTTGGAGTCCATTTGATATGTGTTTTGGCCCTTTTTTCCTCCCATTTTGGGCCCTGATTTGTTGGATGGTGGGCTGTCCTCTTTGGGCCTATGTTGGGTGATGTTTTGTATGCCTTTTGAGCACATTTTCATGTATTTCCGGCATGTCCTCCTGCAAGTGGTAAATCACTAAAACTTGCAGAACTCTGTTAGTTGTAAGCCCTAATCTACATTTGGTGTTCACATGATCTTTATTTTATGCGAGTGTTGGCGGTTATGTTTATGAGTTAAGGACCGCCAACACCCATATTTAGATAGAGACTGCATATTGGACCGTGATTGTTAATCACCCTTAACATTGACTACTCCGTACGTATATATATATAGCTCCTCATCAGATGTACTACAGGCACATCCGCAAAATAATCTCCCAGAAATGGCACATCCGCAAATGGCTGCTAACAATGCCACCGCTGCTGAGGCGAGGGCTATTGAGCCCTCAGTGTGGAGTGGCTTCCTCATCGACTACGTCCCTGAACCGATGCAGGCACGCACGCATGCTCACTTTTAGCTTGTCCGGTGTCTATGCTATGCATGCCTTCAATTTGTAATCGTATGTGTAAACTGTTTGAGGCCTGCAGCGACAATAACGCAGTGCACCAAATGAGCCTTGTGGACACCCTCCAGCATTGGAGTATTGATCATCTCTTCCAGGAGCAGATTGATGCCACACTACGCAGCATCCATGGCTGTGGAGGATTCAGTAGCCTCCATGAAGTTGCCCTGCGATTTCGTCTCCTGAGGACCCATGGTCTTTGGGTTTCTCTAGATAGCTATAGTGTACATATATAGACATATTATTAGGAGCTTAGGGCTTCCAATAAGCTTTTGGAAGCCCCAGCCTAGACCATTCGATTCTGGTTCAACCAAACCAACCAACCAACCCGGTCCCCACCCAGAGCAGCCAGGTTGGGTGGCTGGTGTTTATACCCTTCTCTACTAGCTGTAGGAGTCGTAGATTAGGGTTAGGTCTACCCGGGCCGGCGATCTGGCGTGGGTGCGTCTTCCTCTGCGGCTTTTCCTCTGGCGGACGACCGTGAAGATGTATCGGGGAGCTTTTCATGGCGGGCCCCTCCATTATCTCCGTCGGTTTTCCTGTCTTGGCTAGTGGCGGCGGCGGGAGGACTAAGTTTCCTGGCGGCGTTGGTTGGGTGGAGACGGTGCGGCCACCATGGAATATGTTCCTCCTGGCCTTTGTCCACCTCGTCGTCACACGCTCCGGTGGCGACAGCGGGCCGGTGAGGTTGGAGCTGTCCGGATCTGGAGGTGTCCATTCCTGGCGGCTCGTTCTCTAGAGTCTTTGGCTGGCAGCACATCGTTCTAAGGTGATGTCACTGCCGGCTCTCTTTTGCAAAGGGGTGGAGCTATCGACCTCGCCGCCAGCCCACGCCGCCCGAAGAAGAAGCCGAACGCCACCATGAGATGGAGAAGTCCCTCGCCCGCTGGCTTTGTGTGGAGTCGAAGTAGACACCCGTTATAGAAAACGGGATGAAGCCGTCAGCGGTTCCCCATTGATCGGGGCCGCGCCCCAACTTGGCCATCTCCCGAACCTGAGCTCGCCACCGGCGACCGTCGCCGCCGAGGGAGAAATGAGCCAGATCAGGCCGCCCCGCAACCACAACACCCACAAAGAGCTCCACCCCTTTGCAAAAGAGAGCCAGCAGCAACATCACCTCGGAACGATGCGCCGCCAGCCGAAGACTCCAGAGAACGAGCCGCCAGGAACGAACACCTCCAGATCCGGACAGCTCCAACCTCACCGGCCCGCCGTCGCCACCGGAGCGCGTGACGACGCGGTGGACAAAGGCCAGGAGGAACTTATTCCATTGTGGCCGGTGTTGTGGTTGTGGGGCGGCCGGATCTGGCTCATTCCTCCCTCGGCGGTGACGGTCGTCGGCGACGAGCTCAGGTTCGGGAGATGGCGAAGTTGGGGCGCGGCCCCGGTCGATGGGGAACCGCCGACGGCTTCATCCCGTTTTCTGTAATGGGTGTCTACTTCGACTCCATACAAAGCCAGCGGGCGAGGGGACTTCTCCATCTCATGATGGCGTTCGGCTTCTTCTTCGGTGGCGTTGGCCGGCGGCGAGGTGGTCGACCTGGCGGGTTTCACGAAGGTTCCAGGGGCATCGATGTATTTTTTTACTTCTTTGGGGTCCTTCGTGTAGAGTGGCTGGGACAGGTGTATCCGTACCCTGTTTATACATATCTGTATTCGTATGTTTGCGTGTACGTCTTTCCTTAACCAGAAATACAGTTCAAAAAAAAAAAAAGAAAAAATCCCCTCTCCTCTCTCTCTTCCCCACCCGAGTGTGATATGCCTAATTTTAGGTGCTGACAGCGTGATGTTGAGACTAAATATCTATGTTTGTCGTTAGATCTGTTACTATTTAATTTATCGTTAGATCTTAGTGTTACTATTTAATTATAAAACCATGTTTATCTAGCGACAACAAAATTTTTTGTTTTCAAATCATTATAGGGGCCCCTAAACCCTAAACCTTTACCATTGCAGACAAATATTTATGTGCATGCGCTTAGCGCTCAGTGTTACAGTTTAATTATAAAGTCATGTGTACAAACGTGGAAAATAACTTCCAAGTCTGTTCTTCAAGGCATTGTAGGGCGCCCCAAGGGTGCCTGATGTTCTAGTTAGCAGTTAGTAATGCTAGATATTTAGCTAGTTATGTAGTAGTATGATATTCGTAGCAGTATGTAGTCGTATGATATTTGTAGCAGTCTAAACAGGTTTTACTCTATATTTATCTGCCACCACTGGCACGATATTTAGCTAGTTATCTGAACAGCTTGATTCATACTGTCCAAGCTATTGCATTAGTTAATTTAGACATACACATAACCTGGACATAGTTATAGGATCAGATAAACTAGCACATGGAAATTAGGTTTGGTTTAGTTAAGTTATGTGTCACACGTCCAATAAAGACGGTGACAAATTATAGAGTTGTTGGGCAAAAAGGGGCCCTAAAGAGGATCCACCCAAGGTCGGAGGACTCCACGGCCCGTCCCAGGAGGAGGGCGGTGTGGGGCACCGGGGGAGGCGGCGGCTACCCTAGCCGCCACCGCCGCTGGCCGGGCGGGCAAGGGGGCCGCTGGCCCCACCGCGGCCGCCCCCCCCGACGCCGCGATCTTCGCTTGCAAGATACCTTTTATTATTAATTATTATTTAGGCAGTTAAGATTAGGAACCGGAAAGTCGTGTTCGATAAGGACTTTCCCGTTAGAGTCCACTTGGGACTATAAATATCAAAGCATTGTAATCAGATCGGATCAAGAAAATAGTTAGGCGAAAAGCTCTCTTATTCCAGCTCTCCAGCTCTCGGCCTCTCTCCCGCTCCCACACGACGCGCGCCGCCATCACGCCGCCCCGCCCTGCGCCGCCGCCGCCGCACACCGCCCGCCCCTAGGGCGCCACCACCCCGGGCCCTAGCGCCGCCCCTCCCCTGCCTCTCCTCCTTCGATCCACTAGAACCAATCCACCTTCCCCGCTGCGTGTGTTACAACTGATATCAGACGACCAGGAGGATTCATAGATTGAATCTATGGCGGCCATTGTTGACCTCGAGAAGCTGCTACGCGACCTGTACAGCCATAGACGCCCCTACCATGAACGCTCCAACGATGATCGCCGATGCCTCTGCGCTCGTCAACGACTTCACCAACGTCCCGATCGCAGATGAGATGCCGGCGGAACCCACCCGCGGGAAGGAGGAGCTCCTACCGGCCAAGATCGAGGACGCCATCGACATCTTGGAGGTGAGTCCGAATGGATTTGCTAAATCCCTTGCTCGTATTTATGAGCAACGCTTCCTCGCCTTGCTGAAGAAGAGCACGGCGCCACCGGCGCCTGTGGCTCTGCCCCCGATGACACCGGCACCGATCGTCTGCGACATCGTCGTCACTATGGCCCGGGCCAGATCAGATCTGGACGCCGCTGTTGATGACAATCTTGCTGCGGGAAAACAGCAAGTTGAGATCATCGCCGACAAATTCCTCGCCAATACCATGATGGAGGAACCCGTCGCCATCGGTACACAGCAGGGCGGTGCCGCCACCACCTCGCTGGGCGTTATGGAGGAGCGTGCCCTCACAGGTGCGGTTGCCTTTAGTGCCAAGGCAAAGGTCGTCAGCAGCAATTTGCAACCGATAATAGATCCAATTGAGCTGAGGACAGCGGAGATGCCATCGTCAACGCTCACAAAGAGCCCGTTCGTAGGAGCTAATCCAATTACCAGGTTTGATACCTAGATCACTTCCAATTTTGTTACAATTGAATCTCTGGGATATTCTGATAGAAATCATGTGTTCGCTGGGAGCAACGTCATCACCAAGATCCAACCCAAATTGGATCTGGAGAACACCATCAACGACACTGGAATCACAGTTCAGCATGATGTTACTGACAGCTTGAGCGCTGTAGATCAGGATCATGCCCCCAAGGGCACCGCTGTTCGCAACATGAAGGTACCGATCACCACCCCCAATATAGATCTGGTACGGAAGGATGCTATGGATGGATTGTTCACAGTCAGGCAAGGAGTTGTCGTCAATGACAACTTGGCAGACACCGTTGATGGCCGCGACAATGGTCGCTCGGGCGGACACTGGAATGAACACCTAGACGACAACTTTCCTCGCCAGCCGGTTCTATGGCCACCAATGAATCAGGTGTTCGGGACTACTAAACCACTCAATTGGCCACCAAAACACCAAATCAGTATTAGCAGTGAGACTAGCCCGAATTACTTATCACCAGCTCTGGAGATCCGCTTGGGTTAGTGGTTGGACCACATCATCCATAGAAAGAGGGGGACGACTCAACTGGCAAGGATGACAGTGATGATAACTACAAGCAAGCTAAGACCTCTTACAACAGACCAATCAAGTATGTCATATTTGATTTACTAAATAATTCGCAATTGCTGGACATGCCCCTGATGGAGATCAAGCTAGCAACGAACATGAAGATCTTGGCCATGGCAGGGTCACCTTCAGCATCGGCAACTATATACTCATGACCTCAGGTACGCTAGGGCTGATAAGATTGAAGCAACCAATGTGGGACTTCTCCGTGATAAAGGTGGCAGCCAAACTGTTAAAGCAACCACTATCACTACAGCAACTTGTGCACACCAGGCTAGAAACACCACTGACATTGGCATGGTCAAAAGGATGCTGTGGCTATCTCAAATGGGACTTCTCTTCGGGCTGCAGCAAGCAATGGATTAGCTCCTGGAACACACAAGCGACATCAACTTCAGTGCCATGGGATTCACGCTCTACAAGATGGAGACGATCATGCACTTGGCACGACAGCTGGCAGACTACACCGACAAAAGGGTTCAATGACGTCAATAGCACCACTCAGATTTTAGCACGAGGACGCGCTGATCGAAGAAGGGGGAGTTCTGTCACACATCCAATAAAGACAGTAACAAATTACGGACTTGTTGGGCCAAAAGGGGGCCCCACAGAGGATCCAGCCGAGGTCGGAGGACTCCACGGCCCGTCCTAGGAGGGTGGCGTGGGGCACCAGGGGGAGGCGGCGGCTACCCCTAGCCGCCGCCGCCTCCCCTTGAGCAAGGGGACCGTGGGCCCCACACCGCGGCCCGCCCGCCGCCCGCCCGCGATCTTCGCCGTAAATTACCTTTTATTATTATTAATTAATTAGGCAGTTAAGATTAAGAAACTGGAAAATCTATGTTCGATAAGGACTTTTCCGTTAGAGTCCACTTGGGATTATAAATATCAAAGCATTGTAATCGGATCGGATCAAGAAAGTAATTGAGAAAAAACTCTCTTATTCCAGCTCTCCAGCTCTCGGCCTCTCTCTCCCTCTCCCCCACGCCGCCCCACCACGCTGCCCTGCCCTGCACCGCTGCCGCCGCCGCGCCGCCAGCCCTAGGGCGCCACCGCCCTAGGCCCTAGCGCCGCCCCCCCCTGCCTCTCCTCCTTCGAACCACTGGCACCAATCCACCCTCCCCGCTGCGTGTGTTACATTATGACACATAAGTGCAGGCCATACTCTTTTCTTTACTCTGGAAATTCCATCCAAAGGGAATCAATGATCAAAAGAGCTACTACTATTAGGCACACATCAAGGGACACTTCCAGGAACCTACTGTACAGACATCCATTGTTCTACAGGTTCCCTCCATTTAGTCAAAACCTGCTACCTGAATTTTTAAGGCAGCAGCAGTACATTACTTAGAAAAATCATAACTAGAATTCTAAACAACCAAAAAAATATATTCTTTAGCAATCCGAAATCCTATGAAATTCTCTACATCTTTCTAGTTATTCATAAAAACTGATTCAGCCACTAACCTAGCCAAAAACCCGGATTACCTCGTACTGCACTGCATGTGGTCAGATTCCATCAGTCAACTTTTAAAAATCATATCTCCCTAATCTGAGGAGATAAAATCACGAAATGGCTAGAGTTCACAGAAGATGTCCATAAAATCATTATAACAAGCCACTGAAAGATTGTACTGTGATTTAATGGCCAATAGACGAGCAACGGCAGAGAGACTAGAGTGCAAGGTTTGCTCATGTACTTGCTCATCTGTACTAGCAACATTGTATAGAAGGGTTGGGCAAAACCATCATCAACTAATGGTGGGTGCCCACCAGCTAAGCCAACTAGCATATCATCCATCCGATCTGTCTCACCAAATCCCTCATGTTCTACCTCAGAACCAATCTCAAGGTTCTGATTCTGATTTCCCCGCCTCTCACCATGTGCTGTCCAAGTTTGGTAATTTTCCTTGAACCCATTGTGGCACAAATGTAACTCTATCCTAGGCCTTTTATGCTTGAAATAATTCCAGCATATGGAACAAGGGCACCTAATTGTATCAGACTCAACTAATTCAGGGTTTGAGAAGGCATGATCCAAGAACTCTTTTGTTTTGTCAACCCATTCATTTGATAGCCTACGACGCTTCCAACCACTATACATCCACCCACGATCTGTCATATCTTATTGGCTAACTTGTGCGAGAGGATAGGAGCTAACCAGCAGCTAGCAGAGACACAGTAGTTGTCCAAGACTTCGAGGTCAGCTCACAGACCGCAGACAGAACCAAATGAAGCAACAGCAGGCAACCAGATCACAGTGAGGAACCTGTTACCAATTTAGACATAACACAAATTGCTTCGGTCAAACAAAATAAAAAATCATATACAAGTAGTAATAGAACACTAAAAGACATAATAACAAATTTCTATCCAGCTAGTACACCGTAACTAGTGAATCACAATGCAAAAATAGAGCAGCAAAAACAAAATTAGTCATTGGAAATTTGTGTTATATCTAAATTTGTGGAAAATATGGCAGCAAAATTCATTGACAGAATTATATGACAGGTGAACTAATCCATATATACAGAGCAGCAAAACTAGTCACTTTTTTTGACTGAAAGCAAAACTAGTCACTGGATATCATCAATCAAAAGCACATCAAGATGCAATCTTTGAAAAAATGGGAAGCGAAATCCTCAGGTCACTACTACAACCAAGTTTCGACATTGCAATATTGGTGCAAGGATTACAACAGCTAGCAACCAGAGAGCAGTTAATTTACAACAGCAAGGCTAGCACAAGTGAAGAACATGTATGCTACACAGTGATTCCTATAGGGGAGAAGAAAACCAGGAAGGAGAGACAAGGCGCAGTCTGACCTTGCTGTTGGACAGTGATAGCAGAGTTCTTCCAGATGGGGACGCCAGAGTTGGTGGTCCAGAAGCTTGAGTTGCTCCCACTAGACGTCCGCTGCTGCAAGAACAAAGAAGCCCCGATGCGCAGTTCAAATGCCCCCAAGAGCAGTGCAATTGAGAGGCAAAATCAAGTCAGATGAGAGTATCATTCAACAAGAGTGGAAGCAACTTAATTACAAGATGCAAAATTGATTTTCGATCTAAATAGGGCAAAATCGATGGAGAAAGAAATCAAATTCGAAGTCGCAGCACCTCATGGCATCGGAGGGAGCTGCTGCCTGAAGCCCACGGCGTGTGTTCGCTCTGTTGAATGAGGGCGACGGTGTGGTGGATAGGGGCAGCGGGCGGTGCTGCTGGTTCCTGGGTCCGGCGGCGCAGCGATGGCGTGGTTGCTGGCCACCGTAGTTTTGAAATTTTTATTGACCAAAATAGTTTATTAAAAAACACTCGAAAGGTTCCACAAAATAAAATATATGGAGAATCTTTAAGATGTAATGTGTTTTATCAGTTCTAAATTATAGTTCTGATCGAAAGAAAACTAATAAAATTTAAATCATAATTTTTGGATTTAAATTTGATTTTATATAGATTTTATAAGTTTTAGTAAATTTATGCATTCTTTAGATAAAGAGAAGAAGCTAACCGACGCTGCTCTAGATGGCTACATGGCTGCGTCGTTCTCACCCACTCGAGATGCGTTCCTCCGCAGTTGGTTCCTCGCAGCATGGGCTAAAGCCGGCGTCTCACGAGACGACGACCCCTCTGTCTCCTGCTCACAAGGGATGGTTTTGCAATGTTTCCTGTACACAGACGGCTCAAAGAGCTCATTACGTGCCCGTATGCTTTGCTTTGCATTCGAATCCTACGTTGCTGGAAAATAAGATTTCATTTATGGGTGCGTATATGTGTGTATGTATATACGTACCTGCGGATACCCAGAAGCCATGTTGCCTAAGTAAGCGGAACTCTTGGGTGACGATGTAAAGCTCGTCGGAACTACTAATACTGGCCAGCTTCTCCTCCATGTGGTTTTGGCTCAACGCCAAGTCCATGTCCTTGCGGAAATGGCCGTCGATGCCGAGGCACTCCAGTGTGTCCACTAGCACCAGTCTCGGCCATGCTCATCGTCGTTTTGAACTTGCGCCGCACTTCACCACTGAGTTCATCAACCCTCTCCCTTATCCATTCCTCCGGACTCTGCAACATTGATACATATGGAGCATGTATATATAAGCAATTATTTCAATAAGGAAAAATCCTTAACCAAAGGGACAATTAGCAACAAGATCTACAGTGTATTATTTGATGCATACCTATGATGCAGGAGGTATATTTTACAATGTAGTCGCCCCCACACAGAGGATTCAAAAGGAACGTCATCTACAGTGCTGCGTTTGGTCTCTGAAATTATAGCAGGAGGCCCATATGCGGCGACGACAGAATGCTCACAGCCATATATACCAGTAACACTCTATTCTGTTGCGAGCTAGCATGCAAATAAGTCATAAAGTTAGCTGCTCAACTTTACTGTTATGGTGCTTGCTCGGTTGCTCCATACTCGTTTTCGTTCCTCTCTATTTATAGACTCGTATTCCATGCTACTAGGGTGCATGGTGTTTGGTTCCGTGCCTGGTAACATAATTTGTAAGAAAAATAGATCACGGGGCCAGGAGTGACGTGGAAATCTTGATGCCGTGATTTGTTTTGGTTGAATAGAGTAAGAAAAATATATTACAGCAGCGGCGTCGAAATGCATTCAATAAGATAGGATCTTTCTCTCTTCAACTCTCACTAGTGAGAGTTGAAGAGAAAAAGATCTTGTCTTATTGCATGCATTCTGCCTGTAATCTATTTTCCTTACTCTATTCAACTAAAACAAATCACGGCATCCAAGATTCTGACACCACTTCTAGCCCCGTGATCTGTTTTCCTACAAATTACGTTACCAGACACGGAACCAAACATCATGCACCCTAGTAGCATAGAATATGAGTATAAATAGAGAGAAACGAAAACGGGCATAGAGCAACCGAGCAAACATCATAGGAGTAAACTTGAGCAGCTAACTTCATGACTCGTTTGCAAGCTAGCTCACCACAGAATAGAGTGTTACTGATACATATGGCTGTGAGCATTACTGCTGCCTCAGCACATGGGCCACCTGCTGCAATCTCAGAGACCAGACAAAGCACTGTAGACGTTCCTTTTGAATCCTCTATGTGGGGCGACTACTTTGTAAAATACACACCTCCTGCATCATAGGCATACATCAAATAATACACTATAGATCTTGTTGCTAATTGTCTTTTTGGTTAAGTATTTTTCTTGTCGAAATAATTGCTTATATATACATGCTCCATGTGTATTAATGTTGCAGAAGTCGGAGAAATGGATGAGGGAGAGGGTTGATGAACTCAAAGGTGAAGTGCAGCCAAAGTTCAAAACGACGATGAGCATGGCCGAGACTGGTGCTGATGGACATACTAGAGAGACTCGGCATTGACGACCATTTCCACAAGGACATTGACTTGGCGTTGAGCAAAATCCATATGGAGGAGAAACCGGCCAGTATTAGCAGCTCCGACGAGCTTTACATCGTCGCCCTGAGCTTCCGCTTGCTTAGGCAACAAGGTTTCTGGGTATCCGCAGGTACGTACATACATACACACATATACGCACCCACAAATATGATCTTATTTTCTAGCAACATAGGATTCGAATGCAAACCAAATCCATAAGGGCACATAACGGGCTCTTTTAAGCCGTCTGCGTATAGGAAAAAATTGCAAAACCATCCCTGATGAGCAGGAGACGAGATGGGGGTCGTTGTCTTGTAAGACGCCGGTTTAGCCCGTGCTCCGAGGAATCAACTGTGGAAGAACGCATCTCGAGTAGGTGAGAACGACTAGGCACGCACGCACCAACCAAAGGCAGCGTCTGTTAGCTTCTTGTCTTTGTCTAAATAATACATAAATTTACTAAAACTTATAAAATCTATATAAAATCAAATTTGAATCCAAAAATTATGATTCAAATTTTTTTAGTTTTCTTTCAATTAGAACTATAACTTAGAAGTGATAAAACATGTTACACCTTAAAGGTTCTCCATATATTTTATTTTGTGAAACCTTTCGAACGTTTTTTTTAAAAACTATTTTGGTCAATAAAAATTCAAAAACTACGGTAACCTACTCGTATCTGTACGACACTATGGGAAAATATACTCATGATCAAGATCTTCGCTGTAAAAGATTAAAATTACCTAAGCTGAACTGCAGCATGATGGCATGTTAATAGCTTCAGGACCCTGATATCCAAATTCCATTGATGGCACCAAGAAATGTTTACTTGTAATAAGTAAGGGATTTCTACCTAAGTTCATCCGTCTTCTTCACGGGGAAGAAAATTACGAGAAGACGAGAAGCTGACGCAATTAAACTAGATAAAATCTAAATTCTATTTTGGGGGGGCATAGCTCCTGCTATACTTGGATCCCAAGATCGCAATCACGGACCTAACATAAGAATCCAGGAGGGCAGGCCGGAACCTTATCAAAGCACCGTTTCAGTCAATTGAAACTCCAAATTACAAGACGGAGCTCAACAAATTTCCTAGTAAACGGAGAGCCAACGCGGACCAGAGGAGTGAGTACGAAACGTCCCGATTTGGGGGCAGAAGCAACCGCTCCAGCCGCCGATGAGAGGATAAGCGCGTCGACAGCGACCCGACGAAGGTAGTAGGTTCTAACTTCTAACCACCGGACGCAAATCCACGCAACCACGGAAGAATTTGAGGAAGGGGTAACCTTGCGAGATACTGAGGGGAGTCACCGGACCGTCCCGGGCGACTCGGACCTCGAGCAGTCGAGCAGCAAGGGAGCGTGCTGGGGAGGAGGCGAGATCTCACCTATGAAGACGGTGCAGCCCGGGTTCCTCGCCATGGCCGCCGGATCTGAGAAGCGAGGGAAGAGAGACGGCGGGAAGGAAGACGCGTTGACGCCGCGGCGAATGCGAGGAGCCGAGACGGGAAAGGCAAGCGAGCAAGCCAAGCACGGAAGCAGAGTGGCGAGGCGAGAGCGCACGGGGGGTTGGTGGTGGTGGCGGGCAGACGAGATATGACTCTTCAGTGTGGCCTGCCTCTGCCTGCATGGTGGGGCTATTTGTTCACCGTGTTCGGCTACACCTGGTCAGCAGCATGTGCCAACGAAAAGTGACGACCAGACTGGCCGTGGCCGACGTGACATATTAGTCAATTGAACGTGCAGGACCGAGCCAATTATAAAGGCTCTGTTCGGCAGAACTTATAAGCCGGTGATAAAGCCAAAAACACCGTTGAAACAAATTTGGTTTTTTATAAGAAGAAAATACTTGTTGGTGATAAGGCGAAACGAACTTTTCAAATTGAAGCGAACAGGTTGAAAGTCGTGTTCGGCTACAGCTGGTCAGCAGCATGTGCCAACGAAAAGTCGAGAGACGACCGGACTGGCCGACATGTGACATGAATATTAGTCAATAGAACGAAGAGGCTAAACATGGGTTTATTAGGCCAGTCTCAATGGGGTTTCAAATGTAGGGTGTCAATGCACATTAAATAGGATGCCATGTCAGCACAAAATCACTTTTTGCATGAAACTGGAGGAGAGAGAAAGGAAAAAGTTTCATCCCCACGACACGACCTGGGCAGCGTTTCCAACACCGTGAAACCCGAACGAAACTCCCACTGAGAATCCAAAATCGTTTCACCCATCGGACCGAACAGATCGAGCGCTTCCACCTCGCGGGCGACGCGGCCGCCGCAGGCGAGCGCCTCCGCCTCGGGTGAGCGACGCCGCCACAGCAGGCGAGCGGGCAAGGCCGCCGCGATGCCGCCGCTGCGGGCGAGTCCCTCCACCTCGCGGGCGAGGCCGCCGCTGCAGGCGAGCGCCTCCGCCTCGGGTGAGCGACGCCGCCACAGCAGGCGAGTGCCTCCGCCTCGCGGGCAAGGCCGCCGCGATGCCACCGCTGCGGGCGAGTCCCTCCGCCTCGCGGGCGAGGCCGCCACCGCAGCGAGCGAGTCCGCCGTCGTGCTCGCGAGCGTGGTCCATCAGCCGCACGCTAGCTTCCCCTGGTGCTCCGGCGGGGAGTCCGCTCACCCGTCCGCGAATCCGCAGTCGCTCGCTCCGGACGCGTGAGAGAGCGGCTCCGACGACCGCGTGCTAGCTTCCCCTCGGGCTCCGTCGGCCGCGCGCGAGCTCCGCCCCAGGCTCCACCGTCCGCAGCGCTCGAAGCTTCACCTTCAGTCGCGGGCAATTTTCTCCACCCCGAGCTCCGCCATCTGCCGCGCGCGTCCTGTGCGCAGGCGAGGTCGTGGTCCGTTGTGCTCGATGCCGATGCGGTGAGGTGCAAGCCGCCGCGGCCACGAGGTCCGCCACGGTTCTGCTCACCTAGGAGCAAGGAGCATGCGTCTTCCACGAAGAAGCCGCTGGCCTGTTCTGCACTTCTGCTCACGTAGGAGCATGCGTCTTCTCAGGTAGGAGAATACGGATATGGCTTGTTCTGCTCGATGCGGCTTGCGGCCTATAGGAGCAAGCGTCTTCCCACAAAGAAGCAGCTGGCCTCAAGCACCGGGGCGAAGCAGCTGTTGGCCTCGCACACGCATGCAGCATGTAGGAGCATCGCCGTCGGAATCACAGGCGTGAAGAAGCTGCTGGCCTCAAGCAGTTCCCGAGCTCGGTGGGCATAGCGCAGTAGCATGAAGCACACGTGGACCCACAAAGTGCTAAAATAATTATGAAACTCTGCCGTGAAATTTTACACTGAGAGAGTAGTTCGTTTCATATCAAAGTTTCGTTCCTTGGAAACCGGGAGGTGAAACTTAGCATTGAGATTGGCCTTACAAGGCAACTGCTCCGGTACTCCTCCCCAAAAAATTTGCACAAATTTTAAAGCATCCAATTAATTTAATTAACTTTTTTGCTAATTATTTTCTACCTGGGACACGTTGGACCTAACCCGTCCGTGTCCAACCCTGAGTCCGCAGCCTGTGCATCCTGTAAATTCCACCGTCACGGAGAAGCAGACACAGACGGCGACATCCAATTTCATTTCGTTCCTGCCATTTGTCAAGGACTGCGGCTAGGATCCGCCGCACCGCCGACCGAGGAAGGCGATCGCCCGCGCCCCGCCGAGCAGCCGGCCAGGAAGGCGCCCGCCCACACCCCCACGCGGCAACGGGGCAGGAGCTTCTCGTCCAGAAGCTGGTGTGTCATGAAACTGTTGGCATTCAGCGCAGCCATGAATTATCATCGCTGGCTGATCATGGAGATATGATCTTCGGACTTGATGCACAAATAGATGGAATAGCAGCAAATAGCATATTTATATCCTTCATATCCGTTGAACTCAATCTAGTCATCATCATAGAGTAACTATTTTATTTGATTTTATTTTTTCAGCTCTGCTCCCGAAAAGAGAAAGGGATACTTTTTTTTATGGTGGGCGTAGGTTTTTTTAAGGAAAGCCTTCTTTGAAATTCTATTAGATACAATTGAATACTCACGCACTTCTTCTAAAAAAGTACTGGCTCTTGTTCTAGGAACGAAGTACTAGCACTTGTTCTAAGAAGTGCTAGTTCTGAGTTTCTGACGCTGCCTAGAAACTGGTATACCAGCTAGCCATCCGATCCAAGGCAAGGCGCGGCACGGCGAGAGATGCACGTGGTCGGCGTCGTAGTCCAGGTCCTTGCCAGCGAGGCGCGCAGAGCGTGGCTAGCTTCATCGCGTCCATGGCGCGCTCCGCGGTCAGGCGCTCTGCTTCAACCACGGGACACGGTACGCGCGCACCAGCGCCAGCAGTGTCGCCTCGTGCGCCCAATCGCGTCCTCCGTCTACTTCCCCGCCGCCGCTTCCCTGGATTACTTGCGAGATCATTTGCTCCAGCACCGGTGATGCCGCGTAGGATGGCACGCCGAGGCCGCGGCCGGCGCGGGCGGGCGCCTTCTCTGACTGCCGTGCGATGGGGCGCGGGCACCATCGTTGCCGCGTGGGGGCACAGGTGGTCGCCTCCCTCAGCCGGCGGGCGCAGTGGGTCTAGTCGCCGTGCCAAGGTGCCGGTGGGTGTGGGCCGTCATCTTCGTCGAACGGCGCCACGGCGGGTCCTAGCCGCGGTCCTCGACGAAAAGCAGAAACAAATGAAATTGGATGCCACCGTACCGTCTGTTCTCCGTGACGATGAATTTACTGGATGGGCTGGACTCAGGGCTGGACAAACGGGCTCAGTCCAACGTGGTCAGATAGAAAATAATTAGTAAAAAAATATTAATTACTTTAATTGGATGCTTTAACATTCGTGCAAATTTTCTAAGGGAGGAGTACCGGAGCAGTAGCCTTATTATAAAACTAATAATTGCAGAAGCATTTGACTAATTCGCGAGACCAATCTACTAAACCTAATTAATCCATTTATCGAAAAAAGCCTAATTAATATATCATTAGCGAATATTTACTGTAATACCATATTGTCAAACCATGAACTAATTAGACTTAATAAATTCTTCTTGCAAATTAGCCCCCACTTATATAATTAGATTTATCTATGTTTAATACTTCTAATTAATTAACATCTAAACATCCGATGTGATGGGGCTGAACTTCAGTCTGGCAGTACTCAAACGGGGTTGGCACTCTCACATAGTAGATTACCGTATGTTTGTTTTGGGGATGATGTGGATGGGTTGGACATAACTGACTTTTGCGGGTTGGGTTGAGCCCATTTGCTGTTTGGTTAGTGGGATAGGTTCATTCCAGATTCATGTTTGGTCTGAGGGATGGAGTAGAATGGATGCAAGGAATTTTACACGGTGTTAGCTACTGTTACTCATGGGACCCGCATTTCAGTCACAGTGCACGTCTTCTTCCTTCAGGCTCCTGTGCATTTGGCCACAGTGCCTGTCTTTCCATCCCCGTGCGGCCAGCCTCCGCGCCCGCGCTGCCGCACACCCATCTTCCATCCCCGCGGGCGGCCTCTGCGCCAGCGCCACCGCATGCCTGGGCAGCCCCCGACGGACTAGCTTGCCCTGCCTTGAGCTCACCTCCATGCCGCGCATGGCCGGGCTGGAGCTTCGCCCGCGTCGTCGTGGGCTGGGTTGGAGGTCGCTCCGCGCCGCCATGGCCGGTGCTCGAGCTCGTCTCGCCCGCGTGGCCAGCTGGACCTTGCCCGCACCGCCCGTGCAGCTCCGCATCCGGGAGGGAGAAGAACCCACGGCGCTGGCCCTGCTGCGCCGCCTCGCCTCACACTAGCTGCGCGGGAGACCACACGTTGCGCCCGCGTGCGAAACGAAGACGAATGGCGTCGATGTGGGTCGGCACGGTCTGCTCAATTTGGAGGAATCAGCTCAACCCGCATCTAGCCACTACTATAGAATTGAGCTTGCGCAGCATTTGGGATTAGGCCTTGAAGGCGGGCATAATTTTCAACCGCCTCTGTTAACAACATTAATCGAGGCGGGCGTTTTTGATTTACGGAGGCTGTCAAAAATAACCGTCTCCTAAAATGGATTTATGAATGATCTATTTTCAGAGGCGGTTGTCTTAGGACGTCCGCCTCTGTAGATACATTTTCGTAGGCAGGCACTCAATAAGGCCCGCCTCCGAAAATCCTAGCCCAGCACCAAGCCCAGCAAGGCCCATACTACCAGGCTCATATATAAGTGCAACTTAGGGTTCCTGAGTCATTTGTGTACCTCTCTCCCTGCCTCCACCCAAGACCAGACAGCGACGCCTCGGTGGCCTCCCACCCTTTCCCGGCGCTTCCCTACCAACCTCCAAGAGCACGGTGGCGCTCTCCCCCTTCCTCTCCCGTACGGTGGCACACCCTCTATCTCTCCCTGCGCAGCAGATCTCCTCCCTCTGCCTCTTCCTATGCGAACGGCGACATGGTGGTGGAGCTACCAGATCCGGCCATGGCGGCTCGGATCCGATGACGGTGGTGCACAGGAAGGCCAGATCGGTGACGGTGGTGCACAGGAAGCTCCGATCCGGCGCGGGCGGGGCAGATCCGGTGTCAGGGGCAAAACATCCAGCCTGTCAAGCCCCTGGATTAAGCAATCGCCGCGGCCATCATTAGCGCCCGGCTTGGCCCATCGAAAGGCCGAGCGCCGTGGGATATCGCTTTGCTCCGCAACAAGAAGGCTAACGGGCCGGGGTAGGAGGCCCACGAACGAGCTACGCCACGTGGCCCAAAGCGAAGCGGTCGGAGCCACGACCCCGGGCGCCCGGCTTGCATGACCCCCCCGCCGAGCAGGGGGCTCCGGCCCGTGACCCCGGGCGCGGCGTCCCCGCATGACCCCGCGCCCGCCGCCTAGAAGCAACTTCGGGCTTGTACTGCAAGCCTGGGCGATGACTCCGCGATCAAGATTCTTGCGTCATGGGTCAGCCCATGTCCACTCCGTCTGAGCCCCGCGCCGGGCATGGACGGGTGTGTTTTGACTGCACTGTTAGCCAGCGCAGGGCGTGGAACCATGTTTGACCGCACTATTAAGCCGCGCAGGGCGTGGCACTCCATCTGATCGCACTTATAGCGTGACAGACCGGGCGACCCGCCTGCCACGACCCATGCCCGTGCCATACGACACTATTACGCCTGGCCTAATACGACAAAGGACCAAATCAACGGCTCACCCACTCCGTCAACTATGGGGGCATGGGCAGGCTCTCCGGCGATACGATAACACCGGCGGACAGCTCACAATGACGTAAGCCACGGCAGGAAGAAGGACATCCCGACCCAGGGAGGCAGACGAGCCACTCTACCATCATCCTTTATTCTTTCTTCTTTTCCTTCTTTTGCACAACACGCCCACTCCTCATTTGTGGAGTCTGTGTAAGGCTACCCCTCCCTTCATCTATAAAAGGGAGGGCGAGCCACCCTCCAATATCATGGCACACAAGACACGACACAACGAACCACGTACGATCACACACCACATCCGCTACGACATTGGCGCCACGCTCAATCACAAAGACTTGAGAGCCCCTCCCTCTCTCGAACCATTTGTAAACCCTACTACGAACCGCCGCTAAGTAACACAACCCGATTCGACTGGACGTAGGGCCTCTTGCCTGAACCAGTATACTTCCCTGTGTCCTCTTAGCGAACCATCCAGGCATAAACGCGCATCTATAAATTTACTAGTTGGTGCTTTTACGAAACACCGACAGTTGGCGCGCTAGGTAGGGGCCTTACGTGTTTCGTCTCCAAATCTAGGTGTAGCACCTGGTTTTAAGAACAAAACCAGATACACACTAAATGTGAGCCCAGGAAGTCAAATCTCACATATAGCCACAAATAGAGGTATTATCAAAAGACAATGCTTAATTATAGTAGCGTATTAGTAAAGAATATAACCTCGGAGAGCAAACAACGGAAAGACACTCCGATCTTGGGTAAAGACTCCACTCCACGGGGACGGTGGACCGGTTGATCACAAGCCTAAACTTCTCTTGACTCTAGCAATCTGGTACCCATCCGGGATTTTTCAAAGTATTGAAAAGTAAAGCAAGCGTAAGTACATATCGTACTCAACAAGTATAGCAGGGGCTTCATGAGGCTCAAGAAAGTCGACACGGTTTGACTGCACTTAGCTTTTTAGTGTATATCAAATTTTAGCAATTATCAACATCAAGGTAGCAAAGAATTCCCATAACCACATGATCGGGTAAAACAAGATTAAAGAATAAGAATATAACATCATAATTAGCATTTAGCAATAATAAAAGTGTTCATCTATTCCATAAGAATCCCTTGGCCGCCCCTAACCGTGGGCACGGACGATATATCGGTTTAACTTCTGCGCAGAGGTGTACACTTTCACTGTGAGTCATGATTTTTAATGCATTGGGTTAATTACTCCCAAGACACCAAAACTCATATAAAGCCATCCAAAAGTTCGTCTAACAAGCAAGGGGCGCTAAGTCATCGGGTATAGGACCCCTCTTCCAACATGGCACAATTCCATCACGGCTATACTCATAAGGACAGCAGCTTGCCCTATACCCAATTCGGCCCTTCCTCTCACAAGCTAGAAAAAGGTCTCTTGGGTGAACTAGAGCCGAGCCATGTAGCCCTCACAGGCTGTGCGTTAAGTCCCTGGATGATTACTTATAGATAAGTCCTTATGAAGAGGAATTGAGCATCTCCAAAAAGAGAACAAACTCTAACCCCCCGAGGTTCCAAATTTGCTAAAAAGTCATCTTTTACCATTATTGCATATATCATTAATCAAGTTACAATATCATGGTTATAAAGCGCTAGCTTAACTACCCACATGCAATATCCCAAGGTGACAAGGAAATCGGTAATCAATAGCTAGGAAATCCTTAATAGGTAGCAAGAAGGACACATGCATATGAAATTTAGTGTAATTATGAATAGGTCATCAAGGATGATCCTAACTATACTTGCCTGGAACTTTTGATCCTTTCGAGCTCTTTGATCTTGGATTGCTTCTTGTTCACCACGTAAAGCTCACCGACTAGACTTGATCAATCACGACAACAACAACACGCATCCAAAGAGCAATCATGCATGACAAACAAGGCTATATTTAGGACAGTACACCAATAGCATAAAGATAAGATGAAAAGTTTGTAAAACAAATCTACGCGTTGCTAGGGTCACACAGACGCTTGGATCACAAAAATCAGATCTAAAACGAGAGAGTTATGATTTAAATAAGATTTTCTTTTGTAAAATAATAGATTAAATATAAGTTCAAAATTAAAAGTTTGGAAACATGATTAACAGATTGCTAATCTTGTAGAGAATCTAATTACAAACCTAACGCAACTTGAACGGATTAAAACGGAGTTAAAACGAAGATTTTATAAGCAAAACATTGCAGTGGCAATTCTGTAAATACTCGATTTCGGGATTTCGAAATAAAACAAATAAAATCAGATTTTGAGGGAGGGACGGCGGATTAGAATTAGAAAAACTAGAGGGTCTCTTTAGCAAAAAGCCAGATGAAGGGGTATCTTGCGATCTGAGCCATTGGATCTTGATTGGACGGTGGAAAATAGAAGAGGGAGGGAGAAAACAAGATCAGCCGGCCAGGAACAGGACCAACGTGGCTGTACGCCATTGCCGGCGGCGTGAGCTTGCTGGTGGAGCTCGAACAAGGGCTTGGGGCGTTCGGTTTCGAATGGCATCGGCACAAATCGAGGGAGAACGGCAAGGCGAACTCACCAGTGCTGGTTTCAACGACGGGGAGCAGCTGCGGATGGCGAGCGACAAACGTCGGTGACCGGCGAAGTTCTGCAGAAGTTCGGCGGCAGTTAGCGGATGAACCAGAGCAAAAACGGAAGAGAGAAGAACCTCGGCGAGTTCGCGAGATCGAAGAGTGTCTCGTCTCGCTGCTTACGGCGGCTGCGACGAAGCGAAGCGGCGGTGGCAACTTCGACGACTTGCTGCTAGGGCACGACGAGCTGCTGAGCGCGAGGCAAGGCGGCGGCTTTGCTTCTAGGCAAGGTGGGCAGGTGCGGCAGGCAGGGCTGCTATTTATGGGGCTAGGGACGATGCTCGCGGAAGCTCTCGGCGTCGAGTCGGACTCGTCCAGGCTGGGTCCAAGCTGATTACGAACAGAGGAAGAAGGAACTGCGGCACGGAGCCACCAGTCAGCGAGACAAAGAGAAAATGAGTAACAACGTAGCGCTGTTGGCCTCCTGGCTGTCCAAGCAAAAACAGAAAGGAGAGGGAGAGATCGACACAGCAAAACGATGGGCCACCATGGGCTGCTCGTGCATAGCAGAAGAAAGAAAGGGAGAGACCTGGACGGAGCAAAGGCAGCCAAGCTGCTTCAACGTGAGAGGAAGTTTCTCTTTTTTTTTTTTCCCAAATTCATTTTCCAAGCTAGCTCACTTTGAAATACGGCTTTAGAAATTTATTTGGGCTTTTGCCAAAACACACTCAATCAAGAAAATAGATATGCAGCAGCATGTATGCATCAAACAAGTTGCTACACCCTATGATAAATTTTAATTTAGAGAAAAATTTATTTCCCTATATTTTCATGTGCACAAAAATATAAAATTAAATCAATTTAAGCTTATTGTAAAATGAGCAAATTTTAGGGTGTTACACTAGGCCCCAGATGGCCAACTCCAACAACCTACAACTCCCTTTAGGCACCCACATCCGATTCAGGAACCTAGAATTCATCAGCATGGGGTAGGCCATGACATGGTCCTCTTGCCCCCAACATCGATATTGACACCGTCTCTGCATTTTCGCCGGTCTGCATTTCCGCACCAGCGAACCCCTAGGCGTGATGACTTCAACCACCCCAGGTCAGTATGTCCCAGCCCCCAGCACGGGAGAAGGACCCGCCACAGGAACCAGGACACCCGTCGCCGACAACCGCAGCCCGGAAGGGAGCTCCGACATCCTCCCCCTCGCGACGCGCGAACAACTCCCGACACGCCCGCGCCCGACGTCACGGCGACGACCATCAATCTCAACGCGAGAAGGAGCGGCGGCGACCGCCCCAACAACACGGACGACTTCGCAACGGACGGCAGAGAGTTCCAAGACCCGAAAGCGCTACGCCACTTCCTCGGCCTCTGTGACTATCTCCTCAGCGACTACGACGGTGGCGGCTACGAACTCACCTGGCCGTAATCCCAGCCATGTTCGGTAGTTCAAAAAACTTGTTCCCCTTGCTAACATTTAACGAACGTTACTTTTTTGATCTGTTCGCCTCTGTAAAGTTAATTCCTGTTTTAAGTTTATATTACAGGTTTGTACTTTGTTGATGTAAACGAATTAAGATAAAAAAAGAGGTCCAAAAAAAGTCCGGGGTTCGCAGGCCTGCCCGCGAAGGGATCACGGCCGCCCCAGGCCACCAGAGTGAGGGACGACCTGAGAAAGAAGCCCGCTAGCGGCCTAATTTCTTGAGCACGCGAAGTGATTAGGGCTTTCTCGGGCCGTGTTCGAGTCCAAGGTCGATCTTTGATTCAGAAATTTTTGTGGAAAAGGCATCGAGCCCACGAACCCACGGACAGTTCAGGTAAAATACGAATAAACTATCTGGATTTATGAGGCTGGTCACGCTGCGCGCCGCTAAGGCCGAGAACCTGGGCCTCACTTGAACTACCCGCTAGTAACTCGACCAGACACCGCACCTCGACCCAACTGAGGGATGGCGCGGCATTGTCCACCTCCCCTGATCCCACTAAAGGGTCATGCGGGAGAAGACTCGACCCCCTGACCGGGCCCACGCACCCACGCGAAGGCACCCAGGGGCTCGAGGGTAGAAATGTCCGAACTAACCACCTAAACCCCCCGAGGGCAAAAAAGTCCGACCCGCACCTGAGCCCTCGGGGGCAGAGCAAACGATTACGACCTCAAAACAAAACAAATTGGCGTGACCCCCGAAGTGCGGGGGGTCGCTCTCACGCGCGATTTCCTATGCTTGCGTACTTCTTTGCGTTCAATTTCGTTTTCCCGCTGTTGGCATTTCTAACGTCACTGCAATAAAACTCAAATCTTTATCCCACGCAGTGACACTAGAAATGTTGGTATTAATTAACTTGCCTTTAGCAACTAGCCACTAGCCTCTTTACTCTTATTCTTAACTGTGAAACTAGGTTGTCATCTCTAATTGTAAAGCTAGGAATAAACTCTGGTACTAAATCTAATCATTTTATGTGACTAGGCAGAAATAAATAAAGATAAATATAAACTAAGAATGATTCTGCAAGTGGACAGATAATTATACCATTGTAGCATTTTACCTAGAGTATTACCAGGTTGTCATTTATATTCTACCACTGGGAAGACATTGCTAAGAAGCTACTCTAGAGTATTGATAACACTTATATATGCAGTGAATAAGAGATGTAGCCAATGTCAACTCTCTCCTCAATAACAGGAAGGTGTCACAAGATAAATAATAGATAAATGATAAGTACGATAAATATGATAAATATGATCAATCATCTCCTAATAATACTAATCCCATCATAGCACTCTAATCATGTCAGCATTTGTCTAATCAGGTAATAAAGAAATAACTCCTAAGTATTCAAGCTACAGTCAAAGCTACTCCATTTAGTGCAAGTATGTCTAACAATCACAGCTAGGTTATACTACTATAGTTCTCTAACACATCGGAGCAATGTACAGAAGAAGATGAGTACAGGAACCTCCTCTTAACCTGACAATCCCACTCTACCAATCCACCGTACGGGGGAAGGCCTACAAAGGACTCAATGGGTCTGTCACACCCACGATCTACCTCACTACCCGGCACGACTGGGGATACTCGCAGATAAGCAAAACATCTAGACACCACATCTACATATTGCCTACCACTCACCATGCAATTGAATAGATGAGCGCTATACGAACCAGTGCATGAATATAATAGCAAACTAACTATACTAGACATATTAAAGTAGACAATGAATAATGCAATCAAGAACATGATAATGAAGAATAATGTTGCTAGTAATGATCATACAAACGCAGATATTACAATAAGAAAGAAAAGCTTTAGAACTATACCAGACTCTTCTCTTCTAGACAACGTCGGGAATCCAAGATCGATGAAGAACTTGACTTCCTCTACTCTAGATCTAACTAGGCTAAGCTATGAACTAGAAAGCTATGAGGAACTAGAACTTGGAGCTCTAGATGACTTGATCACCAAATATCTCGAGATGGAATGAGTTGAATGGATTCTAGGGTTTCCAGGGGGAGATCTGGCTCCGCTTATATAGCCCGGTGGGATGCACGACAGCCGTTTGATCAAACCGACTTCACGTAGGGCTAAGATTGATCCTCAAGGGCGGTGGAAAAACATTCCAGAAGGGGGAGAGCGTTCCCCTCACAGGAGGCCGGCCGGCCCCACCTGGAGGTGGCCCTGCCTCCCCTTCGCTCTGGTGTCTTCTGGATCCTTCTAGAGTAGTTTGGCGTATTCTTGAGTTACGGATAATTCCGTGGTGTATATTTGTAGTTATGTCCCATTTTCACTTTTTTTTCTAGTTTAGTCCCTGAAAACTGATAAATCACCAAAACTCGTGGAAATTGTTAGATAAACCCCTAGCCTTCTAGATATTGATGTATGTTTCATTGCCTTTTGATATATAAAATGTTGACGCTATCCACCGTCAACAACTCCCCAAAAGCTTACCTTTTGCTAGTCCCTTAGCAAAACCTAGGGTTGGATCAGGAGTTGCTAAAATGCTTTTATTCTACAAGTACACATGCTTTCAAACAAAAATTTCCTCTGGATTAGACAAAATTGCTCTAACTCTCAAACTCACCCATATTACCTTTAACTGTAGAGCTTTTAACCTTCATGTGGGTCTTGAGTAATTGAAAGATAGAACAATCAAGTCAAGCACTATGTTTTAAATTCTTTTGCTCAACTAGTGTTCCAGAGTTTTTGCAAGTTTTCGCAATAAAACTCAGAGCTTAATTGTATGACATCCTCAGTCTCTCAAAGTATGTGGTATTTGTGGATCTCACTGGGGCATTCATGATATTATGCCTTCCTAATTCTAAGGATTATAGTGGAGTTTATAGGAGTGGTATTAAACAAGGATAAGCATACTTGCAATTCATATATTGTAAAGTCAAACAAAGGATCTATAGAGAATCGAGTCATACAATCAAACCAAGATGTGCATGTGTGTGGAATATGGTGGATAGGTGTATATGTGGTGGCTAATTCTAATTCTACTCTTGCTCTTCAAAATGAATCTCTCTTCTTTCTTAAACCTTCAGAACTTCTCAGGAAAACATGGGCTATCTTTATTCCCTTCTCTCTTTCTTTTTTATCTTTTTAGTTGGGAGGCGGGCATCTGAATACCCATTATTTTGACATTGGAACACTTGTCCATCTTTTACTCCCTTCTCTTTTTTTTTTTAGCCACATGCATCCTTAGATACAAAAATTGATTGAAGAGATAACAATAAAGAACTTAGAGCAAATAAAGGCTGTCCTATGGGTTTATAAATATTTTGAGGTGTTTTCTCCCAGTATAGGAGCAAAACATCTCTGAGGTGGAAATGGATAAAAGTGAAAAATGGTTGTGCTTACTCTCAGGGTAAGAGTAATGTGGATGAAGTGAGTGAGTGATCTTGATTTTTAAAAACATGACAAGACTCTCTTAAGTATACAACAAAGGTTGACTAAACTCAATGGAAAGCAAGTAGCATAAATGAGCAAGGTTTCCTAATCTAAATATGTATCATATATGGCTTTGGTAGGAATTCAACTTTGTCATACAAGAGCTCATCATGTAAGGGTTTGAAATTTTCAAAAGATAAATCATCAGAATTTAGCATCGTTAAGAATAAGATAAATAGCAGTCCAAACTCTCTTATATCATATCCGTCAATCACCTAGACTTAGCTCAAGCATATTACTCCACAAGTTTCAGGTTCAGAGTAAATTATCAAGTTAAAGCAATCATGTCCAAAACTTAGGAGAACTCAAGGTTGAAAACTAGGTATTTGAAAGAAGTCTAGCAGAGCAACTTATTCATCATTTCCAAAATAAAGCTTCTAGTTCATAGTTGACTCTAGACACACTCTAATTAACTAAGACTTCCTTTTATTGCTTTTCAGATTTTATTTAACTAAAGACTCAACAGACGTGGACCTTCATGTGCCCACATATTTTTGGTATTTTATAACTATAAAACAGACTCGATAAATTGCATAGGTATAATTACCTGATAACTAGGGGATGCTCCTCCCCCAAGCTAGATATTTGCCATATTTCGCTTGAATGATCTTTTTAGAGTAAGCTTAGTAGTGGTGACCCACTGACCTGTCTCACTCTTTAATTGTATAATCCTGCAAATATATACTCCAACAAAAAAACCAAAACTCGAGACTCGAATATGATAATGGGTTAGCGGTCAGCCAGATGAGTAATTGATTATCTTTATGAGCAGATATAAATGTGTAGCATGATTCTTATATTTTTTTGCTTTTCTATTTATAATGCAAAGAAATGAAAATTTATTTTTGTGCTACCATAGTGAATATTCTTACGGGGTAAACTATAAGTCTAATCCTTTGGAGCTTTTTAAAGTTTTATAATAAAGCAATAAGAGATTTTTATTTTCTTTTTTTAAACATGCAAAAGAATAAATGTACTAAAGTAATTAGATAACTACCATTATTACCTTATGGCAAGGATGCAGAATTTAAAGTCTACCGACAAGACTAGGTTGGAAAGAGTACTTACTTGTAGGATTCGTTGTCTGAGGAAGCCTCAGACAGTTCTCCATCTTGCAATGATGTCTCTTTATTCTCTTCCAACCATCTTTGATTTCGTTCTTGTATTTCTCTTGCTTCTTGTTTAGCAATTTGCTCCATTCTCTCAACTTCTTCGTCCCACTCGCTCCAAATGAGGTTCATTGCTTCTTATTTAGTGATTTGATCCTCGTACCTTGTAGCTTCACTAGGATAGTCTTCTCCTCCCTTCTTTGAGAGTAGATTCGCTCTACGGCGAGATCGGCGTCTCCTATTTCGAATCTTCTGGGGCGAATCATTGTCAGTGTAACTATTGAAGTCGCAACGTACCTTTCCAACAGGGAGGTGGAAGTGAACTTATCCGGATCTCATGTAGAGGATTGCATTGGCGGTGTTGAGGAAAGGTCTTCCCAAAATAATAGGTGTATCGTCATTTTCCTGCATGTCAAGAACCAAGAAATCTGCAGATATATAATAATCTTTAATCTTTACCGTGACGTTCTTCACTATGCCTTCTAAGAATTTTGTTGATAGGTCCACCATCTGCAGCTGTATATAGGTTGGGTATAACGGTTCATCACCAAATAAATAATTGTATGCTACCTTTGACATGACGTTGACCCCTGATCCAGTGTCACAAAAGGTCTTCAGAAAAACCATTTGCTTAATTGTGCATTCAATAGTCGGGACTCCTGGGTCTTCTCTTTTGACAATGTATGTTGGTGCTAACAGGTGGTCATATTCGGTGTTAACTGAATTGATCAGTTGAACCGTCTCTTCTGGAATTTGACTGAGCTCACTCTTCCTCCTTCTTCTATTATTTTTCTTCTTCTTGAGTTCAGCTGGTTGTTGGGCTTGCTCATATGGCATCTACGGGAATGCGGGGGTTGTGAGGATACGGTTCTTGAATGAGAACTTCTCCTTTTTATTCTTGATAGAAAACACAATCTTGGCGTGCTCCGCATAGATGATGGCTTTAGTTGTGCATAAGAATGGTCGGCCCAGTATGATGGGTGCTCTTTTATCTCCTCCAGTCTCCATGACTACAAAGTCAACGGAAACATAGGATTGTCCCACTCGAACAATAGCTTCTTCCAAAACTCCTTCGGGGTAGCAAATGGACTGATCTGTAAGCTGCAAACGCATGGTTGTGTACAACAAAGGATCTCCTAGAATCTTTTCATAAATTACCTTGGGCATAATGTTGACACTTGCGCCGAAATCACAGATAGCCTCTGGAAAGGTGTGACATCCTATTGAGATAGGAATGACAGGCCTTCCAGGGTCTCCTTTCTTCTCAGGGAGTGAGTGGTCAACCCACTGCACATCCGCTGGTTGGGTGTAGTAATGACCTTGGAGATTACCTTGTCGTGGTTGCTGATTCCATCCTTGATTTGATTGATTCCATCCTTGGCCTTGTTGGTTCCATCCTTGGCCTTGTTGAGGATGATAGATGGTGTTATTGTTGATGTAGTTCACAATCTCTTAGATTTCAGGACAGTTGATCGCTGAGTGTCCTGTGTTTCCATATTCTTCACAATTCATGTAGGAGCCATTGATGTGCATGACTTCTAACTTTTCAGTGAATGTATCAACTTCTTTGAGATGATGAGTGCCTCCTCCTCTCTTACGAGGTTGAGTGCATTCTTCATTCCAGCTTTGATTTGAGGCCATCTTCTCAATGAGTGCTTTGTTGCATCGGCGAGCTTAAGTGACAGGGGAAAGCTCCTCCAAATGCAGGCATCCATGGACTCACGAGTGCTAGAGACTAGCCCATGATAGAAAGTCTGCAATAGTAGCCAATCCTCTATTCCATGATGAGGGCATTCTGCGATGTAATCTTGCAAGCGTTCCCATGCTTCGGCGAACGATTCGTCATGTTGCTGTTGAAAGCTTGAGATCTTCCCACGCAGTGCAGTGGTCTTGCCTGTTGGAAAGAATCTGGCCAGGAAAGCAGTAGAGAATTTGTCCCATGTAGTATTGGTTGCCTTGTTATTATAGAACCACTATTTTGCTTTTTCTAGCAGCGAAAATGGGAATAGGCGAAGTAAGATAACATCTTTTGGTACATCTTTGATCTTGAAGGTGCTGCATATCTCCAGAAAGTGTTGTAAGTGTGCACTTGCATCTTCATGTGCCTTTCCACAAAACTGATTAGCTTGCACCATAGTGATGGGCGTAGGCTTGAGCTCAAACCCATTGTTTCCGATATCAACAATAGGTCCAGTACGGATGTTGGCGGTTGTTGGAGCGAAGAATTCACGTAGTGTCTTCTCAGCCATGGCTTGAAAAACTGGTGTCAAGTTAACTTCTAATCCTTCTGATTCTTCTCCTTCGGATGATGGAGCTTGCTCTTGTGAAGAACAAGTTTCAGTGGAGGGTGTCCTTGATGGTGATTCAAAAATGTCCCTCGTTCTTGCAAACTTTTTTCTTCTTAAGAGTTTCTCTGGATCTTCGGTGTAATTGTCCGGGAGATCAAAAACCATTCATTCATTCATTACCCTGTATAAGATACACAAGTAGACAAAACAAGGGTAAGCCTGTTTGAGTTAGAGGTCCATTGGGTGATCGATCTTATTGTGGTGCATATGGTTATCAATACTTTTCCTAAGTTTATTAGCCTTCCCAAGAACAACGCCAAAAATGCTTGTTGGCATTTCTAACGTCACTTTACAATAAAACTCAAATCTTTATCCCACACAGTGACACTAGAAATGTTGGTATTAATTAACTTGCCTTTAGCAACTAGCCACTAGCCTCTTTACCCTTATTCTTAACTGTGAAACTAAGTTGTCATCTCTAATTGTAAAGCTAGGAATAAACTCCGAAACTAAATCTTATCATTTTATGTGACTAGGCAGAAATAAATAAAGATGAATATAAACTAAGAATGATTCTATAAGCGGATAGATAATTATACCATTATAGCATTTTACCTAGAGTATTACAGTTGTCATTTATATTCTACCCACAGGAAGGCATTGCTAAGAAGCTACTCTAGAGTATTGATAACACTTATATATGCAGTGAATAAGAGATGTAGCCAATGTCAACTCTCTCCTCAATAACAGGAAGGTGTCACAAGATAAATAATAGATAAATGATAAGTATGATAAATATGATAAATATGATCAATCATCTCCTAATAATACTAATCCTATCATAGCACTCTAATCATGTCAGCGTTTGTCTAATCAAGTAATAAAGAAATAACTCCTAAGTATTCAAGCTACAGTCAAAGCTACTCCATTTAGTGCAAGTATGTCTAACAATCATGGCTAGGTTATACTACTATAGTTCCCTAACACATCGGACAATGTACGAGGAGAAGATGAGTACAGAACCTCCTCTTAACCTTGACAATCCCACTCTACCAATCCACCGTGCGGGGAAGGCCTACAAAGGACTCAATGGGTCTGTCACACCCACGATCTACCTCACTACCCGGCACGACTGGGGATACTCACAGATAAGCAAAACATCTAGACACCACGTCTACATATTGCCTACCACTCACCATGCAATTGAATAGATGAGCACTATACGAACCAGTTATAGCAAACTAACTATACTAGACATATTAAAGTAGACAATGAACAATGCAATCAAGAACATGATAATGAAGAATAATGTTGCTAGTAATGATCGTACAAACGTAGATATTACAATAAGAAAGAAAAGCTTAAGAACTATACCAGACTCTTCTCTTCTTGACAACGTCGGGAATCCAAGATCGATGAAGAACTTGACTTCCTCTACTCTAGATCTAACTAGGCTAAGCTATGAACTAGAAAGCTATGAGGAACTAGAACTTGGAGCTCTAGATGACTTGATCACCAAATATCTCGAGATGGAATGAGTTGAATGGATTCTAGGGTTTCCAGGGGAGATTTGGCTCCGCTTATATAGCCCGGTGGGATGCACGACAGCCGTTTGATCAAACCGACTTCACGTAGGGCTAAGATTGATCCTCAAGGGCGGTGGAGGAACATTCCAGAAGGGGGGAGAGGGTTCCCCTCGCAGGAGGCCGGCCGGCCTGGCAGGTGGGGCCGGCCGGCCCCACCTGGAGGTGGCCCTGCCTCCCCTTCGCTTTGGTGTCTTCTGGATCCTTCTAGAGTAGTTTGGCGTATTCTTGAGTTGTGGATAATTCCATGGTGTATATTTATAGTTATGTCCCTTTTTCAGTGTTTTCTGGTTCAGTCCCTGAAAACTGATAAATCACCAAAACTTGTGGAAATTGTTAGATAAACCCCTAGCCTTCTAGATATTGATGTATGTTTCATTGCCTTTTGATATATAAAATGTTGACGCTATCCACCATCAACACCCGCAGTCTCTCTTAATCTATGATTGTGCGAGGTGATATGGAAACAAGCATGCAAAGGGAAGTAAGAACTGACAAAAGCTTTTATTCACCTTTTTCTCCTTCCCGTATTACATGATTCATTGCAGGAAGGGAAACAGGGTCACTACCCTAAGATCTACAGTCCCCGGCCAGGATCTGACCTGCCGGAGACAACTCTAGCACGGCCTCCGCCGTCCCCTCGTAGTCAGGGAGGAGGAAGGCGTAGTCCTCCAGGTATTCATCGGCGGGAAAGCCGGTGATGCCCGTAAGGTCGGCCCCGCTGTGCGCCTCCACCATCGCTAGTACGACGTCCGCGCCACGCCGAACCGCGCACTCGACGGAGACGCGGATGCCGGCCTGCGCCATCTGAAGGCGCTCGCGGACATCGCCGGCCGGGGCGTAGACGATGTCGGCGATGACGGTGCCAGCGACCTCTAGGGCCTCGATCTCCACCAATGCCTGTCGGCCTGTTCGAAATATGAAGAGGTAAAACAGGGAAGGACGGGAACGGCGAAAAGAAGGGCGAAAAACCCTCACCGGCATAGCGCTGGTCCACCTCCCCGTGCTGCCAACGGACTCGGCATTCTCCCGCTCTAGCTCCTCGACGACCACCTCGAGGATAGCGAGGCGCTCGAGGGCGTCCTCCAGAGAGAGGGGTGGAGCAGAGGGCGCCGCAAGGGCCGCCGCCAGAGGAGGGACAGGAATGCGGCCGCCCGAGGAGATGCAGCAAGTGCGGGCCGTCGACCGTGACCTCCGGCGATCCGGTCATCCGCCCGGGCGCGCACGTGACGGACGCTCGACGCATTCGCCTCGTCCGAGCGGGGCCTCCTAGACGAGCCAGCACCCTCCATCGCAACAACGAAATGGTGGGAGAAGAGGAAGAAGATGGGAGACAGGAAGGCGAAAGGCAAGGGCAGGAATGAGGCCAGGTCGAGCATCTCGACCCGCTTAAATAGGGGGCGTGGAGACCCCCGGGGTCACCGTGACCGCCCGGCGGGAAAGCCCTCCCACTTTCCCACCCGACGCCCCGTCTGCCCACCACCCACCTCATTTACTTCGGCGCTGGGCTCGAAACCGTAGCGCCGCGCTCCCCCCTCCCCTGGATAAGTCCAAGCATGGGCTCTGAAGCCCGTAGGGCCATCACGTCCCATCGATTGCACGACAGTCCAGTGACGCCATCATTACAGCAAGCGAACCGTCCCGCGACGGGCAAAGCCAGCACGCGACGCCACTACCTCGAAGCGCTCGCTTCAGTCTCTGCGGACGTGTCCCACATCCCCAGTGACTTGGGGCTACACCCGGCGGGTGCGCTCGCGCGCACCCACCGGAGAAGTCGACACGACCCTTCGGCTGCAAGCCCCTGCAGGCGTGGACCTACGCTCGCAAGGACTCGGGGGCTACTGTCAGGGGCCAAATAGCCAGCCTATCAAACCCCCAGATTAAGCAATCATCGTGGCCAACATTAGCGCCCTGACTCGGCCCATCGAAAGGCTGAGCACCCCGACAACGGGAAGGCTAATGGACCGGGGTAGGAGGCCCAAGAACGAGCTGCGCCACATGGCCCGAAGCGAAGGGGTCGGAGCCACGACCCTGGGGCGCCTGGCTCGCACAACCCCTCGGCCGAGCGGGGCTGCGCTGCGACCCACAGGTGGCGTCCCCACGCCCCATGCCCGCCGCTGGAAGCAACTCGAGGCTTATCTTGCAAGCTGGGCGACTACTCTGCGGTCAAGATTCTTGCGTCATGGGTCAGCCCACGTCCACTCCGTCTGAGCCCCGCGCAGGGCACGGACGGGTGTGTTTTGACTGCAATGTTAGCCAGCGCAGGGCGTGGAACCATGTTTGACCGCACTATTAAGCCGCGCAGGGCGTGGCGCTCCATCTGATCGCACTTATAACGTGACAGACCGGACGACCCGCCTGCTGTTGGCGGTGATCACCGACATATCTTAACCGCTAACTATTATCCAAAAAGGGAGAATTATCATAGATATATTCACATATACCTTTACTATTGACCTATTTTCACTTGTATTGGAGAATTATTGATTTACAGGAAACATACAAGAAAAGGAAGAAAAGGTCACGAGAATGCGCCTTCCGGCAAAGTGTATTTCAACAAAATAAGCAAAGACCAAAGTCCAAGATGTCAACTGGGCCAACAACCCACGGGAGAGAGATCCAGGAGCAGCAAGAGGGCCATGAGCCAAAGCTTGGGCCGAGGGGGCCCACGCCTGGTGTGGCCGCACCAGGGTGCGGCCGCACCCCCAGGGAGGCCAGCCTGGCCCATCTTCTTCTGGCGGTTCCCTTGGTCGGTTGTAGAGGCGGTTTGGCCAGGCATTTACTCACCTCAGCCACAACCCGACCTCAAGCTAGTATAAAAGAGAGGGGGCACTCCCTCATTAGAAAACACCACACTACACCTCTCACTTGTACTCTCAAGTGTACCTCTCCACTTTTCTCTTTATCCTTAGTAGTAGTAGAGGAGCAAAGCTCAACTTGTAAGAGGAGGAGACATCTTGGCTACTTTTGGTATGAATACTATTCTTTCCATTATGCTCTTCTTCTCTTTTTATTAATATAGTTATGTTCTAGAATTAGAGTATGGTTCTAGTACTATGATCTTGTTAGATGAACTAGGTACTAGTTTGTGTAGATGAACTGGGTACTAGTTTGTGTAGCTAGATCATAGATCATAGGACTTCTAGTTCATATGTCTTGTTCATGATATGTTTGCTAGTTCATAGTGTTCATATCATGTTCGTAGCATATAGAGCTCCGTTCTTAGTCGTTCATACATTTAGATGATGAAGAATAGAGTTGTGTGCGGATTGGTGGTTCATCGCACGATATCCAAGTTCTTTACTCGTTCATCCGTAGGGTGAGAGACCCGGGGGGCTTGGGTAGCTATTTTATATGCGAGCGTGGTGCTCGGTTATGAGGTAGCCGGTGATTGCACTTCATAGTCCACAGATGAGGGGGTAGGCAGCAGGTGGTGATAGCCCTGTCCGTCCCTTCGTAATCCCCCCATGTTCGGCTATGGTGTAGGAGTCTAAATTACAACCCATCTCATTGGGCGCACCCGCGGCCGGTGGTCTTCCGATCCATAAATAAGCAGCTCTATCTCTGATTCATGTATTTGTATGACTATCTACTATCTAGACATTAGGCGTATTAGGACCACTTTCACCGTAGGATATTCTTTTATTCTTTATGCTTGCATTCATCTTTCCCCACTTGAGAGGCATCTACTAGTACGTGTGTGTCCACTATCATAAAAAGCGTATTGTTTACCCCCTCGTTATGAACATTGGTCTACCTTTTATACAACATATAGTATTCTTGATTATGGTTTCATACTAAAATCTACCCTAGCCTTCCTTTGGGAAATATAAATACGACACCTAGGAATTCTCGGTTGAAATGCTACAACGGTAATTCCGTGCGCTTGCGGAGTAACATCCAAAACTGCAAGGGTTTACCGGATCATCGTTACCTCTTTACTATAGTTAGGAATATAGTTTTAGCCCTAGTATCAAGGAATGCTTTGAAAGTGCGCCGTATAGCATCTCCGAGGTACTAGCGGCTAAGGCTATAGTCCTAGCGTTATTGGGGATGTAACTCTCTTGATAGAGGTAAGAATAGTTTGGTATGCCACGGTGCCCGTGCCATGCTATTCTGAAACTATCATCCGAGGTATATCACTAGTAGCGGTAAAGAGAATAACGGTGAGGTGTATCTCAGTGCCATGGCTGATCTAGTGATATGGTAACTGAGGTACACCACCCTAAGCATTTCTTACTTATTACCGGGGATAGACTTACCTCCATTCTCAGTAGTAATGTTAAGGAATGTCAACTGCACTTCTGGCATTGTCACCAGGGATCCAAACTTGGTGATGCGCTAAGAAATACCAACAAGCATTTCTGGCGCCGTTGCCGGGGAAGGCTAGAAAAGATTTTATATGAAAACATAAACTTGGATAATATACTTGTGTAAAAGTAACCTTTGTTCATACAGGATAACTTTTCTTGTTTTCTCCTGTTGTGGATGAAAACAGATAGTGTATGACTGGGTTCGATCTGTCGGAAAACTTCACAGCAATCCAGAGGCTATCTTGAAAAAGACTCGGTCCTGTACCGTTTCTTCTTCAAGTACTCCACCGACAATCGAACCAGCCACCTTCGCACCCGAGATCACCGCTATGGCCGAAAAGTCACTCCGCGAGTACTCTGTCCCCAATGTTGCCAACGTGCCCACTGGGCCCGCTGTCAACCTTGGAGACAAGAACTTCAAACTTCGCACCGGTCTTATCACTATGGTGCAGGCAAGCACATTCTGTGGCTTGCCAAGTGAGGACGCCAACGCTCATCTCCAACAGTTCTTGGAGCTGTGCGACACCATCGTCATAAAAGACGTCGCACCGGAGGCCATCCGCCTTCGTCTGTTCCCTTCTCCCTCACGGGAAAGGCGAAACAGTGGTTCTACAAGGACCAGGAAGCTGTTGATACCTGGGCCAAGTGCTCAGCGGCGTTCCTTGCGAAGTTCTTCCCTCTGGGCAAAACAACTGCCCTTAGAAGGAAGATCACCTCATTCCAGCAAAGCAGCCTGGAAAACATCCCCGAAGCATAGGATAGGCTGCAAGACTACATTCAAGCCTGCCCACACCACGGGATGGAAGATTGGATGATCCTGCAAACCTTCTATGAGGGGTTAATCCCCATGTCGAAGGGCCATCTGGACGCTGCAGCAGGAGGAGCATTCCTCTCCCTCACCATCACTGGAGCAAAAGCCCTGATTGAGAAAATCCTGTCCAATCAAGGATGGGGGGAGGAAAGGTCCCAGTCACAAAAACAAAAAGGCATGCATTGTCAAAAGAGGCGGATATGCTTATCGCAAAAATGGACCTACTGCTCAAAAGATTGGATGAAAGAGCCCATGAGAAAGAAGCCATGAAGAAGGGCTAGTCCAAGCTATAGACTCACACATGACGTGTGAAGTCTGTGGCAATGTTGGTCACTCGGGGAATGACTACCCCGAAACCCGTGAAGAAGCTGCCTACATCAATAACAGCAGCAACGGGTACCACCAACAAAACAATGGCGGATGGAGTAATCAACCCTGTCAACAAGGAGGTAATTCGAACTTCAATTCCAATTACAATTCAAATCAACCTTCCTTGAAAGACTGGGTATTAGGCCAAGCAAAAATAAATGAAAATTTGAATAAAAAGTTATCTTATAATGATAAAATGTTTGAAAACCTAAATACAAAAATAGAAAATCTCTCCTCTGCTGTTAATAATCAAATGAGCTTCAACAAAATGATAGAATCCTAGTTAGCTCAAATAGCTGCCGCTATTCCTGTCGATCAAACGGGACGGATCCCGGGGCAACCCGAGAACCTTTCCGATAATCCTTTTGCAGCTAAATAAAGGAGAGAATCAGGTCTAACCCACCAGACCATAAATAGGGTGAGTCTTCGCCGCAGGTAAACGGTACGAATTAAATTCATACACATTTAAAAAAAAAACTCAATTGAGGGTTTTATTATTAAGTGAATATTTTGGTGTATTTTAAAAAAGAACCGAAAAATCTTGCAAAAATCATTTTTCTGCACCAAAATAATTTGGCATTCTCAAAACTTATTTTTTCAGAATTTTTAAAAATAAAAATTTCAAAGGAAAATTAATAAAAATTTAAAATCGAAAGAGCCGTTGGGGGTCTCACCGAACCCCCAACGGTTTGGAAGTGGAGATGGCCGTTGGGAGCTACCGGCCAAAGGGGGGGGGGGAGGGCGGGCCCACCCCAGTGCGGGCGCACCGAGGGTGCGGCCACTTGCAGCAGCGCCACGGCTCCTTCCGGGCGGCCGGTGCGGTGGCCGTTGCCACCTCTCCCTCCATGGCGGTTGCTCTGGCTATAAGTAGGAGGGAGGCCGGGAGGAGGCTCTCCACCCCCCACACACTCTCCATTTTCTCTCCCTCTCGTTTCACTCTCTAGCTCTCTCTTGCTCTCACCCATTCTAGTAAATACAAGAGCAAGAAATCCTAGCTTTCGCAGCAAGCTCTCGCTAAGCAAGCCACTTGCAAGCTTTTGCTTCACCACCCACCATGAAGAGATTCAAGGAGGGAGTGGCGGGAGCCGTCAAGAAAATGACAAGGTCCCGCTCAAGGCGATCGCGTGGGAGCTCAAGCACCCACTACTCCACCGAGCATGAAGAAAGCTCGGTGCATGAAGAAACTCCCCTGGTCGTAGAGGAGGAACAAGCACCGATGGATGCCACGCCCGACATCGACCTAGAGGGGGATCGAGAGGAGCAAGCCTACAACCTCATCAAGGAGCTCACGTATGCCCACACGCCGGTATACGACCCTGACATCCTCGCAAAAATAGGTATGGATGAAGGATTTACTCTCATTTGGAAGCATGTCGGGTGGGAAGGTGTTGATCCTGTGTGGGAAAAGGGCTCTCAAATTCTTACCATGCAATTCTTGTGCACTTTAAAAGAGGTAGATGGTGGAATTATCTTTCGCATGTTTCAAGTTGAATATTTCGTTTCATGGAAGGACCTTAGCCAACGTCTAGGGTTTAATAAGAAATGCTCCCTTTATCTTGATCGTACCCTAAGTAACTTCAACCGTTTCTCTTTTTGAGAAGAAATTTCGGGGAAAGTTCAAACTGGCAAGTTCCAACCTAGAAACGCTCAAATCCATCACCCTACCCTTAGATTCATGCATAAATGGATGGCCATGACTTTGTTTGCTAGAGAAGATATCCGTTATGTTTATAGTGATGAGCTAAAACTACTATATACGATGGTAAAGAAAATAAAAGTTGCCCCTGTTAGAGAAATAGTTGCTCACTGGCTACGCTACTTTTCGCACACAACTACTATCCCATGTACCTCCCTAATAACTCACGTCCTTATGGCCGTCGATGCTTTAGAAGGGAGGGAGTTGTCTGATTTCTTCGATATTCCTGCTCCTAGAATAATGATAACCGAAGATTCTCTTATACATGGGCATCACACGAAAAAAGAATACAACCGGTGAACTTTTATACTCTCACGGAGGTGCACTCGAAATCCGGTTACCTAACCCGGATCTTCGATTTGTACAAACTGTCTTGAACTAACCCTTCCGATCATTTCACGAGAGGAAGCCAGCAGGGAAAGTATTTACGGCAGGTCAACCCAGTACCACTCAAAGAGGGGAAGCATCAAGCTCACACCAACCCCACCAACACCACCCCCCCTTTCTTCTCACCGATGGGACAGCCGGGGTATCTTCCAAAGAATGCACACACCAGGATATACTCCCGAAATGCATTACGCTTGGGGGGCATACTCCGCACCCATATGAGGCCGGAGGGTCGGGGTACCGCAGGCGGGGATGAGGCTTGGGGAAGCCACCACCACTCCTCGGACTCCGGGGAATGCCTCCCCACATGCCACCACGCCCGGTCGGTCACACCGAGACACTCCACACTCACCGAGGACTTGTGATCCGCACCAAGAGTTCTGAGGAGGAGACGGCACGCCCGGTACCACCAACAACAATGGCAACTCCAAAATCAACAAAGTGGCAACAACAAAGCACCATCGGCATCACCGGCGGTGGTAGACCAAGCAAAGAACAACAAGTGGGCCCACCTCAACGAACAAATGAGGATCCAGTATGAGCAGCAGCGGGCCTTCTGGAGGTCCCAGGGTTTCAACCCTGGAGGCTAGGGTTCAAGCCAGCTTGGGAGAGAACCCCCACTCAGGTATCATTGCATTTGCATTTTTAAATTTCTAAATATCTTTCTTTTTCTTGCATATGCATATTAAAGAAATTTGAATTCCACTCTAAATATGTGAAATATGCTATGCATAGTTTTCCCATGTTGAAATGATGAATAGTTGCTCTATCTTGTGATTCATCTGTGCCTAGCTTATGATTTAGTCTTCTTCCAAGATTTAAGTTTATTGGTTTTAAATGTTCACTCTAGAAACTTGAAAACTTAGTGGGATGCATAGAGCTTGATCTAATCTAGGGGTGGTATGAAGCTTGAGTTGGTTAGACTAAGAATTTGTTACAATCTTACTCTCTAAAAAGCTTGAAAACTGGAGTCTTAAAAATTAAATAAAAACCAAAGTCCTTTGATATGATCTAAAGTAGATTGCTTTGTTATGCACCCATGATCGAATTCACATACACAATGAAAATCAACTTTTGTTCTCTATGTATTGATTCTCTCTTAGAAGTCAAAAGAGAGGGTGGGCTATAAATGAAAAGATACCATGCCAAAGAAGCAATATGCCATACCAAAAAGGTATGTGCCAAAAAAAAAAGAGAAAAAAAACAAGGGGTGCAAAGACACCCGCCCAAGCGAAAAAAAATGGGTACAAAAAGTACCCGCCAGGAGAATAGCCCTCACTTCTCAAAAAGACAGAAAAGAGAGATAGTCATGCATAAGAGTTCAAAAAGAAAAATATAATAAACTTGCCCTCCGATCAAGGTGTATAACTCAGTAATTTGCTATGATCTCATCATTTGGCTTTGTTCTTCATACTAAAATACAAACTCCGGGAAGAAAGCAATTCAAAAGAGTAGAATGTATACAAAATTTATGTCTAACTCTCTTGCTAAAATACTAACCCAAAGATAAAGTGATAGCGACAAGCCCCACAAGTGACAAGTGAAAAGGATAATGAAATTTATGTCATGATACTGTTGGAAACTTATTTAGAGACCCCATGATTCTTAAGTTGTTGAGGAGTATGATATAGTGTGATAATGAAATTTTAATTCTTAATGTTCTGTCTTTGGAGAAATTTTATTTTAAAAAGTCAAAAGAGATTAGCCACACTTCTCCTTTATAGCAAAAGCAATGTCCTACCAAAGGCATACATAGGATAGATAAACTTTCTACATACTCTACTTGTTTGCATTGAGTTCGGTCAACCTCTGTGATCCTAAGAGAGATCTGTCATATTTTTGAGTCAAGTGCCACATCCACATATGCACTACTCTAATCCGAAGTAGGCACAATTGATTAATATCTTTCATCAAAAAAATATTTTGCTCTTACACTGAGAGTAAATACCAAAAATATTCTTATAGGATAGCCACTAAATAAATGCTCCAAGTTTTGTTGTTATCTCTCAATTATCAATTTCCAAAAGGAGGTATGAGCTACGCAAAAGAAGAGAAAGAAAAATATAGTTGTCAAAAAAGGATGGACGAGTGTCCATGAAAAAAAAAAGAAAAGAAAAAAGAAGAGAAGAAGAAAAGAAATAAAGATAGCTCATACTCTTCATCTATCAAAAAGAGATGTGTCTCAAGGAGCAATAGTAGAATTAAAAGTACTATATTTCCACCTCTTTAAAAGCTTGATTCAGTTTTATGCCTTATCCCTCTCTAGATCCATTGTTTGACTTTACAACACATGACATACAAGTATGATACAGTTCTAAAGAGCCACATAAGCTTATAGATATAGGATACATGCTTTAATGCTAAAAGCCTTGGTGAGGACCCAGAAATACTACATATATAGTGATTTGAGAGTGCTATTAAGGGAGAAGGATATGCTATGAATTGTTTCCAAAATTCTTAAAACTAATTCTCCTGTTGACAGAGCTAAAGAAAAGAATGATCTATTCCACGCTGTTCTACTTTTCAACTACTCAAAGGTTTATGGTAGACACATTGAATTCCACAGTATATGATTAACTAGGGAAGGTGTTATTGTGGATATGTTCTTAAGTTATGTCTTAGTGAGTCTCTACTCTCTATGATGAATATTTTAAAACCAACCTTTTCTCAAGGACGAGTAAAAGCCTAAGTGTGGGGGTTTGTTGACGGTAGATAACGTCTACTTTTAACCGTCAACCTTCCTTGAAAATTGCAACAATATTGTAGAATAGGACGTTATTACTAATCATTTCCACGAGTTTTGATGAATTGTCTGTTTTCCAGGGAATTATCCAGAAAGTGCATAATTGAGGATTAAAGTGCATAAAAGCCACGAAACGTAACCACGATGGAAAATATCGCTAGAGGGATCAGGAAGGATCTAGAAGACACTAGAATAAAGTAGAGCACGAGCCCTTTTGGGGTGGAGCCGGCCAGCCCCACCAGCCAGGCCGGCCGGCCTCCCAGGGTGGCCCCCACCTGTCAGCCTCTGCGTACCTCTCCACCGCCTTTGAGGATGCATCTTGGCCCTACGTTAAGTCGGTTTGATCCTACAGTTGATGTTCATTCCACCAGGCTATATAAACGGAGCTAGACCCCCCTGGAAGAGAGCCAGATCAATGAAGAGCTGAAGAGCCAGAAACCCTAATTTCTATCTAGTAGATCTAGGCTAGCAATCAAGAAAGGCTAGTTCAATCAAGAACTAGTTCTTGTTTAGAGATTAGAGAGATAGAGTTGGAGAGTAGAGTTCTGGAGGAGTTTCGGCCTATCGGTGCTTCTTCGTCGTTGTATTCTTCGAGATCAACCTCCCTCGCCTGGAGTTTGCATTCTTGAGATCATTTGGTAGTCAACTTCTGGTTAAAATAAGTGTTTTGTTCATGTTATTCTTCTAGTTTGCAACTCTTATTGAGTACTTTGATCTAGATAGCTTCTTGATTGAAGTAGTATTCATAGCGTAGGCGTGGTGTTTGGGCTATGTTTACTTGTGAATGTCCCCTGATTTTCTAGATAATGGTAGCTCGCGAAGGTGACTTATAGCTTCGTTGAATCCTCTGTAGTCCACTTCCCGTCAATAGGTTTGGCAAGCAAAAGGTGCTTGGTAGGAGAGAACTCTGATTTCTACTCCTATCTTATTAAGTTGTCGCTCGTGATCATATGATATAAAACAACCACTTTCAAAGACCAGAACTAGATAATCCATATTGTTCTCCTTGTTCTCGCTATTTTCTAGCTTGATTGTGCATTGGGTTAAGTTTATAGACTTAGTCATCGTCACCTACTGTTCCTTTGGGTTCGATATTTAAAACCGGGTTTATCTTGGTGAAGTGCTACAACGGTATTGTATCTGTGCGCTTACGGATAATCTTATTTCTTGTGTGCATTTAATTAATACCAACATAACCCCTACTACGAACCGCCGCTAAGTAACACAACCCGATTTGACTGGACGTAGGGCCTCTCGTCCGAACCAGTATACTTCCCTGTGTCCTCTTAGTGAACCATCCGAGCATAAACGCGCATCTATAAATTTACTAGTTGGTGCTTTTACGAAATGCCGACATCCGGCGCCACGGGCGGGCGGCTCCTCCTCCTCGCTTGCTGGCGGAGTGGGTGGGGCAGGGCTTGCTCATCCAGCTGCGGCCCTACGCGGGGTGGCTCTTCGGCGGCAGATCGAGGGCAGTGGTGTCCCCTGGTGGTGCATTTAGGGCAGTGGCTTCCCTTGGCGGTGGATCGAGGGCGAGATGAAGCAACAGCGATGGCGCGCATATCCAGCTGTCGCCACCATCGGTGGCGGCCTATGGATGGGCTTGGTGGGCCCCTAGATGGGCTCAGCGGGCCTGTCCATGGGTTTTTTCTTTTTTTGTTTTCTTGTATGATTAACCAAGGCGGCATATGGACCACCATGGTAGTTCCATGATTTACGGTGACCTTTTGTTGGAGGCAGTTGGATTGCCCGCCTCCAAAAATCTTTTCCACCCGCCACGCAAAAGACTTCTGTACTAGTGAGATGGTATATTCCACTCTGGGTCCAACCCGTTCCACTCAACCCCCTATCCAAACACGGGTCTATCTGGGTCAAACCTGGGATAACCCGGCTTATCCCGCAAACCAAACACGAATGGGTCGATGTACTGTAACGTTGAAAGAGCAGGACTCATCTAGTCCAGTTTGTGAAGTTTGTGGTCACATGAATATTTTACTAGTATTCAATAGAGTGGCAATGTCCATAGCATGTGCCAACGTAATGTTGAGAAACAAATACTAAAAGAAATTTGCTATTTGTCTGTCAACTGTTTTTGTGGTTCTGGATCTGTCAGATTTTAAGCCATTCGATCTGCTTAGGATGCGTGCGGCTTCTTCATCATATCTCATCCGCTAATCGATCCAAAAACGGTGCATACAGAACCCAATAACCCGAAATCCGTGAGTCATAGAAAACCCCAAAATCCCACCTTTTTTCCAAGGACCATTCTGGTTTTTCCCCAATGCCTCCGTGTGACCTCGTCTCCTCTTCTCCATGCGAGGCCGCACAGGCGCTGGTTGGGCGCGGTCCTCTCCACCGCTTTTCTCCTGTGTCGCGTCGGACGTTGGTGGTATGCAGTCCTTGCCGGCCGTTCACTTGAGCCATGGCGGGTGCAGGGGGTGGGCGCTTTCCTCGCCGCTGCGCGCCCTCTACCGTGGCGGGCTGTGGATGGGGCGCAGTCATCGCTACCGCTTTCCTATTTCGGTGGCCGCATAAAAGCCCTAGTTTGGTTTTGGCTAATTGATGAAATCTAGGACTAACCCTATTGCTAAGTGTGTAGCATTAGAGAAAGAGGATGTCCAAGCCAAGTGGTGGAATAGTGATCAAGTTGATGGAAGTGATCAAAGATGATCAAGTGCCACCCTTAGAGATGAAGGAAGATGAGGAGCAAGATGGAATGCTAGAGGTAAAGGTATATGCTAGGGCATTTCCATTTTGCCGGCCATAGGTGAGTAGAGAAGTTGATGGTCGGATTTAGGATTGATAACCGTACTATCAAGAGGAGCGATGTCGCGCAATATCGGTTATCTAAGTGCCACTAGGTGAGCAATGACTTTGCATGTGCATTAGGGAACTAGTGAGCTAACAATCTCTTGCAAAATTCTTTTGAAAACGCTAACACACGTACACAAGTGGAGAGACACTTTTGTGTTGGCACATGAGGACAAGGGTTGATGGTGTTTGGGTATAAAACCCTCCCGCCGAACTTGCGAGGCGGGACTCGGAGGTTTTCTGACGATGAGTAGTCACTTAGAGGTGATCGGACGCTGTCCTAGAGGGGACCGGACGCGTCCGGTCAAGCTGTGGCGTCCGGCGTGTTTTCTAGGGTGACCGGACACTGGTGACCGGACTGTCTGGTGCCAAGTCCTGGTTGCGGTCGAGCTGAGCTGAGTTTGGACCGGACGCAGGGCGCGTCCGGTCAGTGGGCAGCGGACGCGTCCGGTCAAGAAATGACCTCTCTGGTAGCTCTCTGGTGGGCGACCGGACTCGCACTGTGCGAGCGTCCGGTGTAGCAGCGGACGTGTCCGGTCGATGTCTGACAGCGCGCGAGTCGGTTCGTGACGTTGGGCGTGAACGGTAAAATTCAAACGGCTAGTACACGTGGGCATTTATGTGCGACCGAACGCTGGACCGGACACGTCTGGTCGGTTCGTCTTCGCGTCCGGTCAGTTCACGAGGAACTGAGGTTTGAAGGCAACAGCTATGTGTTCTTATGAGCGCCTATATAAGTGAATTGGCCAGCTCTAGGGAGTCTCTCTTGACACTTTGACATACTTGACATCCCCTAGAGCTAAACAAACCATCTCCCTCACTTTGCATGCCTCTTGATTGATCTAGAGAGTGATTGGGAGAGCTTCTAGTGCATTTGCCTTGTGATTGAGTATCTAGTGGCACTAGTGAGCATTCTTGCTACGATTAAGCTTATTACTCTTGGTGGTTGCCACCACCTAGACGGTTGGAGCAGCGAGCCAGAGATGAGCAAGCTTGAAGATTGTTCTTGGCCACTCCGGAGGTGATTGTGAGGGGTTCTTGACCTTGTCCCCACGGAAGATCGCAAAAGATACTCTAGTGGAATGCTCGTGACTTGTGTTACCCTCATCTTGTGGTGATTCTTGCGGTGCCCGTTGGAGGCTTGGTGTGGTGCCAATTAGCCGCCGAATCCCAAGTGAGTGAGCCATCACAACGAGGAGTAGCGTGTTGGTAAGCACGTGAACCTCGGTAAAAAATCCGGTGTTCATTTGGGATTGATCCATCGAGATCATATTTGGATTTCATTTGATTGATTGGATCATCACCTTGGTTTCTCATTTTTGATCGAGAAGGTGATTGGCATTACATCCCGAAGGCACGGTATGCTTCCCTTGGTTCCTACCTTGCGATTACATTTGTGCAAAGTAGCTTCTGGGTTGTGTAGTGTAGTTTGATTGATTAAGGTTATCTATCTTAGTGTGCCTAGTGTATTAGGATTGCTAGAATTGGATAAGTTGGCTTGCAACCTCCTCTAGGCTAGCACAACACTTGCTTCGCCATTTGTTTTACTAACTAGTTTGTTTAGTGCTTTGTAGAAATTTTATTAGGCTATTCACCCCCTCTAGCTATTTAGGACCTTTCAAGTGGTATCTGAGCCGAGGTCACCGTTGATTAAGGCTTAACATCCTCCGGTGTTAAAATGGCTCAAATCAATCATATCAACCATGTGGGGAAGCCACCGCACTTCGATGGTACCGGTTATGATCATTGGGAGAGAAAGATGTGTGCATACTTGAAATCATTGAATGGGAAGGTTTGGGAGGTAGTGGACAAGAACTTTGCCGTGATTGATCCAACCGACCCAACCGCAAGAGAAGAAGAAAAGCTCCAATTTAATGACATTGCAATCAACACATTCTATGAAGCCTTGAAAGCAAAGGTGTTCGAGCAAATCAAGGATTTGAAGAGAGCTCATGATGTGTGGACTAGGTTGGAGGAAACATATGAGGGCACACAAGCCATGAAGAGTGCCAAGGTATACATTCTCAAGGACAAGCTCTCAAGTTTCAAGATGCAAGATGATGAGAGTGCCGGAGATGTTCCACTGCCTCCAAGTGATTGTCAATGACTTAAAGAATTTGGGTGAGAAGGTGGAGAATGTGGACTTCTCTCACAAGTTCCTAAGAAGCTTACCATCAAGATTTGAGTTCTTAGTCACAATATTGGTAAGAGAAGGGTTGGACACCAAGACCCCTAACCAAGTACTAGGTGAGGTGATCACACATGACACCTACCGTGTGGAACGGGAAGGGGGCTCTCAAGAGGAAGAGAAGAAGAAGAAGACCATGGCATTCAAGGCCACCTCCTCCAAGTGCAAGGGCAAGAGCAAGAAGCAAAGCTCAAGTGAAGATGAAGCTTGCACAAGCTCAAGTGAGGTGGATGATGAAGCAATGGCTCTCTTAGTGCGCAAATTTGGCAAATTTATAAAGAAGAAGGGCTATGGTGCAAGAAAGAGAAGAGATGCCACCAAGGCCAAGAGATGCTTTAGGTGCAAGAGCAAAGATCACTTCATTGCTGATTGTCCATTCAATAGTGATGATGATAGTGATGAAGATGACAAGAAGAAGAAAGACAAGAAAGAAAAGAAGGACAAGAAGAAAAAGAAGGAGAAGAAGCTTGAGTACAAGAAGAAAAAGAAGGGGCAATCATATTGTGTTACATAGGATAGTGATGCCTCAAGTGATAGTGATGATGAGAGTGAAGATGACAAGAAATCCAAGAAGAAGTTACTTGCTAGTCTTGCCATCTCCAACAAGACTTCACTCTTCGATGCTCCATCGACATGCTTAATGGCTAAGTCATCCAAGGTACAATCCGATGATGAGAGCGATAGTGGGAGTGATGATGATGAGGAGTACCCAAAGGAGGACCTCATTAGCATGCTACAAGATGCTCACTCTTATATTGAGGAGAAGAGGAAGGAGTGCAAAGAGTTGCGCAAGAGCAAAAAAGCTCTTGAGCAATCCTTTGATGAGCTCAATGCTACTCATGAGAGGCTCATAGAAGCCCATGAGAAGCTTAAGAAGGCTCACACTAAGCTTGAAAAGACTCACTCCTCCCTCCTTGATCAAGCTAAGATTGAGGATATTGTAGACACATGCAACGTAGGAGTAACATGTGATATTCTTGATGAAACATTCTATACTCCTATTGTTGTTGGTCCCACTAACCCCTCTTGTAGCTCAAGCAATGTTATATCTACTATTAGTTATGGTTTCACTTGTGATGCCTCACTTATGGTGGAGAATGAGACCCTCAAGAGAGAGGTGAATGAGCTCACTCATGCCTTAGGCAAGGCCTATGGTGGAGATGCCCACTTGCTAAAGTGCTTGGGTAGCCAAAGGTTCTCCCTTAACAAAGAGGGATTGGGCTATACCCCCAAGAATGGCAAGGCGGCCTTTGTCACTCACAAGACTAGTTTTGTGAAGGGTAATAGACGTTTTTGCTTTAGTTGCAAGCAAGTGGAGCATGTAGAGCAATATTGCAAGAACAAGAAGAATGCTAACATATCCTCTATTAAGTTTAATTCTTGTTATTTGCTTACCAAGGGTGCTAATGGTGTGAAGGCTAAGTTTATTGGTGCTCCCATTGTTGGCCCAAAGAAGAAGGCAATTTGGGTGCCCAAAAGCTTAGTGACTAACCTTGGAGGACCCAAGCAAGTTTGGGTACCTAAGAAGAATTGATTTGCTTTTGTAGGTCAATTACAAAGCCGGAGGAAGGCATTGGGTACTTGATAGTGGGTGCACTCAACATATGACCGGGGATTCTAGAATGTTCAAATCAATCTCATCAAGTGGCAATGGTGTTGATAGTATCACTTTTAGTGACAATGGCAAAGGCAAAGTGAAAGGCTTGAGAAAAATTGCAATTACAAATGATATGTCCATCTCTAATGTGTTGCTAGTGGAATCTCTTAACTTCAATCTCTTGTCCGTGGCTCAATTATGTGATCTTGGATTCAAATGCATATTTGGTGTTGATGATGTTGAGATAGTTAGTGTTGATGGAAGCAACTTGATATTCAAAGGCTTTAGATATGAGAATCTCTATCTAGTGGACTTCAATGCTAGTGAAGCTCAATTGACAACATGTTTGTTCTCTAAATCAAGCATGGGTTGGCTATGGCATAGAAGACTTGGACATGTTGGCATGAAGCAACTCAACCGGCTAATCAAGCATGATCTAGTTAGAGGGTTGAAGGATGTGGTGTTTGAAAAAGACAAGCTATGTAGTTCATGTCAAATGGGAAAATAAGTTGGCAACACTCATCCCAACAAGAGCATGATGAGCACAAGCAAGGCATTTGAGTTGTTGCATATGGATCTATTTGGCCCAACCAAGTATGAGAGCATTGGTGGAAACAAATATGGATTTGTGATAGTGGATAACTATACAAGATATACTTGGGTGTTCTTTCTTATTGACAAGAGTGAAGTGTTTGATACATTCAAGATATTTATCAAGAGAAGTCAAAATGAATTTGAAATATCTATCAAAAAAGTGAGAAGTGATAATGGTATTGAGTTCAAGAACACAAGAATTGAAGAGCTATGTGATGACTTTGGAATTAAGCATCAATTCTTGGCCAAGTATACACCTCAATCCAATGGGCTAGTTGAAAGGAAGAATAGAACTTTGATTGACATGGCAAGATCAATGTTGAGTGAATACAATATGGATCATTCATTTTGGGTCGAAACAATCAACACCGCCAACTATTGTTCAAATAGGCTCTATTGTCATAGGCTATTGGAGAAGACACCTTATGAGTTGTTGAATGGAAGAAAGTCCAACATTGCATATTTTAGAGTATTTGGATGCAAATGCTACATTCTCAAGAAGGGCACTCGATTGAGCAAGTTTGAGAAGAAGTGTGATGAAGGATTCCTACTTGGTTACTCCACCACAAGCAAAGCATATAGAGTTTGGAATCTCACTCATGGTATAGTTGAAGAGGTGCATGATGTGGAATTCGATGAAACCAAAGGGTTCAAGATGGGGAAGGTTGATAACACTCTCTTCACCAAGAAAATTGGCAAAGACTTGTTTGTGTTGCAAATCTATGTGGATGACATTATCTTTGGATCAACCAATCAAGACTTTTGTGAAGAGTTTGGAGAAATGATGGCTATAGAATTTGAGATGTCTATGATTGGAGAGCTTAGCTACTTCCTTGGTCTACAAATCAAGCAATTGAAGAAAGGCACATTTGTGAGTCAAAGCAAGTATATCAAGGACATGTTGAAGAAGTTTGGAATGGAAGAAGCCAAGTCAATTAGGACACCAATGGGAACAAATGGTCATCTTGACTTGGATACAAGTGGCAACATGGTAGATCAAAAGTTATATCGGTCCATGATTGAAAGCCTACTCTATGTGACCGCTTCTAGGCCGGATGTCATATTTAGTGTGTGCATGTGTGCAAGGTTTCAAGCTTCACCAAGAGAAAGTCATTTGAAAGCAACTAAGAGAATATTGAGATATCTTAAGCACACACCAAATGTTAGATTGTGGTATCCCAAGGGGTCAAACTTTAAGTTGATTGGATATTCGGACTCCGACTATGCGGGATGCAAGGTGGATAGAAAGAGCACTAGTGGAACATGCCAATTGCTAGGAAGGTCACTTGTCTCATGGTTATCCAAAAAGCAAAATAGTGTTGCACTCTCTACCGCCGAAGCCAAATACATTAGTGCGGATAGTTGTTGTGCTCAATTACTATGGATGAAGGCCACATTAAAGGATTTTGGAATCAAGTTTGGACAAGTGCCATTTCTATGTGACAATGAAAGTGCCGTGAAGATCACCACCAATCCGGTTCAACATTCAAGGATAAAGCACATTGACATAAGGCATCACTTTATTAGAGATCACCAAGCAAAGGGAGATATTTCTATTGAGAGTGTTGGCACCGATGATCAACTTGTCGATATCTTTACCAAGCCACTTGATGAGAAGAGATTTTGCACATTGAGAAATGAATTGAACATCCTTGACTTCTCCAACATGAGATGAATGCACTCCCAACTATATGACATGCCTCTCCTTCAACTATTGCAAAGGTGAAATTGTTTGGCATGATGCATTCATATTTAATAAGGACATAATTAGAGCATATAGACATTTCTTCTAGTGATATCTCTTGCTTATTAGGCTCATTCATGAAAACAAAGTGATTTTGAGTACATATGATGCCACTATTGCTTCTATGTCTTATATGATCTAGTGGCTAAATATGACTTGTTCATGAGAATGTGACCCTAGTGTTTGATCTAGTTAAATGAGCAAGAAAGGATCTAGTTCAACATTGATAAGATAACCATTGAAAGATGTGTGAAGAAGCTTGTCATTGGTTCAAACCAAGCTAGATTACTTATGAGAGTTTACTAGTTTGAACCACAAGAGAAGGAAGTTTATGGAAACAAATGATCCTCAACTTTAAGTGATTATCTCTCTACTCCAAGCTCCCTCCATGATTTCAAGTCTACACCACGCATGATCATATACCTTTGTGGTCATTGATGACAAAGGGGGAGAGAATACAAAGATAGCATGCATCAAGGGGGAGAGTAGATAAAAATTGAAGAATTGAAGAATGTAAAGGGATCAAAATTTTGAAGCACACAAGTAGGGGGAGCAAGCTCATGAACACAATTGATTGCATTTGAATGTGCATATTCATATGATTGCTTGCATTGCAACTAGAATTTGTTTATCTCATAAGGGATATCTCTCTTGCTTGTGTGGTTCTTGCTAGTATAGAACTTGATTGATGGATTGATTACTAGCATGCATAGGCTCTAGCTAGAAGTAGCATTTTTTTGGTGCCTTCCAAGTGGTATCTAGAAACCGTGATTTTAATGTTGATTTTACGGGGGTTTCTAGCTATTTGACATTTTCTAGCTAGGTTTGGTGCTAAGGATGGTTCATGATGTGCACTCCGATGGTATCACGCTTCAAAGGTCCATTCTATACACCTTAGCATCAATTTGGTAGAAATGACTCTCTCAAAACTGATTTATCCATCATGTGTGTAAAGCTTCTAATCCAAACTCTTAGCACACATGTAGGGGGAGCCATAGCTACTGAATAGATTTTACATGGCTTGTCCAATTCTTTTCAAAGCTCAAATTGTTTGGACAAGTGGTGTAAAGACAAAATTGAATTTAATCCCTATCTCTATGGAGGTTGTCATCAATTACCAAAAAAGGGGAGATTGAAAGCCCTAGTTTAGTTTTGGCTAATTGATGAAACCTAGGACTAACCCTATTGCTAAGTGTGTAGCATTAGAGAAAGAGGATGTCCAAGCCAAGTGGTGGAATAATGATCAAGTTGATGGAAGTGATCAAAGATGATCAAGTGCCACCCTTGGAGATGAAGGAAGATGAGGAGCAAGATGGAATGCTAGAGGCAAAGGTATATGCTAGGGCATTTCCATTTTGCCGGCCATAGGTGAGTAGAGAAGTTGATGGTCGGATTTAGGATTGATAACCGTACTATCAAGAGGGGCGATGTCGCGCAATATCGGTTATCTAAGTGCCACTAGGTGAGCAATGACTTTGCATGTGCATTAGGGAACTAGTGAGCTAACAATCTCTTGCAAAATTCTTTTGAAAACGCTAACACACGTACACAAGTGGAGAGACACTTTTGTGTTGGCACATGAGGACAAGGGTTGATGGTGTTTGGGTATAAAACCCTCCCGCTGAACTTGCGAGGCGGGACTCGGAGGTTTTCGGACGATGAGTAGTCACTCAGAGGTGACCAGACGCTGTCCTGGAGGGGACCGGACGCGTCCGGTCAAGCTGTGGCGTCCGGCGTGTTTTCTAGGGTGACCGGACGCTGGTGACCGGACTGTCCGGTGCCAAGTCCTGGTTGCGGTCGAGCTGAGCTGAGTGTGGACCGGACGCAGGGCGCGTCCGGTCAGTGGGCAGCGGACGCGTCCAGTCAAGAAATGACCTCTCTGTTAGCTCTCTGGTGGGCGACCGGACTCGCACTGTGCGAGCGTCCGGTGTAGCAGCGGACGTGTCCGGTCGATGTCGGCAAATAAGCCGAGTGGGTTCGTGACATTGGGCGCGAACGGTAAAATTCAAACGGCTAGTACACGTGGGCGTTTATGTGCGACCGGACGCTGGACCGGACGCGTCCGGTCGGTTCATCTTGCGCGTCCGGTCAGTTCGTAGGAACTGAGGTTTGAAGGCAACGGCTATGTGTTCTTGTGGGCGCCTATATAAGTGAATTGGCCGGCTCTAGGGAGTCTCTCTTGACACTTTGACATACTTGACATCCCCTAGAGCTAAGCAAACCATCTCCCTCGCTTTGCATGCCTCTTGATTGATCTAGAGAGTGATTGGGAAAGCTTCTAGTGCATTTGCCTTGTGATTGAGCATCTAGTGGCACTAGTGAGCGTTCTTGCTACGATTAAGCTTATTACTCTTGGTGGTTGGCACCACCTAGACGGTTGGAGTAGTGAGCCGGAGTTGAGCAAGCTTGAAGATTGTTCTTGGCCACTCCGGAGGTGATTGTGAGGGGTTCTTGACCTTGTCCCCACGGGAGATCGCAAAAGGTACTCTAGTGGAATGCTCGTGACTTGTATTGCCCTCATCTTGTGGTGATTCTTGCGGTGCCCGTTGGAGGCTTGGTGTGGTGCCAATTAGCCGCCGAATCTCAAGTGAGTGAGCCGTCACAACAAGGAGTAGCGTGTTGGTAAGCACGTGAACCTCGGTAAAAAATCTGGTGTTCATTTAGGATTGATCCATCGAGATCATATTTGGATTTCATTTGATTGATTGGATCATCACCTTGGTTTCTCATTGTTGATCGAGAAGGTGATTGGCATTACATCCCGAAGGCACGGTATACATCCCTTGGTTCCTACCTTGCGATTACATTTGTGCAAAGTAGCTTCTAGGTTGTGTAGTGTAGTTTGATTGATTAAGGTCATCTATCTTAGTGTGCCTAGTGTATTAGGATTGCTAGAATTGGATAGGTTGGCTTGCAACCCCGTCTAGGCTAGCGCAACACTTGCTTCGCCATTTATTTTACTAACCGGTTTGTTTAGTGCTTTGTAGAAATTTTATTAGGCTATTCACCCCCCTCTAGCCATTTAAGACCTTTCACCGCAGATAGAGGAGTTGTTGCTGTTGCTGATTGAAGGATATGTCATTATTCTTTCATAAGTTTCTTGTTCCTGTATTTTTCTGTTGTTGATTTGAGAAGCTATTGCCGTTGTGCGTGCTGCCTTTGCTTAATTGGGCACCGATGTGGGTGGCGAGGGTGCGGTGACAGCTCGTCGATGCGGCTACGGCGTATACGAGTGCGGCCGACGTCGAGGCGGGGGAGCAAGACCTTGGTGAGGAGCTCAACCGGGATGGATTCCATTGGGTTTGAGTTGAGTTGGCTGTCTGTGTTTGAGATTGTAGCTTTCCCTTCTCTGGGATGGATTGAAGCAGCACTCTGAGGGTCTGAGGTGCTACAGTTGTCTATTTTTTGTGCGTGCTATATGGATCGGGAACCCTCTTTTTGCAGCAGATATTTGTTCTATGTTTCTGATTCCAATAATCGCATGTTAGTTTAACCTTTCGAGTTCTGAAAGCTTTTGATTCTTTACGTGTTTGGTAGACCCTTTTAAATCGAAAGCACACAAACACACACTCAGGTGCTATGGTCTTTGCCATTTTGTTTCTATTGCACTTGTAGTTGTAGCTGATTAGGTGTAGTCATTGTCTTGCGTCATCGGGAGGTATCTGTCCAGTTAAGTTTTGATGAGTTTCCTGGGACGGATCAGGGCACATGTAGTGTGGCGATATAGCTGTTTCAATAGCGTAGTTGCCAAACTTTTTGTGTGTGCTATATGGATCAGGAACATTTTGCAATGGCACATACTTAAGTTTGGCCCACAGCTGATTTTTTGTAAAATACAAAAGTAATTGTGAATAGTCAACGTTTCTTAAAACATGTAGTTGTTGCTGATTTTTTTAGAGTTCTTTGTGCGTGTCTCTTTTTTTCTCTCTTTTGTGGGAGTTTTTTTCTGATTGTTTTTGCTTGTTTATTTTTCTGGTTTTTTATGTGTGTCTGTGTCTATCACACTCACATACACAGAGAGAGAGGATGTGTTTTTCTGTGTGAGTGTTAGTGTGAGTGTGTGTTTTTATGTGTACTGAGTTTGTTTTGGTGTGTCTTTAGTTATTTGTCTCGATTGTTAGATATTTAATTCTTTGTTTATCTTTTGGGGTGTGTGTGCGCGCTTTGTGAATATTTCTCTTTGTTTTTTGTTTGTTTGAGAAATTTTCAGTTTTAGTTTTTTCTTTTAGTTCTTTGTGTATTCAAGCGATGCGTGTTTGTGTTTGTTCAGATGTGTGTGTTTGTCTGTGTGTGTGTGTGTGTTCAGGCATATGTTTTTGTGTCTGTGTGCGCGCCTGCGTATGTGTTTAGGTTTTTGACAGTTGTTTTTGGTGCAGCAACTTTGTGTGTGTGTCTCTCTCCTTGTGTCTCTCTGTTCGTGTTTTTGTCTGTTTTGTGTTTCTCTGTCTTTTGTTCATGTTTCTCTCTATATATGTGTTTCCCTGTGCGTGTTTGTGTTTCTGTGTGTGTTTCTATCTTTGTTTTCCTTTTTTTTGGGCTGCTGTTTTGTATGGGTGTGTGTGTGGGCCTTTTTCTTTTTTAGTTTAGTTGTTTGTACATTTGTTTGCTAGCTTTAGGATCTATGTGTGAGTATGACTAGGTTTATGGAATAAACCTTGATTTATTCCATTTGGACAGGTTACTCAAGACTGCAGGTCAGATTTTTCACTAAGCTAGTTGGAAGTCCATACTATGTTGCTCCTGAGGTACCACACAAACGGTATGGACCCGAGAGAGGTTGTGTGGTCAGCTGGAGTTGATACTCTATGTTTTGCTTAGTGGGGTGCCACCTTTTTGGACAGGTTACTTCTTTTTCTCAGGTGTTATATTCAGCCATTCAAGGCAACTATATTTCTAAATTGCTACTCAGCATGACTTGTTTTACCAGAGACACAACAAGTTATATATTTGACGCTATCCTAAAGGGGCAGATTGATTTTTGACTCAGATCCATGGCCTAAGATATTTTAAAGTGCAAAAAATATCAAAAGTTTAGAATTTCTAAAAGCCCATGAAGTACTATGTAAGTATATCTTAAATCTTGCCAACATGTTTAGGAAATTCAGTAGCTGTTGTCTTGCTGTTAGTTCTGTTTTGCAGTATAGGTTGTGCTCCTCAAATTGTTTTAGAAATCACCAAATTCATTGTTATTTACTTGCAAAACTGAAATATACACTTGCTAGGTCATCCTTGGATCTCTGAAAATGAAGGGGCCACTGATCAGGCTCTTGATCCTAATGTTCTCTCTCGGCTGTTGTCCTGTTGTTTTCTTCTATCAATGAGTACTTAGATAGATGAAAATACATGCAGTTAAGTCTGTACTATTTTGTTCAATATGCATGCTTTACATAGATGAAGATATATATGGCTACTACTTGATAATTCAATAATCTGTGCCATCTTGTTGTCAACATATGTATCTGTTTGTTGTAGCTTTTGATTTTCCTGTTTTTGTCCTACTGTTGTATTCTTACGCTGCAGTTTTGGTTATCTTATGCTTACACTTCCATTTGGTTATCCTCTGCATATGCAGATCTTCGTCAAGACCCTCACCTGCAAGACCATCACCCTCAAGATGTAGTCTTTAGACACCATCGACAACATCAAGGCTAAGATCTAGGACAAGGAGGGCATCCCCTAGACTAGCAGCGCCTCATCTTCACCGGCAAGCAGTTGGAGGATGGCCACACCCTTGGTGGAACAGCAGCAGTAGCAGGGAAAGGCACGTGGGCAAATAGCAGCTGCAGGATGGATCCTTTTTTCCTAATGCTAACGGGTTCTCTTTTTACTAGTGTTGTGGAAATGTGACAGATTTTTGTGTTGCAAATCTATCAGTTTTACAATACTGACGTGTGAGGTATCTATTTGTCAAAAATTTGACAGATTTGAGGATGTTAAATCTGTCAACAGATGTCTAGATAGTCCCTATATATATATATATATATATATATATATATATATATATATATATATATATATATATATATATATGTGGAAATTATTTCGTACTCCTAGGGAGTAGTTACTCCCATGTGTATATCTTTAGATTTAGAGCATATATGACCCGAACGAAGTGTATGTACATAAAGTATATGATTATACTAGACCATCTATGGTAGTATATATGTCAAGTATGTATACATACATAGAGTATATGGTTATACTAATTTTATATACTACATGAAGTGGCATTTTCGTAATATATTAAAAAGTATGGGTTTTTTTAAAATTTTTTTATATAGAAAGATTTGAATTATATTAGTATGAGTATATAAACATACTCAAAGTGATAAACAAGTATGAACACATACGCAATATGTTTTTAAAGATGGGAGTAACTACCGACGGGAGTATGGAAAATGCACCCTATATATATATATATATATATATATATATATATATATATATATATATATATATATATATGGAAATTGTTTCCTACTTGTCGGGGACCAAAATAAGGGCCCTCCAAACAGTTAGGCCCAACAAACGCAAAGCTAGACTACATGGTAACTAAGCATGGCTGGCCCTAGCACGCCGCCAGCCGATCTCGGCCAAGCCCCCCCTTAGCTTGGGCCCACGATGGCACTAACTTTCCACCCCGTCCCGAGCCCCCCCTACGCCGAGGCCTCGGGACGGGCGCTTGCCGTCCGTCCGAGCCCCCTGGCTGAGGCCTCGGACGGGCGCTTGCCTTCCGTCTCGTCCCAGCCCCCCGGCTGTGGCCTCGGACAGGCGCTAACATCCGTCTCGCCCTACCCTCTTCGGGGACGCTTGGACGAGCTCCGCCTCCCGACCCGTCCGAGCCCCACGTGCTGGGGCCTCGGGCCAGGCGCACTCCCTCCCTCAGTCAAGCTTGACCCGTCCTTGACGTATATCCACCGCCTGCCTTCCCACAGTGCCTGTCGGTTCGCCAGGGGGGATGGAGCCGTCCGTCACAACCCTACGCCCGCGTTCATGATTCGCTACCCCTACAAGTGACGGCCATGCCGCGCCACCGTAGGGCGCCATGATGACTAACCTCTATGACAGGTCCCGTCCCCGAAGTCCTAATACAACGTGCGCGCGCCCCGAAGCGCCTGGCGCTGACCTTTGTAATGAGGCCGGGTCTTTCGATCCCCGCCACCGTACACCCGGTATCCGAGCCCGGAAGGCGGAGATGGCTTCCATGCAGTGTATCTGCGCCCGCCACGCCGTATACGACAACGGCGCCACGGCCCTCGGAGCTTCGGACCGGGATGAGTCAAAGCTACTGATAGCCACGGCGCCCGGACACGTTCACCATGACTTCCCCCGTTGCCGGGATCGGGAGCCGACTCCACGTAACGGCGCCCGCAATCGGGCAAGACGGGGCGCCGATGTAAGACAAGGCCGCCGCCCACACCGGGGCCTCGAAACAAGGCAAGAGGAGAAGCTCCGAGGCCTCGGCCGGAAGGGCGGCGCCCACCACCATTTCACCTATTCGTACACATCACTAAAAGCCCGTTCCTCCCCTTGCGGCTATAAAAGGGGAGGACGGGGGTCCTTCCAAGGGCAAGTGAACAAGTCTATAGGCAAACCGGTTGGTCTAGACATAGGTCAATCGGACTACGTGCGAGTCTAGCAATCTCCTTAGCACACGGGCTCATACACTCATCTTCACGAGACTTGGGACCAGCTCCCTCTCTCCACACCTTGTACACCCCTACCTACAAGCACCTTGGTGCAAGATAATACAAGACTCCCTTGTGTCCATCTCGCACACCATCCGGGGTTGGGAGCACGCACGCAAATTTACTCGTTGGTACTAGGACCGCCAGTTTTAGCACCGACAGTTGGCGCGCCAGGTAGGGGAGAAGAGCGTGTTTCGCCTCCTTTCCCGCCAAAACCTCCGGATGGCCAGCCAGACGTGACGACGCTTGGGCGATTTCTCAGCCCCAACTCCTCTCTACTCCAGCCCCTGGGCCGGGGACCCCGATCCGGTTCGGTGAGCTTGAGTTCGTGTCGGCCCGGAGTCCAAGACGACATGGAACTCCTCCCGGCCGGAGTTCGGGGCCTTCCAACGAGTCCCCCTAGACCCAACACCGCCTCAGCCGGCGGGAGGCGCCACGGCGCTCGCCCCATACGCTCGATGGGCGCACCACGCCGGGCGGTGCGGAGATCTAGCGGCGGCGGCTGGGCGACCACCCGTGGGGGGGGCGCCGACCACCGTTGCCACCACGCCCGGCCATTTGGCATGGCCCAACGCCGCTGCCACGCACACAGCGTTGGTCTCCACCGCCATGGGAGCCCGTAGGAGGCGTCCCCCGCCGGCGGCAGCGCTCCACGGCACCCCGACGCGGGACACCCCGACGGATCCATCTATGCCTATGAGGAGTACCTAATCGGGCAGGAGGAGCAGCGACGCTACTCCGGCACGCTACACCCACCCGATCCGCGCTGCCTCGAGGATACAGGAGCGCAGGGGTTCATCCCGGCACGCCTTCGCTTTCGGCTACCCGACTCCGACTCCCCGGACGACATGTACGATCCAACTCGTGAATGCTTTCACGTGGAGATCGGGTGAACTTCGGCGTAAGCGGCAACGGCAATGACGACGGGGCGACCAGGGCCGTGATCCCGACCCGCTGCAGAGGCGGCCGGCCCAGGCGCAACACCGAGACCCTAGCGCGTCTCGGCCTCCGGGCCGGGCCCACGCACTCCGGTGCGTCACGGGCCTCCGGGACCGGGGCGAACTGCCGGCTACCCCTCGGGAGGCCACGACGCCCCGCTTATCGAGCGGATTCGGGAGCTTGGGGCAGGCTCGGCGTGGACCGTCGCTATTCTGACAAGAGATAGAAGCGTCTGGCGTGCCCACCAGGCGGCGCGCAATCCTAGCCCTGCTGCTCGTCAAGACGCGCGTGACGTCAACAGAAGGATTGTCAACGATGAGGGTGGAGAGCGTCCCCCCATCTTCGCACGTGCGAGTCATAACGTCGCGGCGGCTGCCCTCCTCGTCCGGGCGATGCCAGAACCATCCACCCCGGAGGGGCGACGGATTCGAGATGATCTGCGAGACTATCTCGAGATCGCCGCTGTCCAAAGAACCTGAAAGCTCGGCCTCCCGACGCCGGGCACCGAGGGACGAGGAGGACGGAGAGCGCCAGCGCCCCGCGAAGCCACGGTCCATCGGGACCCATCGCGAGGTCGATCCGCGAGCGTCTTCAGGACAACCGCGGCAGCATCGACGATGGTGACGCATGCAACGTCATCAACAACTCCGCGAAGGAAGCCGGAGCACGGGGCCGGGCACGACCGCCAGCCACGCAGAGGTGGCAGGCGCGATAAGCGAATGAGGACCGTGATGATGCCGATCCCCGGGACCCGCGCCTTCAGCCGGGAGATCCGCGCACGGTTCCCTTTCCGGTTCCGACAGCCGGCCAACCTTGCCAAAACACTCGGGAGAAAACGAACCCCGAGGTTTGGCTCAACGACTATCGCCTGGCATGCCAGCTTCGGCGGCGCGGACGATGACCGGCTTATCATCCGCAACCTCCCGCTTCACTTGGGTGATTCGGCGCGCGCTTGGCTGGAGCATCTTCCCGCCCACACGATCCGCGACTGGTCCGAACTAGTCAGGGTTTTTGTGGGGAATTTCCAGGGCACGTACGTGCGCCTGGGGAACTCGTGGGATCTCCGCAGCTGCCGCCAGAAGCCCGACGAGACGCTACGAGACTTCATCAGGCGCTTCTCGAAAAAATGCACGGAGCTGCCCAACGTGGCCGGCACCGCCATCATCAGCGCGTTCCTTGACGGCACGACCTGCAAGGAGCTCGTCCATGAGTTGGGACGGAAGATGCCAACCACCGCCAACGAGCTGTTCGAAGTGGCGACGAACTTCGCCTCCGGCGAAGAGGCGGTGGGGGCGATTTTCCGCAACCACAACGCAACAAAGGGAAGCGGAAGGAAGACGATGCCAAGGGGGAGGCACCCCGCAACCCCAGGAAGAACAAGAAGAACAAGTGCAAAGCGAAGAAGGGCAAAAGGGAGGCGGAATCCGAAGACGACATCGTCGCCGCGGCCGACCGCAAGGCCCCCCCCCCGGGGCCCAGGGGCCGGGGCTTTCGACGACATGCTCAAAAAGTCCTGCCCTTTCCACAAATTCCCCCGTCAAGCACACTATGGGGAGTGCGACTTGGCCTGTCGCTTCTATCAGAAGCTTCCCCCGCCTGAGGACAAGAAGAAGAAGGAGGGGGAAAACAAAGGCGAGGAGTTCCCTGAGGTCCATGACGTATTCATGGTCATCGGGGGACTGCCGGCGAACCTCACCCCGCGCCAGATCAAGTGCGAACGTCGAGAGATATTCTCGGTACACCCCACCACTCCGCAGTACCTGCCGTGGTCCGCCGACGCCATCACCTTCAGCATCGACGACCACCCGCTCTACGTGCCGAAGCCAGGGCGGTACCCGCTCGTGGTCGACCCCATCGTCGGCAACGTGCGGCTCACCAAGGTGCTGATGGATGGCGGAAGTGCCCTTAACATCCTCTACTCTGCAAAACCCTCGGCTTGTTGGGGATAGAGCGCTCACGGCTTCGGCCCAGCAGCTCTCCCTTCGGGGCATAGTGCCGGTAACGCGCCTGGCCCCCTCGGGCTGATCGACCTCCGGTGCCTTTTTGGGACGCCGTCGAACTTTCGCAAGGAGGTCATCACCTTCGACGTGGTTGACTTTCGAGGAACCTATCACGGAATCCTCGGACGACCAGCGTATCTGGTTCATGGCCGTCCCCAACTACACTTACTTTCTCCTCAAGATGCCGGGCCCCAATGGCGTCATCACCGTCGGCTCCTCCTCCTACGAGCACGCGTTCAACTGCGACGTCGAGGCGGCAGTCGAGCACGCCGAGGCCGCGTGGCGATCTCCGAGGCCCTCGACACCAAAGCGTCACGCCGGCGCATTCGAGCCGTCCGACGGAGTGAAGGAGGTCCCGCTGGACCCCGCCTCTCCATCCGGCAAGGCGGTGAAGATCTGCGCCTCCCTCGACCCGAAATAGGAAGGCGTGCTCGTCGACTTCCTCCGCGCAAATGTTGACATCTTTGCGTGGAGTCCCTCGGACATGCCGGCATTCCGAGGGAAGTCGCCGAGCACTCCCTTGACATCCGGGCCGGGTCCAAGCCGGGAAGAAATAGCGTCTGCGCCGATTTGATGAGGAGAAGCGCAGGGGCCATTGGCGAGGAGGTGAACAGGGCTTTTGGCGGCCGGGTTCATCAAGGAGGTGTTCCACCCCGAGTGGTTATCTAATCCTCTGTCTTGGTTAGGAAAAAGAGTGGGAAATGGAGGATGTGTATAGATTATACTAGTCTAAATAAAGCATGTCCGAAAGTCCTTTTCCCTTACCACGTATCAATCGATAGTCGACTCCACTTCGGGTGTGAACTCTTATCTTTCCTTGATGCCTATTCCGGCTACCACCAAATCAAGATGAAGGAGTCCGACCAGCTCGCGACTTCCTTCATCACCCCTTTCGGTATGTACCGCTACGTGACGATGCCCTTCGGGCTCGGGGAACGCAGGGCCACGATCAGCGGTGCATGCTTGGGTGTTTTCGGTGACCACATCGGCGAAACCGTAGAGGCCTACGTCGACGACATCGTGGTCAAGACCAAGGAGGCCGACGACCTCATTTCTGACCTTGAGGTCGCTTTTCAGTGTCTCAAGGCCAAGAGCGTCAAGCTCAACCCCGAGAAGTGCGTCTTGGGGTCCCCCGAGGCATGCTCCTCGGGTTCATCGCCTCAAGCGCGGCATCGAGCCCAACCCGGAGAAGGTAATCATGTAACGAGCATGGGGCCGATCAAGGACCTGAAGGGCGTGCGCCGAGTCATGGGTCGCCTCGGGCGTCTCTGAGCCGCTTCATCTCACGGCTCGGCGAGAAGGGCCTGCCCCAGATCGCCTCCCCGAGAAAGTCCGGCGCTTCTCCTGGACCCCGAGGCCCGTGAGGCCCTCGACAAGCTCAAAGCCGCCCTCACCAGCGCCCCGATCCTCGTCCCGCCCGGCCGAAGGAGAGCCCCCCTCCCATGCGTTGCCGCAACGACGCAGGTGGGTCAGTGCGGCCATCGTCGCCGAGAGGCGTGAGGAGGGCCGCACCCCCGCCGGTCCGAGGCCAGTCTACTTCATCGGCCGAGGTGTTGTCCGAGACCAAGATCCGCTACCCGCAGATCCAAAAACTGCTCTACGCGGTGGTCCTGACCCGGCGCAAGCTCCGGCACTACTTCAACGCCCACCCCGTGACGGTGGTCTCCTCCTTCCCGTTGGGGGAGATCCTCCAAAATCGGGAAGTCTCGGGGCGGGTCGCCAAGTGGTCCGTTGAGCACATGGGAGAAACCCTCTCCTACGCGCCAAGGAAGGCCATCAAATCTCAAGTCTTGGCTGACTTCCTCGCCGAGTGGACCGATACTCAGCTACCGCCGCCCCGGCTCCAGGCGGAGTGCTGGACGATGTACTTCGACGGGTCCCTGATGAAGACTGGAGCCGGCGCTGGCCTCCTCTTCGTCTCCCCCCTCGGGGTGCACATGCGACACGCAATCCGCCTCCACTTCCCAGCGTCAAACAACATGGCGGAGTACGAGGTCCTACTCAATGGGTTGAAGATCGCCATCGAACTCGGCATCAAGCGCCTTGATGTCCGAGGGGACTCGCAGCTCGTCATCGACCAGGTCATGAAGGACTCAAGCTGCCACGACCCCAAGATGGACGCGTACTGCAAGGCGGTGCGCGCCCTGGAAGACAAGTTCGAGGGCCTCGAGCTCAACCACATCGTCCGCAGGTACAACGAGGCTGCCGACGAACTCGCCAAGATCGCCGCTGGAAGAGCCCCGGTTCCCCCCGACGTCTTCACCAAAGACCTCACGGCTCCCTCTATCACACTCAGCGAACAGGAGGAGGCCACGGAGAATCGCTCCGACCCCCCCTTAGGGGCTGGGGAGATGTCCGAGGCCCCCTCTGCGACCGAGGCCCCCTCGGACTCCGAGGCGTCCTCGGCGTCAAACCCCAAGGTCATGGAGATCGACGGGGAGGATCCGAAGCCGACCCCAAGACGGATCGAGAAAGCCATACCTCGATTGGATCATCCGGGGAACCCTCCCCGAGGACTTCAATTAGGCCAGGCGCATCGCGAGAAGAGCAAAGTCCTTCGTCGTCATCGAGGACGACCTCAACAAGCGAAGCCCCTCGGGGTCCCTGCAATGATGCGTCACGGGCCGAGGATGGCCTTGCCCCCCGGTTCGCAAAATCCACGCCGGGGTGTGTGGACACCACGCCGCTCCCCGCTCCCTCGTCGGCCGCTTTCCGGCAGGGGATTCTATCGCCCAACCGCGGTCGCCGACGCCACCGAGGTAGTGCGCACTGCGAAGGATGCCAAGATTACGCCGTCGACGCACCTACCGGCTCGGGCACTCCAGGACTATCCCGATCACATGGCCTTTCGCCGTGTGGGGTTTTGACCTGGTAGGACCCCTCAAGAAGGCGCCCGGGGCTTCACTCATCCGCTTGTTGCCATAGACAAGTTCTCCAAGTGGATCGAGGCGCGCCTCATCACCAACATCCGGTCTCTGCAGGCGGTGCTCTTCTTCACCGATATCACCCACCGCTTTGGAGTCCCGAACTCCATCATCACCGACCACGGCACCCAGTTCACGGGGGCAAAGTTCCGAGACTTCTGCGACGAGCACCAGATACACATCGTCTGGTCCTCGGTGGCGCATCCTCAGACGAACGGTCAAGTGGAGCGGGCCAACGGGATGATATTGCAAGGGCTCAAGCCTCAGATTTTCAACAAGCTCAACAAGTTCGGCAAAAGATGGCTCGACGAGCTCCCCTCGGTCCTCTGGAGCCTCGGGGACGACGACGAGCCGGGCTACGGGGTTTTACGCCCTTCTTCCCCGGTGTACGGCGCTGAGGCCATTTTGCCTACCGACTTGGAGTTCGGATCCCCGAGGCTCAAAGCCTACGACGAGGCCCGCAACCAAGTAGCTCGAGAGGACTCGCTGGACATGCTTGAGGAAGCTAGAGACACTGCCCTCTTACACTCGGCAAGATACCAGCAGTCCCTCCGACGCTACCATGACCGGGCGGTCCGGGACCGAGACCTCAAGAAGGGCGATCCGGTGCTCCGTCTCCGTCAAGACAACAGGACGCCACAAGCTCACGCCGCCTTGGGAGGGACCCTTCATCATCGCCGAAGTCCTCAAGCCAGGCACATACAAGCTCGCCAATGAGGCCGGTGAAGTCCTCAACAACGCTTGGAACATTCAACAGCTACGTCGCTTCTACCCTTAAGCTTCCAAGTTTTTACACATAGTTGTACTCCATGTTTCTCAAAGAAGAATGGGAAGCACTTCTCATTTTTACGATTTTCAGCAAACGAGAAACATGTCCAAGGCCCTCGGGGGCTGAGGACCTGAACTTATACTTACGCCACCTCAGAGTCTAAGGGAGACTCGGCTTCGATCCATCAAAGCCGAGCCTCCCTCGGGGGCTAAACAGGGGGAACCCCCTCCTGAAAGGCACTCTGCAAGCACACTACTTTTTTGCTTATCGTTTCTTTTTGAACACTTTCGTGCTGAAGATCCCGAACGGTTAGAAAAAGGGTAACTAAGGGAGGCGTCTTCGAAACCTAGGGCCGGTTGAGCCACGGGGTCACTTACGCCCATGCGCTACAGCACTCCTACTCACTGCCATAGGACGAAGGAACCTCATGCTTTGCGGGGGGATCGCTCCAAACGTCAGGACTGGCAAAGCTACAAGGCCTCCCACGCCCCAGCGCTACGGTGCCTTTGCTTACCATCCTTGACTGAGGAACGAACCTCTAAACTCAATGTCCTCGCAAGGGCCCTAATCTAAATACGAGGCGAAATTCAAAGGCACGAAAAATAGGCAAAAAACAATTAACAAATCACAAGGCCTCGACGGGCCACAGTCTTAATCGACCAGAGAAAATAAAAAACTAATTAAGTTCTTTACATGGGCACACTCGGCCCGAATTGCAGAATTTACTGGGGCGCATCCGACCCCCCTCCTTCCCTGGTGTCGGCATCCGTGGCGGCAGTAGCGTCGGCCCCTTCGGCAACATCAGGGAGGATAGCCGTCTGGAAGTGCCCGACCAGCGCAGTCGTGGCTTCTTCAGCCTGCTGGAGCAGCTCGGCGAACACCTCTCCCTCGTGACCCTCCTCGTCCTCAGCGACGACAAGCCCCTCAGAAATTTTGGGGAGGTCAAGGTCGTAGTGAGAGAGGGTCATTGCCAGGGTGTGCGACACGCCGGTCCGAAGGCCGGACTGAAGGGCGGCACGGACACGCGCCTCCACTCGTCTGGGCAACGCCTCTAGACGGCCCAATGGACTGCTGCCGGCGGGTTCGCCGGCCTCGACCACCGTGCAAACGGCTCGGACCTTCTCCTTCAGGGTGTCGAGCTCGCCCTGCGCTGAGGAGTAGGCCGCCTGCACCGCACCAAGGGCCGCCTCTTGCTCCGACGACTTCCTCCTCAGCTCTGCATCCGCCAGGGGTCAATCTCTGAGCAAGAAAGCGAGGATATGATTGCCCAAACACAAGACTTACCTTCCGTTTGCACCACCTCCCCCGCCAGCTGCACATGGAGCTCATTGACCTCATTCAGCGCTTGACCAAGCTCGGCCCGCACCATGGTGACATCATTGATAAAGAGCTGGTGGTCAGTGTCCATGTTCACCAGGTTCTCCGTCAAGGTCCCAATGGTGTCGTACGTCTGGACAAGCGCCGTCCTCATCGTCTCCTTCTCGGCTCGGAGCTGGTCGAGCTCCGACGACCGCTCCTTCAGGGCCTTCGACAAGAGGGTGTTCTGCCCCCGAGCCTCGGAGGCCTCAACCTTCAGGTCCGAGACAAGGAGGCGGAGGCCGGCGTTCTCCTCGTTCTGGGCAGCTAACTCGGTGCGCAGCCGGTTTGCCTCCTGCCGCTGAAGGTGGAGCGCCTCGTCGAGGCCGGCCCTCAGCCGGAGAAACTGCGATTTCTCCCGGGACAACTTCGCCAGATCCTGAGACGACCAGAACCAGTGGGTTAGCCGTCTTCGTGTGCCCGTGTCAAGGTAAGGATCCGGCCATGAGTATTTATAATACCTTCAACACGTCAGGGAGGTCCCTTGAGAAGATCGGCGAGAGCAGACGAAGCAGGTCTTCGGCCGACTGCATAAACTTGCCAGTCTGCTCCCACCGAAGCAAGCCTGGGGGCGTCGTCCAAAGACATAGACGGCCGTCCTCCGAGTCCCGGCGGTCCGACCAGACAATCCACGGCGGCTCCTCCTGGAGCGCGTCAAAGCGGACCACCTCCCGGCTGGAGGACCCCTCGGCAGGCGCCGCAGTAGACGACCCCGCACGATCGCCACCCGTGGAAGCCGTGTCCGCAACGGCCACCTCTTTCCCTCGCGCGGGGGCGGTCTCCTCTGAGGAGGGGACCTCCACCACCTCCTGCGTCGTGGCATGACCCAGGGGCGGAACTGGCGCCCGCTCCTCCATGACCATGTCAGTAGCGGCCACCAGGGCAGGCGCCGTCACGACTTCCACGACGGGCGTTGCCGAGGCCTCCGTACCAGTGCCCAAGGCCCCCTCTCCGTCACGGGCGGGGAGTGGCTCCCTGGACGACGGCGCCTCGACCGCCTCTCCCTCGGTCGCCGGAGGCGACACCACCACAGGGGCAGAGGAGGCGCTCGCCGTCCCGGCCCTTCGCCTCAGCTGCTTGCGCGGAGCAAGCGGGGCCGGAGCCGGGGCCGTCTTGCGCTTTTGGCTACGGTGGCGAGAAGGGCGGGACTTCAGAGGAAGAAATAAAACAAAAACGATGGAAGACTTAAAGAAGGAGAGATACTCACCCGGTGACCGGCGGCAGGAACAATCGGCTCGCCGGAGCCATGCTCGTCGGGGCTCGGACTTGAGGTGTCCTCGGCCCGTGCGACTCTGGGGTCGCGGGTACAGGATGCCGGCCCTCCGGCGTCGCCGCCTCCTCGGGTGAGGCCCGCGCTTCACCCTCGGCGGTCCTCCTCGCCACCTCAGGCCGCTCCGGGGCGGGTCCGAGTCACCCCCGACCGGGCTGGTCGGCGCGGGGACGACTTCGGGAGGGGCCTCATCCCTCCCGACGGGGTCATGTCTCTAGCCGCCCCGGCCATGGCGTCGGTGGAATGAAGGGCAGGGGCGGCGCCCTTCAACGGCCATGGCGACCACCCTCCCTCTTCACGGGAGGGCGATGCGGCCCTGGGCTCAACACGCAGCCTCGGCCCTGAAGGCGCCGAGGCCGAGGCCTGCGTGCTGGACTTCTCTGCTGCCCGCCTCTACGGCACATCACCAGGAACCGGGGGCAGAACCAATGACTCCTTCAGCCTCTCATCCTCCATGAAGCCAAGGAAGTCGTAATCCTCCCCCTCGTCATCCTCATCGTCATCATCGTCGGCGCCGGTGGTATCGGAGGGTGTCGGCTCTCGAGGGAGTCCCTCTTCCTCTTGCCGGCGCCGCAGCTTGTCCAGGGCGCGCTGCTCGCTCTGCTTACGGACATTCCTGTCCGACTTCTTCTTCTTCTCCCTCCGCTTCTCCGCGTGGGCCTTGTTCGCCTCTTTCTCCGCGGAGATGGGGGGCTTGGACGCCCGCAGCTTCCCGGCCAATCCCTGCAAAGAAAAGAATAAGATGAGGATGAAGGGGAGGATGCGAACATCAACAGTACAAACACGACCACAGAAACTTACCACGGAGATGGCATCCGGGTGGGGGCGCATCGCAACCTTGTAGAGGTTGGAGACGTCTGTCACCGTCGCCGCCTTCTTGGTCCGCTCGACGACCTCGTCGTGCTCGAGGTCGACGGACGACATCCTCGCCCCGGCCCAAGGGCTGCCTTCCCTCATGTCAAACAGGCAGGGTCGCCTCTCCATAAGGGGCAGGACTCGCCGCCTGTGGAAGGCAGCAATGACAACTGATGCGTCCAACCCCTTGTGGGTCAGCGTCCTCAAAGCGCGGAACACCTTCTTCAGTGGGGTAGTCCTCTCCGGGATAATCTCCTCCTTCCACCTCGCGGGCTCCACGTCGAACACCCTCCCGGTGTAAGCGGGCAGATGACCGAAGTCGTTCCGGAGGTAGAACCACTTCGCGTGCCAGCCGCGGTTGGAGGAGGCGAGCTTCACCGGGATGTAGGAATCCCGGTTGCGAGCCCGCAACTGCAGTATGCAGCCCCCGGCGCGGACGGACGTCCTTTTCCTCTTCTCGACGCCTTTGAGGTAGAGGGCGCCCTCGAAGAAGTGGAGCCAGAGGTCCCAGTGGGCCTCGACCCCGAGATAGCCCTCGCACAGGGCGACAAACACCGCCATGTGCGTGATGGAGTTGGGGTTGAGGTTCTGCAGCTCCAGGCCATAGTATTCGAGGATGGCCCTCAAGAATCGACCCACCGGCATCCCGAACCCGTTCTCATGGAACGCCGTGAAGCTCACGACGTATCCCGGTGGCGGGTGCGGGGACAGGTGGTCGGCCGGCGGAACTATCCACTCCGGCGAGGCGTTGTCGGCGCAGGGGCGGAGAAGCCCCTTCCCCACGAGCGCCACCAGCTCCGGCAGTGTCACGGAACTCGCCTCCCACTCCTCCACGCCGATGATCTCGGGTCTCGACGCCATGGCAACGGCGGGCCGGGCGGGTGCAGGTGAGTTTTCTCTTTTCTCGCTCCCTTTTTCTCTCTCGGTGGCGCTCGAGCAGATGGCGATGGCGGAGGGAATGAAGGCGGGCGCAAGGGCGAGGAAGGCGAGAAGGAAGCCAAACGCCGCCACGCCAGTACTTATACCCGAAAACCCCGGTCGGTTCATCTACCCGCATTTAATGCGCGATCGCGCCCGGATTCCCTACTCAAGTGCACGTCACACGGAGACCCAAGCGCCAAAGACGCTGGCGGCCACAGCCCACACGGGCCCGTGATGCCACACACACAAAGGCAGGGTTTTTCTCCACATAGGATCCCCGACACACGGAACCCGAGGGACCTGGACGCGGCGGCTGGCTCGGTGGCGGCCGCAGCAGACACGCGCACCGCCACGCCCCCGTGGGACCTGGCACACGCGCGGAGCGCCGAACCACCTCGGGCCGTGGGGGGCCCACCACCTCTTCTGTAACAGGTGGCGCGGCGGTGCTCACCGCCCTGGAGAGGACGCCTAAAAAGACGTGCCCACGTCCCCACGACGGGATTTCCACGGCAAGCGTTTCCTTCTCCTGGAAGGAGCCTGGGCGACGGCCCATTACGGTCCAGAGGTTCGTGGGCTGGCCCACTAAGGGGTTCGACAGCCGCCTCAGGGCAACAGAGTCAGGGATGGCTCGGACGGACTCATACACAGTTCAGCCCTGCACAACAGGGATCGTCCGACGCCGTATCCAAGGCCAACGAGGCAGTCTGAGTTAGGGGGATCTCGCGCGGGAGTGCATCGAGCCCTCGGGACCTGGCGGACGGGACCCGGGCCCTGCCTCGGACATACCTTGTAGGCTCTAATGGAATGCGCCTCCGGGCCCAGCCAACCCCTAGCGAACGGGGCACAGGCATTCCACTTGGATTTACCCGTTAACAGCTCACAGGATCTAGTTGTGTGCGGCACCCGCCGGACAAAGATGACAAAATCCACCCTCCTCCCTGCGGAAGGGATGCGTGAGGCGTCTTACGAAATTAACGACCAAGTACCGACCGGCCGCCCCACGCCAGAACGGGGCTCGGGGGCTACCCCGGCATAGTGGCCAAGGCTGGGAAACGTCACCTAACTACGCGCCATGCCTCCCGGACGAGCCGACGGGCCTGGGGGCTCGGCACACGACGGAAACACTCTGACCAAAACACGCACAAGCCCTCGGAGAAGCACCCACACTCCTCCGAGGCCTCGGGGGCTACACCCGGCGGGTGCGCTCGCGCGCCCCCGCCGAAGAATATAGCCTCGGAGACAAGCAAGCACCCTCACTAGACATGTGCAAACCCCCAGGGGGGTAGAGGCGTTTCGCAGTAGGCAGGCTACGCCTCTCACAAGCCACAAACCCATCCAGAACACATGCAAGCCCTCGGAGGGTTGTTCACACCCCCTCACAGCCCTCGGAGGTTGCGCGCACCCGGCGTAAGAAAGCTCGAAACATCTAACAACACGCCTGGCAAAAACTTGGCCAGAAACCACAACCTCCGAACGAGTATACTCACTCCTTCGAAGGTTCGGGGGCTACTGTCGGGGACCAAAATAAGGGCCCTCCAAACAGTTAGGCCCAACAAACGCAAAGCTAGGCTACATGGTAACTAAGCATGGCTGCCTGCCCCGCCTAGCACGCCGCCAGCAGGCCTCGACCGAGCCCCCCTTAGCTTGGGCCCACGATAGGCGCTAACTTTCCACCCCGTCCCCGAGCCCCCTACGCCGAGGCCTCGACAGCGCTTGCCTTCCGTCCAGTCCGAGCCCCTACGCCGAGGCCTCGGACGGGCGCTTTTTTTTCCGTCCCCGCCCGAGCCCCCTACGCTGAGGCCTCGGACGGGCGCTTATCCGTCCCGTCCAAGCCCCCTACGCCGAGGCCTCGGGCCGGGGCGCTTGCCTTCCGTCTCGTCCGAGCCCCTACGCTGAGGCCTCGGACAGGGCGCTAACGCCCGTCTCGCCCGAACCTCTGAGGAACGCCTTGACGAGCTCCCGCCTCCCGACCCGTCTGAGCCCCTGTGCTAGGGCCTCGGACGGGCGCACTCACCTCCGGTCAAGCCTGACCACGACTTGACGTATATCCACCGCCCGCCTTCCCACAGTGCACAGCCGACCGACGCCAGGCAGGGGATGGGAGCCATCCCGTCACAACCCTACGCCCGCGTTCATGATTACGCTACCCCTACGGTGGACGGCCATGCTGCGCCACCGTAGGGCGCCATGATGACTAACCTCTATGACAGGTCCCGTCCCGGAAGTCCCCCGACAGCGTACGCCGCGCCCCGAGCCGACGACGGCGCCGACCTTGTACGGAGGCCGGGTCTTCGATCCCCGCCACTGTACACCCGGGTATCCGAGCACTGGAAGGCGGAGATGGCTTCCATGCAGTGTATCTCTACGCCGGCCACGCCGTATACGACAACGGTGCCACGGCCCCTGAGCTTCGGACCGGGATGAGTCAAAGCTACAAGCAGCCCACAGCGCCCGGACACGTTCACCATGACTTCCCCCCTCCGTTGCCGGGGATCGAGGAGCCGACTCCGTAAACGGTGCCCGCAATCGGCAAAGACGGCGCCGTGCAAGACAAGGCCGCCGCCCACACCGGGGCCTCGAAACAAGGCAGCAGGAGAAGCTCCGAGGCCTCGGCCGAAGAGGCGGCGCCCACCACCGTTTCACCTATTCGGACATCGTACTAAAAAGCCCGTTCCTCCCCTTGCGGCTATAAAAGGGGAGGACGGGGGTCCTTCCAAGGGCAAGTGAACAAGTCTATAGGCAAACCGGTTGGTCTAGACACAGGTCAATCGGACTACGTGCGAGTCTAGCAATCTCCTTAGCACACGGGCTCATACACTCATCTTCACGAGACTTGGGACCAGCTCCCTCTCTCCACCTGCTTGTACACCCCTACCTACAAGCACCTTGGTGCAAGATAATACAAGACTCCCTTGTGTCCATCTCGCACACCATCCGGGGTTGGGAGCACGCACGCAAATTTACTCGTTGGTACTAGGACCGCCAGTTTTAGCACCGACACTACTCCTAGGGAGTAGCTACTCTCTACTCTTAATCGCACACAAATACATCCGTGAAACCTCCCAGCTTGTTTAGCGGGTTAAGAAAACAGACACGTTAATCCAATATATATAAGAAACGTCCACATCCATCTCAACCTAAAGCCCACCCGGTGCCTTCTAGCAGTCGCCACCGCCACCTCCTCCCGGTATTCACGCTTCACCGGATTCGCGAGGTGGCCGTTGTTGGTATTAATTAAATGCACACAAGAAATAAGATTATCCACAAGCGCACAGATACAATACTGATGTAGCACTTCACCAAGATTAACCCAATTTTAAATCTCGAACCCAAAGGAACAGTAGGTGACGATGACTAAGTCTATAAACTTAACCCAATGCACAATCAAGCTAGAAAATAGTAAGAACAAGGAGAACAATATGGATTATCTAGTTCTGATCTTTGTAAGCGGTTGTTTTATATCATAAGATCACGAGCGATAACTTAATAAGATAGAAGTAGAAATCAAAGTTCTCTCCTACCAAGCACCTTTTGATTGCCAAACCTATTAACGGGAAGTGGACTACAGAGGATTCAACGAAGCTATAAGTCACCTTCGCGAGCTACCACTATCCAGAAAATCGGGGACATTCACAAGTAAACATAGCCCAAACACCACGTCTACGCTTACGAATACTACTTCAATCAAGAAGCTATCAAGATCAAAGTACTCAATAAGAGTTGCAAACTAGAAGAATAATATGAACAAAACACTTACTTTGATCAGAAGTTGATTACCAAATGATCTCAAGATGCAAACTCTGGGCGAGGGAGCTTGATCCTGAAGAATACAGCGATGAAGAAGCACCGATAGGCCAGAACTCCTCCAGAACTCTACGCTCCAACTCTATCTCTCTAATCTCTAAACAAGAACTAGTTCTAGATTGAACTAGCCTCTCTTGATTGCTAGCCTAGATCTACTAGATATGAATTAGGGTTTTCGGCTCTTCAGCTCTTCTTTTGATCTGGCTCTCTCCAGGAGGGGGTGCAGGCCCATATTTATAGCCTGGTGGGACGAACATCAACCGTTGGATCAAACCCGACTTAATGCAGGGGCCAAGATGCATCCTCAAAGGCGGTGGAGAGGTGCGCGGAAGATGACAGGTGGGCCCCACTTTGGGGGGGGGCGGGAGGCACAGGCAGGTGGGGCCGGCCCCACCTGGAAGCCTCTCGGTCTCCGCTTCCTTCTGGTGTCTTCTGGATCCTTCCCGATCCCAATGCCGATATTTTCCATTGCGGTTAAGTTTCGTGGCTTTTATGTACTTTGATCCTCAATTATGCACTTTCTCGGATAACTCTACGAAAATAAATAATTCACCAAAACTCGTGGAAATTGTTAGTAATAACCTCCTATCTTATGATATTGTTGTAATTTGCAAGAAAGATTGACGGTTAAAAATAGACGTTATCTACCGTCAACAGCCATCAATGGCCCCCGCTGCCGTCGAGGTGGATATGGAAGAGGACACGGCCGATCTGGATCCGGGCGAGGTGGTGGCGGATCGACCGCCGGCGTGCGGCCACCCCTCCACGGCCGGGCGGCCCGACATGGATTTGTCGCAACCTCCACATCGAGGGGCAGCAGCTTCGGCGTCCGCGCCCCTCACCACCACCGATGGCCCTAGTGGCGGGCGGCCTGACCCAGCGGCACGGCGGCCCTGCCCTACTCCTTCCCCAACCAGCAGCGCGCGGCCCTGTCCCTTCCCAATCTTCGGCGGCGGCGGGCGGCGCGATGTCGCTTCCCATCCGTGCGACAGACCTGCCATCATGGTGGCCTGGTGGCGGTCATCCCTCGTGCCGCGCCGTTTCCCATCCCGACCAGTGGTGGTGCCCTCCCTTCCCTGGCCGGCAGATGCGATGCCTCTCTTGATCCGCTCCGGTAAGTTCCTATAACTACGAGCTCTGCTTCTCTGCCTGAAGGCAGAAGGTGGATGGGGAGCTCGCGTGGGTCACCTCCTGTTTGTCGTCGCGATCCAGATCCAGACATCGGTTATCCTTTTCTTTTCTCGCTATGCTCCTGTAATGGATGCCTCATTTTCTGTAAATACAGATTCTTGAGTCCTCACATCTGATGGATTCTGATTCCATTAGGATTTTTAATCATTGATTTTTTTTTTTCACCACCGGTTTCAGATTGGAGTTCAACGTGACTACAGCTCATCAGGTCATTAATTAGAGTTTCCGTCCGCGTGAAGCTGCTCCGATCTGCATCCGCTGCTCACTGTGGTCGTGGGATTTGCATGGTCCATGCGGATAGGTTGCAGTCATTGGCAGTGAAGGCTGATTCAATTATCTTTGGAATTTTATTACTGGTGGTGATTTGATTTCGGCATGTGTGTATTACATTGTTGTAATTTTGTTGAGAAAAGTATATACATATACTCCCTTCTCAGAAAAAGTATGTACAGATATTCCTTCTCAGAAAAAGTATGTACAGATACTTTATTCTCAATAAAAGTATGAATACATACTCTCGATGTTTTATTACTGATGATTTGATTTCGGCATGTGAGTATTACATTGGTGTAATTTTTTTAGAAAAGTATAAGTATGAATATATACTCTCGACGTTTTGTGTATACGTGAATGGATTCACATGTACTCAGATCGTGTGTTTATACTATCTCAATCTTGTCGTATGTGCGCATACTCCATTCCAAAAGGTATGTATAAATACTCTATTCCCAAAAGTATGTACATATACTCCATTCAAAAAGTATATACAAATACTCTATTCTAAAATTATCTATACATACTCCATTCTAAAAAGTATGTATAAATACTATATTTAGTTTTCTAACTAAAGTATGCACACATACTTTATTCACGCAAAACCATATGCCTGGTTAAGAATTAGTATCCACTTTATTTGAAAGAAGCTAACAACGACACGAAATGCGGAGGGGTACCGTTTTGGCCTCTTCGGCATGCAGATGCACTGTTAGTTACGTTGCTATTGGATCCCACCGAAACCCGTTAGTGCTAGTTAATTGGCTGGCCTCTGTTGATACTACAGTGGGAGTAACTACTCTCGGGAGTAGAAAAAAAACACATATCTATATATATGACTGCGCTAATTAGACCCCTGAGTATTGAATATTATTCGGTACCCAGCCTCCTTCCCGCAGCCCACCGGCGCAAGCCCGAGGGCGGCCCCGTCAGAAGCATGCACAGCACCCAACGTAACAAGCATTTTTCCCGTCCGCACGTTTTTCCCGTTTTCCAATTTTGTTTCACACAGAGGATTTTTCAATTTCGCTTTTTTATTTTTTTTCACACTGCGGAATTTTCCCATCTAGTTTTTTTTTTTTCAATTTTTTTCACACGGTAGATTTCCCAGCTCGTTTTCTTATTTTTTTTCACACGGCAGCTTTTTCCCGTCCATTTTTTTACACGGTGTATGCAAGTTGAGGCTTGCGTGGTCCATTTTTTTCAGCCAAAAATGCTCTTCGTGGGTTTATAGAAAAGATCCATTTTGTGGTTTGAAAAATGCTCGCAATCCTAAAAATCTGTTGTGATATAGTTGAAATCTATTAACTCAAGTAGGAAAGGTCGTCTCATTGAAACAAAAGTATTTATGATTGAACTGAAAAATATTTCAAGCCTTACAACAATAAAAAAAAATATTTACACAACAAAAATTAATCAGTTAGTTAAAAAACGCCCAAACATTGACTAATCAATGAATCTGAAAACAAATAATACCATTTGTGAGCAAAAAAAAAAATGAAATAGAATGATAACAAAGAACACATTTTGAGAAAACCAAAGGTAAAGGGAGGGCTAGGCAAGCAGTCGGTATTGCTTGCCTTAGTGAACAAATTCAATAGTATGTAATAGCTGAAAAAATTATATTGTATTTCTAGGTTTTTATAGTGCCTAACTTGATCAGCTGGCCATTAACACTATCGCTTCAGAAAACAAAGACGAGATCATGCTGCCAAAGTGGCGCTTGCAGTAGAGCTGTAAAGCATAGCAACACAACAACCACGCCATCGATGTGGGTGTTGATGTTTGTGAGTCGACAATGCCGTACGATCACCACCTTGGATGCGACCCTGGGCAGCGCATTTGCGTAGAACACTAGTGTTTATGTCATCCATTCTGCGAGAATAAAAATCATTAGCAGCTGTAAAACAAACTATAAGAACAGTGCAGTTCTTATAAATGGATAAATGAGCCAGCAAGTAAATAATTCAAATAAATTACATGGCCAATCGGAAAAGCATATTCCATGAGACATTGTATAATTTGAAAGCTCATAACATCAAGTCTTGATAATTTAGATAATGCATGTTTAAAAACACAGCCAAGAGCAGGATGGCAGATCACAAGCACATTTGCGACATTAATCATTTCCCAGTTTTCTAGTAAATTAAACTGAAATATTAATGGGCAAAATGCAGTAAAATGTGAGAAAAAAATTGGTGGCTAATCGAACAATCACAACTCTGGTAAGACGATGGTAATGGTGAACAGCATGTACCGCATAGAAGATGGAATCATAAATTTATCAGCTAACTAAACAAATTCACAACAGTAAAATAACCTCCACTTTTTGAGATATAAACCCTCCTTATAGTCATCATTTCAGTTATTTGTGCCGGAAGACGTGTGACTAGGAAAACTTCAATTACTATAAGCAAATCTAGCAAAGGAAGATTCCTCATAACAAATAATGGCAAATGTAGATGCAGAAACCTCAAAATGACATGAGCCAACAATAAATAACTCAATTATTTGCAGCCATGCTACCGTATGAAAATCTTATCTTGTGTGACCTGAAAAATCTATGGAATCATAGAAACCAAATGTATCAATGTATGAGTAGAAAACCTTCAACTATATGCTATATAGCAGGCAATTAGATTCATCATTGATAAATACATATATACATGCAAAAACATCTCCATCTTCAATGATAATGAACAAACCATAAAAACCTCAGTTATTTGCAACTAAAATGTGAATGTAAATTTTATCATGTGTGAGAAAAAAACTAGAAACTCAATTATTTGAAGTTCAGCTAGCCTGACCACAAAACTCTCAAGTGTTAGCAGAAAGCTTTAGTTATACGTGATATAGCAAAGAGTTTGGTTGCAGAGCACCAGTCGAGCTGTGCAGGTGGGAAGAAATGGGATAAGGAGTCACAACGAGTCGACGCTTGAAGTCAGCAGCTGACAATATGGGATGCAGTTGCAACGTATAGACCAAATGTGTGCGATTTATGCATGAACTGAGTTGCACGAACACTTGCACATAGTATATTTAATACATAATTTATATTTCCACAACATTTTTCTGTATGAAATCTTAAATTACATCAATTCGTATGTAATAGACTGCTGCAGAATGATCATAAAAGTCAGATTTTCAGGGCTAATATTGAGAAAAATTATCAAATGCTACGAGATTCAGAGCTATGAATTATGAATAGTCATCCTTGGATACCAGACGCAAACCCTCCCACCTACTGTGACTGTTATAATACAAACGATGCAGACAAGGCACCTTAGAATTCCAAATAAAATATTATATTAGGTTCTAAATATTCAAGCCATATTCAAAGTTTTTATTATCATAGATTGAGGATACTTTTTTGACTCAGATATAATAGTCAACTCCTAATCAATATGCTTACCACTTTAGACTGAAGCAATCAAGTTATAATTCGCATTTAGAGCTCAGCGTGCAGCTTCCTGCTTGGTACAGTGGCAGCCATACTTTGCTGTCATGCATCATTAAAAAGGTAAGACCAGACCGACCCACTCAATAAAATTCTATTTGATCAAAAACATTAATTCTAGCACATTGTCACGGCCAAGCCTTGTCGGACAGGAGCAGTGAAGCGTGGGTAAGACTTCAGTTAGCTCTTGGGCTATTTTCGTTATCGGCCTGCGAGCCTTGCTGAGATGGGCCGAATGGGCCGTGTAATATCGCGCTGAGTATAAAGCGTGAAGAAGAGTGGAGAACACGTTATGGAATAACAGAAACACAAATCCCCAATCCCGCTCATTCTGTTCTTCCCCAAATTGCTTCCCACCTCAAATTCTATTCTCTGCTCCGATTCTCTCCCTAAATCTAGCTATCGAATCGAGAATTTACCCGTGATCGTAACACACATGCAAGGAATTATCTGGACAAATTGTATATCACCTCAACTCTTGGCTTGCAAGCCGATCCATTCAATATTTTACCTTAGAATGCTTCAGCATTGACAAAAAAACATTGTTTTATTTTGGTGATGCAAGAATTTTCAGATGGATTATTATAGGAAAAAAAATTGCAGAAAACACCCTATAAAAGCATCCTGCGGAAACCAAATTTGACTAATAGACAATGATTAGCATAGAAACCAAATTTTACCAATAAGACAACAATAAAATGATTAGCACCCAATTTTACAAAAAATGGTAAAATGATTAGCATAGAAACATCCTAAAATCTGACAGAACATGGTCAGTAAGGTGTCTACCCACGTCACTACGCTTACTGCACCCTGGAACAGGAGGTAAAAATTAATTAGAGGGAGATTAATAATACCAGCAAGGGGGGATTTCTGCTTAAATCTCCTAAAAAGGAATAAACTGAACTGAATATACACTGCAAATAGCTGTACAGTCTATGGTCAGCATAGGTTAAATTGGAAATCACTCAAAATCAATTCGTATTGTATCATCCTATTATCTGACAAGAAAAAGGTTAATTATGTCGAATCTAGCATCGAGGCAGGTTCCTCATCACAAATAATGCCACATGCACATGTAAAAACTTTGATATCTTCCAACAGAAGCCACTAGTGCAGCTCATGTTACTCTTAAGGCTTACACTGCAGCTGCAAATAACATTTCATGTTATTCTAAGGCTTATACTACAACGGCAAATCAAGTACTAGTAGTCCTAGTATTACTAGGAGTTCTAGGCTTCTAGTTTCTAATCTTTCAGAAATAGTTTGCAAAAAACTGAACTAACGTTCTTAATTTCGCACATAGAGAGATATGATTCATGGTGCTGCGTCTGGATCTGAACTCAAGCAGAGATGGCATTGTTTAACGCTTATTGTAAACTGTCAACTAAAAAGGATAGTTAACAAGGGAAAAAAACCCAGTACAATCAGTAAAACTAGATAAGCATGAGAACTGTACATAAAGTCTTACGTCAAGCCCACAATTTCGTCCCCATGGTTCTCTATTGAAGGAATCCATGACATAAGACATATACAGAAAGCATGCATGCATCAATTAAAAAAAGCAAATTACAGACTGTACAAATTTGGAAGTATTTCATGTTTTGGCAAGGCTGTTCACCAATCTTCAAGTATATTACAAAGGTAATCTATCCCCGCATTCAAAACATGAGTTTTCAAATGAAAATTAATTGTAATTGGAGAGATGGCCATCTAACATAGGGAATCTATCTTTCATCTCCACTGCCTCTCTCTTCTCGAACCCTCTCCCCTGCTACAGTTGAAAGAGGCGGAAGAGAGGCGATTCGTGCTCCCGCCAGCGAGGTCGCCGTTCCCCTCCACCTCCGGCGGGCCTCTGGCCCTCGGATGTGTGTGGGAACGACGGCTCTCCGCCCGGCGTGGTAGATTAGGTCCTCGGGTATCTAGGGTTAGGTTTCCGGCAACGTCGTTGAGGCGGCGGCGGCGGCGCTCTTCCCCGTCTTGGCGGTGTTTCACTCCGGCGCCGCCAACGAGCTCGTGGAGGAGGGGCTTCTTGTGTGGAGCCTCTGTTCAGGAGTCCACCGGCAACTTCTCCTCTCTTGTGGGAGATATGTCCGCCGGCCTTTTGCTCTGTAGATGCAGAGACGGCTTTGGGTCTTGTGGAAGCCTGGAGAGTAGAGCAGACTCGGTCTCCCCGTGATGGCTTCTGTCGTCGCCGGCGAGTCTGGTTCCAGGGCCGTCGGAGCTTGGGGCGTGTCCCCGACCGATGGATCTTCAACGTTGGCTTCATCTTGTCCACGAAGTCGAATGTCTACTGCGGTTCTTCTCAAAGCCATGAGGCGATGGAGCTCCTTGTGGCCTAGGGGATGGTGGATCTGCCTTCTGGTGGCCTCTGGCGGCAGAGGATTCCGGAAGCTCCAGCGTATAGAGGTCCTAGGGATCTAGCTGTCATTTCTTTGTTTGTTAAGGGCCTTTGTGCAAATATGGTGGACAAGCTGTCCTTTGTATCCTACAGTACCGTACCTGTATTTATACTGGTCTTTGTACTATATCCTTAACTTTAATACAGATATGGTTTGATCAAAAAAAACATATGGCATAACATTTGGCAAAATGTTCTAGTTCTCAAAATAAGAATTAATTATTCCTAAATCATCTTGTGATGTGTCATGTGTTAGCCTAGAAATTGTTATTGTCATCAATCTTCATCATGATTCTCATCTACTCAAGTATTCTCAAGAGTGACAACAAGCATAAGCACAGGCATGCGTCAGCAATACAAAAAAAAAATGATCCCCCCAACACAAACAATTCTCTACCGCCTTTACATAATAACAACAGTGTAGGCAAGAAACAGTGGCACAGTCCACCAGACAACAGCCTCTAAATTCAGCCATGGCTCACCTTACATTTCCTCCAACACCGCCTACAAAATTGATGAATTCTCTAGGATATGGTCGAAGAAGCCCCCATGGGGCCTAAACATCCAACTGACAACTCGATGTTCCAAATCTGAAAAAGGAAGCAAGCAGGAATATTATAAAAATGATCTCTGAGGATTGGCAAAAGAATAATATGATTTTCTAATGTAGCATAATTAGTCACCCAAACACATCAGAGGACTATATTTTTATGGTTATCTGCAAGTTACTGTAAAACAGATCAGAGGGCTATAGTGATATGGCTAATTATCTATCAAAGCATAAGCAGTGACACGAACAAAAGATATACAAGAATGAAGATGGTACCTACTATTAAAAAGCAGTCGTCCATAGCAAGCTAGCAGCGCCTTCATATAATTCATTAACTCAACATGCACCAATTGACTAAGATTCAACTGTCCAAGATCTAATAAACCTTTAAATTTAAAGAACAAATCAATTACTGTACATGATATGTGATAATACATTTACACAGCTATGAAAAGACATAGCACGACATAGCACTAGTGCATTTCGATAACGAACTGTAACAATCAACTGGTAAATATAAAATCAACTGCCATTAGCTATGCTATAGCAATGGGGGAATTTTTTATTTTGACATTTTCCCCTACGCAGGGGTAGATAATTTCTCTGATAAATCCAATCTAGTCGCAATGTTGCCTATACGAACCCCAGTTTTGACTCGCCGGGTCATCCCAAACCGGATGTTTCCCATGCCAACAGAATCGGGGCAAAAGGAGAGAGCAGCAGGGTGGGAGAAGAGGAGGAGGAGGGGCGGATCGAGCTAGCGGACCTGGCACATGGGATCAGGAAAGCCATAAAAATCATGGATGGTGTCGTTGCTGCCAAGGATGATGCTGACCGTCGGCATGGCCGTCTCCAAAGTCTCTCGTCATGAGGAAGATGGCGCGTGGTGGCTTGTCGCCCGTGATGGGCGCCTGCAGCCACACACGGCGCTCCGGTGGGCGCCCGGCGCGACACCCTCCCGATGCGGCGCCGGGGGCTGGGGAGTGGCGCCCGGTGGGATGGGGCGGCGCCCGGCAGGGGTCAGAAGCTTTGAACAGAACTGCGGCAGGGTGAGCGGCGGTGACAGCGGTGAGCTGAGATCGTAACCGGTGTCTCTCGAACTCCTCCCCACAATCTAGTTTCTTTTTTTTTATTCCCGATCTAATAATAAACAGAAACACCGGAGGGTTGGGAAGTGGCGCTGGTGGGATGGGGCGGCGCCGACAGGGTCGGAGGCTCTGAGCAGAACTGCGCAAGATGAGCGACGGTGACGACGGCGAGCTGAGGTCGTAACCGGTGCCTCTCGAACTCCTCCCCATGATCTAGTTTCTTTTTTTATTCCCCGATCTAATAATAAACAGAAACAAAAACCGTACGAGGAGCGTGGAGGTGCGTGCAGGAGAAAAAAAAAAGGGGATCACCACGGGGGTTGGCTCGGCCGCGCCGAGTACTCGGTGCTTTGGGTTCACTCGGGGGGACTTAATATTATTCAGTAACCAGGGTACTACATAGAATATCTATATATATATATATATATATATATATATATATATATATATATATATATATATATATATATAGATGTATATGTATATGTGTGTGTGCATGTGTACTTATATATTAATTGCACATATTGGGATGACAAATCCATACCTTAATATCATTACAGATGAATTGATCAGCAAGTTCAGAGGCAATGATGGAAGCTTCCATACAGAAACAACAAATGATCATAGAGGCTTGTTAAGCTTATACAATGCAACTCACCTTTTAATACACGGAGAGACGGAACTTGAAGAAGCAATTCTTTTTGCAAGGCATCATCTAGAACTGGGGCTATTAACAAGTAGCATCAAGGCCCCATTAGCTGGTCAAGTAACCCGGGCCCTTAAGCTACAATTCCCAAGGACACTGAAGGGATTGGAGGCCCTTGATTATATCTCCGAATATATTCAAGAGCCAACATACAATCCCTCCATACTAGAGCTTGCAAAGTTAGATTTTAACCTACTTCAACGTCTTCACTTGAAAGAGCTCAAATCCCTTTCCCAGTACGCATGTTCTAAACTTCTAATTATCTCTTATTGAAATAATACAAGACAAGTTCTTTCTTTTACATTTATGATACCAGACTTCCACATCCACAATAGTTTAATTGTAGGCGTGAGCTAAGATCTCCTAGATACAAGACTGTACAAAAAAACTATACAAACGAACTCACCATTGGCGAGCCAGATGTTTTGCTCTTGCTCTTGCTATGATCCACACTCCGTTCTTCTTATCCTTTTTTTTCTGTTGTAGCTAATCACAAGCTAACTCCCTACAATTGAAAATCCAGGCATTTCTTTCATTCCAAATTTCACATGTTCATTTTAGTACCAACCTCATGTGAGAATGCAATAGGCAGGAACCAATACTCAGCTGTAAAAAGGCTAAATAATTTCTACTCATGAACACAAGTTAGTCCACGCCTAGACTATTGATGATATATAGCCAAAATTGTTTCAGATGGTGGAAGGATGTTTACCAAGAAGTGAAATTAAACTACGCGCGTGATCGTGTGGTTGAGTGGTGCTTCTGGATCCACGGAGTATACTATGAGCAAGATTACTCACGAGCTCAGGCAATGCTTACCAAAGTTTATGGACTAATAACCGTGGTAGATGACACTTTTTTTTCGAGAATCTTGCCCAAGCTTCCTTTTCTTCAAGTATTGAGCAGAGCACCAATACTTACAAAGAGACTCCCAGGCTTATTCAGTGAACCATTCAGGCTTGCATTGAATGTATTCTTCAAAAGTCAGTAATTTGGCACAGGCAAATGCATCAGACTTTGGGCTTTTTATGATTTCCCAATAGTAGTACTTGACAGCATCTGGACGAGCTTGGTACATCATATTCTTGCATTGGGTTTGTGCATATTTCTCAAATACACGATCTGCTTCATCTTCAAGTTCTTCAGGAACTGAATATATGCTCTGCAAAAGAAACAACAATCTAGCATTACTATGAATAGTGATGAACAAAACTTTCATATTGTTAGATGAGTAGACTGGAATAGCTAAGTCTGGACAGAATTAAATTTTGAAGCGAACTTAATTTCTTTTTGTATCCCTCCCTCGAGCAGGACAGCAGGTACCTCATTGATTGCTCTATATTGGGAACTACAGAATATTAAAGCTTAAGGACAGCAGCATAGCAGCTAAGTCTGGACATCACGACAGCAGTGGCTGAATCAGAAAATCGGATATCTTTTAAACCCACTCCCTTCTGCTCCAACGAGAGCATTCGAGGCATTGGTGGCTCCTTGACACGTGCCTTCGTAACTTTTGCAAAAAAAGCCTTTAACTTATAGGAAATCAACCCGCCGTCCACCCTGTCTCCTATAAAAACAGTCGCGTTTTGATATTTTATGACCAGGACCAAAATTTAAATTTTATTTCAACACGAAGAAGGCAAAATTCGATATCCTCACCGTTTTGCAAACCACCCCCTTGAAAGCATTGTGGAGAGCCCCCTGCAGACTCCGTCCCCTTCTGTTTCTCTCTTCCCTCTCTCCTTCCTTACTGCCGCTGCTGCCACCTCCATGCCCTCCACTCGGCGCGCAGCCTCCATGCCTCTCCCCACCTTGCCGTCTCCTCCTCGCGTTGCCTCCATGCCGGCACGAGCACACCTCCTTCACGTGATGACTCGACAACGGACTCCGCGTGGATCTCAGTGTCGACTGTCAGATCCGCGACGGGCTCCACTAGATCCATGCCGGGAGATGAGGAGCGGTGGAACACCTCTTCTGTGGCGGCGGAGATCTACGGCAAGGTTGGGATCGAGGCACGCCAGCGTTGGCGCTCCTCTACCATCGACGGCCCATCCCACGCCGCTGACGCCTTGCCCGGCCTCCACACTGTACTGGCGCCTGGCACACGTTACGCGGGTGGAGGCAAGGTAATCGACAAAGGTGGGATTGATCTTCATTCTACCATGAGCTACTCTGCGTGAAGGTTGGACTGTTGAGGGTTTAGTGCAGTTCGTAGGTTACATGCCTCGCGATCCTTTGCTTTTCGTGTTTTCCGTGATGCTATACACTATAATCGATTTGTGTGCTGCCGGCCTGATAGTGCTATTTATTTGCGTCGAATAGGCTGGATTAAGTGTCTATTCTGTCTTGAATGTTGTTAGATTTGGATTACGAGGATGGGATGTTGGTGCTCGTGGAGCCAAATCTTTGTGTCCCAAGTCCCAAATTGCAGAAAGGTGAAACTTTGTTCTCAATTTCAGATTTCCCCCTATGGATGTCTCTGTCCAAAACCTTTTCTGAATTTACCTGATTTTGCTTCCTGCCATTGATAGGTATCGACAAGCAGATGGGGCAGTTGCTTCATTTCGACTTGGACATCCATCTGTAGTGAACTAATTTGGGATCTTGGGAGGGTGCTTGGATTGCACATCTGGGTCAGTTCACTTTATTTGAACATTTGGTATCTGGTTGGGTCTACTGATTACTTAGGTAAAATTGATTGCTCAGAAACGCAAATTAATGTTTCTGATATCAGTTTTATAAAATGCTACAGATGTTTATATTGTATGATACTATTATTTTTCAAATATGTGCTATGAGCTGTAATTTTTCCTATTTCCTCGAACTGAGCATTCTAACTTGTGGATGTTTCTTTTTTCTGGATTCTTGCACATTGACAGTCAGCAGTAGTGTCTAAGGAGCAGAGGATGAGGTGCATTCAGGAGATTGGGCATATGGTGTACACTTAGTAAGACCGTCATTTATGGTTAGATAATTTTGTGGCTTGCTTTAGTACTTCAGTCTCCAGAGTGCCACAAGAAAAGGTTAGCGATGCCGACAATAAATTTCTAAAATCGTTTCATCTTCATATTGCGTGGTGTGCTTCTGTGTATGTAATATGATGACAACTTACTAATTCTAGGACTTGTGCGTCACCTACCTACCAAAGAAACAGTTAAGGAACTTTTCACATATGGTGCTGCAGAGCCTGCTAGGTACCTCCTCACTCCATTTTACTTGATCGGACTTGGACTATTCAGTATGAGTAATGATATAACATGCATTGAAATTTTACTCCATGTTACAATCTATAAACATCATATCTGAAGGCATCTACAGACTGGCTTAAGTAATGAATCTCTAATTTTGTACCATTTGCTCTCTGCCATGTTTGATAAGTGAGTGCCTCTAATGATCTTTTCTATTTACAGGGTATAGTTCGGTTGCTAAAATTATTCAGCATCATGGGACCTTGTCATTTTAATGATCAGCTCTGTGTTTTTCGGTAACCTCATGGCTGCAGATCTCTGATCGACATTCTAGCTAGCTATTTCCACTAAGATGTTCTGTAGTCATATAATGAATGACTATCTAACGTGTCGCTCAATTAGAGCTATATGGGATGCAAACTGCAGTGATCATGCATGTAATGAATGGCTATGTAATGGATGGCTGAACAGAATCATAATGTATCGCGGTGGCCATATAAACCATAATTGTGCTATTGGAACTATTAGGACGTGGGACAAGTGATTTGTTTCATAATTTTTAGTATGTATTTGTTAGTGTGATATGCCTAATTTTAGGTGCTGACAGCGTGATGTTGAGACTAAATATCAATGCTTGTCTTTAGATCTGTTACTATTTAATTTATCGTGAGATCTTAGTGTTACTATTTAATTATAAAACCATGTTTATCTAGTGACAACAAAATTTTTTGTTTTCAAATCATTATAGGGCGCCCTAAACCCTAAACCTTTACCATTGCAGACAACTATTTATGTGCATGCGCTTAGCGCTCAGTGTTACAGTTTAATTATAAAGTCATGTGTACAAACGTGGAAAATAACTTCCAATTCTGTTCTTCAAGGCATTGTAGGGCGCCCCAAGGGTGCCTGATCTTCTAGTTAGCAGTTAGTAATGCTAGATATTTAGCTAGTTATGTAGTAGTATGATATTCGTAGCAGTATGTAGTCGTATGATATTTGTAGCAGTCTAAACAGGTTTTACTCTATATTTATCTGCCACCACTGGCACGATATTTAGCTAGTTATCTGAACAGCTTGATTCATACTGTCCAAGCTATTGCATTAGTTAATTTAGACATACACATAACCTGGACATAGTTATAGGATCAGATAAACTAGCACATAATGTAAACCTCTAAATTCTAAGCTCTAATGCATCTTACAGTTTCAAGTACTAGTAGGGAAATTAGGTTTGATTTAGTTCAGTTATGACACATAAGTGCAGGCCATACTCTTTTCTTTACTCTGGAAATTCCATCCAAAGGGAATCAATGATCAAAAGAGCTACTACTATTAGGCACACATCAAGGAACACTTCCAGGAACCTACTGTACAGACATCCATGTTCTACAGGTTCCCTCCATTTAGTCAAAACCTGCTATCTGAATTTTTAAGGCAGCAGCAGTACATTACTTAGAAAAATCATAACTAGAATTCTAAACAACCAAAAAAATATATTCTTTAGCAATCCGGAAAGCCTATGAAATTCTCTACATCTTTCTAGTTATTCATAAAAACTGATTCAGCCGCTAACCTAGTCAATAACCTAGTCAAAAACCCGGATTACCTCGTACTGCACTGCATGTGGTCAGATTCCATCAGTCAACTTTTAAAAATCATATCTCCCTAATCTGATGAGATAAAATCATGAAATGACTAGAGTTCACACATGATGTCCATAAAATCATCATAACAAGCCACTGAAAGATTGTACTGTGATTTAATGGCCAATAGACGAGCAACAGCAGAGAGACTAGAGTGCAAGGTTTGCTCATGTACTTGCTCATCTGCACTAGCAACCATTCTATAGAAGGATTGGACAAAACCAGTTGGTGTTTCATCAACTAATGGTGGGTGCTCACCAGCTAAGTCAACTAGCATATCATCCATCCAATCTGTCTCACCAAATCCCTCATGTTCTACCTCAGAACCAATCTCAAGGTCCTGATTCTGATTTCCCCGCCTCTCACCATGTGCTGTCCAGGTTTGATAATTTTCCTTGAACACATTGTGGCACAAATGTAACTCTATCCTAGGCCTTTTATGCTTGAAATAATTCCGGCATATGGAACAAGGGCACCTAATTGTATCGACTCAACTAATTCAGGGTTTGAGAAGGCATGATCCAAGAACTCTTTTGTTTTGTCAACCCATTCATTTGATAACCTACCACGCTTCCAACCACTACACATCCACCCACGATCTGTCATATCTTATCGGCTAACTTGTGCGAGAATATAGGAGCTAACCAGCAGCTAGCAGAGACACAGTAGTTGTCCAAGACTTCGAGGTCAGCTCACAGACCGCAAACAGAACCAAATGAAGCAGCAGCAGGCAACCAGATCACAGTGACGAACCTGTTACCAATTTAGACATAACACAAATTGCTTCGGTCAAACAAAATAAAAAATCATATACAAGTAGTAATAGAACACTAAAAGACATAGTAACAAATTTCTATCCAGCTAGTACACGTAACTAGTGAATCACAATGCAAAAATAGAGCAGCAAAAGCAAAATTAGTCATTGGAAATTTGTGTTATATCTAAATTTGTGCAAAATATAGCAGCAAAATTCATTGACCGAATTATATGACAGGTGAACTAATCCATATATACAGAGCAGCAAAACTAGTCACATTTTTTGACAGAAAGCAAAACTAGTCACTGGATATCATCAATCAAAAGCACATCAAGATGCAATCTTTGAAAAAATGGGAAGCGAAATCCTCAGGTCACTACTACAACCAAGCTTCGACAGTGCATTATTGGTGCAAGGATTACAACAGCTAGCAACCAGAGAGCAGTTAATTTACCACAGCAAGGCTAGCACAAGTGAAGAACATGTATGCTACACAGTGATTCCTGTAGGGGAGAAGAAAACCAGGAAGGAGAGACAAGGCGTGGTCTGACCTTGCTGTTGGACAGTGATAGCAGAGTTCTTCCAGATGGGGGTGCCAGAGTTGGTGGTCCAGAAGCTTGAGTTGCTCCCACTAGACGTCCGCTGCTGCAAGAACAAAGAAGCCCCGATGTGCAGTTCAAATGCCCCCAAGAGCAGTGCAATTGGGAGGCAAAATCAAGTCAAATGAGAGTATCATTCAACAAGTGTGGAAGCAACTTAATTACAAGATGCAAAATTAATTTTCGATCTAAATAGGGCAAAATCGATGGAGAAAGAAATCAAATTCGAATTCGCAGCACCTCATGGTATCGTAGGGAGCTGCTGCCTGAAGCCCACGGCGTGTGTTCGCTCTGCTGAATGAGGCCGACGGTGTGGTGGATAGGGGCGGCGGGCGGCACTGCTGGTTCCTGGGTGCGGCGGCGCAGCGATGGCGTGGTTGCTGGCCACCGTAGTTTTGAAATTTTTATTGACCAAAATAGTTTATTAAAAAAAGTTCGAAAGGTTCCACAAAATAAAATATATGGAGAACCTTTGAAGTGTAACATGTGTTTTATCACTTCTAAATTATAGTTCTGATCGAAAGAAAACTAACAAAATTTAAATCATAATTTTTGGATTCAAATTTGATTTTATATGGATTTTATAAGTTTTAGTAAAATTATGCATTCTTTAGATAAAGACAAGTAGCTAACAGACGCTGCTCTGGATGGCTGCATGTCTGCGTCGTTCTCACCCATTTGAGATGCGTTCCTCCGCTGTTGGTTCCTTGAAGCATGGGGCTAAAGCCAGCATCTCACGAGACGATGACCCCTCTTGTCTCCTGCTCACGAGGGATGGTTTTGCAATTTGTCTCCGTACGCAGATGGCTCAAAGAGCCCGTTACGTGCCCTTATGCTTTGGTTTGCATTTGAATCCTACGTTGCCGAAAAATAAGATTTCATTCGTGGGTGCATATATGTATGTATGTACGTACCTACGGATATGCAGAAGCCATGTTGGCTAAGTAAGCAGAAGCCTTGGGCGACGATGTAAAACTCGTCGGAACTGCTAATACTGGCTGGCTTCTGCTCCATGTGGATTTGGCTCAATGCTAAGTCAATGTCCTTGTGGAAATGGCCGTCGATGCCGAGACACTCTAATGTGTCCACCCGGCCGCGATCTTGGCCATGCTCATCGTCGTTTTGATCTTCCGCCGCACTTCACCCTTGAGTTCATCAACCCTCTCCCTCGTCCATTCCTCCGACCTCTGCAACATTAATACACATGGAGCATGCATATATAAGCAATTATTTCAATAAGAAAAAATCCTTAACTAAAGAGACAATTAGCAACAAGATGTACAGTGCATTATTTGATGCATGCCTGTGATGCAGGAGATGTATTTTACAAAGTAGTCACCCCACACAGAGGATTCGAAAGAAACATCGTCTACAGTGCTGCGTTTGGTCTCTGAAATTGCAGCAGGAGACCCATGTGCGGCGGCGACCGAATGCTCACAGCCATATATACCAAGATGCGCACTCTATTCTATTGCGAGCTAGCTTTCAAATGAGTTATGAAGTTAGTTGCTCAAGTTCACTCCTATGGTGCTTGCTCGGTTGCTCCATACTTGTTTTTGTTCCTCTCTATTTATAGACTCGTATTCCATACTACTAAGGTGCATGGTGTTTGGTTCTGTGCCTGATAACATAATTTGTAAGAAAAACAGATCATGGGGCCAAGAGTGATATGGGAATCTTGGATGCCGTAATTTGTTTTGGTTGAATAGAGTAAGGAAAATAGATTACAGCAGCAGTGTCGGAATCCATTCAATAAGACAGTATCTTTCTGTCTTCAACTCTCACTAGCTTTTTTTATTGCAGCGAGCACGGGCATAGACCTAGCTAGTGAGAGTTGAAGAGAGAGATCTTGTCTTATGGCATTCATTCTGCCGCTTCTGCTGTAATCTATTTCCCTTACTCTATTCAACCAAAATAAATCACGGCATCCAAAATTCTCACGCCACTCCTGATCCCGTAACCTTTTTTCCTTACAAATTATGTTACCAGACACGGAATCAAACACTATGCACTCTAGTAGCATGGAATACGAGTCTATAAACAAAGAGAAACGAAAACAAGCATGGACCAACCGAACAAACACTATAGGAGTGAACTTGAGCAGCTAATTTCATGACTCATTTGCAAGTTAGCTCGCAGCAGAATAGAGTGTTACTGGTATATATGACTGCGAGCATTACTGCCGCCGTAGCACATGGGCCACCTGCTGCAATCTTAGAGACCAAACGTAGCACTGTAGACGTGCCTTTCGAATCCTCTGTGTGGGGCGACTATTTTGTAAAATACACACCTCCTACATCACAGGCATGTGTCAAATAACGCGCTGTAGATCTTGTTGCTAATTGTCTTTTTGGTTAAGAATTTTTTCTTATAGAAATAATTTAATTGCTTATATATATACACATGCTCCATGTATATTAATGTTCCAGAGGTCGGAGGAATGGATGAGGGAGAGGGTTGATGAACTCAGGGGTGAAGTGCGGCAGAAGTTCAAAACGACGATGAGCATGGCCGAAGCCTGGTGCTGGTGGACACACTAAAGAGACTCGACATCGACGGTCATTTCCACAAGGACATTAACTTGGCATTGAACTAAATCCACATGGAGAAGAAGCCGGCCAGTATTAGCAGCTCCGATGAGCTTTACATCGTCGCCCTAAACTTCCGCTTGCTTAGGCAACATGGCTTCTGGGTATCCACAGGTACGTAAATACATACACATATACGCACCCATGAATAAAATCCTATTTTTCAGCAACGTAGGATTCGAAAGCAAACCAAAACCATAAGAATACATAACGGGCTCTTTAAGTCGTCTGGGTACAGAAAAAATTGCAAAATCATCGCTCGTAAGCAGGAGACGAGAGAGGGTCATCGTCTCGTTAGACGCCGGTTTTAGCCCGTGCTCCGAGGAACCAAATGCGAAAGAACGCATCTCGAGTGGGTAAGAACGACGCAGGCACGCAGCCAACCAAGATCGGCGTCTTAGCTTCTTGTCTTTATCCAAAGAATACATAAATTTACTAAAACTTATAAAATACATATAAAATTAAATTTGAATCAAAAAATTATGATTCAAATTTTGTTAATTTCCTTTCAATCAAAATTATAATTTAAAAGTGGTAAAACATGTTACACCTTAAAGGTTCTTCATATATTTTATTTTATGAAACCTTTCAAGGTTTTTTAAAAACTATTTTGGTCAATAAAATTCAAAAACTACGGTAACCTACTTGTATCTGTACGACACTATGAGAAAATATACTCATGATCAAGATCTTCGCTGTAAAAAGATTAAAACTACCTAAGCTGAACTGCAACATGATGGCATGCTAATCGCTTCAGTCCCTGATATCCAAATTCCATTGATGGCACCAAGAAATGTTTACTTGTAATAAGTAAGGAATTTCTACCTAAGTTCATCCGTCTTCTTGATGGGGGAAAAATTAAGAGAAGACGAGAAGCTCATGCAATTAAACTAGATAAAATCTAATTTCTATTTTGGGGGGCATAGCTCCTGCTATACTTAGATCCCAAGAGCGCAATCACTGACCTAACAAAAGAATCCGGGAGGGCAGGCCGGAACCTTATCAAAGTACCGTTTCAATCAATTGATTGAAACTCCAAATTACAAGAAGGAGCTCAACAAATTTCCTAGTAAACGGAGAGCCAACGCGGACCAGAGGAGTGAGTACGAAACGTCCCGATTTGGGGGGCGGAAGCAACCGCTCCAGCCGCCGATGAGAGGATAAGCGCGTCGACAGCGACCCGACGAAGGTTAGACTCCTGGAGTATGTTCTAACTTCTAACCACCGGACGCAAATCCACGCAACCACGGAAGAATTTGAGGAAAGGGTAACCTTGCGAGATACTGAGGGGAGTCACCGGACCGTCCCGGGCGACTCGGACCTCGAGCAGTCGAGCAGCAAGGAAGCGTGCGGGGGAGGAGGCGAGATCTCACCTATGAAGACGGTGCAGCCTGGGTTCCTCGCCATGGCCGCCGGATCTGAGAAGCGAGGGAAGAGAGACGGCGGGAAGGAAGACGCGTTGACGCCGCGGCGAATGCGAGGAGTCGAGACGGGAAAGGCAAGCGAGCAAGCCAAGCACGGAAGCAGAGTGGCGAGGTGACTTGCCGGCAGCAGAGCACAGCGTACTTGCAGGTAGCTGATCAGCTGTAGACCGACGGAAGGTTACAGGATACACATGCTCTCTCGTCCGCTCATTCTCCACCCCTCCTTTTTCATGCACATGCACATCGAGCATCTCGTCTACACATGTTCTGGCGCTCTTTTATCGATCGACTTATCGCCTATTTAAATAAGATTTTTTCTCACAAACCAACTAGCTACTTGTCTTGTCAGCCGATTTATGTCACCAGCCGAACACCCCGTTTATCTTTGGACTGTATCAAACGAAAATATCTACCCGAGACTCGAGAGATGCTTCTCATGCACTCATGCAGATGCCTCAGCACCGCCCATCTACATGCCCACTCTTTCCCCTTCCCTTCCCATCCCCACGCATGCGCCATGCTGCCATCGCACGGAGCCTCCAGCAGCCATGCCATCTGTGCACAAGGCGACTGCAGCAGCGACGGACTGGTGTGGTGGGCGACCATGTGCAGTGGGCGCGCACTCCCGGCAGCGGCGTCGGACGCTCGGCAACATGGGCAAGGGGCATCAACGGCGGCCAGCGGGAGCCACGGCAACGCCACTGGTGCGTGCGGGCAGTAAGAGCTCGTCCTCGTCAGCGTGGAAGGCGGAAACGAGGTCTGGCGGCTGTTGCGGCCGAACCGCCGAAGCACGCTCGTGAGGAGGTGCCGAGGCGGCGGTAACGAGTGGCCGAGGTCAGACGCAGCTGCAGTGTCGTGTGCTGGGCGAGCTCGATCGAGACGGCGGTTTCCGATTGGCTGCCGGTGTGTGTTGGATGTGTGGGTTGAGCTTGAGCATGTGCGAGCGTGAAGATGGCCCTGGTGGGAAGGAGATATTTTACAGGGGCATTATTGTCATTTCGCCCTGGTCTTGGTTTTTTGTGTCCATTCCTAGAGGGGCAAATATTTGGTGGACGGAGGGAGTAGGACGGTAGATGAGTGGCGGCGGTGTTCTCTCGAGAGTTCGCCACTTCTTTTTTTTTTTTTTGAGTGTTGCATCTGTGGAGTATCTGAAATTTTGACATCGGGGTGTTCGGCTGGTCACATAAGCCGGCTGATAAAACAAGCTGGCTGGTTTTCTGTGAGAAAAAAATACTGTTTAAACGGCTGATAAGCCCGACTGATAAGACAAGCGAACAAGGCACATGGTCGATTGGGCTTGTGGACAGTGAACGTTTTGTTCCAGTAGTCTCCAACAGAAGACCTGTTAGGGTACCTAAACCTAAAATGGTTTTCAACATGATGTCCATAGTCTCTAACAGAGTACCTATACAGAAGACCTATTTTGGGTGTTAGGCGAGCCATAACCCGTCTGGGTATCCTCTCTCCTGATGACCCATCTGCAGAAAGGATTGTCTTTTGGGTCTTATTGGAGAAGACTAAGAGCATCTCTAACGGTTTTGTATATTTTATTTGGTAAAATTAGGAGTTTGCCAAGTCTCAAATGAATATGGCAAAGGTCCAAAGAGTCAATCTCCCACGGTTTTGTATTACCACTTGGCAAAAAAGAAAATTATGGACACACACTTTTTTCCCGATCTATTCTCACGCGCGGTCCTCTTCGTCGCACCATTTTCTACGTGCGCGGGGTGACTTCCTCGCGCCAATTGTTCTCGCGCCGTCGCGGAAGATCCATCGCGCCGTCGGCCATCGCCAGATCGTGACCATCTCTGTCCCTGCCGACGTGGAGTCCTTGGCGTTGATGAAGATCGCGATGTGCAGTGCTGGAAGAACCGAGTCGATCGTACCCTCCAAGCTTTCGCGGGAAAATACGGCGGCGGCAGGTGGGAGCCACGCGTGCGGGAGGGAAATAGCGCGAGCGTCGGTGATGCCAAGCGTGGACGAGGCGCGCATATATTCAAGTCCTTCCCTGCTTTTTGTCAAGTTAACAAAAATACAAAGCCCATTGGCAAAACCGTTGGATAGGCGTTTTTTAGACTTTTTTACAAAAACAAGAATGTAAAGCCCATTTGCAAAACCGTTGGAGATGCTCTAAAAATAAATATTAAACCCTTTGCCTGTAACGCTACCAAAGAACGAATGGATCTTGTATTTTGGATCGCGGTTGTTAGAGACGGTCTAAGAGCAGCTCTAGTGTGTAGTAGAATCGAATTGAGGAGGCCAAAAAACGAATCATGCATATCGTAGCGATCGAACCGTATGTGTTAGACTCAAAATCGCATTTCACTGACGTGTCAAACCATGTCCAATAAACAATTAGTTGCCGCGTCCGGTGGATATTCACAGGTCAAAAAGTTGAGCATCTCGGCCAAGTGAAAACTAACCCGTAGGGAGAGAAATGGATCTTTTTACTTAGTTTATCTCAAAGTTAAATGTTGAGTGGTGGGTCCCATCCATCGAACTCCAAACAATGAACACCGCACCTTCTGACACCCTGATAAATTTACAGAGCAAAAACGATTTCACGTTGGAGCTACTCTAACAATTATCTCTTTTCAATCCAAACATGCATAGATAATACACCAGTTAATTATTATCTAAACATTTAGATAACAACTATCTCACTATCTATATTAAATCAGATAATAAGTTATTCGCCAGCTAACTATTATAGGATAGTGAATCGAAACCGGACCTAAGGGCATGTTCCGATGCCTAAAGCTAGTTACCAGTTGAACTTAAAAATTGTTTAAATTAGTTAGAGTTAATTATCTAGTTGGCTAACAAATAATTAAAGATTTAGCTAACAAAATAATCTGTCTATTAGTCCTTCTATTTGAATGCGCTAGAAAATTTTAGCTAGCTAGCAATTAGCCATTATATCTAAACAAGTTCTAAATTTCAGTCTCACAACCGATCATTTCACATGCACATTCCATACTAGAATTGAAAGCTCATAATTATGATTTCTATTTTTGGTATTTCCCTATATTTGGTATTTTTATTCTCATTTGTAACTAATAATTATGATTTCTATTTTTTAGTATTTTTCTTCTAACATAGAAACATGTCATGTACAGAAAGATGAATTCGATGTTACCCGTGTGTTGACCAAACAAACCCCGCCACCGCCATCCCACATCGCCGCCGTCGGCCAATGATTTTTTTCATCGCTGCTGCTACACTAATCTGCTACTCCACTAATCGAGAGGAGGTCGCTCGCCCATGCCATCACTACCACCTACAGCAAAAACGTTGCCTCCACTACCACTAGCACTAAGCGTAACATTCTTCTACACCCTCTTATGGTGCCGACTCCGCCACCTACATCGCCCAGCTAGCCTTTTCCACCACCCCTTATGAGTAGCGCGCTTACTACGCCCCATCGCCAATCCACCGGTTTCCCCAAAGATCTCTTTATAGTTAGAAAATGTAGCAACCCCTAGCCTGAAATTGCGAACCCTGAAACCCTAATCGTTAACCTTTCTTGGGTCACCGAATCTCTCGCTTCAGGTCGTCTAATCCGCTTGAATTGTTGGAGGAGAGACCTTGAAAACCATGAATTTGAGAGGAAGAGGTGAGGAATGCAGAGGATGAAAGGAAGACGAAATGTGTGGCTGCTGACTTTGTGAGGATAAGGCCACCATGAGCCAAAGCATCGAGCTTGCATGCGTGATATGCATCAAGCGCACATACAGGGATACAAGAAACATCTTCATTTCTTTTTTTTTAATTTGTGCTCCTACCATTACATGGGTAATATTTTCCTATATCAAAATTACAAGGAAGCAACTCGAATATAATAACATACTAGGACCAACGGCGCATTTTGCTGTGCTCCTACGTGTCATTGGTCTATTATTTATATTTGCTAGTCTAAAGTGAGATTGAACTGCAGAGGGGCATTGAGATAAGAAGATTTGCATCAATTGGGATGGGGACGATCATATAAGATCAAGGGGGTGTTTGTTCTTCCCTGTCTTTTGAGCTATTTCCTGTTTTTATCAATGCATTCTTTTCCTCCCTTGCAATTCCCATCCATTCTGCACCAAACAAATCACGAGATCGATTACTTTGCAATAGGTAGCGCGGTGAACGAGTTCTGTTATCATTCCCGTACAATCTATTGAACCAAATAGCATCATAATACCTAGGAAACAGCTTGTGTAGACAATCACTGTATATGACACTGTGAAATAGAGTGAGGGACAGTAGAAGACATAAACACATATCTACCTGTGATATGATAGGACAAAAGAGAAAACGGATGACTAATTTTATATGCCATGGACCCAGATATATTGTGCATACGAAATGAACAACAGACATAGTATCAATATCTATCTCTTTGTGCCGTGAACTCTGGAACAAGCCCCCATGTATATCCATCAAAAATAGCATAGCTCATGGTGGTAGCATGAACCACAAGATCTATCTTTAAATACTTACCGTATGATGTAGACTTTTTTTGCGGCATGTATGTCTAAACTACTCCCTCCACTCCAAATTACAAGACTTTTTGACTTGTTAGCAAATTCGATGTACAAAAAAGTCAAAACGATTTATAATTTAGAACGGAGAGAGTAGCTGTTAATGGAACTTGTGTTGTAAATATCTAAACTACCTTTATGTGTTGAACTCGTGTGAACTATGTACTCCCTTTTTATATGAAATGGCCGAGTATATTTCTGTTAACTATGTTAAATCAAGTGTGGTTAATAATTGACAACTTGATTTAATAATATTAATTGAAGGGTCCTCGCATTATTAATCTACATCTTTATGCTTATTATGGTAGCCATTTACCATCCCATACATATCGTGAAGTAATAAGCAATCACTCAATATACTACACCAATGAAAACCAGGCTTGTTAAGTGCATTATAAATTTGGAGGAACATCAAACCATATTGAAAACACCAGGATTTAATGGATGCTCGCATTTTCATGAAATTATTTTAGGTTTTAACAGCGCGATGCTTTCTCATAGTGGTAGGCGACATCCACTCCTCGAAACTCGAATACTTCGTGGGTGATGAATTTTTCTGTGTGTTTTCTTTAGGCACACACAGAAAAAATACCAATTATTCTGTGGGTTTCGAAATATACCCACAGAAAAAAATATGAAAACCCATAGAAAAATTATATAATTTTTCTATGTGTGACAATGCACACACGGAAAAAATAAAAACACGGAAAAATTGATTTTTTCTGTCGGTTTTATTAAAACTCATAGAAAAAATACTATGCACGCACGAAAAATTATAATTGTTCTATGGGTTTCTAAAAACACACAGAAAAAAATACAATAAAGGCCTTCACACTAACTTCATATGAACAAGCATTGTTTTTTTTTAATCCCTCTCTAAAACTTGTAATTAGTCTTTCACTCTCATACTAGCTTTAAATGTGATGATTTTTTTTTTCCTAAAAGTTTCTAAAAATCATGCTCTATCAATTTATGGCTTTCTTACTGCTTTTTTATTGATGTTTATTAGTCATTTTATTTATCTAGCAAATAGAGAATGATTGTTACAAAGCTACCTTAGGAAAAATGTCTTTCATACTCCGAAACCTTTTTAACAAGCAATTGCCAATGCATATGTTGTTGTGTAGGAGATTAAAAATATCTAGAACTTGCTAGTGAATTTTTACATGCACACCAAAAAGTAATTCCAATGCATATGTTGATGTCCATTTGTAAGGGCGGTTCAATCACTAACAGCCCTTACAGTGCCCATTTGTAAGGGTGGTTGGTGATTGAACCGCCCTTACAAAGATTCCTAGGGTTAAAATTTGAAAATTCAAAATTTGAGCCGTTCAAAATTTGTCAAATAAAATATTCACCATTACAACAAATGATGAGTTTAGCAAACTTGGTATTCATCACTTTTCTATTTGAGACATGTTAGGGCTTCAAATGCTAGAGTCTAAGTGGAGTATTTTTTTTTTTAAATCCAAGATTTGACTTGGTCAAACATGGTCAAATGAGGCACTAAATGACCTCAAATGAAAATGAAAAAATTGAATACCAAGATTAAACAACTCATCAAGATCTATAATTGATACATAAGTTATTTCTGTATTTGAGAAAGTGTTAGTAAACACTAGTCACAAGTTTTAAACATTCAAGATGTGACTTGGTCACACTTGGTCAAATGAGACACTAAATGGCCTCGGATGAAAAACTTTTTTGAATACCATATTTGTAGAACTCATTAAGATCTACATTTGATATATAGGTTATTTTTGCATTTGAGAAAGTGTTGGTAAACACTAGTCACAAAATCTTGAATCTCACAACGCACTTCATGAAACTATATGTGATACTTGTGGATTTAGAATTACACATACTAACACTTTGTCAAATGTAAAATGGCCTATGTATCAAATGTAGATCTTGATGAGTGGACCAATTTTGGTATTCATGACTTTTCGAGTTAAGATCATCTAGGGTTTCGAAAACTGGTCTGTAGCTATCAAAATTTGAAAATTCAAAATTTGAACCATTCAAAATTTGTTAAATGAAATGTTGACCATTACAACAAATATAGACCTTGATGAGTTTAGCAAACTTGGTATTCATGACTTTTCTATTTGAGACATTTTAGGGCTTCAGATGCTAGAGTCTAAATGTCATTTTTTAAAATCCAAGATTTGACTTGGTCAAACATAGCCAAATGAGGCACTTAATAACCTTAAATGAAAAATTTTTAAATACTAAGATTGTACAACTCATCAAGATCTACATTTAATACATAAGTTATTTTTATATTTGAGAAAGTGTTGGTAAACACTAGTCATAAAATCTTGAAGAGCTAAACAAATTTGTTGGAGCCTCAGAGAAGCATGCAACGACATTGACACATAATAATAGCTCAATAAATTATGTTTGTTAATTCTTTACAATAGAAAAATTAATATGAGTATTGATTATGAGAAATTAATCTCGTTATAATTGTAGAGTGCATAAAAATAAATCACATATATGCATCAAAATGAAGAAACGATATAAAAATTAATGAAAAAACAAATGATAATAAAATTTATAAAACCTCGTTCTGGCCCAAAAACAAGCATCCGGTCCAAATATGAGTAGGCCCAAAACGACCCACGTCGTCCGTAGCCATCCGATCAGCCGAACGGCTCAGATCAATCTTGGAGTGGATAAATATCCGATGTCGAGCAGGAAACCCTAGTCTTTGTTCGCTGTCCGCCTCTCTTCCTTTCACTCCCAGATCCACCGCACTCAAACTTCAGCAGCGCGCTCCTTCCAAATCCGCGTCCACCGCGCTCAATCCCCACCACAAAGCCCAACAGTTGAGGCACGGCGCATGGATCCTAGGAGGCAGAGGCCACGGGGATCTATCCTGGCAGGGGAGCGGCGGTGGCCGCGCTGGCTCGGCCTAGCTGTTGGTCGTGGCCTAGCTGTATTTCAGTGCAGCATCTCCCTTTCAGTTTTACTCAGCAATACATGGATGCATTTCTGTAGTGTTTTGCTCTATGTATATTGGTGTTTCTAGCCTTGTGAATTGTGATAATAGTTCCTGCACTTCATTTAATCTTCATTGCTTTGTGCCTTGCCTGCTATGCATCAACAGTAGCACTTGTTTAGTGCTCGTGATTCAGAAAGTGCATTTTAGCAGCAGCTTGGTTACTTTCATGCATTGGCTAATATATTAATATTTAAGGAATCATCACTAATTATTTTAGGGCTTTATACCTATTGTATGTCCAGTATACACGCTTCAGTTCTGTCTTGATTGCAATCAATAGATTTCTCACTTGATGTTTTTTTGCTTCATTAGAGATTGTCGCTCAAAAGAGCACAAGGCAGCATAGGCACTGACCATCTGTTACCTGATAAAGTCAGATACTACAAAATAAGTTCTTGAGAATTCCATCTGTTTTTCAGTTTACCAATCCATATATATGCTTTGTTGACTTCCATGCTCAGTTGAGTAGCTTAGTTTTGCTAATATAACTTATATTGTTACCTTGGGTAGTAATAACAGATTAAGGGTGCAATAATGAACAGTTTGATACTTGTGTTTGGTTATTTCATTAACCTGATTGCCTGCTGCTGCATTTTTTTTACAATCACACCAGAATTATTTGGGAGTTGTAGAAAAATTGTTCATGAGATTACTGAAGCACTTCACCTAACCCTGAATCATCAGAATGAGATAAAAGGACACCCCTGCAAGCAACTGAATCCACGAAAAAATTCTTGTATGTCTAAATGCCCTTCCTATTTTTTGTGTATGCAATATAAAAAGCCAATTGCATATGAAAACTCTGTAATAATTGTTCCTCATCTTCGTTGCAGAAACACGATGTACTTGGATTTCAGCTGCACTTTACACTTCTTTCCTTTCTTTGTTGCAGTGCAGTTTAGCTATTCCAGAACAGCATCTTAGCAATAGTGATATGATAACTTTAGCACTTGGTGTCACAGTTCATTTGGCTTGCCGGGCATACTCAAATTTGATGCTCTGCTACTGCTTGCTAATTAAAATTAGCTGACAGATTATGTGGAGTCAGTGTACCACATTGAATGTATGCTTCGTAATTCTACTGAATTTTAGTACTAATTACACTACTGTTATATGTCTTGTATTGCTTGTAGATGAAATTTTTCCTCCAATTTGGTAATCTGCAAATTGCCTTAGTGCTCAACAAGTCCCTGTTAACTTGAATAGGGAAATCACATAAAATAGTATCTTGTTAGCTTGTAATATATTTTTTTTGTTAGCTTTGACGCCTTATTTTGAATGCATGTAGGATCAGATAGCAGAATAGAAGAGATCATTGTGGTCTGGTGCTTGTGGTTGAAAGAATCGAAGCTTCTTGCTGCTCCTTAGGGAAACATGGTCTTTTGAAGAAAAGAAGTGTTGATACAAGTGAAGTTAAGCTCTGTAGTTCTTGAATGAGCTGGTAAGATATCATGTTTTATTCTTGAATTATTGATTGTCTTCCTGCAGCAAATCTATAATAGGTGATGAGCATGTAATATTCAGACTTAAGCCCATGTTTATGTGTGTATATATGGTGCTGGAACATTTGGACATCATCTAATGTGTAACCTATGAATGTGTTGAACATTTGGACACCATTTTTATATGTATGCTATTTATTCTATTGCGATGTGTCATGAAATTACTGTATGGACAATATATATTTTAACATGTTGCTTCTGTCTGAATATATATATTTTTTTGGTTTTCGTATCTCTTTTTCTATGGGGATGGCTACACAGAAATATTATTTTTAATCTGGGCGAAAAGAATTTTTCTGTGCATATATTTACCTTTTTCTGTGTGGACATCCGCACAGAATAATTTTTTTTTTAATCTGGCCTAACGCAATTTTTCTGTGTGTGCATTACTCACAGGAAAATTGTTTCGACGGTGAACCCACAGAAAAAAATTGTATTTTTCTGTCATTTTATTTCTGTGGGTACACCGTTAGAAAAATATTTTTCTGACGGTATTCGCATTTTTTCTGTGTGTTTTCACACACACACGTAAGAATGTGAGTTTCCAATAGTGATCCCTATCGGTAACGAGACGTCTGTGGTGACTTCGTGAATCTCGAAATCTACTGGCTCAGTCCTTCAAGGTCCTCACAAAGATAGGGTTTGTATGAGTGTGTTCATAGAGGTGAATATGTATACGTGTTATGGGTGATTGCATTGTACTATATATTTCTAAAAAAAAAAAAAAACACCAAGAGTACTTTTGCCACAAAATGATTTATATATAGGGGGAGAGACAAAATCAAATACACAGATTATTCCTAGCCTTGATTAGTGAGATGTCCTGAGCACAGGCCACCTTGACGAGCTCCAGATACCCACAGCTGGCTGCAATGTGGAGCGCCGAGCTTCCCTCTGCCGTGACGCCTTTGAGGCACTCTTCTCCCTGCTCAACTGTTGCTGAAGACTGTAAGCCTAGAACTTGTCCTAATAGGCCTGCATCGCCTGTGGAAACAGCTTTGAGCAATTCGTGCTTCATTATGTGTGGAGTGTGCCTTGCTGCCATGTATTCCAGTGCCAGATGAACAACTTGCAACGGAATACATTTGCGTAGCCAGAATTACTACGTTCCATCCTCAACTTCTCGTATATACAAAGCCGTGTGGATACTAATGGTTAACGGAACTTCCTAGAAAGCTCCATCTTTGTTAGTAATGAAGTCAAACAATTGCCACAATATTTTGCTCTAGTTATTTGGTTGCTTAGAATACATGCCCACTATACATACAATCTGGCGGACCAGACTTTTGAGGCCACTAATTTGCAAAGAAAAAGACAAACCTAGCAAGCCGTGACCAACTTCATGCTTAGGCTAATCAGATGGATCTGGGTTTACACTGCCCCAGACAAAAATAAAGCATCCAGCGCAACCTATTTCAGTATCATATTCCCTTGGTAATCCAATTGACGTACCGGTTTGTGGCTGGAACCGACAGTGATGTGGACTTGAAATATCACTGCTGGTTCAAGCCTCAAACCGATTGTGATGTGGTGATATCACTGTTGGTTTTTGGCTCTAACCAACAGTGATTTACCGAAGTAAAAAAGGCTGCCATCCTCTTCTCCCTTCCTCCCTCCTCCCTCCTATCCAGAGCAGACACTCATCCAGGAGGAGGCGCGCGTCCACTATTGTTGCGGCCATTCTTCACCAAAATGCGCAATGAAGCTCATGGATATTCATGTATGATATGATCTTCTTGATTTAAGGTCTAATGACAAGCATCCACTCCTTTGAATGTGTTGCTTTAGAGTTGTTTTGATGGCTAAATTGCTTAATTGTCATTGTAATTGTTTCTCCATTTTAGAGAGCACTTTCCAATTGGATTTTGAGGAAGGCATCCAAGCAAATTGTAGTGGATTCATCTTTCACAAGGTTGGTGTCTATGAACCCATTTAAATTCCTAGCTAATTACATGGTGGTTTTGATTATTGATAGTATGTGATGCTTTCATTCATATGTAATATAGCGTAGTGTTTTTTTTTCCAATTTTCATGAGCAACTATATGTCACCTCGCAACGCATTGTTTGGAGCTAAATTGTTGTTCATGATTAAGACTCCATTTTTAAAAAAATTAGTGTCTCTATTTTTAGGTGGCATTAATTAGAATAACTATTCATGATTATTGTACAATAATCTATGTGTCACCTAGGAATACATTGTTTGGAGGAAAATTGTTGTTCATGATTAAGTCTCCATTTTTTTTTTGAAATTAGTGTCTCTATTTTTATGTGGCATGAATTAGAATAATTGTTCATGATTATTGTACAATAATCTATGTGACACCTAGCAACACATTGTTTGGAGCTAAATTGTTGTTTGGAGCTAAATTTTTGTTCATAATTAAGTCTCTTTTTTTTTTTTTAAAATTAGTGTCTCTATTTTGTTGTGGCATGAATTAGATCAATAACTGTTCATGGTTATTGTATAATAATCTATGTGACACCTAGCAACACATTGTTTGGATCTAAATTGTTGTTCATGATTAAGTCTCCATTCTTTTTGAAGTTAGTGTCTCTTTTTTATGTGGCACGGATTACAATAGTGTCTCTTTTTTATGTGGCACGGATTAGAATAAATGTTCATGATTATTGTATAATAATTTAAGTGTCACCAAGCAACATATTGTTTGGAGCTATATTGTTGTTCATGATTTTTGAAATTAGTGTCTCCATTTCTATGTGGCATGAAGTCTAAATATTATTCTGCACAGAGATGGATCGAGGATGGATGTACGGTGTCCCGAACGGACCCACGATACTTGATTGGCGTCTCCAGCTTCCTCACGGCAGCACAAAGATTATGAAAATCAAAGGAAATAGGGTAACTTGGAGTCTATACGAATGCACTTGATTACCAGGGGATTCATGAGAGACTACACGATATGGAGTATGCATGGGGAGGTTGGTGGGAATGTTCCACAAGAAAACAGTAACAATGTGGCCATGTCTAACATAGCCCACCAAGAGGCTGTTACTAATAATATTCTGGGTGTCAGCACGCAACCTGTGGCTACCTTTAATGATGTGTTTAGGAATACATTAGCTGACGACACCGAGCATAATGACGGCATTTCTCAGATGCTACATGATGTAGAGAGCGGATTTCTTAGTGACAAACAGTTGAGAAAGCTAGAGAAAATGAGACAAGACAACAAAACACTGTTATATCCAAGTTGTTCAGTAAGCAAACTGGAAGCCAACATCATGCTATTAGAGTTCAAATCTTTGAACGGATTGAGCGATAAAGGCTTCAATGACTTGTTAGGTATAGTAAGGAAACTACTCCTAGAAAAAACGAGTTGCCAGAAAAGACATATCTATGCAAGCAAAGGTTTGCCCAATCGGGCTCGTGGTCAAAAAAATCCATGTGTGTTCCAATGATTGCATATTTTACCGTGGTGAGAAATACAAAGACTTGGATGCGTGCCCTAGGTGCAAAGCTCCAAGGTACAAGCAAGGGCCATCACTCTGAAGGTAGCAAGACCAGAGGAGGGCCCGTAAAGGTAGTTTAGTACTTCCCTATAACTCTCTGGGTGCATAGGTTGTTTGCAAATGTAAAGTTAGCCAACTTGTTGTGCTAGCATGGTGAAGAGCGAAACAAAGATATAGTGACGAGGCACCCCATCGATGGGTTGAACTGGAGGACTGTTAATACTATGTGCTATAAGAACATAGGTGGAGAGATAAGGCAGCTTTGGTTGGGTTTGAGCACAGATGTGATGAATCCTTTCGACCAGGTTTGAAGCAATCATAGCACCTGACCAGTGACGCTCTGTATATACAACCTTCCACCTTGCCATTGTAGCAGTTGTACATCTAGATGCCACTACTGACCCAAGGACAAAAATAACATGGGAATGACATCGATATGTTTTTGGAACCAGTCATCGATGAGCTACTAGAGATGTGGGAAAAGGGGGTGAAGTATGTTTGGGATGAGTACAAAAAAGAACGTACATGTCACAATCAAGGCAGTACTTATCACTACAATCACTGACCTACCAGGGTGGGGTTGCTTGTCTAGAGAGAAGACAAAAGGATATACTGGATGTGTTGAGTGCTTGGACTCTATCCATGCGGAACGTCTATAAAAAACAAGAAGATGGCTTATATGGTCACCATAGTTTCCTAACTAAGGCTCACCCTTACCATAGAAACAAAAAAGATTTTGAAGGGACTATTAAAAATGTGGACCTCCAGATTATTGAAGCAGGAATTAGATACAACGAGAAGTAAGCAAACTCAATGTTGTCCATGGGAAGGGGAAAGAGGCAGTACAAGCGCCTATCGAGTCTATCTAGAAGAAAAAAAATCAATTTTCTAGAAACTACCTTACTGGCCACTTTTGAGTGAACGTCATTGTCTTGATCCAATGCACATTACTAAAAACTTGTGCGGTAACACGCTCAACACCTTGATGAACACAAGGAGCACAATGAAAGATTCACTCACAACACTTGGGACTCAGGAAGGAGCTGCATCTCGTAACTCTTGATGATGGCCAGCTAGAACTTCCGGTTGTAGCACGAACATTGAAGAAGAGGCTAGTGAACATGAGAGAGTTAAAGTTTAACTATGGTTGTATGAAAGCCCATGACTGTCATAGCATTTTGACTCAGCTGCTCCCAGTTGCCCTACATGGTATACCTGGCAAGATTCGTGCCTCAATCATAAAGCTGTGTTCAATTTTCAATGCCATATTAGAAAAGGTCATTGATATTCCAAGCTAGAACAGCTGCAGTGGAACATAGGCGAAACTCTATATAGGCTTGAGATGCATTTTTCGCCTACTTACTTTGATATGTCAGTGCATCTGCTTGGTTGTTGACCAAATTCAAGCTCTTGGCCCAATGCACCCTCATCAAATGTTCTCTTTTGAAAGGTAGATGAAAGTTTTTAGGAGGTATGTTAGGAATAGGTTCAGACTAGAAGGAAGCATGGTAGAAGGATGGACAACGGAGGAGGCAATTGAGTTTTACACATATTATCTTGACACAATCGGGTCAGAGTTCTAGTATCTTGTCACGAGGGAATATTAGGGGCAATGAACTATCGGTGAGAAAGCCTCCATAGTACATGACACCGTTTCTTTCAGACAGGCACAGTTCGTTGTTCTCCAGTTAGCCAAGGATGTGATGCCATACATTGACGAGCACAAACAGTTGATACAAACTTTATATTTGAGCAGGTCGCAGGCTTGGCTTAAAAAAGCATAAGGAGGAATAAAGTTGGATTCTTAGCTAGATCTCATAGCCAAGGGACCTTCAACTATATTGCTTAAGTACCAAGGGTATGACATCAATGGATTTATATTTTATCCAACAAAGCAAGATGGGAAGAGCACATTCCAAAATAGTAGTGTTCGTTTCGATGCCCATGTTGAAAATGGAAATGTGTAGGCGACGTACTATTATTCCATAGAGAAAATATGGGAGCTAGAATATGGTCAATGATTGAAGGTCGCTCTTTTTCGCTGCAAGTGGGTCTGGCTTGAGGAAGTGAACATCGACAATGATGGGTTCAGTACCGTTGATCTAACCAAGACCGCATATAGAGACGATCCCTTTGTCCTTGCAAAAGATGTTATGCAAATCTTCTATGCAGTGGACAACAAGACAAAAGGCAAAGTAGTTATGCAAGGGAAAAAAAAGATTGTCGGTGTCAAAGGAGTGACAGATGAAGATAACTACAGGGGTTACTAGGAAATGGCTCATTTTGGGCGAACATAACCCTACCTATCCTTAAAGAAAGTGACGAACCAACTTATGTCCAGCATGATCACCAAGAGGCCGTCATTGTTCCTGCACCTAAAATAGTTAGATTATTATTAACCATGTAATCATTGAGATTTACATTGTATCAGTAATTCGCACTCAATATATACTTTTTATTTTTTTTGCCAATATCTATAAATCCATTATTGACTATGCAATCATTATATATTTTATTGAATGTACAATTTATATTTTGTGTCAATATCTATAATTAAATTATTTAGTAAAATAGATACATATTTTTAGTAAGAGTTCCTTATGAGACAAATGTTAATACTATTATAAACTAACAATTATAGAGAAATAATGCTCTCATTAGTGAAAATGTTTGGCCCATTGAATTGTCATAGCTTTAATTTAAAAAAGCTGCAAGCATTGACACAATGTGGCAACTTTTTTTTGCAGCAGAGAAGGCACAACACTGCACAGTTTTGATCTTCAAACCGGCAGTGATTCTTATAATCACTGTCGGTTTGACATAACCAGTAGTGATATGAACCTTCACTGCTGGTTGCTTCCAAAAAACTGATACTGCTAAAAGATGCCCCCTCAGGCCCAACAGTGCTCCCACTTGCAACCAAGGAAGCAGCACTGCTCTCATCTACCACCCCAGCTTGCGCCTATAAAAAGGCAGCCGGCCAGGAGCCTCTCCAAGCCAATGCTAGCTCCTTCTCTTTGCTTCTTGATGGATAATATGGAAGATCTCTAGCAACACCTGCTCTAAAGACCTGAGCTGCTCCGAGAGGATCACTCAGCTTCAGTGCTCAACTACGACAACAACTAGCTTGGTGGAAGACACCCCCTAGCTATCCAGGTAAGTATACCCACATGATTATCGAGTTGTTATAAAATCTAAAAATACTAAAAATATGTGAGCACATGAAGGTTCACCATAGTATCATAAGAAAACCTAAAAATACTAAATATATATAGACACATGAAGGTCCATGTTTGTCGAGTTATATAGTATGATTCCTAGAAATACAAAAAATCAAATAAAAATATTTGATTTGTCTAGATATGAGTCAATAAAAAGGTGAGCTCTTGAGATGATCTTAAACAATGAAAAGCTGCTCTGTCATAATAACTTTCAAGTGCCTAGTTTTTAGATATAAGTTTTTCTAAGTTTTGGCTCCAACTACTTTGACATGAGGATTTGCTCGAGCCCGAACTTGTGAGTCACGCATGCTTGAGTTAAATCTAGGTAATTGATTGATCTGATTGATAAAGTTTGAGCTGCTATTTGTCTTGTCCTGAGTGACACTAGAATTCTAGAGATTTATCTTTTGAAAAAATATAAAATCTTATATGATGAGTTCCTATATGACAAAGCTTATTTTCACTAGAGCCAAACATGATGAGATAGGCTAGATAAACTTCCATATATATGCTATTTGTCTTGCATTGAGTTTTATCAACCTTTGTGACCATTGTGAGTAGACGCCTAAATATGCACTACTCTATACTGGAGTAGACGCAACAACATGCCATTCCATCTAGATTTATCTCAAAAATGTTTTGCTGCTACACTAGGGTGAATACCAAAAACATGCCTGTTAGGACATCCACTCAATAAATGCTCTAAGTTCTTGTTGCTATCTCTCAAAAATTTTGTTGCCAAAAGGGGTCATGAGCTATGTAAATGTTATTCTAAAAAGAGAAAAAAGGGGAGTTGAAAAAATTGGACAAGTGTCCGAGACATAAAAACAATGGGTACTTAGATGCCCATCTCCCTAAAAAATAGAAAAAAAGAAAAAAGGAAGAAAAAAGAAGTGAAAAGAATAAGATAGCTCATGTTCTCTAGCAAGGTTCTGAAGTTTCAAAAGAGAGATATATTTTCAAGGAGCATAGTAGAATTAGGTTTTTACCACTTTCACCAAATATCCACCATTATTGCCTTGGTGAGAATCTACAAATACCACATACACTAAGAGATTTGAGAGTATCATACATAGAAAACTCTGAGTTTTATTTAAAAATCTCTAAAAACTCTAGAATGATAATTGAATAAAGATCTTGAGACATAGTGCTTAGCTGGATATTTCTGTCTTCCGATTGCTCATGACCTAAGTAAAAGCTAAGAAGCCTCATGGTCAAAGATAATATGAGTAAGTTTGAATGTCGATCAGTTTTTCTTAAACCCAGAGAAGAATTTTTATTTGAATACATGTATACTTTTGAGGAGTTACTTCAAGATTGCGATAATACTCTAAGAATTATGAACATCTATATCTGTTTCTAAGTTTAGCTTGGCTAAGGGACTAGCAAAGGTTAAGCTTGAGGGAGCTTATTGATGGTCACTAATGTCAATTATGAACCATCAACTATTGCACAAATTGATATAAAATAAATTACAAAGCATAGTTGTAGGTTTTGATTCTAACAAATTCCATGAGTTTTGGTGTTCTCACTTATCTTGTAGGAATATATAATTTTCCATCAAATGAAAATATCTCAAATAAGAAATTGGACTACACCATTGCGATGGGCTCATCGAGACGACCGAAACGGACCTATCATTTGCTATATTTGGAGTTCGGGATCAAAAGATATCAATTTCACGGCGAAACATACACCATTGGACTCTAGAAGGTACCAGAAGACACCACGACGAAGTGGGGGCCCAAAGCCCACGGTAAAGGGCCGGGCGGCACCCCCCATGGGCCGGCCGGCATGCCGCCTGGCCACCCCCTGTGCCATCTCGCCTCTGGCTTCTGGAAGCTTCCTCCACCGCCTCCTAGGATACATCTTGGCCGTACCTTAAGTCGGTTGGATCCAAGGGCTCACGTTCATCCCACCGGGCTATATAAGACGACCCCTGGCCCCCTGTCTGAGGAATCCCCTAAAATCCTAATTCATATTTTGCTGGGACTCATTCGAGAGGTGTCTCATTGAGGATCATACTCTCATGGAGATCAACACACCAGGGAGATTCGGGCTAGACTCTTCAATGTAATAGATTAGCAACTTGAAAGCTAGGATTGAGAGACTTCGTTCCAGATCTTGTCATGGAGTCTTGGAGGTCTGGTATATCTCACCTTTGTAAGACTTATGCTTTAATATAATTATCTTCTTTATTTACTTCTATGCCTTATATTTATATGGTTAGTCTAGTTATCATATGTTAGCATTAGATCTCCGCTCGCATCGAGTGCTCTAGTTATTATGTGTGACTAGAGTAGTAATCCATAGTATAGATATGGTTTCTAGCCTATAGGTTACCTGAGATTGCACTGAACCTCACGTATAGTTGTGGTAGCCCTAGGTGGTGACAGCCCTAATGGCCGACGTATTCCACCACGTTCATGTTGATGTTTGTAGGACTGTAGTCGAGCTTTCTAGCCCCATTCTCATCCTTGTCTATGGCTAATGTTCTGATGTCCTAAAGTGCTATTGTGTGTTCACTATATCTACCAATGCATTAGTTACCTTCTAGTCTTGACTAGAATAGAACCAAAGTAGTAGAGAAAGTACATAGGAGCCTTGAACTCTCCCGTTATCCTCTCATGTTAGCTTGACTACACTTATATTATGGAATTTCCCTATGTGTGTGACATTATACATAATTCCTATCATTTACCACTTACCCTATATTTGTCTAGTTGGTATATTATTTAGTAGATATATATGATGGTGAAATATCAATATCTTTAACCATTATATTCTGTGGTAAATATAAATAACGATTCCTAGAATATTTCCAGTAAAATGCTACAATGGTATTCTGTGGCGCTTGTGGAATCCTTTATATTTTAATTGTGCATAAGAAATACCAGCAGGCAACCAGAAAAATTAGAGAAAGTTCATAAAATAATAACAATTAAAAACATAACTCGGATATCGAAATGATTTTACCACATCCATTTGGTTGTAGCTCGCCATCATTTTAGTTACTTGTGCCACGCCTTGATTACCTGCACGCCAAGCATGTATCTTGAAGGATGAGTAATTAGGAAGATGATAGCTAGTGCGCTGAAGTGGCTGTAAACATAGCAACACGGTATTGAACTCGGCGCTTGTTTTGTTCGACATCTATCGTCCCTTCCGCATGATATGTTGTTCACACCCTGATGGACCCCTTGTAGGGTTGTCAAAGCTGAGTTCACATGTCCATAACAGACCACGTGCATCGGTGGTCGTGTTCTCAACTATGTCTGACACCATGAACAAGGTAAATGTTGATTGCAGCCACTCTATCGGTGTTGACACTGAATTTTGGTAAGACTGAGAGAATGACAAGTGGGCCAATGTAAGGTGGACTCGTGAAGGGCAGGTATTCACAGCATTCGGCAAACGTCCATGCGGTCGGCTGTTTTTGGCGATTCGGCAAATATTCATGCGGTCGGCTATCTTGAGAAACATTGGTTCCATTCGGGAAGCGAAAGGTGGCAAGTAAGAAGCCGATCAGAAGGAAAGAATTACGACAACAAGGGCGATAAGGACTCCGAGAAGGCTTGGAGCTAAAGTTATCATATTTTTTAGAGTTTTCTTTGGTACTTTGTAGTCGTAGTCTTTTATAACTCGTATCCTGTCCAGGGTATAAATATAAACCTTCGACCATTGTAATATTGTTCACAACCAAATCAATACAATCGGCTTTGTGCCAGCTTCGAGTCCTTTGTCGTGTCGTCGAGTTCTTCGAGAGGAGCCATCGATCCGTCGACCTCCGTAAGTTCCGGCAACCATGCTATCATGTCTAGTATCTTGTGGTAGATTTAGACTATGATGCAAGTAGTCTTGTTTGTCTTGACTGGATGGCCATGCGGTAGGCGTCTGCTTGACAATCAGGAAGTCTTTGCTTATGCTTTGTTTATCTCGACTGGATGGCCGTGCGGCAAGCGTTTGCTTGATAGCTTAGTGAAGCAAGATAGTTATCGGCTCTATTAGGTTTGGTAAGATCTAGTAGATTCATTAAGTTACCATGTGTTGCATGCTTTTAATATTTTTTATATATTTGTAACACCTTTTTGCCCAATCTAGATTGATAAGGTTCGGCTCCTTACTTTTATAGATCTGTTTGTTCTTTAATGTTTTCACTCTCATATTGTCATGGCAAATAGATCATATGCTTACAACAGCCGAACTAAATCAATCTAGGTTGTCACATGTTGTGGGTTCTTACATGTTGAGCGCAATTAAACCTTGACAGAGCTAGGTATCGTGCGGCGGATACAGGTTTTTGGGTTACTCTAGAACTAGTCATCCGGTGGGCTAGACTTTAGTTTAATCTGATTGGTTTGTTCGTGCTTGCTTGTTTGTTCCTTCTTCATGGACCCCAATTCGGCTAATTTGCCGAATATGGTTACGCCTCAGTTTACGATCATTTTTACTTGTTCAAACATGTCTTCTTATATATATATTCGGCAATCAATACTTTACATGTTTTTATCTTCATATTAGTCGAATGTTATATAAACATGTTGGCAGACAGCTTCTATAGCTGTATGTCGTTGTAAGTGGCTTCAGGGCCGTATATACGGAACCTGCTCGTCTCATCCAAAGATGTTCCAATTTTATATTTAATAGTTTTATCCCTTGTCAGTTTTAGGTCAAACTGATTGGCACGCTTCCGGATCTCAAACTGCCTGGGCACCCGATTGAAGCCACGCTTTTCGGCTTGCTGTGTGTGAGGCACAGTGCGTTATATTTTATGTCAACACACTTTTTGGCACGCTCGGTGGGACACTGCAATTCAAGATGCCTGAAATCAACAATGAGTATGTTCTAGATGTGACCATGGATGATTTGCCAGAAAACATGAAGAAATTAGTTCAGCAAGCGTGTGAGCAGTATCAACAGAAGTGCATGCTGTCCTTTTCCAAGAACAAGAGCAACAAGTTTATCCAAAAACAGTCACTGCCAAGGGTTCTCCTTCCACACCAAACTGATTACACTGAGGAAGAAGATGCTCAAAAGATGTCAGAGTTAATCTACAAGGCTTTGGGAAAAACTATGACAAATCATCATTCAGCTTTTTTGAATACCTTTCGCTCAATTATGGTCAGCACTTTCGGCCCAACAGCCGATAAGCACTTTGAGGAAACTGTTGGCCCAATCCATGGACCAACACTTTTCAATGTGCCAAAGTATCAGGAGAAGTATGCTGGGGATGGTGGAGCATCTGGATCAAATAATATATCAAGAAGTGGACCAACTCCTAATGAAAAATAACAGCCTCCTATGACTTATGGCCAACTTGCATTTGGTACAACAGGGAGTGTACCACAGTCAGCTTTCAGAGTGTCTCCAGCATCAAATAGGTTACATAAGAATATGTATGGAGATGGATATCGAGTTTTTGTTGATTATAATTCTATTAATGCTTTACCAAATCCGAGGTACAAAAACTTCGTCGGGACTGCCTTACCGAAGGGCAGGCACGTGGAATCCTGAATTCAAGTGTTGATCTTATCATGCATAGGATGGCTGATATGATGCAAAATCAGTTTGGTTTAAAGCCAAAGAATCAATCCTATACGTACAAATCTCCTTATCCAGAATGGTACAACAGAGTGGCACTTCCTCCAAGGGTGAAACCTCCAACAGATTTGACCAAGTTTTCTGGTCAGGATGATACTAGCACCATGGAGCATATCAGTCGGTACTTGATGCAGCTTAGGGAAGCTTCCACAGATGAGGCTTGGAGAATTTGGTATTTTCCTTTGTCTCTTACAGGGCCAGCTTTCACGTGGTTCACATCTTTGCCAGCTCATTCTATTGGCAGATGGGCAGAGTTAGAGCAGAAGTTCCATTCATATTTCTTCACGGGTACTATGAGAAGAAGCTGGTTGACCTCATGAGTCTAAGACAGAGAGCTAATGAAACACCGCAAGAGTATCTTCGCAGGTTTAGAGAAACTAAAAACCTTTGCTACTCCCTGAATCTGCCAGATGATCAGCTGCTGGGGATGGCAATAGCGGGCATGCAGCCGAATGTCAAAGAAAAGCTATTCGGCATGGAGTTTGATGATCTTGGTCAGCTATCGCAGTGATTGGCAGTGATGAGCAATCAAGCTCAAGGGTTCAGAAGAGACAACCGCTTTTAAAAGGGCAATATTGCTAATGAAATATATCAAAGCTTTCTGGAAGAGGCAGTAGAATATGATGATGAAGATGAAGTAGCTGCAGCTAAATTAGTTTGGGCAAAAGAGCCTACCCAAGTTAGTCAACGCTGGTTGAGGCAACACAAAGGGACTTATGATTTTGATGTCTCTAAGTTAGACAAGCTCTTTGAATTATTGGTAAGAGAAGGACGTATCAAACTGCCAGAAGGACATCCTATGCTGCGCCCTGAAGGAGTGAAAGACAAGAGATATTGTGGCTATCACAACACTAATTCTCATTCCATCAACGATTGCCGAGTGTTCAGAGTACGAATTCAGAAAGCTATTCAAGAGGGGCATTTGAAGTTTGATGGTAAAATGAAGGTTGATGGCGAGCCTTTTCCACAGAATATGGTTTCTTTCTCCATGAATATGGTTTCTGTGAATGATCCTAAAGGTAAAGGCAAGATAAAAGTGTTAACCTCTGATAGAGCAAGAAAGAGTGGCACTGTTGACCCTGATCGGCAAATTACAAATGAAGAGCTGCAACAACGGGTTCGGTTCCAGAATAGCCGAACTGAAAGAGGTGAAACTTCTAAGTCTAGGGTTACATCACACATTTTGCTAAACAAATGGTAGAGGCAGCGAGAGAAAGAGTATTACCAGGAGCAAAAGTTTATGGAGGAACGCCAGAGATATGAGGAAGAGGTGTATCGAAGGGAACAAGAAGAGCGCATGAAAGAACAGGAGCAGTCCCATTGGGGATGTTCATTCTTTATGCACTGTTGGAACGAAGGCTTGAAACTGCCCGCTAGAAATAATTGCCCTGAATCCAGTGATCAATACTTTGGGTATAGGCAGTCTTGAGCCAACCGCCGTCCGATCCACGCAAGGCTTGGAACTCAGTTTCCTGAGGACGATCGACGTTTAAAAATAGGCAGCTCTGAGAATCAGCAAAGGAAAAGGTTTGCAGATCAAAGTTGGATTCATTATAAGAAGTATAATGAGGAAGAGAGTCCCTATGAATATGTATGGCAGAAAGGATAGTGGTGCTCTCCAGGACTGATGAAAAGCCAGAAAAGAAGAGTTCAGCGTTTGAGGAGCAGGGAGCTGAAACAAGCAGCTGCTGAGAAGAAACAGATGTGGCGTCCTAAAAAGAAACCCAATGAGCATGGTCCTTCAGCTAATGCATGTATGGCTTTCTTCCTTCCATCAAAGTTCATAGCTCCCGAAAGCCAGAATATCCAAGAAGAAGTGTACTCCGATTTTGATGAAAGTGGGTTTCATAATTTAATGGCCCAACTTGTCTTGACACAGCAGGCAGTTTTTGATAAGCCAATCAAGAATCATCACTTGAAGCCACTTTACCTAAAGGGATATGTCAATGGCAAGCCTCTGACCAAGATGTTTATTGATGGAGGAGCTGCTATCAATATTATGCCTTATACTACTTTCAGGAAGCTTGGGATGACTAGTGAAGATTTGTTAAAAACCAACATGGTTCTCAGAGACTTTGCTGGCAATCCTTCTAATACCCGGGGTGCTGTGCATGTTGAATTGACGATCGGGTCAAAAACTTTGATTACTACATTCTTTGTTATTGATGGCAAGGGGGCATACAGTCTGCTTTTAGGGAGAGATTGGATCCATGCTAATTGCTGCATTCCTTCAACTATGCACCAGATTCTTATTCAGTGGGTTGGAAATGATGTTGAAATTGTTCAAGCTGATGATTCCGTAAGTGTTGCTGTTGCAGAGCCTGCTTATTGGGAATATGATGGTGTTGATTGTTTCTTTGGCAGAGTATGGGGAGAAGGTCCTGTAAATGTCTTCGACAGGGATCAACAGCCGATCCAAGCAGTCGCTCTCACAGTAATTTTTAATAGATAATCCAATCGATGGCAACAAAGAAAAGTTGGGGCGTGGTTTTGTGTCGGCCGACAAGTTGGAAGAGATAGATGTTGGTAATGGCGCTAAGCCAAGGCCGATGTATATTAGTGCGGGTTTAGATCAAGAATATAGATTAAAGTTGATAAACCTTCTGAAAGAGTTTAAAGATTGTTTTGCTTGGAATTATACAGAGATGCCAGGATTGGATTGTTCTATTGTTGAGCATCGATTGCCCATTAAACCCGAATATCGCCCTTACAAACAACCTCCACGGAAAATTTATAAAGAGGAGGTACTGGCCGATGTGAAAAAAGAAATTGAAAGATTATTAGAAGCGAGTTTCATTCGGCCATGTAGGTATGCAGAGTGGATTTCAAGCATAGTTCCAGTATACAAGAAGAATGGAAAAATGAGGGTTTGTATAGATTTCAGAGATCTTAATAAGGTCACACCAATGGACGGATACCCGATGCCGGTTGCTGATTTACTAGTAGATGCAGTAGCTGGTTATGAGGTCATCAGCTTTATGGATAGGAATGCTGGTTATAACCAAATTTTTATGGCAATAGAGGATATTTCAAAGACATCTTTCAGATGCCCTGGTCATATTGGTTTGTTCGAGTGGATTGTTATGACATTTGGATTAAAAAATGCCGGTGCAACTTATCAGAGAGCCATAAATTATATTTTTCATGAGTTGATCGGCAAGATCGTGGAAATCTATATTGATGACGTGGTGGTCAAGTCAAGAAACCATGAAGGGCATTTGGCCGATTTAAGAAAGGCTCTGGAGTGCACTAGAAAACATGGTTTGAAAATGAATCCAAACAAGTGTGCTTTCGGAGTCTCGGCCGGTGAGTTTTTAGGATTTTTGGTTCATAAAGGAGGAATTGAAGTTGGAAAGAAAAGCATGGAAGCAATAGACAAAGTTGTCCCTCCAACCAATCTTACGGAGCTACAATCATTGCTTGGCAAGATTAATTTTGTAAGAAGGTTTATATCTAATTTGTCAAAGAGGATCTTGCCTTTTTCTCCACTATTAAAGCTCAAGAAAGATCAAGTGTTTGTATGGGGTGACGTACAACAGAAGGCTTTTGATGAAATCAAGGAATACATAAAGGCACCACCTGTGCTGGCACCTCCACAACTTGAAAAGCCTTTCAAGCTGTACGTAGCGGCCGATAGCCTAACAATAGGATCGGCCCTCATGCAAGAATTTAAGGGAAAAGAGAGAGTGATAGCTTATCATGGCCGAAAGCTGTTAGATCCAGAAACAAGGTATTCGGCTATAGAGAAACTTTGCTTATGTATTTATTATTCATGCACCAAATTTTGGCACTACTTGTTGAATGCCGAATGTGTGGTGGTTTCTAAGTTTGATGTAATGAAACACAAGTTATCAATGCCGATTTTGAATGGAAGAATCGGCAAGTGGATTTTAGCTCTATCAGAATTCGATTTAAGGTATGAATCGGCAAAAGCAATAAAAGGTCAGATTATTGCTGATTTTATTACAGAACATCGTGATCTTTCTGTTGAAATGATGAGTATCGCACCTTGGGCTTTATTCTTTGATGGCTCATCTTGTAACAAAGGCAGTGGTGCTGGTATCCTTCTGATTTCTCCACGAGGAGTAACCTTTGAATACGCTATTCCCATAGAATCTTATGTTACTAATAATCAAGCGGAGTATGAGGCGTTGCTTAAAGGACTTCAGCTTCTTACAGAAGTAAAAGCCGTTGCAATTGAATTTTTTGGAGATTCTAAGTTGGTGATTAACCAGCTGATCGGCCAATATGAATGCAGAAATGACATATTGAAGGAATATTATGAAGAATGCCAAAGGCTTTTGAGAAATTTTCAAGTAGTAACCTTACACCATATTCCTAGAGAACATAACGAAGAAGCAAATAAGTCGGCTCAAGCTGCTTCTGGATACCGTGAGAATCAAGAAGTCTTTGCTATAAATGAGTATGTTTCCGGTATCGGTCAAGCGGTTGATGATTGGAGAAGTGAAATTGCTGATTATCTAAGGAATCCATCACAGAAGGTTTCTCGAAAACTCGGGTACAAAGCTCTCAAATTTGTGCTTCTCGATAATCAATTGTACTACAAATCCATAGATGGAGTATTGCTTAAATGCTTGGATCAAGAGAAAGCCAAGAAGATGATGTATGAAGTACATGAAGGATTATGTGGTGCGCATCAGTCAGCTTACAGGATGAAATGGATAATTAGAAGAACTGGTTATTTCTGGCAAACCATGCTAGAAGATTGCTTTGAGTATTATAAGGGATGCCAAGATTGCCAAAGATTCGGCAACATTCAAAGAGCTCCAGCATCTGCTATGAACCCAATAATCAAACCCCGGCCATTCGGAGGGAGGGGGTATAGATTTAGTTGGTCGATTCATCCTCCATCCAGCAAGGGACATAAATTTGTGTTTTTGGCCACAGATTATTTTACCAAGTGGGTTGAAGCTATTCCTTTGAAAAAGGTTACGTCAGATAATATGATCAGTTTTGTAAAAAAGCATATAATTTACAGGTTTGGGATCCCTCAAACTATAACAACTGATCAAGGGACCCAGTTTACCTCCTCGGAGTTTTGTGATTTTGCTGAGGACATGGGGATCAAGTTGTATAATTCCTCTCCTTATTATGCACAAGCCAATGGCCAAGCAGAGGCATCAAACAAAATTATGATTAAGATCATCCAGAAAAAGATAGATGAGAAACCGAGGAAATGGCATTTGGTTCTTAACGAAGCTTTGTGGGCTTATCGAATGGCTTGCCATGGATCTATTCAGACATCCCCCTATGAGTTGGTATACGGGCATCATGCTGTGTTGCCATGGGAGCTGCAGTCAGGTTCAAGACGAGTTATATTGCAAAAGGATTTGGGAAAAGAAGATTATAAAAATCTGATGATGGATGAATTGGAAGATTTACATCAAATTCGTCTCAAGGCGTTGGAAAACATTGAGAAAAACAAGATGCGCTACAAGTATTATAACAAAAAGGTTAGAGTAAAGCAATTCACAGAAGGGGACCTGGTTTGGAAAGCTTTATTGCCGATTGGGACAAAAGACAAAGCATTCGGCAAATGGTCTCCAAATTGGGAGGGACCTTTTTGGATATTAAGATGTGTACCGGCAATGCATATATCTTAAAAACTTTACTAGGAGAAGAGTTTACCAAAGCCATTAATGGAAGATTTCTCAAGAAATGTTATCCCAGCATCGAGGTTGGTTCATGAAAGAGAGTCAAAATCCAACATGAATAGCCGATGAAGGAGCATCGCCTTTAGTTAAAATACTCCATAGGATTGGAGAATAGCCGACACGGTATGTGTCGCCTTTAGAGCAAAAAAAATAGAATGGATTATAAAGAGAAGTGGCTTTAGCGTTTTAGTCCGATAGGTTTATTGGGAGAAGAGAAAGCTGAAGTACATTGAGTAAGGATATTGGGCGACGCGTGAACATCGGTTGTTTCTACAAGAGCCAAGATCTAATCGGCTAAGGTGACGTCATGCATTCGAAAGTATTCTTTGAAGTTACCCCGTTTCGAAAATTCTAAAAGAAATCGCTTGGCATTCAAAAGAGAAATTACAAACAAGCATGTATCAAAAGATAGATTATTAACAATCAGTTCATCCTGGTACAAACTACTCCTCAAACAAACTTGTTGAGGACAGATTGGGCCCGGGTAGATCTGGGCAAGAGCAGCAAAGATGGTCCTCATATTGCTCCGACGATCGTCGATGTTCTCGATCTCTTCTTCCGGGACTCGCCGAGGAAACCGACCGGGTCGGACGGAGTAGTCTTCACCAGTCTGAGAAGACAGCGCCGCCAATCCTAAGGAGACGCCAAGATGCACACCATGGATGGCAGCTTGGTCGATACGGCCGTCCGCATCATCAAGGCGCGCCTCGGCAGTGTCCCCCTGGGCGTTCACTTTGTCGGCGACCTTATTTGCTACCGTCTTTAGATGGTCATTCTCTGTGGAAAGAGCTGAATAAAGGAAAACAAGTCAAATAAATAGGGAAACCAAGAAGAGAATCTGAAAGGTTTTGTCAAACCAGTAATGGCATCGCAGAGTTGCTTCCGTTGATCCTCCCATTCGGCTTGTTCAATGCCGAGTTGCTTGAAACTTCACCCGCCTCCTCCGAGCCTCGCCCCACTCCTTGCGAAAGGCGAGTGCCTCCTCGTGGGTATATAGAGGGGATCATCCTCCTCCCGACGCGGACCCCGTGGATTTGGGTCGTATGAATCTTCGATGCGGAAGAGCCGGAAGAACTGAAGAGCCGGAGGAACCGTAGACGTGCACAAAGATGATCGAGGTGCCCGGTTGAGTTACCGTCATTGGAGGAAGAAGGTGCATCTAATCGTAATGGCTCTCGCCTAGTAGATAAAAAAAAATCAAGATTGGAAAAGATGAACAGGGAGTAAAACCGCAAGGGGGCAAAAGATCGATCTTTACCCATGGCGTTGGCGGCATGGTGCACGACTTCCCTCTGCTTCCTCTTCAGCAGGGCGCTTGCCGCGGTCATCATCATTCGCCATTGATGCCCTAGAATGCTAGGTCTTCTTCTGAACTGACTTGGGCAGAGAGACGAGGAAGCGGAAACGAAAGTGCTTGATTAGAGGTATCGGTGAAGGCCGGAAGATGGTTTTATTTATAGGCCGAATGAGAAGTCGTGGCATATATCTCGGAGTAGAAGTTGGGAATACCAAGCGACATAAGGAGGTTTTCCTTTTGGGCCATCGCGGATCTGGGCCGGATTCGGCTAGATTAAAAAGTTACCGCTCAAGGAGATTCGGTTATATTCTTAATCGGAGGTTAATGACATTCGGCTATATTTTTAATTAAATATAAAGGTGAAAAATAAATTATAACAAAGTTTGGCCAGGAAAGCGTAAGAAATCTGATCATTCAAGGACACAATATGCCACACTTAGATATATTACAAGCCAACATTCTGCATGTTCGAAAAGTGTTTGATTGCATCTATAGCTTCAGTCTTGATCCGATTGATATTGCTCGCCACTTCTTGTCATCATCTTGAGCTATGAATATTGGTGAGCCTTGTTTTGAGTCGTTGGTCTTCTTTGATGGTAATCGCTATCTCTGCCTTGGCCGCTTCTATAGATTTTGGTAGATCAGCAATTTTATCTTTATGAGACTGAATCTTAGCATTCAACTGTGCCAATTGAGCTTCCAAAATTTAGCCTTGTCATTCTCCATAGCTTCCAGTTCAGGTCCCAACGTTGCCAAAGAATTTTTAGCAGTTTGGATCTGGGAGTACAACTCTTTGGCTCTTTGCTTTTTCACAGTCCTATTATTTAGCAAAGTAGTTCTGGAAGCTATATTCCTACTTGCTCTCCTAACCGCAGCAAAATGATCATCAAAATGAGCTGCAGATTCTAAGGTGGCTTTGAGAGTGGGTGGAATTTCTTGATCAATAAGCTCAACAAAATCCCTTATTTGATCTACATCTTGGACCAGGGTGTTTATGTCTTTATTCATCAAGGGAACTATGTCCTTCAGCTGAGCTTGATTTTCTCACGATAGTTTACTTTGTGAGGTGGCTTCTTCACCTTTCTCACTAATATATTCATCAACGGTGAAGGAATAACTGGCAGTCGGATTGATGTCATCCTAAAAAGGGGGAGAATTGTTAGCCGACTGAATAAATTTACTAAGGAATGGATAAACCAAGATATTACCTTTTGGATAGGATTTTCATCAGGTTGAGCTTTGTCCTGGCTTGGTTGGTTAGTGTCAGAGGAGTGCTCAAAAGTGGAAGATGTTTGCTCAAATACAGCCTGATCTTTAAAGTTTTGTTGCTAGAGGGGGCTTGACTGAATGCCAAGAGATGATGAGCTTGAAGCATGATGAGGAGAGAATTCTTCCGCCATCTTGTCCAAAATCTGACTGCTTTCTAAGAATGCGAGAATGGTGAAATATAAGTGCTATGGGTAAATCGGTAGAAGAAAAGAAATAATTAGTTGAAAATTGCCGCCAATGTGATCAATAGCTTCATAAGTTTCTACACCTTCAAAGAGAAGTCCGGGGAAGATTTTCCACGCTTATTGAAACATTAACCGGTCTTAAAGAATTGACCAATGGCTACAACAGAAGAAATGAGTACAAAGAAAAGCCAAGATTGTTACCAAATGAGGATTAAGGAAACCTATACCTTAGAGGGCAATTTGGCTTTCTTGGACCTTGGCTTCCTAGCTACAATGGTGTCCTTACTTGGTCCAGTAAGAGCCTTTCTTTTGTTTTCCCCTCTTGAAGGTGCTGTACCCCAAGCTGCCGGAATTTTCATGAAAGCTGCCAGGTTTGGAGCATTATATCCCAAAGCAGGGTTAGGCCCAGCACGGTAGTATTGAACCACTTTGGAAGGGGGAGTGGGCTCAATATCCTGCAAGTGACAATACTAGAATGTGAGATGGACCCAAAAGCGGGAGAATTATGGGTACAGGGAGATTACCTCGCTATCAGAAGCAAATTGGGGTTGCAGGTCTTGGCATAAAGGATGTACTAGTGTACTGAAGATATGAACACGCCACTCTTGCCACCAGGAGACAAACAGAGGATGAGCAGCTTCTATTAATCCAAATGGGGAAGGTTCATACATTGGCAAATCCCATCCAAGCTCAAAGACTTTTTTGGTTTCTATGTCATCTTTTATTTCTTCCCTGGGCCTTATGATTTTGGAGAAAAATAATCTTGGAGGCAATTGGCCGCATCCTAATTGTCTGGCTGCCATGTTTGGATTATAAAATTCATAAGTGGGACGTAGTAACCTCCCATGATGGAATTCTACCGGCAAAGTGCAAGGCTTGATGAAGGAATTGAAGACCTCTGTAGATATTTTGTCTGAGCAACCAGACTTATAACTAAACTTGCAAGGGAGAGTCAAGTCTTCATTTTCCCTGTAAGGAAGCCAGACCACGTTGTCAAACCCTTTGAAGAAAAGCTTGAAGAGGTGACCGATATCTGTGTCAATGACAATAGAAGATGCTGCTTCTCCATATGTCTGACAAGCTTTGATTTTTGCTGTGCCATCTTCAGCATAGTTGACTGAGGGAAAGCCCAAGTCATGGAGATCTACAGAGACTATTTGGTGCATATATAATTGTAGCCACATCTGAACCAACCACCAGGGGCCGTTCATACAGTGTATTTCTCCTTGTTGGCGCATTTGAACAGTAATCTGATGCATCATGTAATAAACAGCCCCTAGAAGATACTTGCCCAATGGAATTAAAACACCAAGAGATAAATCCTCAGCCATCACCATGTGATTCAAAGTTGGTTCATAGGATTTTCCACAGAAAATGAATCTACATAGCCACATGTTCAGAAAGGCCTTGTATTCTTTGTCAGACACGGCACCAGATGACGTATAAGTCTGAATATATTTGGTCCATCCACCTCCTAACTTAACAGCTTTTTGGCTGCTATTTCTCTTATATTTAGAAGGATACACCGGTTCTGTCACATTCAAACCAGTCATCATGAATATATCAGCTAAAGTGATGGACATTGGACCATGGCCGAAAATGAAAAGCATTAGCGAAGATCGCACCCCGAGTAGCCGCTATCAGGAGAGGGTCATTTTTGGGTGTTTCTGACAGGGATAGCTCCAAGCAGTGATGAATGTCCTGGGTTTCCCAGTTGCTGCTGTTTCCATCTAGCATCCTCCGATACCAGGTTCGCCATCCTGCAATTGAGGGGAACGGCTAGGTTTTGAAAGTGTTTGGCCACTGATTCGGCGGAGTGACCCCAGACTTGAAAGGGACCCTCAGAGTTTCTTTCTCAATGAATTCGATCGGGTTAGGGTTTCCCATCGGTCCAAGAAAATAAGAATCCGGATTCGCAGCACAAGGGATCAAAATTTCATCCTTGTATTCCTTCAAGAAAGATAAAAGGCAGGGAGAGGAAATGTGAGTCAAAAAACAGAGGTTCAATTGGGGAAATTGCCGAACGCATAAAGATAAATAAAAATTACTTCTGGGATTCTCGTCCCCGAGTCGCCATTGGAGATTCGAGCCGGATCCGAAGTTGTCTTTGAAGAGTTCAGATTTTTGAGCGGCGGCTGCGATATTGAACAGTGTTGACCTAAACGAGAAAGAGAACTTGTGGTCAATTTTGGAAAAAAATCACTTTTATCCAGAAATTGAGGGGGCATGTGTTGACACTGAATTTTGGTAAGACTGAGAGAATGACAAGTGGGCCAATGTAAGGTGGACTCGCGAAGGGCAGGTATTCACAGCATTCGGCAAACGTCCATGCGGTCAGCTGTTTCTGGCGATTCGGCAAATATTCATGCGGTCGGCTATCTTGAGAAACGTTGGTTCCATTCAGAAAGCGAAAGGTGGCAAGCAAGAAGCCGATCAGAAGGAAAGAATTACGACAACAAGGGCGATAAGGACTCCGATAAGGCTTGGAGCTAAAGTTATCATATTTTTTGGAGTTTTCTTTGGTACTTTGTAGTCGTAGTCTTTTATAACTCGTATCCTGTCCAAGGTATAAATATAAACCTTCGACCATTGTAATATTGTTCACAACCAAATCAATACAATCGGCTCCGTGCCGCCTTCGAGTCCTTTGTCGTGTCGTCGAGTTCTTCGAGAGGAGCCATCGATCCATCGACCTCCGTAAGATCCGGCAACCTTGCTATCATGTCTAGTATCTTGCGGTAGATTTAGACTATGATGCAAGTAGTCTTGTTTGTCTCGACTAGATGGCCGTGCGCGCAGCGCCCGCTTGACAATCGGGGAAGTCTTTGCTTATGCTTTGTTTATCTCGACCGGATGGCCGTGCGGCAAAGTTTTGCTTGATAGCTTAGCGAAGCAAGATAGTTATCGGCTCTATTAGGTTTGGCAAGATCTAGTAGATTCATTAAGTTACCATGTGTTGCATGCTTTTAATATTTTTATATATTTGTAACACCCTTTTGCCCAATCTAGATTGATAAGGTTCGGCTCCTTACTCTTATAGATCTGTTTGTTCTTTAATATTTTTCACTCTCATATTGTCATGGCAAATAGATCATATGCTTACAACAGCCGAACTAGATCAATCTAGGTTGTCACATGTTGTGGGTTCTTACATGTTGAGCGCAATTAAACCTTGACGAGCTAGGTATCGTCTCGGTAGATACGTGTTTTTTGGGTTACTCTAGAACTAGTCATCCGGTGGGCTAGACTTTAGTTTAATCTGATTGGTTTGTTCGTGCTTGCTTGTTTGTTCCTTCTTCATGGACCCCAATTCGGCTAATTTGCCGAATATGGTTACGCCTCGCTTTGACGACCAGTTTTACTTGTTCAAACATGTCTTCTTATATATATATTCGGCAATCAATACTTTACATGTTTTTATCTTCATATTAGCCGAATGTTATATAAACATGTTGGCGCATGACTTCTATAGCTGTATGTCGTTGTAAGTGGCTTCAGGGCCGTATATACGGAACTGTGCAGTCTCATCCAGCATATTCCAATTTTGTATTTAATAGTTTTATCCCTTGTCAGTTTCAGGTCAAACTGATTGGCACGCTTCCGGATCTCAAACTGCCCGGGCACCCGATTGAAGCCACGCTTTCCGGCTTGCTGTGTGAGGCACAGTGCGTCATATTTTGTGTCAACAATCGGGGATATCTTCTACGACATATGCAACAATAAATGGCATTTGAATGACTGTAGTATACATATTATGAAATGCTTATTATGGAAAATATTTCTTACAATAGCCGATAAGGGTGTGGTGGAATGGCCATATCTGGAGCGAATGGCTCATTGCCGTGGTGGAAACCTAGTTGCTGTGGTGGGGGAGATCCATTATTCAACATGCCTGATGTAAGAGGATAACATACCAATAGCATATCCAGGAGTCATGGCCAAGAACACATCGATAAAAGTAAAAGAGTGAAAAGAGTGAGAGAACTGAGAGTGAAAATGAGAAATGAGAGTGAAAAGTTAAGAGTGCGTGGGTGGCCATGGTATGTCACTCGTGGGTGGTTCTATAGAGGGCAGCAATATCATTGTCGGTTTTAGAAAGGAACTGGCAGTGAAGTATATCATCACTGCCAGTTATTAATGCAAACTGACAGTGAAGTACATCATCACTGCTAGTTCTTAAACAAAACCGACAGTGATCTGTATGACATTGCATGCATGCAGCAATAAATGGCATTTTCTCTGTTTTATTATTTATGTGACCAAAATGATGTTCGAAGTTCATCAACAATGTAGATATTGATGAGTCCATCAATCTCAGGCTAAAACTTGTAACTAGTCTTTTCCTCCATACTAACTTCAAATGAGATGATTTTTTTCCTAAAATTATCTAAAATCATGCTCTATGCACTTATTCTGGTCATCTTTGCATGTGACCTTTTTTGAAAAACTCAAAATTGAATTTTTCAAAAAATGACAACTTCAAATAGCATTTCGAAAGACTAAATTACCTCAAATCAAAAAGTTGTAAACAGCAAAGTCGAAGAACTTATCAATACATTTGACTATTTTTTAACACATCAAATGTTGATTTTTTTTAAAAAAATTGAAAATTCAAAATTTCAACAGAATTTAGGGTACTAAATGATCTCAAATGAAAAGGTTGTAAACAGCAAAGTTAATAGCTATAGAAACTATAAGAGAGATGTAAATTTGTGAACCACATTACCACTTTGTCAAATAGATAAATAACCAAAATAAAAGTTATAGACGTTGATGAGTCCATCAATTTTGTTGTTTACAACTTTTACATTGAGATCATGTAGATGCCCAAATTCTGTAGGAATTTTGAATTTTCAAATTTTTTTCAAAAAAATCCAACATTTGATGTGTTAAAAATATTCAAATGCATGAATGACCAAAATAATAGTTATATATATTGATGAGTTCTTCAACTTTACTGTTTTTTTATAACTTTTTATTTGAAATCATTTAGATGCCCTAAATTCTATTACAATTTTGAATTTTCAATTTTTAAAAAAATTCAAACATTTGATGTCTTAAAAATAATCAAATGGAGGAATGACCAAAATAAATGTTGTAGATATTGATGAGTTTAAAAAATAGTCAAATAGAGAAATTACAAATATAAAAGTTATAGAACTAGTTAATAAGAGGATAAACAAACTTGTTCTGCTATTTTTTAGATTTTTCTATGAATTACTGTGAATTTATAAAATTTTAGTCTGGGGATTAATAAATATAAAAATTAAAATAATCACTGCCGGTTATTTTTTGGAACGGGCAGTGATCTGACTCATCACTGCCGGTTGGCTTACAGCACCGGTGTGATGTAAAAAAGGAAAAAAAAAGAAAGAGAAAGCAAACAAATGTCTGGCACCAGGGTTCCTACAGGAACAGACTCTTGTGCCTTAACCGCTGTGCTATGCATGTGGGTTCGGGACATATTAATTTATTTAACCATAGTGTAGCACTTTAATAATACTAGCTGCAATAAAACATAAAATACAGCGTGCAGGGGCATCGAACCTGGGACCTCTCGGTCCGGAGCTCTGAGCCCTAACCCCTGCGCCGTGTAGTGACTTCTGTTTTTTTTTTTATATAACATACCTATATTACTGGATAAGGAGTACAAACTCGTACGAATACAGATACGGATAGAAAGGATACTGGGACAGCTGTCCCAACCATCTTACACACAGGCCCATAAAGAAAACAGATATTACAGAAAAAACCCTGGACCTTGTGCTACCCGAAATCGCCAGAAGCCTCCTTCGCCCGCCGCCGTCAAGCCATCGCCAGTCGCCATCGTCGAAGAAGACGCCATGGCCACCCCAGATCTAGAGGAGCCCCATCGCACGATGGCTTTGAAGAGAGCCGCAGTAGTCACCCGGCCCAAAGACCGGGATTTGAACGCCAAAGACAGGGTATCGGCCGGGGATACACCCCGAGCCCCTCCGATCCTGGAACCAAGCTCGCCGTCGACTCGTGCCTCCGGAACCTCGAGCTCGACCCACTTTCCAACATACCTCAACACCCAGAGCCGCCACAGTACCCTCGACTAAGCACGCCGCTAGATCCACCGCCTGACCGAGACGATGGAGAAGCAGACCGCGCGGACTCCTGTACAAGACTTCCACGCTGGGAGGATCACCTCCACGAACTCGCCGTCGTTGCCGGAGCGGAGCATCGACGGGACGAGGAAGAGCTCGAGAGGACTTATTCCACCGCAGCGCCGCCGCCTTCGCCTCGCCGGCACCACAGGGACACGAAACCCTAGAAAACCTAGGACCTAAACTACACCGCCAGGCAGAGAGCCGCCGTTCCCACACACATCCAAGGACCGGAGGGCCGCCGGAGGCGAAGGGAGACGGCGACCTCGCCGGCTGGAGCACGATTCGCCTCCCTGTCGCCTCTCTCAACTATAGCAAGGGGTGGGGAAAGGGAGAGCTCAGAAGCGAACATTCAGATAATACAATGATCCCGTGTAGTGACTTCGACTGGATAGGGTTTTGCAATCTTTTTAAATGATTTCTCAATCACTGTCGGTTTGTATTTGGAACTGGTAGTGACGCCTATCATCAGTGCCAGTGTCTATTTAGAACTGGCACTGATATGCCCTCCATATAATTACTCCACGGGCGTGGCCGAAATTTTTCTAAGTCATTTGAATGCCTGTGCGCCTTCTTGCTCGACGCCGACGGAGCTCCGCCGCCGTCTACAGCCACCCTTCTCGCTGTCGTGCGCTGGCGCACCCTCCTCACCGGTGCCATCGCCATTGCATCCTCGCCATCCGCCACTGCCATCCTCACCATCGTGCCCTCGCTGTCGCTCACGCCCTCTTCTTCCATGACGCCACCGGAGCACCGCCTCCTCCAACGACACCGCGCGTGAAGAAGACGACCGTGGCACCGACTCTGCGCTCACCATCTACGCACTCAGCGCCACCACCACCATCGCCATTGAGGAGCACGCGTAGGCCACCGGTCTCCCCACTCTCCACAGTGAGCACCTCCCTCAACGCCCTTAAGTGTTCGATGAAATGCTCCTTAGGGAAAATAGCATAGGATTCAGTTTTTGAGACACTTTTCACCATGATAGAAGCTGATTTTGGTTTGCTCCAAAAAGAAACTTTGAAGTACACAACTTGAACTTGGTCTTTGCAAAATGAGTTATGTGTTTGATTGGTGAGTTATGTGTTTCAGAAAATTAAAGTTTGAATATTGGATGACTTATGTGTTTTGGAAAATGATGCCTTAGGAATATAGTCTACAACTTTGCTTAAGACACTAAACTTAGTTTGCTTAATATATTAAAATGATGACTAAGGATTATCTCAAGTTAATTGTTTGAATCTTTAGGCAACAATGGCATGGTATGTAGTGCATGTTGGCCACTTCCTGGCATCTACCGCACCTGAAGAATCTGGAAGAAAAAGTTAGCCAGAAATAAGATGTCATGCACATCAATGATTCACGTATGACATGCGAAGTCTGTGGCAACATGGGACATTCAGGCAACAGCTGCCCTAAGACCCGAGAGGATGTGAGCTTCATCAACAACAACAATTATTGCCCTCAAAATCAAGGATGGAATCAGCAAAGGCCCAACTACCAAAGTATTTACCAAGGTAACTTTCAAGGCAACAATAATTACAATAGTTATGCTCAATTGCCTTTGAGAGAAGTAATCTCTAACCAAAATAAAATTATGGAGAGCTTATCTAAGAGGATAGCATCTAATGATAAAATGCTAAAAAACATAAATACTAAAATGGATAGCTTCACCTCTGTTGTTAAAGAACCAGCTTAGCTTTAATAAAACAATAGAACAACAATTAGCTCAGCTGGCGGCCGCTGTTCCACTAACCAACAAAGGTAAGATTCTTAGGCAACCTCTAGAGTCTCAAACCACAAGTCTTGTTGATGTACATACAGGTTACTACATTGAAGCATCATCAGGAGGATGGAAGGATGAGTCTATGCCACTCAAGAGAGGAGATCCAAGGAGACCTATGATCCCTATCTCTATTGAGCAACATGACTTTTTTGAAGTCGTCCGTGATCTTGGTACTAATGTCAATATCATGCCTAAGGTAATCTTTGATCATATCTTTCTATGGGCATCCTTGTTGTACACAAATATATGTTTACAGCTTACAGACCAGACGGTTAAGTGCCCCGAAGGAATCTTAGATGATGTGTGTATATGAATCGGATGATCATATGTTCCTATAGACTTTGTGGTCCTAGATACTGACAAAGATCCTAAGAGTCCTATTATCTTGGACTGACCATTCCTGAGTACCGCAAAAGCTATCATCTACACGGATAGTGCAAAGATCTGTTTCACCATCAAGGGCACCAAACAGAAGTTTAGTTTCAAGAATAAGACCCTTGAAGCCCCTGCTAATCCAAAAAGAGCTTACTTCCCATACAAGCCAACAAATGAAGTAGAAGAAGCAAAGAAGACCAATCCAAGTAGAAAGAGAAAGAACAAGAACAGGAGGCAAGGAAGGAAGACAGTCCAAGTAGTTAAAGCAGTCGAGTACAAGGATGATCACCTCTTAGCCTCACCATTTCTGACCAAGAGGGAGGATCCAAGCATGCCAACCATTGAGTGCACTATTGGGTAGAACTCCTTCTACCATGCTTTCTGTGACACTAAATCAGCTGTTAATATAATGTCCAAATAGGTATACAATATATTGTTCAATACACCCTTGCACCCTTCATACATATTGCAGCTGGCGGACAACATGACACGATTTTCAAAGGGACTAGCGAAGGACATCATGGTCAAAATTCATACTCACTATGTCCCAACTGACTTCATGATCCTAGACATGGGAGAAGAAGACAAAATGCCTATCATCCTTGGGAAACCGTTCCTCAGCATCACTAACGCCATCATCTACAATGGATCAGGCCAAATCCACTTCCAATTCTCGGGAGAGCAGGTACGCTGTTATTTTAATAGTAACTATAATAACTATAATACTAGACAGCCAAACTCTATCTAGTCCAAGAAAAGACATCACACCGAAAGAATCACTCTCCGAGGAGCAAAGTTGAGGAGGAAGCAATTAAGGAAGAATCTACTGTACCTGAGAACAATCCACAGCCTACCAAGGTATGGAAGGAAAAGGTAATCCACTCAACTAAGTCATTATCACAAGGAGGTCCAACATCAGGGTCCTCCACCTCGAGATCCAATGAAGCACCCCAAGAGTGACGGTGATAAGAAGACCTGTCCGGAGGAATCTAAACTCCGAACCCTTGCCATGAGGTAACATTGGTAGTTATCTATATTTACTTTCTTGTACATTTAATTAGCAACCAATTTTTGGCACTATACTTTTTAGCATTATATAGAAAACAACAAAAATATTTATGCATCTTAAAAACTTAAAAGCCCCATATAAAACCCCTGCGGTGTAAAAGCTAAAGGAGTGTTCACTATGGTGGCCTAAAAATAAAATAAAAATAGTATACATATTTCATTCTGCATAATAAATATAAAATCCAAAAATAAGTGATGAGTATCTTACTGCACTCTTTGCTACTATGAAAATATTATGGAACCCCTCACAATAACCAATCCTCGTAACGGCTAACCACTAACTTTTTATCCTAATCCGTTCCATAAGTCTTGTTGTTTTGTGAGATGTTTGCTGCAGGATGACTCTAAGAGCTAGTCCACCTAAGCATCTTTATCTTCATCACCCGAAGTACACCTTCTCAACACATAGCTATTTACTGTGTGAAGGAAGCAACTTTTTATCGGATGAGATCGATATTCCTGGCGACACTTGCTCTTATAAGCATGAGCTCCTCCATGAGGATCACTCAGCTTCAACGCTCAACCATGACAACAACTAGCTTGGGGGAAGGCACCTCCTAGGTACCCAGGTAAGTGTACCTATGCGATTATCGAGTCAGTCATAAAGTCTTTGAAAATACTAAAAATATATGAGCACATGAAAGTTCACCATAGTATCAAAAGAAAATATAAAAAATACTAAAAATATATGGGCACATGAAGGTCCATGTTTGTAGAGTCCTTAGAGTCTTTAGATAATATGAGTCTTGAAAATAAAAACCCAATAAAAATGTTTATTTAGATATGATTCAATAAAAAGAAAGCTCTTGAGATGATCTTGACTGAAAATAATAAAAAACTGCTTTGTCATAATAACTTCTAAGTGTCTAGTTTTTAGACATAAGTTTTCCCCGAGTTCTAGCTCTTACTGTTTTGACATGAAGATTTACTCTGAACCTAAAACTTGTGGGTTGCCTATGCTTGATCTAAGTCTAAGTAATTAATTGATCTGATTGAAAAAGTTCGAGCTGCTATTTATCTTGTTCTGAGTGACACTAGAGTTCTAAAAATTTATTTTTAAAAAAATGTAAAACTTTACAGAATGAGTTTCTATATGACAAAGCTTACATTCCCACTAGAGCCAAACATGATGAGATAGGCTAGCTATACTTCCACATATATGCTACTTGTCATGCATTGAGTTTTGTCAACCTTTGTGACCCTTGTGAGATATTTGTCATACTCTTGAATCAAGATCCACTTACACTCTACCTACATATGCACTACTCTAGTGCACCATTATTTTATTCTGTCGACACACATTCCAAAATATTTTACTTCTACACTGGGAGAAAACACTAAAAATATTTCTATTAGGATAACCACCCAATAAATGCTCCAAGTTCTTGTTACTATCTCTAAAAATCTTAAGTGCCAAAAGGAGTGTTATGAGCTATGCAAAAGCTATTTAAAAAGAGACAAGAAGAAGAGAGTTAAAAAATGGACAAGTGTCCAAATGATGAAAACAATGGGTACTTAGATGCCCGCCTCCCTGATGAAAAAAAGAGATAGCTCATACACTCTGGCCAAGTTTCAAAATTCTAAAAGAGAGATGTTTTCAAGGAGCATAGTAAAATTAGGTTTCACCACTACCACCATATATCCACTATATCCAAACACCTACACATCTTGATTTAACTGTATGACTTGTTTCTTCGAGGATACATTATTTGACTTTACAATATCTGCATTGCAAGTATGCTCTTTCAAGTTTCTTCCTTACCTATGAGCTCCACATAAGCTTTAGCTACAGAGAGAAAAGAAAGGCATAACATCATTACTGTCTTGGTGAGAATCAAAAAATACCACATATATTGAGAGATTTGAGAGTGTCATACATGGGAAACTCTGAGTTTTATTTAAAAATCCTTGTTGGTATTTTTAACATCACTTCCCGTTAAGTTGTCGTCCCTAACATGATGCCAAAAACCAAAGGTAAAATAATCTACACACAATGACTCCAAAGATAGTACTATAGAATATATCCACAAGCGCACGTATAATTCTCTCATTATACAACTTCACCCGGTAAGTATTCCGAGTATCGTTGATTTATTTTATGCCAAAAGGATAAATAGACATTCTATTCATTAGGATAAACAACTACAAGGATTAAAAGATAATGAACTCTAATAATAAATATGCAAACCTATGATAGCCAATTACTCTAATGCTTTAGCAATAATAAGTCAATAATAATATGATTAATGATAACTGAGTAAATAAGGTAAATGGTATTCCAGAGATAGAATATAGAGACTCACTAATGTAGTAAGACAATCTCGAGATTCGGCTAAAGTAAAGGAAACCTATGTAATTACTAAATACAAAGTCTACAGCCTACGCCACATTACATATTTTCATCTATAGTAGAACCAAATCAGAAAGCATCATAAGGAGCATTATCTAATGAGGATATTAAGACACAAGGGTCACCTCCTTCGTGATCGCGCTCTGCTTGTCCTACGTACGGGGGGTGGACTATAGAGGAACCAACGCAGCTGTCATCTACGTGGACTACCATATGACCCGGCATGGCAGAGTGCCTCCGTATGTACGTAATATATCTAGACACCACGCCTACATAATATATACCACCTAACTCACTCGAGTACTGAATTAGACGCTTTTACGATCATATGACAATAATCATCATCAATCACAACTATATCGAATATGCAACTAGAATAAACTAAGAACTGAATAAGTAGTAATATATTGAAGTCGAGCAAAGTCATAATGAAATACAAGATAAAATTACTGATCTCTAGATCGAATAGATCTAGAATCCCGAGCGTAGCACCCAATTCTACTTGAACCTTGCTAGACGCCTAAACTATGAACTTGAAGAACTAGAGCTCTACTTCTAATCTCTAGAAACTCTAACTTCTGTATACTCTTGACAAATGAAGTAGGAGGAATGAATTGGTGTGTCTCACGGGGGTCTACCTCTTTATTTATAGCCCGGTGGGATGAACGTGCGCCGCAGGATCAAACCGACTTAACCAAGGGCTGAGATGACTCCTGGAGGCGATGGAGGAAGCTTCCGAAGACGGCGGCCGAAACCCTAGGAGGGCCGAGCGGCGCAGGTGGGGGGCCGCCCCCCCCCGGCAAATACCTCTGTGGGTCCTGTTGCTTCGGGTGTCTTCTAGATCCTTCTCACGTCCTGATAGCGATCGTTGCCTTTGCGGATAAGTTTCATGATAATTATGCACTCTAATCCCTCTTTAAACTTTTCTGAATAATTTCTTAAAAAATAAATAATTCACCAAAACTCGTGGAATTTGTCAAGAATAACCCCTATATTTCTATTATTGATCTTTTTCTAAGTATTAGTTGACGGTATAAAATTGATACTTAATGACCATCAACAATACCCCCAAGCTAAGTCTTTGCTAGTCCCTTAGCAAAGTTGACTTGAAATAATTTATTTAGGGTTTGATAAATATGTATAACTCCCAACAAGTATTCAAGCATTTAATCTGAAATTCTTCTCTAGATTGAAATTCATTAGTCTACCTTTCAAACTTATTCTTATTCTTTTCAACCGTGGGGCTTTTCAAACTTTAATTAATTCTTGGGTGATTTAAGAATAGAATAATTAAGCAGCACTATATCTCTCATCCTTTGTTTCAACCATTGCTCCAGAGTTTTTTTAATATACATATATATAATATTATTTTGAAAATAATAAGAGTCTATCAAAGCGGATACTTTTTGTACCTATATCTCTCATTCTTGACTGAATGTGTGAGTGATAAAATTTTATTTTCAGACTCCTATGTATTATCCTCTTTTTTCTATCTTTCTCGAGAAGTGTGGGCTATCTCCCCAAATGGATACTTTTTGTACCTATTTTTTTTTCTCGGGGGTGTCTTTGCACCCATTGTTTTACTCTCTTTCTTTTATTTGGCACATATCCTTTTGATATGGCATCTTTTAGGCTCATACTTCCTTGGTATGACATCTTTTAATTTTATAGACCCCACTCTCTTTTGGACTTCTAAGAGAGAATTTTTACATAGAGCAAAACCCTTTTTGTGCATGTGGATTCAATCATGAATGCATAATAGAATAGTCTACTTAAATCATATTAGCAGAATAAATTACTATATTTGTTTATTTTAAATTTTGAAGTGTCTGGAGCTTAGGTATCAATCAGAATAAAATAAATAGCAGCTCAAACCTTCTTATATCATATCCATCAATTACTTAGATTTAATCTAAAGTCTATGCTACCCACAGAGATCAAGTTTTCGAATAAATTATCATGGTAGATAAACTTCATGCAATTCGTAGGGAGAATTTAGATTCAAATACTAAGCAATTGCAGAAATCGTATTTAAACAATTTAATCATTTTTTATTTTTCTCTAGGTTCAAGTTCTACTTGCGACAAAAGATAAATTTAATGCAAAATTTAAAAGCAAGCTTTATTTAAACATTCTATTTTTGGATTTTCATTCATTTTTTAGCAATATTAAAATTGATAGAATTAAAGATTGAAATGAATACAGAAATAAATGCTGCAATAAATGGTAGAGTATATACAAAGGTGAAGGGTGCTCACCTAGCGGGGCTCTCTCAAGCTGGATGTTGTCGTGCTCGATCGCGGGTGGAGGCGGCGGCGGAAATCCTATCTGATGTATCAAATACTTCAACCCGCTCAGCGTCTACTGCTGCTCCTGATGTATCTGCTTGAACTGCTGATCGGCGTGGTGCCGCCATCGCTCTCGCTGGTAGAACCTGTTGTCAACCTGATGTTGCCACTTGCTCGTCTGGTGCAAGGTATCGCTCATCGTATTCTGTCCCCTGCTCAATGTTAGTCATGCGAGTAGATAAAGCTGAAAAATCATTAAGGGGAGCCTCAAAGTGCTGCTCAGGTGGCCTGTAGTAATCATCTTCGGGTGGCGCGTGGAATGGGTACGGTCCTCCAGTGGTGAAGTCTATATTCCCATGCACAGAAAAGGATGCACGGCCTCTCTGAAATTCATCTGCTGTGTGGTCTGGCTCTTCTGTGAGGAATGTACCCCACCTTGCTGCTGCGGAGGACTCTCCCTGCTGATATGTGGGCTGGTCCTCCTATCCTGCATGGGTGGACCACTGCTGGTGTGGCTCTTGCGATGCTCCTGGCTCATCAAAATTAGTAAAATAAAAATAAGTTGGCCCAGATAGTGTTGGGTCAGCTCCAGTGTAGCGAGTCCTCGGTGCCCTGCTGATGCGTGCTGACGGACACCTGCCAATATTAGCTCTACTATCTGGAAAAATAAAGTTCTAAACAGAATAAATTTCAAACTCCCTATTTAGGCAGCTCGTACTCATTTGCATAGTTTTTATAAATTACAACTATTTTATTATTCCAGCGTTTCAGCATGTGAGCACGAAAGAAAAAATCATAGCCAATAATTCTGTGGGCATCAGAGATAAAAGTAAGTGTAGCATGTTGTAACAAACCTAGCCCTATAGCTAAACGTGTAATCCAGGAAGTAAAAGAAATACTGTATTTTCCTACTGAATGAACAGTTCTCTAATAATTCATCATCATTTTCATAGGTGATACTTTCCTCTTTTTAATCATGGTATATAATAAATATAGTTCATCATGTTTTGTAGTATTTAATTCCTCTCTAGGAAAAAAATGTAAAAGCTAACTATTTAAGCATAAATCTCAGTGTGGGATGCTGGACTTTCTCAATAGTATATTTTTGTTTTCGTTCTGGTTTCTTTTTGCAGGATGTTCTCCCAAAAATCATCTTTATTAAAATTTTAGAGAGCTTCTACTATATTAACTACACACTTTGGTTTGAAAATTCTAGTGCATAATAAGGGTTTTTCTATGAGAGGGTGAAAGGTTTATTAAACATTCTAAAACTAACATCGTCATCATCAAAGTCTAGGGAGCTAATAAATTCTATAGTGAGTAATTTGCTACCCTGCTCAGTGACTTGCCATGCACCTTCCCATCCAATATTTCTAAATATGAGCTCAAACTCGGAATCCATTCCAGTTTCATGGAGCAAGGTGGCATAAAAAATTGGAGTATGTGTAAATTCCTTGTGCTTAACCACATTAAATATTTCAGCTTGCGGCCTAGTTGGTAATGAAATTTGGATAATGTCCATTAATTCATACCTCTCTTCCCGTTGGGAAGAGGATGAAGGGTTATCATGCTCGAAGGGTGACGGAGGATCGACGTCTATTTCAGAACCAACAAATGACGACACTTGAGATGATGACCAGCTTCGTGTGGTGCGGAAGGAAAGTGCCCTTCCGATGCTCTTTGCTGCACTTTTGATTTTCTTGCTCATCTTGCCTGTAGAATGAAGAACACGAAGAACACGGCAAGAATAAACAAGAACACAAGAACTTGAAAGAGGATTAGGATTAGCAAATCAAAGAGAAAGGAGAGAGGGATTCCACTTGATGAACTTGCACTTCACTCTCTCTTCTTTTTCTCTTTAATTTTCCTTGCTAATTGATGGTGGAATTAAGAGATTGAAGTGTCATATTTGGAAAACAGAGAAGAGCAGAGCACTCTGGTCGTGGGACTGAGTGAAGAATGAGTGAGAGAAGAGAGAAGGGGAGAGGAAGAGGAGGGTCACCGGCCGGCGTGGTTATGGGGCCAGCCGGCCCCACAGCTTGGCCACTTGCTCTCTCCTTTCTCTGGTGTCGTCTTTGGCATGCAAGTGATCAGATGGCTACCCCTTAGGGTGTGCTTTCGGTGGCAGGAAAGAATGGAGAGAGTGCATACATGTGAGTGTGATAATTTAAATTTTTGGATGGTGGTGAGTGATGGTGTGTGTGATCGAATGTGAGGTGATATTGGTGTGATGTTTGTGGGTCCCATATGTCTCCCATATTTATACCTTATAATGACACAAGAATAAAAAACTAAATTACTTTTATGAATCTACGAAAAATTAAAATTTTAATGATGGTCTTTTTATATATAATTTTCTGCCACCACAATAAATTTCACTAACGGGGGTTTTACGCTCCGTTAGTAGTAATCACATGGGGCTTAGGCTTTAATTATGACATACTCATTTTTATTTCTTTTTAATAATGCAACTTATGGGAAAATAAATATGCTAATTTTAATGCGAGAATTAAATTACTGATAACTACCAAGTTACCTCCCGACGAAGGTTCGAGTTTTAAGTCCGACCCGGACTTCTCCTGTTGAATTATTCTTCATGATTGATCCCCAGTGTCAGAGAGGTTGCTGCATCTTGTTGTTCATGACACCTCAGAGTTTGACATTGTTCGAGTCTTGGCTTGAATGCGAACCGCTCTTCTTGCCCATTGATGGTGAATGTGATTTCTTCAGCTTCGACGATGGTGGTTGCATTTGCAGTGTTTAGGAATGGTAGCCCGAGGGATAAGAGATATCTTCCTCTCTTCCTGCATACCAAGTACTACAAAATCTATAGGAACGAAAAAGTTATGAATTTTTACTGGAATATTTTCTGTGATTCCTGCAGGATAGTGGACCGACTGGTCAGCTAGTTGCAGACACATCAAAGTTGGCGTGAGCGTAGAATAGTTGAGCTTGTCGAAGATCGTCTTGGACATGACGCTGACGCTTGCTCCAAGATCACATAAGGTATTCTCGAATATCTAGTTTCCAATTGAACAATCAATAGTGGGGCACCCTAGAGCCTTCTTCTTAGCAGGAGAAGAACTCAGAATTGCCTCGCTACACTCCTTCGTTAGCTTGACAACTTCAGTAGAAGGTAGTGGTCTCCTGTTGTTGAGGATGGTTTAAAGATACTTCATGTATGTAGGCACCTGCATGGCATCTAACAACGGGATGTTAACATATAATTTCTGAATTACCTCTACAAACTTACCAAATTGATCATCTATTTTAACTCTTCTCTTTCTGAGTGGAAACGTTAGGATAGTCGTGTCATGAAAGTCTTGAGTTAATTCTTGCTCTTGTGGTTCAACTGGTGGTGTAACTTTTTCTTCCCTGTTGTCCTTCTCAACTTCTTCTACCTGCACTAAATGTGGTGGTCTACGTGCCTCTTTTGGGTAAGGTGGATCACGTGTAGACTTACCTCCTCTAGTCGATATTTCTTTTACCTGCTCATGGTTAGTGGCAGACAGAGTAGAAGCCAAATGTGCAATTTGTAATTCTATCTTTTTATTAAATATTATCTGATCTTTAACAGCGGAAGAAAAATTATCCAACTTAGAATTAATTCCTTCTAACACTTTATCATTAAAAGTAAGCTTCTTATAAATACTTTCATTAATTCTAGCTTGTTCTAATATTAATTCTCTCAAGGATGGTTGTCTTTGATTTGAAGAATTATAATTATCTTGGTACTTACCTTGACTGGTTGACCGAGGTTGACTCCATCCTTGCTTCTTGATGACTGTACTAATATCTTCTAGGGAATTAGCAAATTCAACTTCTAAATATTCTCCACATCGATTCTAGGAATTGAATGCATCTTGAATAGCTTGATGATCTCTTTTGTAATTATCCCTTTGCTCTAACCAGTTCAATAGTACATCCATCTTGGCTGACAATGCGCACACTTTCTCTGGAACTTCTTCACTCTTATGGCATGTCCGAGTGTTGTATGTCCAATTCTGATTTTCTGCTATCTTTGCCATAATACCTTCAGCTTTTTTAGGGTGAGTGACATAAATGATCCTTTAGCAATGGCATCCAGGTTGCTCACGTGACCTTTGGGTTAGTCCGTGATAAAATGTTTTCATGAGCAACCACTTCTCTATTCCATGATGAGGACAGTTTGATATGTACTCTTGAAAACGCTCCCAGACTTTTGGAATAGGTTCACGTTTCTGCTGATAAAATTCTAAAATCTTTCCTCATAAGACATTGGTTCTTCTTACTGGGAAAAACTTCTCTAGGAAAGCTTTTGAACATTCTTCCCATGTCTTGACTTGATCTTTATTCTAAAAAACCACTACTTCGCCTTTCCCTCCAGTGAGAATGGAAACAAACGAAGTAGCACGATGTCTTGAGGAATGCCCTGGATGTCAATGGTGTTGCCAATCTCCAGAAAATTCTACAAATGAACACTTACATTTTCATTCTTCTTTTCACTAAATGTGATAGCTTGCACCATTTTGATGAGGCTTGGCTTGATCTCATAATCATATTCTCCAAGGTTAAAAGTTGGCCCAACGCGAATATTCTTAGTGCTTGGAGCAGAGAATTCACGCAGAGTTTTCTCAGCCATGTCTTCACAAAATAATATAAGACCCTTCTTCCTATGGTTGTTCCTAATTGATAAGAATTAAAGTACTACAACCAATCCTGCACTTACCCTATATAAAATATCTAAACATAGACAAAACACGGGTAATTCTGCTAAAGCAAAAGGTTACGGTTTATCCATAAGTATTTATATCTATAGTTATTTTTACGCTTTTCTATAAAATATTTCCTATGAAAAAAATTCCCCTATACGAAATTCTAGAATAAAAATATCCTGGCGAATAAAATCAATGAATTCTAATAAATTACCCTAATGAATAAAATTGCCATCCCCTGAATGGCGCTAGAAATATTTGTTGGTATTTTTAATGTCATTTCCGTTAAGTTGTCATCCCTAACATGATGCCAAAAACCAAAGGTAAAATAATCTACACGCAATGTGTCAGTGTTTCATGAAAGCACCAACTAGTAAATTTATAGATGCGCGTTTATGCCCGGATGGTTCGCTAAGAGGACACGGGGAGTATACTGGTTCGGGTGTGAGGCCCTACGTCCAGTTCGAAAGGATCGTGTTACTTAGCGGCGGTTCGTAGTAGGGGTTACAACCGGTTCGAGAGAGGGAAGGGCTCCCAAGTCTCTGATTAAGCGAGGTGCCAATATCATGGCGTGTGCGTGGTGTGTTTCGGTGGTTTTCGCTATTGAGTTCAACCTGTCTGGTGAAATGGCTCGCCCTCCCTTTTATAGATGAAGGGAGGGAACGGCCTTACATAAAGGGAGTACGGGTGTGCCGTGTAGGAAAAGAAAAAAGGACAATGGTGGAGTGGCTCGTCTGCCTTTCTAGGGTCAGGGCGTCCTCTGCCTTGCGTCGCACGCGTTGGCCGCCGGTGAGGTCGCGTAACCGGAGCGTCTGCCCATGCCTTAACAGTGGACGGAGAGGCTGAACAGTTGATTAGAGTGTTTGGAGTATTATCCCGGAGTTAATGACGCTGTACGGTTCGGGGATGGGTCGTGATGGATGGGCCGTCCAAAGACTGTCAACCGGAAGGGTGATTAGACGTCGAGCCACGCCCTGCCTCTGACTAACAATGCGGTCAAGGAGCCGAACCACGCCCTGCTCTGGCCAACAGTGCCACTGGCATCTGTTTCCATGCCCTGCGCTGCCGCACAGTGCGATCAACATGCCCCTTTTCCATGCCCTGCGTGGGGCGCAGACGGGGAGGGTACAGTTTGACTGGTCGCGCGGCAGCGAGGTCATGGTCCCAAGCGTGGAGCGCAAGCCTCGGGCGGCTCTCCATGAAGGCACCAACGAGGGGTCGTGTGTGAGCCATGCGGTCTCCCGCCCGCGACCCCGGGAGTCCTTCAGCCTTGCGGGAGTCGCCACGAGCCACGCGCCCCCGAAGTCGAGCCCCGCGCATGGCATAGTGCATCCGCGGGCTTCCGCCGCACCTCCCTAGCGGGCCGTTGGAGCATCGCCCATCTGCTCGCTTTAAGTAGGCCGGTCGCGGGCCGCTAATGGCTTGCTTAGTTCTATTCAGCTGGGGGCTTAACAGGCCGGTTGTTTGGCCCCGACAGTAGCCCCCGAGTCCTTGCAGGTGTAGGTCCACGCCTGCAGGGACTTTGTTGGTATTTCTTGACGCAATGCGAAAGAATCCGCAAGCGCACGGAATTACCGTTGTAGCACTTCACCCAGAAGTATTTAGGGTATCGTATTTCTACGAGGAACGGAGGTATTTCTTCTAACTAACTCATCCAAGGACCACCAAAGGGTAGAGTTTAGAAAAGGGTAGTGAGGTTCTTCTACGATTTAGGATCTCTACACGGAGGTAACCTTGCTCACTATACTCTTACTTCGGGCACCGGATCGCACCTAGTCTGCTAAGTGATGCCGGCTAACAGCTCTACGCCACACCCAAACGTGGGGGAATACAAAGGATGTTATGGCTGTCACCGCCTAACACCTACCCCTCACCCATGGAGTGTGAGGCAAACGAGGGTAGCCTCTAGCCTAGACACCACGTCTACGCTATCGACTACTACTCTAGCGTTGATCAGGGCTATCCGTCTTTATCAGAGACCCTCTACTAGAGCATCCACTACTAAGGCAAGTAACAGATAATGAACCCGCAAGAATGTAATGCACAAGATAACATGAATAGAGACTCACCAGCATAGTCGAACACGGTCCTTATACTCCAAGTAGTACATAGCCGTAGAGGTACACGTGGAGAGGGAGCCGACACGCCCGGCACTCCGCCTCCTCAACCCGGAGTCACCGGATCCCAGACAAGAGATGGCAGACATGCCCGAACCTCCTCTACTTTCCCTCTCTCACTCCCTATACTACAACTAGCTAGGCTAGCTAGGGCCTAGGCCCCTATGAAGGAGAGCTCTTGTGTACTCTTGCCCCTTGGTGGTTGCTTGATTGGATGATGGAATGAGGAGAGGGGGAGGCCTCCTTTTATAGTTGAGGTGGAGGGGTCTCCTTGTAAAAATGGCATTTTAATGCTCCAAACCGACCTCTAGATACAACGAACCTGAACCCCCTGCGCCACCGCCTTTGGAATGTCGGTGGGAGGCAACCGACCAAAGCTGGGCCCGTTTGGGCTTGCCGGTGGTGCGCCCGCACCAGGGTGCAGCCACACCCTGTTGGGCTCCAATCAGGCCCATCCTTGGTGAGCGCATCGGCCTCATCGTTAGCTTTCCGAAAAGTCCTGGATCACTGAAAACAGAGTTCATATGCATCCTGGGCGTCCAAATTACCGAACACTGCTCCTGCAGCCTGGACTGGATTTAAGATTTGTTCGGGGTTTCACTTCTTGGGCTCATGTTTGGTATTTGCATATATGTTTGGGACCTAGGTACTCTGGTGACTAGGCCACTCATTCTTTGAGCCTTTTTATATATATTTTGTAGCCCTTTATGTGTATATTTTCATGTATTTCCGGCATGTCCTCCCACAAGTGGTAGATCACTAAAACTTGTGGAACTGATTAGTTATAAGCCCTATATCTACACATTATAATGTTTTTCATGGCTTTTTATATAATAGTTGATGGTATAAATTATGAGTTAATGACCATCAACAAACTCCTCCACACTTGCCTCTTGTTGTTCCTCGAGCAAGGCTTTAAAGGTAGAAGTAATCATGAGCATAAAATCCTAAGATATACAAGTTACATGAAAATTACTCCATCACATTTCTTACACAGGTGGGATATGTGGCACTGGCTAACATGTTTTTTTAGGTTGTTGAAAAGTGGAATAGTTCTTGAAACAAAGTTATCTTCCTAAATTCACATCTTAGTAACTTGGAGTTTTTGAAAATTTTAACAATAAAGCATAGATCACTTTATACTCCTCAAGAGGTACTCTCAAATCACTCAAGTATGTATGATTCCTTACCAAGGTATAGCAAAGTCTTTGCCTTTTTTTTGTTCCTCCTACCTCTAAAATGTTTATGTGGAGCTTTGGGTAGGGATTATCAAGATAGCATACTTGCATTGCATATATTGTAAAGTCAAAACAAGGATCCACGGAGAGAAGTGCCATACTCTTAGATCAAGATGTGCATGTGTGTGGAAAATGATATGCTAAACACTATACTCCTTTTGTAGATATGATCTCTCTATACTATTTATTATTTTTGAGACATGGCTATCTTCTCTTCTTTTTTTTTTTCGAATACATGAGCCTTCATGTGCTCATCATTTTTTATACTTTGGTCCTTCATGTGTACATATATTTTTTTTCTCTTTTTTCTTCTGCATAGCCCATGCCGCTTTTACTAAAATATAATTATAGAGAAAGATCATTACCTATTATAACATAGAGTATTTTTATAATGAACACGTTTTTTTGGTCTCCTCTCAGTATAAGAGTAGAACATTTTTGGTGGGTCTAGATGGAAGGCATGTTTTTGTGTACTCCCAGTGTAGGAGCAGCATATATGTGGTGTGTGTGCGATCTTGATCTTAGGAGCATGATAAATCTCTCAACATGGGTCGCAAGACTTGACCAAACTCAATGCAATAACAAGCAGCATATGTAGCAGGCCAAAAACTTTGCAGGATGCATGTCATATTTGGCCTGGGTAGGAATTTCTTTACCAAATGAGGAGTATGTGACTATAGTTTTGTAGATTTTTTTAAACAAATTCTCTAAGTACTTTGAATAGAAATGGTTGGATTTCTAAGTCAGTACCATATCACACCCCTCAACAACTTAGTTAACATGATTGTCCTATCAAAATATTTTCCCACAAGCATAATAACATGTAAATGAAACAAACTTCATGCAAGCTTCTATCTCAGAAATATTATGATCATGTCACTTTTTGAGAATGTAAAAAGAAGTGTGGGGTTTTTTTAAGTTGCATGGAGGCATTTGGTTCATTGAGTTTAATTTTAGTAAGTAGGATTTAAATTTGTTTAAACTCAAGTTTGTAGGGAGACGAGGGAGGTGTTGCACAAACCATAGTTTGTAGAGGAGAACTGAAGTAGAGATGGCTTGGCATGAACCAGAAGTTCCACCAGCCTTCTCCTTGAGCTATCTGCCTTGTCCTCCTTCATATCAGGTCGCACGATATTGTGCAACATGTTGGGGGAGGATCTCGAATGTGTGTGTTAAGCTCAAGAGATCTCCCCCACACTTATTCTAATTTTATTTAACAAAGAAACAAAAACAAAAACAAGAAATAGCTCTACCAGGCTTTAACACTAGGAGCCTAAGCGTTTATTATCATAATAAATTTTTATTTTATTATTATTATTATCATATTTTATTTTATATTATTATTATATATTTTTTTATGGCAAAATAAAGTTTGATCACATCCATGCTATAAGATGAATTTAGAAAAAACTCAAGTAGCATGTATCAAAAAGATGTTGACATGATTTTTTTAGAAACTCTCTTTTTAGTATGAATATATTTATTTTTTTTATTTTTAAAACTTTGTTGCTCACCAACACATCAAAATTATTCAAAGCAAGACAAGATCATGGATGGTGAACTAGGAGAAGAGAAAACTTTTTATTTTATTATTATCTCCTTTTTCATGCACCTAACTTTATACTCAAACAAGGCTATTGTAAATCTTGCAAAGTATTTGTAGCCTTGGTTTATCTCTATGAAAGATTACTTCCATTGTTAATGAAAATAACTCAAAGTTCATTAATCAAAGTTTAACACCATGTCAAATTTTGATTAAAGAAGGCTATTTCAACCTAAGCACCATGCTTAATTTAAAATACCTATGGATGTACCACATATGCATATGTGAAAACATCCAAACAAGAGCATATGTCATAAACAATAGAAGCATGAACTTGTATTTTCATAAAGATAAATATGAGTAAAGAAATTGGTGATTATTTATTACCTTTGCATACCTGAGTATACTTACCGGTAGTATATGTGGATGAAACTTTGATCCTTGCTGCACGGTGGCTTGATTGCACATGGTTCTCCTCAGGTGATCAACAAGGCTTGGGCTACACACACAAATAGTGTGTATAGGCCATGGGCCTTGGTGATGTGTAGCAAAGGGGAGCAACTTCTTTTTTTTCCACTTCTTTTTTTTAATACTCTCTTTTTTTCAATTTTCTCTCATCTTTTTTTTCTTCTACATCTTTCTTTTTTCTCTCTCTCTCTCTCTCCCTTTTTTTAGCAAGAGTGAGCTAGCACTTTCTTAATCGAGATGGTCTTTAGTGTGTATGGAGCTTGTGGTGAGAATCTCACCATCCTCCCCCACACTTGGACTTTGTGAAAAAGTCAAGTGTGCCATGTGTTTCTCCACTAAAGGCCATCAAAATATACACTCGGTGCAGCTCTATGTTCTCCAGCATCACATGTATCCTTGTTCTTCTCAATTTTTAACCTGAAATGGTTAGCAACCAAGAATACCCGAAGGTGCATGCTATCTTGACAACATGTTCTTGCTCTTTTTTATTATTATTGAGAAGAAAAGTTGTATTATAATAATTTTTTAATAGTAATATAATAATTATTTTTAAATTTTTTTATTTCTTTTATGATAATCCGGGGTAACTCTCGGTAGTGCTTTGTTTATGGTCATAAGCTTGACCGTGGGAACAACATCTTGCAGCTTACAATAGTGGTAAAGTTTTCAAATTTCACCACCAAATGTTTAGCATCAAAGCTCTAGCTGCAAGGTTAGTGCCACAATGCATATACGAGATTTGCAATGCTTATGAAGGCATCCATAACCATTCTCTTAAAAAGTTTAAAAACAAGAATGAAGAGGTGGTTTGGATCCTTATAGAGTCATGTGACACTAAGTGAGATGTCCATAGCACAAACGTTCTCCTTCTCAAAGGATATATCATGAACAATCAACGTTGAATCTAGAACACTATCAAGAGCAACGTTTGGATGGCCAAAGGGACACGGCTTAGGTTCAAGTGAGGGTGATGATGGATGTTCACTTTCACTAGGAAGCCTATGTGAAACAAACGAGGATATGAACTTCACCCCCTCAAATGGCTCATGGTTGGGATCTTGCTTCGCCATTGAGATTTTTGGGCAAGGGGTAGGAGCGGCAGAAGCAATCTGTCCCAACTTCTCACTAAGGCTCCCATAGGATGTTTTTTCTTGAAAAAGTGTTTCTAAAGGGCAGCCTATGAGAAGTTCAAATTCGAGGATGGCACAGATGTAGGAATCTAAGCGAACCTCGGTTTCGTCTATCATGATTGGCACGGCCCAAGCCATCCCACAACACTCAAAAATGAGTCCAAACGGACTTTTGAAGAGTTTATCGGTCGGGACTAGCGACATGTCACTCAAATGGTATTTCACTAGGAATTCTGACATGATATTAGTCCCGACTGTGGGGTGGTAAAAGGCTTTTATGATAGTTTCCCTTAACGAACAAGTCATGGTCTTGGAAGGTGAAAGAATCTGAATTGGTTCGGAAGAGCATTTCACTTCCGTTAACTATTTCTTCAAAGGTTCTACTTAGGGGAAACTTCATCATGTCCAAAATGCCACGAGGTATTGCCATAACCCTCGAATTGGATGGGAAACTCCAAAGGATGAATTACTCCTTCCTTTGGTGCTCCCGGTTCGGGTGAGGGCCTCAAGGATTTGGCTTTAGCTAACGAGGGCTCCTCAAAGCATGACATGCCCTTATCATGGAGGGATCTATTTTCTATGACGGAAGAAGCAGTGTGTCTAGGAGTTTTCAAAGAATTTCGCATGTTCCATCAAAGGTCTATGTGTAAAACAACCTCTAGTGGGCACGTCTAGGCATAGGACAGCATCCATGTCAAGACCCGAATCAAAAGAGACGCAACAAAATGCCATCGGGTAAAGACAAGTTTGAGCTAGAGTGTATTAACACTAAAAATCTGGCCCAAGTTGCACCTATGGACTCCTTCTCGGCTTGCTCAAAATCGAGGATTGCCCTTGGTAGAGAGACGATATGAGACACAGGGAAGAATGCAAGACAAAAACTATCTTTTAAGTCCTTCCTACTCCCCATTCGTACATACTATGAAAGAGTGTACCATTGCTCCACCTCCCTCACGAGAGAGAATGAAAACAATTTCCACTTTAGAATTTTCCTCAAAATCTCGCAAGTAATTGCTCGGGTTTTTATTTTCATGCCCCGAGAAGGGTCATGCCCGAACCATGGCTATTAAGCCAGGGTGGAGTTCATAACTAGATGAGAGTTTTTTTGGAGAAAATATGGTGGCCTAGATAACTCCCCCTTTCAAACAGAAACTTTTTTGAATAGGAGTGGAATTCATGGTAAATGGGATGTGGTGGAAAATATTTTTTTATTTTTATTTTTGAATAAGAATAAAAAAAGAAAAGATACGATATGAGGACAAACTAGGTTCGAAGGAAATACAAACAACCATTACCCGACAACGGCGCCAGAAATGCTTGTTGGTATTTCTTAACGCAATGCGAAAGAATCCGCAAGCGCACGGAATTACCGTTGTAGCACTTCACCCGGAAGTATTCAGGGTATCGTATTTCTATGAGGAACAGAGGTATTTCTTCTAACTAACTCATCCAAGGACCACCAAAGGATAGAGTTTAGAAAAGGGTAGTGAGGTTCTTCTATGATTTAGGATCTCTACACGGAGGTAACCTTGCTCACTATACTCTTGCTTCGGGCACCGGATCGCACCTAGTCTGCTAAGTGATGCCGGCTAACAGCTCTACGCTACACCCAAATGTGGGGGAATACAAAGGATGTTAGGGCTGTCACCACCTAACACCTGCCCCTCACCCATGGAGTGTGAGGCAAACGAGGGTAGCCTCTAGCCTAGACACCACGTCTACGCTATCGACTACTACTCTAGCGTTGATCAGGGCTATCCGTCTTTATCAGGGACCCTCTACTAGAGCATCCGCTACTAAGGCAAGTAACAGACAACGAACCCGCAAGAATGTAATGCACAAGATAACATGAATAGAGACTCACCACCATAGTCGAACACGGTCCTTATACTCCAAATAGTACATGGCCGTAGAGGTACATGTGGAGAGGGAGCCGACACGCCCGGCACTCCGCCTCCTCAACCCGGAGTCACCGGATCCAAGACAAGAGATGGCAGACACGCCCGAACCTCCTCTACTTTCCCTCTCTCACTCCCTATACTACAACTAGCTAGGCTAGCTAGGGCCTAGGCCCCTATGAAGGAGAGCTCTTGTGTACTCTTGCCCCTAGGTGGTTGCTTGATTGGATGATGGAATGAGGAGAGGGGGAGGCCTCCTTTTGTAGTTGAGGTGGAGGGGGCTCCTTGTAAAAATGGCATTTTAATGCTCCAAACTGACCTCCAGATACAACGAACCTGAACCCCCTGCGCCACCGCCTTTGGAATGACGGTGGGAGGCAACCGATCAAAGCTGGGCCCATTTGGGCTTGCCAGTGGTGCGCCCGCACCAGGGTGCGGCCGTACCCTGGTGGACTCCAATCAGGCCCATCTTTGGTGAGCGCATCGGCCTCATCGTTAGCTTTCCGAAAAGTCCTGGATCACTAAAAATGGAGTACGTATGCATCCTGGGTGTCCAAATTACCGAACACTGCTCCTGCAGCCTGGACTGGATTCAAGATTTGTTCGGGGTTTCACTTCTTGGGCTCATGTTTGGTATTTGTATCTATGTTTGGGAACTAGGTACTCTGGTGACTAGGCCACTCATTCTTTGAACCTTTTTATGTATATTTTGTAGCCCTTTATGTGTATATTTTCATGTATTTCGGGCATGTCCTCCTGCAAGTGGTAGATCACCAAAACTTGTGGAACTGATTAGTTATAAGCCCTATATCTACATATTATAATGTTTTCATGGCTTTTTATATAATAGTTGATGGTATAAATTATGAGTTAATGACCGTCAACAGACTTGATGTCGGAGGGTCGTTGCGGTTTCTCCGGTGGGTGCGTGCGAGCGCACCCGCCGGGTGTAGCCCCCGAGTCTCTAGGGACGTGGGCCACGTCCGCAGAGACTGAATCGTGCGCTTCAGGGTAGTGGGGTGCGTTGTTTTTGGATGTGCTGCTGGACGGTTCGCCCCCCTCCCCCCGCAATAATGCGCCTCTGAACCGTCGGGCGACCGATGGGACGCGTCGGCCTGACGGGCTTCGGAGCCCGCGCCGGACTTATCTGGGGGAGGCGTAACTGCAAGGCTGCGGTTTCGAGCCCTGCGTCCGAGTTAGTGTGGTAGGTGTGCTGGAAGGTTTCATCGAGGTTGTGTGTTACGCTACCCTCTGGCGCCGCGGTCGTGGGGGCCTGTGGGGTCCGTCAGTCCCAAACTCTCCTACAAATAGGAAAAAAGACGGCTTGCGCATCCCACACAGTTTCTTCTGCCCCCCTGTCTGCCTTCTGCCATCTTGATTGTGCCGCCGTCACTGCGAGTTTATATCTATAGCCATGGCCAACTGGTCTTCGTCGGCGGTCTCGACAGCTGAGATTGATGGGCTCATCCAGCGCGGCCTCCTCCGCGAGGACGACTAGGTTCGCCCGGGGGCCGAGGATGTCCCGGCCCTAGGGGCTAGGTTTGTGGTCTCATTTTTGGCGTTTCACGAGCGGGGGTTTGCGATTTCGGCTCACCCCTTCTTCACCGTGCTCTTCGAGTTCTACCAGATCCCCCTGCACTGTCTGAATCCTAATGGGATTCAGCACATCACGTCGTTTATCATGTTGTGTGAGGGGTATCTAGGGATTGACCCCCACTTCGAGCTCTGGAGGTATTTCTTCACGGTCGACTTGCTGAAACGGCGGGTGCAGGGCGAGTCGGAAACATGGCAGATTGGATACGCCAGTATCCATGTTCGTGGGAATAGGGTGAGGGATTACATTCCCATGAAGATGGTTTCCTCCAACAGTGGCTGGCACATCAAGTGGTTCTATCTGCGAAAGTCTGACCCTCCCCTTCCGACGTTCACAATGGATTTGCCCGCTGCTCAGCCAAAGCGTTGGGGCGAATGGGGCGTCCCGGCGGCGGAGAAGAAGAGGCTTCAGGACCACTTAGCCTCCATTGCCTTCCTTCACGGGAGGGGGCTCAATGGTCCAGGGCTGATTGGGGCTTACCACAGGAGGCGGGTGGCGCCTCTCATGAAGCGAACACTTCGCCTGTTCGAGGTGAGTCCAGGCATTTTGGCTGAGGGGACCACTTTGCCTGTGGATACGCCGTCCGACGCGGAGGTCGCTCGGCGGATCAATAGGGCGTTGGAACCGGCGATGGGCTTGGCGAATGACCGGGTCAGGTGGACCGTTCCGGTGGAGGGGTGCCCCCCAATGAGACCGGAAGAGGGACTCATGGAGTTTGTAAGTTCCGTCCCCTTCCTATTCCATTGGTGTCCTTACCCTTCTTTTCTTATATGCTGGCCTTGCCTTTCTTCCTCGCAGCCCTCCTACCTCGTGTTGACGGGCCGTGGGGTGTCCCTGCCGAAGGGTCATCCACAGCGGGCGGCCAACCGGGCTGAGAACGAGGGCCAGCGCAAGAGGAAGTTGGACGAGAAGGCGAAGGACAAGCACCAGGCGCGGGAGGAGAAGCGAGCTCGGGGCATCGACACCGACAGCACCGAGAAAGATGCTGACGATGAGGACGAGGGTAAGGATCCCGGCCGATTCCTTTCGGTTGCCTATTCCCTTACCATCTGCCCTTTTTGCACGAAGGTTCGATGTCTTCTCAGGGAGGACTCGGCCTCTTTGTTGAGCGTTGCGCGGGGCGGGAGCCCCCGAGGCCGAGTGGGCCGGTTTCGGCGCTCCAACTTCGAGTGCGCCTCGGACCTCGGGCGGCGTCGCGGGGTCTTTGGCCGCCCCTCGGAGGCGGTCCCGAGATCACTGCGGCCACCAACGCGAGGGAGGCGCTGGTGCCCCCTGCGCCGACCACATCATTTGGGTTCCCCACCCGGCATTGCAGCCTTGAGCCGGCTCGGGCGACTTCGTCAGCGCGCCCCGTGCGTCTTGACGCGTCACCTCAAAGGGAAGAGCCCTCTTCGCCTGCTGCCTCCGGGGAGCGTGAGTCGCGGAAACGCCCGTGGTCGGCACAACCTCGATGACGGTGGGGGGTCCGGTCCCCGGCATCCTCGGATTCCCAGGTGGGCTTGTGGTGGGGTCAACCGGTAGTTCGTTCGCCGTAGCCTTAGGGTGCATCGTTTGACTGGTTTATTACTTCTTTGCAGGTGGGTGAGCGCGACGGTGCCAACCGGTGCCAGGAAGACCCTGGCGTCGAGGGTGGGGCGCCGGCGTCGGGAGGCGCCGGAGTGAGGCGCGCGCCCTCGGCAAGGCTCGTTGGATTCGACCGGCGGGAGGAGGCCGCTCGGAGGGTGGCGGCGCCTCGCCCCGTGAGGTTGGTGACGGTGGTGCGGTGAAGGATGGAGGGAATGCGGGAGCCATGGTTTCAAGCGCCGCCCCCCCTCCCCTTGACCGTGCTTCCTCGGGAGCCACCTCCCTTGACTTCGGTGCCTGGTCGGGAGGCGCCAAAAAAAAAAAAAAAAAAAAAAAAGCGCCCAGTTAAACCGCGACCGGGTAGCCTAGGGCCGAAGTTTCCGGCAGCCGCTGTTGGCACAAAATCTGCACCTGCGCCAAGCACACAAAGAAGCCGAAAAGCGTGACTTCAATCGGACGGCCGCACGGTTTGGAGATCCGGAAGCGTGCCGGTCGGTTTGACCTGAAAAACCGACAAGGGACAAAGAAATCTGTAAATACAAAATCGGAACGTGTCGGATGAGACCGCATAGTTCCGTATATACGGCCCCCCCCGAACTTACTTACGACGACATACAGCTATATAGAAGCTGTGCGCCAATCATGCATACGATTCATTCGGCTAATATGAAGGTGAAACACGTAGTGTATTGATTACCGAACATGCATGCATAAGAAGACATGTTTGAACAAGTGAAAGTTAACCATGAATTGAAGCATAACCAAGCTCGGCAATACAAATTTACTCGGGTCCATGAAGAAGGAACATACAAGTTATCACGAATAAACTAATCAAAGACCTGCATCTCCGCCGCACGATACCCGATCCTATCAAAGTCTAAGCGTTTCTAACATGCAAGAACCCGCGAAGATGTAACAATCTAGATTGATCCAATTCGCTACGTAAGCATACGATCTATTTATCATGATAATATAAGAGTAAAGAACATTAGAGAGCAAATAGATCTATAAAATAAGAAGCCGAAACCGATCAAATCTAGATTGGGCAAAAGAGTGTTACAAATAAATAAAATATTAAAGTCATGCAACACGTGATAACTTAATGAATCTACTAGATCTTGCCAAATCTATTAGAGCCGATAACTAATCCTTGAACCAGATCCTAGCCTGCCGCACGACTCACGATCTAACCAAGAATCGATAACTATCTTGCCTCGCTAAGCTATCAAGCGGGACGCTTTGCCGCACGGCCATCTAGTCGAGATAGACGAAGCATAAGCAAAGACTTCTTGATCATCAAGTAGACGCCTGCCGCACGGCCATCCCATCGAGACGAACAAGACTACTTGCACCAAGATCTAAATCCACCGCATGATACTAGACATGATAGCAAGGTTGCCGGAACTTACGGAGGTCGACGGATCGATTGGCTCCTCTCGAAGAACTCGACGACACGACAAAAGGGACTCGAAACGTGGCACGGGGCCGGTTGTATTGATTTGATTGTGTATATTTTACAATGGTCGAGGGTCTATATTTATACCCTGGACATAACATGAATCCTAAGAGATTACGATGTACACAATATGTTAAAGGTAACTCAAAAGTACGGCGAGACTCTTGCTATAATTCTCTTCGGAGTCCTCGATTATCGTTTTTCTCCTTCTATTCGGCTTCTCGCTTGCCACCTTTCGCTTCCCGAATGGAGCCATTGTCTTCAAAGATAGCCGACCGCACCAATGCTTGCCGAATCACCCAGAGTCAATAGCATATCCGTTTGCCGAATAGCTCAAAGTTAGCCGACCGCACACTCATTTGCCGAACACGTTGGATTTCTGCTTTTTCATAGACTTTACCGAATCGGCCCACCTGTCATTGGTTTTTACCAAAATCCAGTGTTAACACATGCCCCCTCAATTTTGGGATAAAAGTAATTTTATTTCGGAATTGAACACAGACTCTTTTCTCATTTAGGTCAACACTGTTCAACTCCGTAGCCGCCACTCAAAATCTGATTCTTCTTCGTTCTAGATTCGAGCCTACTTTCAATCCCCAATGGCGACCCTTGATGGAGTTCCAGAGGTATTTTTGATTCCTTTCATGTATTCGGCAAATTTTCTTTGATCTTTCATCTCTCCTGATTCTCTTTCGGCCGTATTATCTTTTTGAAGGAGTACAAGGACGGATTTTTGATCCCTTATGCCCCCAATCCTGATTCGTACTTTTTGGGTCCGATGGGAGACTCCAACCCAATCGAATTTGTGGAGAAAGAAACTTCGAGGATCCCTTTCAAATCTGGAATTGCTCCTCCGAACAGATGGCTAAGCACTTTCAAAACCTGGCCTTTCCCTCCGATCTTTGGATGGCGGCAGTGGTACCAAAGGATGCTGAACAAGAGTAGCAGTCACTGGGACTCCCAGGATATCCAGCACTGCTTAGAGTTATCCCTTTCGGGAACACCTCGGAATGATTCTCTTCTGATAGCAGCTTCCCACTTCTGGTCCGATGCTACCAACGCTTTCATTTTTGGTCATGGCCCAATGTCTTTTACTTTGGCTGATATATTCATGATGACCGGCCTTAATGTGACAGAGCCAGTATATCCTTCCAAGTATAAGCACAATAGCAAACTGAAAGGCAAAATGGAAGTGGATGGACCAAGTACATCCAAACATATATGTCAACCGGTGCTTTGTGGATCGACAAAGAATATAAGGCCTTTTTAAACATGTGGCTATGCATTCATCTTTTGTGGCAAATCCAATGAGCCAACTCTCAATCACATGGTAATGGCCGAGGAGCTGGCTGCAGGAACTTTAATTCCTCTGGGCAAATATCTTCTGGGAGCTGTCTATCACATGATGCATCAGATCATTGTTCAGATGCGTCAACATGGGGAAATTCATTGTGTGAATGGTCCCTGGTGGTTTGTGCAGATGTGGCTACAATTGTACATGCACCAGATAGTCTCCGTGGACCTTAACACCTTGGGTTTTCCTTCATCAATGATGATGAGGATGGCCAAATGAAAGAGAAAGCTTGTCAAACTTATGGAGAAGCAAAAGCTGCCATTACCATTGATATAGATCTTGGCCATCTATTCAAGTTATTCTTTAAGGGCTTCAATCATGTGATATGGCTCCCTTTACGGAGAAAGTGACACTTTGACTCTGCCTTGCAAATTCAGCTATGAGTCCGGTTGCTCGCATGGGTTGCTACAAAGATCTTCAATTCTTTCATTAAGCCCCATGTCTTGCCAGTAGAAATTTCATCATGGAGGTTGCTGAATCCTTCCTATGAATTTTATAACCCAAACATGTTTGCCGGGCAATTGGGCTGTGGGCAACTGCCCCCAAGACTGTTTTTCTCAACCATCATAAGGCCCAGAGAGAGAATAGGAGATGAAATGGAGGCCAAAAGGGTTTTTGAGCTTGGATGGGACCTGCCAGAATTCATGCCCTTACCTTTGGGATTAATAGAAGCTGCCCATCCTTTGTTTTCCTCTTGGTGGCAAGAATGGCGTGCTTATATTTTTAACATGCCGATTGCACCCTTTGTGTCAAGATTTGTATGCTCAATTTGATTCTGACAGTGAGGTAACTTTCTTCATACTCACAGTTACCTCTTTTTCTGACTTTGTTCTTAATTTCAGTATTGTACTGTCTTTTGCAGGATCCTGAGCCTACCCCTCCTTCACAAGTAGTCCAATATTACCAAGCTGGACCCATCCCTGCCTTAGGTTTTAATGCTCCATCCCTGGCAACCCTCATGAAAACACCAGCAGCTCTGGGTACAGCTTCTTCGAAAGGAGAAGGCAAGAGGAAAGCTATTACCGGATCAAGCGAGAGATATTAATGTGCCCGTAAGAACAAGATCCAAGAAAGCTAAGCTCTCTCCCAAGGTATACTCTCGGTCGGTTCTGTTACGAACCATGATGGGGCTTATTTTACTTATTATATGTTTTTCTTCACCCCACAGTCGTCGCCTTCAAACTCAGCCAATGTGTTGAGAATTACTTGAAACATCTTCTCGGGCTCCCGAAGATGTTGAAACTCAAGAGGAGGATGCGAAAACTCAAGAGCCCACTTGGCCATACAGGTGATTACCTTCTTAACGATTGTTCCCCTTTTTACACCAAATGAACTGATTTTTGCCACTTGATACTCGAGCGAGATCATTCCCGGATAAAATGGCAGAAGAATCTCCTCCTCATGCTTCTATTGATAGTGCAGAAATTCACAAGGCTATTGGTCATATTGGTAATAATGTTTTCTACACATTTTCTCTTCTTCCTTCTGCCAAGATTTATCTACTGCATTTTGCATCTCATTACTTATTTTCAGATGATATCTTGGATGACATAGCAGAAGGATCTTCCCCTCATCAGGCTTCAAGTTCATCTTCTCTGGGCATTCAGCTAAGCCCTCAATCAAGCCAGGACAGGAATCATCCTGAAGAAGCTTCTGCACAAAAGGTAATACTTCATTTTATTGATCTCTCAAATAATTCTGATCAATCGGCTAATGGTTCTCCTTCTTAAAGGATGATGCTAAGCCGACTGTCAGCTACTCTTTCACCATTGAAGAGTACATTAATGAGGGTGGTGAAGAAGCTACTTCTCAGCAGATTATCGCAGCAGAGAACCAAGCTCGGCTAAAGGAGATATCCCTCCTACTGGCCAAAGATATAAATGCTCTCGTTCAAGATGCAGATCAGATAAGAGAACTGGTTGAGCTTATTGACCAAGATATCCCTCCAACTCTCAAGGTCTCTCTAGAATCTGCAACTCGTCTTGATGATCACCTTGGCAAGGTTAGGAGAGCAAATAGGAACATAGCCTCTAGAGCCGCTCTGCAGAATGATAATCGACCAAAAAGCATCAAGTTAAAGAACCGCACTCCCAGATTCAGTCGCTAAGCAGTTTTTGGTAACTCGAACCTAAACTGGTAGCCATGGAGGAGGAAAAGACCAAGTTGGAAGCTCAATTGGCTCAATTGAATGTGAGAATCCAATCTCACAAAGATAAAATTGCCACCTTGCCGAACTCTATAGATGCAGCCAAGACAAAGATATCATCTGTCATCAAGGAGCATCGGCCAGATCAAAACCGAAGCTTACGAGAATCCGAGTTCAAGACAATGACAAGAAGGTGCTCGAAGAAGTCGGCCAAATTAGGGATGATATCATAGACGCAATCAAACTGTTCTTAAATGAGTAAAACATTCGGCTTGTAACACGCTGTGATTTTTTAAACAATTGTATTCTTTGTTGTGCTTTGGTTTTTTTTTTTCATTCTTGTCTGACTGATGACATAGCCGAATATTCTTAAGCTTCCCGAATAGACAGACGGCCATCATTCTGGATTTCCCGATCGGAGGATTAGCCGATTCTTACGAACCGCCGCTTTCGATTTGGCCCGATCCGTAACGGCCCAAAAGAGAAGTAAACCCTACTTTGTCGTTTGGTATACTCCGAGTCGTGCGCCACGAACTCCATTTTGGCCTATAAATAAAGCCCTCTTCCAGCTTCCACCACCATCGCCGGTTAGCATTCATCATCATCTTCTCATCTTCTCGCCGAAACTTTTTAGGAAGAAAACCCCACCTCCAAATCGCCAATGTCGAGCGCTGGTGACCATGGGAAGCGTCCTGCTGAGGGAGAGGCCGGAGGGAGCAGGCCGCGACGTCGGCAACGCCATGGGTAAGATTAATCTGCCATCTTCGTGTGTTCTTGCTCACTGTTCATCTCTCCTAACCTCGGTTTTCTTCATCTGCTTAGGGCGAGGGTCATCATCAACCGTCTCACCTTCTTCCCCGATGGTGGTGACTCAACCGGAACCTCGGACCAGCCCGGTCCCCGTCTCCGGCTCTTCGAGTTCGTCGAGCTCTTCTGAGTCCGACAACTCACACAACGCCAACCCTTGGGGTCCGGCGGAATCAGAGGGCGAGGACCCTTTGTACATTCATGAGGAGGCGCTCCGGTTCCGCAAGGAAAGGGATGAAGCCCGGACCGAGCTGGGCGATGTTTCCAAACAGTTCGGCATTGCGCAAGTTTAATGGGAGGATCGGCGCAAGCGCTTTTTGCGACGCCATCACCGGTTCGGCATTCTCACATAGATTTCTTTTTTCTCTCAATCCTCATCGCTGTCTCGATTAACTTTTCATCTTTCAAAGCTCTCTCGCGGAGAACGAGCGGTTGAAGGCAAAGAAGAACCCGGGCGGCCGACAAGGTGAACGCCGGGGAGAAACTCCCGAGGCACGCCTGGATGCCATGGATGGCCGTGTTGATCGGGCCGTCATCCAAGGTGTCCACCTTGGTGTGTCCCTCGGCCGGGCAAATGATGTCCTCTCGCACCAATGAGGACTATTCTCGTTCAGGGCCGTTGGATTTGCGAAAGGTCATCCTCACGAGGTGGAGGACATCGAGGAGCAAATGGAGCTCTACGGGGACCTTGCTACTCGCCCTTGCCGAATCCACCAATCCCCAATCTGTTCTTAATAAGTTGTTCCAAAGAGTAATTTGTAACTAGGGATTGATCGTAAATAATGAAATCATCTTCTAAGAATGTGTCTTGTTTATGTTCTTGTGTTGATTGCTAAATGAATGCCTTCGTGTCCTCTTTGATTCGAAGCGGTTTCTTGAGTGATTTTCCCGAATGCGGTGACATCACTTTAGTCGATTAGATCTTAGTCTTACGCCACAAACGATTTGACGAGTCACCGAGCAAAGATCACTCGAGATTTCATCTTTCTCTTTTCCCGATAAACCAACCAAATCGAGAATGTTGAGGTCAACACAAGATCATTCGGCTATATTTTGAACCCAGAAGGCGACACAAATCATATCGGCTATTTACCAACTTCATATTTTTTCACTAAAGGCGATGTTATCTCATCGGGTTGTTTGATTCAAATTCTCTTTAGAACCAACTTCGATCTTGGGGTAATATTTTTTAGATATCGTCCGTTGATAGCTCGGTAAATTCTTCCCCAAACAAAGTCTTCAAAATATATGCATTGCCGGGCACGCATCTTTCTACCCGAAAGGGCCCTTCCCAATTTGGAGACCACTTGCCGAATGCCCCGTCTTTCGATCCAATCGGCGATATAGTTTTCCAAACCAGTCACCTTCCAAGAATTGCTTTTCTCTAACTTTCTTGTTATAATATCGGGCAACACGTATTTTATTCTTCTCAATATTTTCTAATGCCTTGAGGCGAATAAAATGTAAATCTTCCAATTAGTCTATCATCAAATTTGTATAATCTTCTTTTTCCAAATCTTTTTTGCAACATAACTCTTCTTGAACCCGACCGCAATTCCATGGTAAGACAAAGATGATGCCCGTAAACCAATTCATAAGGAGATGTTCGAGTTGACCCATGACAAGCCATCCGATAAGCCCACAATGCTTCATTGAGAACCAAATGCCATCTCTTCGGTTTCTCATCAATCTTCTTTTGAATGATCTTGATCATAATCTTATTGGATGCTTCGCTTGCCCATTGGCTTGTGCATGATAAGGAGAAGAATTATACAGCTTGATCCCCATGTCTTCGGCAAAGTCGCAAAATTCCGAAGAAGTAAACTGGGTTCCTTGATCAGTTGTTATAGTTTGGGGAATTCCAAACCTATAAATTATATGCTCTTTAACAAAACTGATCATATTTTCTGATGTAACTTTCTTCAAAGGGATGGCTTCAACCCATTTAGTAAAATAATCTGTGGCCAGGAGCACAAACTTATGCCCTTTGCTCGAAGGAGGATGTATCTGACCAATTAAATCTATGCCCCATCCTCTAAATGGCCAAGGTTTGATTATTGGGTTCATAACGATCTTTGGAGCCTTTTGAATATTGCCAAATTTTTGACAATCATGACATCCTTTATAATAGTCAAAGCAATCTTCCAGCATAGTTGGCCAAAAATAACCAGTTCTCCGAATTATCCATTTCATTCGGTAAGCTGATTGATGTGCACCACATAATCCTTCATGCACTTCATACATCACCTTTCTGGCCTCTTCTTGACTTAGACACTTGAGCAATACTCCATCTATAGATTTGTAATACAAGTGATCATTGAGAAGGACGAACTTAAGGGCTTTGTACCTGAGCTTTCGGGTAACTTTCTGCGATGGATCCTTCAGATATTTGATGATTTCATGCCTCCAATCGCCAACCACCTGTTCAGCATCTGGAACATTCTCTCCTATAGTGAAGACTTCTTGATTTTCACGATATCCAGAAGCAGTTTGGGCCAACCTATTTGCTTCTTCATTATGCCCCCTAGGGATATGATGTAAGGTTGCTACCCGAAAGCTTTTTAAAAGTTCCCGGCATTCCTCATAGTATTCTCTTAGCGCGTCGTCATTCTTACACTCATATTGGCCAATCAACCGGTTGATCACCAGCTCGAGTCTCCAAAGATTTCAACAAATGACGGCTTTTATCTCTACAAGAAGCCGAAGCCCTCTAAGCAATGCTTCATACTCTGCTTGATTGTTAGTCACATGAAATTCAATAGGAATAGCATACTCAAAAGTTATTCCCGTGGGAGAAACTAATAGAATGCCAGCGCCCCCACCTTTCTTTGCCGCAGGATGAACCATCGAAAAATAGAGTCCAAGGTACAATGCTTACTATACTTTTTGCTAAGGTCATGATGTTGCGTAATAAAATCAGCAATAATTTGACCCTTCAATTGCTTTTGCCGATTCGTATTTTAAATCAAATTCGACAAAGCCAAAATCCATTTGCCAATTCTTCCATTTAAAATTGGCATTGACAACATATGCTTGATCACATCATGACTTGAAATAATCACGCATTCGGCTTTTAATAAATAATGCCGAAGCTTAGTACATGAGTAATACACACACAAGCACAATTTTTCCATAGCCGAATATCTTGTCTCCGGGTCTAACAGCTTTTCGGCTAAGATAAGCTATGACTCGCTCCTTCCCTTCATACTCTTGCATGAGGGCCGATCCTATCGTTAGGGTATCGGCCGCCACGCATAACTTGAAAGGCTTGTTAAGTTGTGGAGGTACCAAAACCGGTGGTGCCTTCATGTATTCTTTAATTTCATCAAAAGCCTTTTGTTGCACGTCACCCCATACAAATTCTTGATTCCTCTTGAGCTTTAATAATGGAGAAAAAGGGCAAGATTCTTTCTCGATAAATTGAAATGAACCTTCTTACGAAATTGATCTTGCCGAAAGCGGACCGTAATTCTGTGAGATTAGTTGGGGGAACAACTTTGTCTATTGCTTCCATGCTCTTCTTTCCAACTTCAATTCCTCCTTTATGAATAAGGAATCCCAAGAACTCACCAGCTGATACTCCGAAAGCACATTTGTTTGGATTCATCTTCAAACCATGTTTTCTAGTGCATTCCAAAGTTCTTCTTAGATCAGCTAAATGTTTCTCATAGTCTTTAGATTTGACTACTACATCATCAATGTAGATCTCCACAATTTTGCCGATCAACTCATGAAATATGTAATTCATGGCTCTTTGATAAGTTGCACCGGCATTCTTCAATCCAAACGTCATTACAATCCATTCAAATAAACCAATGTGGCCAGGGCATCTAAAAGCCGTTTTTGAAATATCTTCTATTGCCATGAAGATCTGATTATAGCCAGCATTACCATCCATAAAACTAATGACTTCATACCCGGCCGCTGCGTCTACTAACAAATCGGCAATTGGCATCGGATACCCATCCATTGGAGTGGCCTTGTTAAGATCTCTGAAGTCTATACAAACTCTCATCTTCCCATTCTTCTTGTAAACAGGAACTATATTCGAAATCCAATCTGCGTATCTGCACGGCCGAATGAAGTTTGCTTCTAATAGTCTTTCAATCTCCTTCTTCACATCGGCCAAGTACCTCTTCTTTATGGATCTTCCTCGGAGGTTGTTTATAGGGTCGATACCCCGACTTAATAGGTAATCGATGCTCAACAATAGAACGATCTAGTCCAGGCATCTCTGTATAATCCCAAGCAAAGCAATCTTTAAACTCCTTCAGAAGATTTACTAATTGCTTTCTACATTCTGGACTCAAATTTGCACTAATGTACATCGGCCTTGATTTGGACTCATCGCCAACATTTATCTCTTCTAATTTGTCTGCCGACATAAAACCGTGTCCCAACTTTCCTTTGTTGCCATCGATTGGGTTACCCATCAAAAATTGCTGTTCGAGCCGACTGCTTGGATCGGCTGTTGATCCTTGTTGAATACATTAACAGGACCTTCTTTCCATACTTTGCCAGAAAAACAATCAACACCATCATATTCCCAATAAGTCGGGCTCGGCAGCCACACTTACCGAATCATCGGCATGTATGATCTCCACGTCATCCCCTATCCATTGAATAAGGATTTGGTGCATAGTTGAAGGAATACAGCAATTAGCATGAATCCAGTCTCTCCCAAGAAGCAAACTGTATGCCCCCTTGCCGTCAATGACGAAGAACGTAGTGATCAGGGTTTTAGACCCAATCATCAATTCAACATGCACAGCTCCTCGAGTATCAGAAGGATTGCCAGCAAAGTCTCTAAGGATCATGTCGGTTTTGAGCAAATCTTCATCCGTCATCCCGAGCTTTCTAAACGTGGAATATGGCATTATATTGATAGCAGCTCCTCCATCAACAAACATCTTGGTCAGAGGCTTCCCATTGACGTATCCTTTCACGTAAAGCGGTTTCAAGTGACGATGTTTGGCCGGCTTGTCAAAAGTTGCTTGTCGTGTTAGTATAAGCTGAGCCATTAGATCCTGAAACTCACTTTCATCAAAATCGAGTAAATCCCCGCTATTGCTATTCCAGTGCAATCGATCGTCTGGTAAATTCAGCGAGAAGCAAAGACTCTTGGTTTCTCTGAATCTACGAAGATATTCTTGTGGTGTCTCATTAACTTTCTGTCTTAAACTGGTAAGGTCTACCAGCTTCTTTTTCAGTAGTTCCGGTGAAGAAATAAGCATGAAACTTCGTTCAAGTTCTGCCCAAGTACCAATAGAATCACCGGCAGAGAAGTAAACCGGTGAAATCTGGGCTGTGAGAGACAATGGAAAATACCGAATCCTCCAAGCTTCGGATGCGGGATGCCTCCCCAAGTCAGTATCGGATATCGGCTAATATGCTCGTGGTACTTGTATCATCTTGACCAGAAAATTTGGTTAAGTCTGTTGGTGGCTTCACCCTTGCCGGTAGTGCAACCCCGTTATACCATTCTCGGGTACGCGCAGACTTGTATGAATAGGATTGATTCTTTGGCTTTAGGCCGAACTGATGTTGCATCATATCAGCCATCCTCTGCATGATTATGTCAATGTCTGTCTTCGGAGTTCCACGTGCTTGTCCTCCGGATGGTATTCTGCCGCACTTCTATATCCCGGATTCGGTAGAGCATCTAGAGCAAAGATAGTCGGTGAACTCATGGTATCCATCCCCATACATGTTCCTTTGTAACCTGTTTGATGCTGGAGATATCTTGTATGCAGATTGCGGTACTCTTTCAGTAGTGCCAAACGTCACTTGGCCATAAGTAGGAGGTGGTTGCTTTTCATGAGTCTCTACTTCATCTTTGTTGATCCCGGATGTTCCTCGCATCTTCAGGTTGCTTCTCTTGATATTTTGGAATATTGAAAAGCACCGGTCCACAATTGGTCCCACACCATCTTCAAAATACTTATCAACCTGTTGGCCGAAAAGTATTAGCCATGATTACTCGGAAAGTATTTAGAAAGGCCGTGTTGTGGTTTCTAATGGTATCTGCCAAGGCTTTATGGACCAAATCTGATACTTTTTGAGCTTCTTCCTCTTCAGAGCAATCAGTTTGATGTGCAAGAAGAACTCTTGGTAATGACTGCTTCTGAAAAACCTTGTTGCTCTTGTTCTTGGAGAAAGACATTAAGCACTTATGCTTGTATTGCTCGCATGCTTGCTCCACCGTTGCTCTCAATTGGTCCGGCAATTCATCCAAATACACGTCCCGAACATGATTGTTATTGACGTCCGACATCTTGAATCAAGAGAGGTCCCACCGGGCGTGCCAAAAAAGTGTGTTGGCACAATATCTCGCACCACTGCGCCAAGCACACAAAGAAGCCGAAAAGCGTGACTTCAATCGGACGGCCGCACGGTTTGGAGATCCGGAGCGTGCGGTCGGTTTGACCTGAAAAACCGACAAGGGACAAAGAAACTGTTAAATACAAAATCGGAACGTGTCGGATGAGACCGCACAGTTCCGTATATACGGCCCCCTCGAAGCCACTTACGGCGACATACAGCTATAGAAGCTGTGCGCCAATCATGCATACGATTCATTCGGCTAATATGAAGGTGAAACACGTTGTGTATTGATTACCGAACATGCATGCATAAGAAGACATGTTTGAACAAGTGAAAGTTAACCATGAATTGAAGCATAACCAAGCTCGGCAATACAAAATTAATTCGGGGTCCATGAAGAAGGAACATACAAGTTATCACGAATAAACTAATCAAAGACCTGCATCCGCCGCACGATACCCGATCCTATCAAAGTCTAAGCGTTTCTAACATGCAAGAACCCAAGAAGATGTAACAATCTAGATTGATCCAATTCGGCTACGTAAGCATACGATCTATTTATCATGATAATATAAGAGTAAAGAACATTAGAGAGCAAATAGATCTATAAAATAAGAAGTCGAAACCGATCAAATCTAGATTGGGCAAAAGAGTATTACAAATAAATAAAATATTAAAGTCATGCAACACGTGATAACTTAATGAATCTACTAGATCTTGCCAAATCTATTAGAGCCGATAACTAATCCTTGAACCAGATCCTAGCCTGCCGCACGACTCACGATCTAACCAAGAATCGATAACTATCTTGCCTCGCTAAGCTATCAAGCGGGCGCTTTGCCGCCGCGGCCATCTAGTCGAGATAGACGAAGCATAAGCAAAGACTTCTTGATCATCAAGTAGACGCTTTGCCGCACGGCCATCCCATCGAGACGAACAAGACTACTTGCACCAAGATCTAAATCCACCGCATGATACTAGACATGATAGCAAGGTTGCCGGAACTTACGGAGGTCGACGGATCGATTGGCTCCTCTCGAAGAACTTCGGCGACACGACAAAAGGGACTCGAAACGTGGCACGGGGCGGTTGTATTGATTTGATTGTGTATATTTTACAATGGTCGAGGGTCTATATTTATACCCCTGGACATAACATGAATCCTAAGAGATTACGATGTACACAATATGTTAAAGGTAACTCAAAAGTACGGCGAGACTCTTGCTATAATTCTCTTCGAGTCCTCGATTATCGTTTTCTCCTTCTATTCGGCTTCTCGCTTGCCACCTTTTCGCTTCCCGAATGGAGCCATTGTCTTCAAAGATAGCCGACCGCACCAATGCTTGCCGAATCACCCGAGTCAATAGCATATCCGTTTGCCGAATAGCTCAAAGTTAGCCGACCGCACACTCATTTGCCGAACATGTTGGATTTCTGCTTTTTCATAGACTTTACCGAATCAGCCCACCTGTCATTGGTTTTTACCAAAATCCAGTGTTAACAAGCGCGGGGAGCGAAGACCTTCGTGCTTGACGACCCCGGGGAGGAGAAGGACTACATGGATCTAGGGTCCCATCTAGGCCGGATCAGGGAGCTGCTCCAGCAGGTCGGGACCTTGGTCAGCGAGGGGTCGTTGCGCCTCAAGCTCACGGAAGCACCGTTCGAGGTGAGTCCAGGTTTCGGTTGTGAGCTTAGTTCCTTCTTCGCAAATTTCTGGGTTGTTTCTTACGTCAGCGTCCTTGGTGGTTGTCCCTGTCAGTCGGTGATGGCGAGGTCCCTCGAGAAGTCCTACTTCCTTCATCACCAGCGGTCGTCGTGGGAGTCGCTCATTGTTGGGGCGAGCTCGAGCTAGCCCCGAGTGGATGAGGCCGAGGGTCGCGCCCTCCGGGCTGAAAAAACCTGCGGCGAGCTGGCCAGGAACGTCTAGGAAGCGGAGGGAAAATTGAAGGAGCTGGCGGGAGAGAAGGAGCGCCTCCTCATGCGGGAGGCAGTGCTACTGAAGGAGCGGGACACGGCCTGGGAGGAGAAGGCGGCGTTGGACCGGCAGGTCAAGGCCCTGCAGGCCGAGGTCGAAGGAGACAAACAGTCGTAGGCGGAGGCTGCCACGCATTCGGCGGGGCTGGCTGTGGAGGTGGCTCAGCTGAGGGCTAAGGTCCAGACCCTCGAGGGCGAGGTCAGTTATTTGCATTTGGGGTGGAATTCGTACCTTCTGTCGGGTTGCCTTAACGCCTATCGCCGTTGTATTTGCAGAGCTTGAAAAGCTGCTTACCGGAATGAAGACGAACTTTGAGGCGGCATCGATTGAGCGTGACCATCTGGCGGGGGTTGCGGAGATTGTCTGCAACCAGCTTGGCGCCAGGCAGCCCCCGGGCACTGAGGGGTTAGTGGCCCGCGTGGCCCGGGTGACCGACCGGGTGCACGAGCTTGAAGTGGAGGCCTTCCGCGCTGGGGTCAACCGTTCGTTCGCCGTCGTCTACTCCCACTTTGAAGAGAACATGAAGCTTGACGTCTTGTGCGGTGGATACGCCGGTGGCTGATCTGAGAGCGAGCTGGAGGGCATCGAGGCGCGAGTGGAACCGCAGTCGTGAGCCCTGGCTGACCGCATAGCCGGAGGTATCCTGCCACATATAGGTTGATTAGTTTGCGCTGAGGTTCGGCCATCGCGTCGGAATGTTTGCACGGGAAACACTACTTTTTAGTGCCTTGTTCGACCAGTGAATTTGGTTTTGTTTTAGCGTTTTCCAGAGTGCGGGGTCGCGGCCTAGGGTCGGGGAGGGGGTTGGCTTGAGACGGGCCGTAGTCGTTGGGACGTGGGTTGTCTTGTCCACCCCTGGGGTCCGGCCCATATGGCTTGCTGTCCCTTCACTTTGGGTTTTTGTCGAAAGATTGTGGTACAAATTCTTGCCTATAGGGGTGAGACTGTGGTCTAGGGTCGCTGCCTTTGGTTTCGAGATCGGTAGACAGTGCCCTGCCCTCAGGGCGTGGGTTGTCCTGCCGATGTATCCTGCAGGTTTTGCCCCCAGCTTGTGGTTTGTCCCTTGAGGCAGGAATTAAAATTTCAAGAAAAAGTTTTTTGTTTCCTTTGCGGTGTCTATTTCTACTTCTACCAGCCCTCGAGTGACGGCTGTCCCCAGGGGTAGGGTCCGGTGTTACTTTTGAGAAGAGACAAAGTGAAACGGTAACCAGCTCTTTATTCGATAATCAGAAACTTTTTACATGGCTCGAGTATGTACAAGCTTCAAAGGAACTTAGGGGTAAAAGCGATGTAGCAGTTCTATGTTCCATGCATTGGTGAGGACCTCTCCCTTGTGGTTCATGAGCCTGTATGTCCTCGGCCGAAGCACCTGGTGTATGATGAAGGGTCCTTCCCATGGTGGCGCGAGCTTGTGGCGGTCTTTGCTATCCTGCCGCAGGCGTAACACGAGGTCTCCGACGTTGAAGGCGTGTCCCTGAATGCGCCGGCTGTGGTACCGTCGAAGGGTTTGCTGGTACTTTGCATAATGTAGTAGAGCGATGTCGCGGGCTTCGTCCACTTGGTCTAACGCGTCTTCCATGTGGACCGTGTTCCCCCGCTCAGTGTAGGCATGTACCCTCGAGGCCCCGTACTCGAGGACGGTGGGGAGGAGGGCCTCAGCGCCGTAGACCATGAAGAACGGGGTGTATCCCGTAGCTCGGCTAGGGGTCGTTCGCAGACTCCATAGTACCGAGGGGAGTTCTTCAACCCATCGCCTCCCAAATTTGTTGAGACGGTTGAAGATTCGAGGTTTTAGCCCTTGCAGGATCATCCCATTCGCGCGCTTGACCTGCCCGTGCGTCCGGGGGTGCGCTACTGCTGCCCAGTCGACTCGGTTGTTAAACTCATCGCAGAAGTTGAGGAACTTTTTTCCGGTAAACTGGGTCCTGTTGTCGGTGATGATCGAGTTGGGCACCCCGAACCGGTAGACGATGTTAGTGAAGAAGTGTATGGCTTTCTTGGAGTGGACCCTCATTATGGGCCATGCCTCGATCCATTTCGAGAACTTGTTGATCGTGACGAGCGCGTGCGTGTGTCCCCCGGGCGACCTTTTCAGTGGTCCGACCAAGTCAAGTCCCCAGACCGCGAAGGGCTAGGTGATCGGGATGGTCTGGAGCGCTTGGGCGGGCAAGTGTGTCTGCCGCGCGTAGAACTGGCATCCTTTGCACGAGCGCACCAGATCCTTCGGGTCTGTCACCACCGTGGGCCAGTAGAAGCCTTGTCGGTAGGCGTTTCCTACTAGCGTCCTTGCTGCGGTGTGGTGACCTCATATTCCTTCGTGGATCTCTTTGAGGAGGTCCTTCCCTTGGGAGGTCAGGATGCATTTCATCAGGACGTTCGAGTGTCCCTTGCTGTAGAGGTCCCCGCTTATGATGGTGAAGGACTTGGCGTGTCGTGCGAGCCTTCGGGCTTCGGTCTTATCCGTGGGTAGGATTTCTCGGATGAGACAGTCGAGGTACATGTCCCTCTAATCAATAGGTTCTGTGCCCACCTCGGTCGCCTCGTCGCTGGTCCTCGTGACGAAGACCTCCGGAGGGATTTCTGGTTGGGCGAGGAATGCCCACGGCCGACCCCCCGGGGTTCGGATGTTTGCCACTAGGGCATGGGGTCCACCCTCCGAGGGTCGGGGATCAGCCCCCAAGGGTTGGGCGCCAGCCCCCGAGGGTTGGGGGTCGTCCCCCGAGGGTCAGGATTTGGCCCCCGAGGGTCGGGAGTCAGCCCCCGAGGGTCGGGGGTCAGCCTCCAAGGGTTGGGCGTCGTGAGGGACCGAGTCGACGGGGCGGATTGTGGGTTTGAGCTGGTCGCTGGCGAAGACGCCGGTCGGGCCTGGCTCCGTTCTGGACGCCATCTTGGCGAGCGCATCAGCGGCTTCGTTATCCCGCGGGGGGATGTGGACGAGCTCGAGGCCGTCGTACTTATCTTCCAACCGCCGAACTTCTCGGCAATACGCGGCCATTTTAGGGTCGTGGCAACTTGACTCCTTCATGACCTGTCCGACGACGAGTTGCGAGTCGCCCCGGATCTCTAGGTGGCGGATTCCAAGCTCCGTGGTGATTCGCGGACCGTTCACCAGAGCCTCGTATTCTGCCATGTTGTTGGAGGTTGGGAAATGTAATCGAATGGCATACCTCAACCGTACCCCGAGCGGCGAGACAAAGACGAGTCCAGCCCCCGCGCCCTTCTTCATCAACGAGCCGTCGAAGTACATCGTCCAGTATTCCTGCGCCACCGGGCCCAGGGGAAGCTGGACCTCCGTCCATTCCACGATGAAGTCCGCCAGTACCTGGGATTTGATAGCGGTGCATGGCAGATAGGTGATGTCGTGCCCCATTAACTCCAGGGCCCACTTCGCGATACGCCTTGTTGCCTCGGGGCTCTGGATGACCTCCCCAAGTGGGAAGGAGGAAACGACGGCGATTTTATGGGAGTCGAAGTAGTGCCTGAGCTTCCTATGAGCGATGAGCACCGTGTAGAGAAGCTTTTGGATTTGAGGGTAACAGGTCTTGGTCGGGGAGAGTACTTCGCTGATGAAGTACACCGGCCTCTGTACCTTGAGGGCGCGACCCTCCTCTTCCCTTTTTACTACGACAGTGGCGCTGACCACCTGGGTCGTGACCGCCAGGTATAGTAGGAGGAGCTCCCTGTTGCTCGGGGGGCTCAGGATGGGCGGACTGGAGAGGAGATGCTTCAGCCCGTCGAGGGCCTCCTGAGCCTCGAGTGTCCATTCGAAGCCGTTGGACTTCTTTAGGAGTTTGTAGAGGGGCAGGCCCCGTTCGCCGAGGCGTGAGATGAAGCGACTGAGGGCCGCTAGACACCCCATGACGTGCTGCACCCCTTTTATGTTGTGTATCGGTCCTAGCTTGGTGATGGCCTTGATCTTGTCGGGATTAGCCTCGATGCCACGCTGAGAAACGATGAATCCCAGGAGCATCCCTCGTGGGACCCCGAAGACGCACTTCTCGGGGTTCAGCTTAATGCCGTTCTTGATCATTTTTTGGAAGGCTTTCCCGAGATCGGCGACGTGCTGATCGGTTTGTCTAGATTTTACAACAATATCGTCGACGTAGACTTCGACGATCTCGCCGATAGATTTTCCAAAACAGCTGACCATGCAGCGCTGAAAGGTGGCGCCCGTGTTCTTTAGTCCGAACGGCATGGTGATGAACGAGGTTGCCTCTTGGTCGGATTCTTTCATTGGGATCTGGTGGTAGCCCGAGTAGGCGTCGAGAAAGGAGACGGTTTCGCACCCTGAGGTCGAATTGACTATTTGATCTATGCGCGGCAAGGGGTACGGGTCCTTTGGACACGCTTTATTAAGATCGGTAATCGACACACATTCTCCATTTTCCACTTTTCTTTTTTACAAGAACGGGGTTTGCTAGCCACTCAGGATGGTGTACCTTCCTGATGAATCCGGCCGCCAAGAGCCTCTTGAGTTCCTCGCCGATGACTTTGCATCTTTCATCGTCGAAGCGCCACAACCGCTGCCTCACCAGCTTGGAACCGGCCTTGATCCATAGGGAGTGCTCGGCGACATCCCTTGAAACCCCCGGCATGTCCAAAGGTTTCCACGTGAATATTCGCTGATTCACGCGGAGGAAGTCGACGAGCGCGCTTTCCTATTCGGGGGAGAGGGACGCGCTGATGCACACCGTCTTCTCGTCAGAGCTGCTGGGGTCGAGGGGCACCTCCTTGGTGTCCTTGTCCGGCTTGAAATTCACCCGGTGGGTCTCTTGGCGTCGGAGAGGTCGTCCTCCTCCGCCAAGCTGTGGAGGAGGTGGAGTTCCTCCGAGTTGATGATGGTGTCGGCCAGGTCGCAACTCTGCATTTCACACTCGTAGGATTGTTGCACCGACGAGCCGACCGTGATCACCCCCTTTGGACCTGGCATCTTCAGCTTAAGGTAGGTGTAGTTCGGGATGGTCATGAACTTCGCGTAGCATGGCCAGCCTAGCACGGCGTGGTAGGTGCCGGGGAACCCGACTACCTCGACGGTGATGGTCTCCTTCTGGAAGTTAAGCGGCGTGCCGAACGTGACCGGGAGGTCGATTTGCCCCAACGGTTGCGCCTGCTTCCCAGGCACGATGCCATGGAAAGGGGCCCCATCAGGGCGCATCCGGGAACAGCTGATTCCTATTGCGTCAAGGGTCTCGACGTAGAGGATATTAAGGCCGCTGCCGCCGTCCATGAGGACCTTTGAGAGGCGCTTGTTGGCAACAATGGGCTGACGACGAGGGGGTAGCGCCCGGGTCGTGGCATGAAGTCCGGGTGGTCGGAGCGGTCGAAGGTGATGTGGGGTGTTGGCCCACCGACGAAAGTGGGAGTCACCGGCTCGGCGTGGTAGACCTCACGCCGCTCGAGCTTCTGGGCCCTCTTCGACACGAAACTCTCCGGCCCACCGAAGATCATGAGGCAATTGTAGTTGGACGGGAAGACCTCGTCGCTGGCCTGCTCTTCCCCTCCGGCGTTGTCTGCCGGAGGGTCGGACTGCTTTTTCTTCTTCTCCTCTTTCTTGGCTTCTTTGAGCAAGAACTTTTTCATGGTTCCACAATCCTTGAGGAGGTGGTCGACCTTGTAAGCGTGGTTGGTGCAGGGCTCGTTGAGCTTCTTCTCGAAGAAGTTTGGACCCTCCTTGGTGGTGGCCTCCTTGCCCTTTGGTTCGGCGGCGGTGATGAACTCCGTTTCTCGCTGCTGCTTCCCCTTCTTCTTCTTCAAGGTGCAGTTGGAGGGGCCTTCGTTGGTTCCCTCCTCCTGCCCTTTCCCTTTGGGCGATCGAAGATTGCCCCGACCGCGTCCTCCTCGGAAGCGAAGCTGGTGGCGATGTCGTGTAGTTCCTTCATGGAACGTGGCTGATTTCTCCCCGACTCATGCACCAAGTTCTTGTTGGTAGTTCCCGAGAGGAAGGCACTGATAACGTCTGCGTCTGCCACATGGGAAAGCTCGGTGCATTGCCGAGAAATCGCTTGATGTAGTCTCTCAAGGACTCGCCGGGTTCCTGCGTACAGCTGTGCAGATCCCAAGGTTTCCCTGGTCGGGTGTAGGTCCCCTGGAAATGACCGACGAAGGTTTCCTTGAGATCCCCCCACGAGTTGATCGAGGTGGGGGAGGTGTTCGAGCCAAGCCCGCGTCGTGTCGGCGAGGTAGAGCGGGATGTTCCAAATAATGACGGCCTCGTTGTCCGCTCCCATGGCCAGACAGGCCAGGCGATAGTCCTCCAGCCAGATCCCGGGGTTCGTCTCCCCAGAATACTTGGTGATGTTCGTGGGCACACGATAACGCTGGGGAACCGGCGCGTTGAGGATGTTTCGGCCGAAGGCCCGGGGTCGTGGTCGTGGTCCCGGCGCCGCAGCTCACTCGGGCTTACGCTCCGGTCGTGCCGGGGGTCGTATCGACCGCCGCGACGCGGGTTGTAGCCCCGTGCAACCGAGCGCTCTCGATCCCTCTCGTTCCGTCGTCGTGTGCTGAGGACAGCTCGAGCGTAGCGGATTGGCCCCAGGCGCTCGCGTGCGGGAGGTATGTCGGAGGATCAAAACGCGGGTGTTGATGGTGGATAATGTCAATATTTATTAGAACTTTAGACATGAAAGGATACATGAATACACACTAGTCTAGGGTTTTAACTGACAATTTCCACGAGTTTTGCATATTCTATATTTTCTAGGGACCTTTCCAGAAAAGCTTAAAAGAGGGATTACATTGCATAATTATCACAAAACTTAACCGCGACGGAAAATATCGCCAAAAGGATCAGGAAGGGTCTAGAAGACACCCGAAGCAGCGGGGCCCACAGAGGGGATCAGGTGGGGCCGGCCGGCCCCACCCCTATTCCGGCCGGCCCCCGTGGCATTTGGCCGCCGCCTTCTGGAGTCTTCCTCCCACGCTTCCTTGGAAGTCAAGCAAAGCATCCCTCCGTCGATTTAAGGGCGGTTTGATCCGACGGTGCACACAACATGAAGACGCGGATCGATGACGTGGCTGTTCCTTGCTCCCTACTCCACCTCGGCCTATATAATGACGCCCCAAGGCCCCTCCAAGAGGCATTCTACACCCCGGTGCTTCATATTCTCTACATAATTAGGGTTAGGGTCCCTCTAGTTGATCTAGTTCTAGTTCATCTAGTTCTAGTTCATCTAGATGTAGCAATTAGGAGAGACTAGTTCATCTAGATCTAGTCTTGTTTAGAGATTAGAGAGATTGAGTAGAGGAGTAGAGATTCTGGAGGAGTTTCGGCCTGTCGGTGCTTCTTCATGGCTGTATTCTTCTGGATTCAGTTCCCTCGCCCGGAGCTGCGTTCTGAGGTGCTTTTGTATTCGCCATTCCGATTCATGTAAGCAGTTGTTCTTATTTGTTCTTAAGTTCACAGCTCATATTGAGTGCTTTGATCTTGGTCATTACTTGGTTGAAGCAGTATTTCATAGTGTAGGCGTGGTGCCAAGGCTAGGTTTACTTGTGGATGTCCCCTGATTAGCCGGATAGTTGTAGCTCGTGAAGGTGACTTTATAGCTTCGTTGAATCCTCTGTAGTCCACTTTCCGTTGATAGGACTGATAGGCTTATAGGTGCTTGGTAGGAGATTACTCTGTTTTTTCTCCTATTCGGGTTACTTGCCCAGTTAGAACGGCATTATACAAAGCTTACCGGTTGTCAGAACTAGAGTTCAATAGCTATTTCCTCTTTCTTGATATTATCTAGCCTAATTGTAGGGTTAAGTCTATATACTTTGTCATCATCACAACCTGTTCCCCTGTGGATACGATATTTAAAACCTCTGGGTAAAATATGACACCGGTATGATATCTCGGCGCTTTGCGGATAATCCTACTTAAAACTTATTTAATGGAGTGCGTTAATTTATACCAACAAGCATTTTTGGCGCCGTTGTTGGGAACGGTTTGCTGATTTTGACTTAGTTTAGCTTAATCTTGTATTATACTTTTATCTTTTCTTATTTTATCCCATTCTCTTCATTATTTTTGTGTTCATCCTTATGGATACTTTTAATTCTATTTCTATCTGTCGTTATGGCATGCTTGAAAAGCTTTGGGCCACCAAAATCTATAGAACCTATCATAAAACTCTGGCTATGAGTCGTGCCCATGTCTAATTAATATGATTCGGGATAACTTATCACCCGAACTAAACACGGAAGTCTTGGTAGCTAAAACACAATCACTCCATTCCCAAGATTTAGCTATCAATCCTAAACCTTTGAAATTCCACTTTGATGATTTAGACTTCCAGTTAACTAAGATGCTCGTAAATCAATACACATCAGATCTTCTCAGAAGAGCACCTTAGAAAAAGTGTCGTCAACTTCCTTTGCCCCTGAAAGACATTGGGAAGAGTTCAAGGATGGCATGTCGAGTGATGCCATAGAAGGAGAGCCAAGCCACTTAGGAGTAAATTCTATCTTCTCCCCTTCTATGCCCACAATAAATGTATCTGAACCCATCTCTAAACCCATCCTTGGCCCCCAATGAATCTTTTTATGCTCTTTCTACTAAACTTTATAATGACCCCAGAAATCTATCAAGACATCTCAAGAATAAAAGTCATAGAAATACCCAAGAAGAGCAACGACAATGGCAGGAATGCATAAAACATACTAGAAATACATATGCTATTATAAAAGAATGGATGGAAGAGGATGAAGCTTTAGCTCCAAAGATCTAAACTTGGCTTAAATTCAAATGGTGAGATTAAATCAATTTTTTTAATAAACAGAACTCACTCAAGTTTAGAGAAAGCTTTAGAGACCAACCTTAGGGATATCAATTCATGGGAAATCCTAGAAAATAAAACATCCAATAAATGTTATAGGCATGAAACAATAGAGGCAAACTTGTTGCCTATAGACATCCATGAAGAAACACCCTTGGAGTTTGAAAAGGGAAATCACATCGATGAGCATGAGAATTATCTCATAAACACTTCATCGAATCCATGGTCATATGAGAAATCTTCTGAATCTTTTGGTCTCTCTAATATTACCACACACGAGATCTTCAACCCCCTCTTTATACCTGTTCATAAAATCATTAAAAGGGTGGTTGTAGACGCATATGTTTATCATAAACATTATAGATCTTGTTGTAATCTTGATATAGGTGCACAAAGGCTAAAGTTCTAAAGGAAACCCCTTCACCAACCGGATAATCGGAAGGTTTCCCAAGAACAACTTTATGTCCCAAAATAACCACTCTTAAAAAATAAATTGAGCTTGCACCTTTAGCATAGAAATATAATTGTTAAAATATTCCTTTGGTATTTGTGTCACTAATTATTTCAGGTTTGAAGTGAGAAAGTAAATAATGGCAGCGCCAGGTATGACTAACCTATCATAATGCAAATCCATCCAAACTTAAATTTGCCTTGCAAGATTTAAGCTTGGGGGAACTACCTTATTTAAAATCTTATGTTGCTAATATTGGTTGTCTCTACCTTTATTCAACTTGTTAATCATGCTCTTTCATCTCCGTTTGAATAACACTCTATAAACTTTCATGTTACCTTTGTTTGCTATAGTATGCTTAAGGTTTGGAGAAATTTCATACACCTTTTGAATTAGGCATGGTGCTTAGTTTAAATTGTGTTGATCTTACTTTCAAAGGCTTTTGAATTAAGCGTGGTGCTTAGGTTAGAATGTCTTCCTAAATCAAATTAGACGTGGTGTCTAGGTTGATTTTTGAACTGATAATATATACTGTAGTAGACATTGGATATTTTGTGGACTAACCCCTGCAGGAAATTTTCAAAATTAATTTGGGTAAGTCATGAGAGGAATTCGAATCAGAGATAAGACAGGGCACATCATTAATTTTAATAACTTTATAGAAGAAGACACAGCTCATTCATCATGGATGGAAGGACTATGAGTATTAATGATTCACTTTATCTTCTGCTGCAAGTTACTTTGCCTCAAGCCATGTTTGTATAAAACATAATCTATGCTAAAATAATATCAACACTATCTTTTTATTAGCATAGACGGAACAAAATAAAATACTAGACAAGCAACCTGTGTTCAAAATTTATATACTCCTTATGTGTTGTCCACTAATCTGTTGTAGGCATAATAATGACTGGAGTGAAAGAGTCAAAAGATCAAAGAAGCAAAAGATGGCAAAAGAATGAGTGCAACAAAGAAGACAAGATGTCCATGAATAACTCAAGATGCAAGAGAAAGGACCACCAGTCATTTACCCTTCATAACTTAGTACCGTCACGCTCTAATAATGAAGGTAATATTCTAAGGTAAGTGGTCACTGCTCTTCTCTTGATCTTGGTGCACATAAATACACAAACATGTTAGAGTTAAATTGATTAACCTAATTAACTCAACATGCTTTGTTCTTTAAGATTGTTCATGGCACCGTTCTCTTAATCTCAGTCTTAACCAAACAAGCTAAAACATTATATTCGATCTTAGGAAGATGATAGTCATACTCATGTGAAAACTTATATAGAGATAGACAATCTTTTAATTGGTTAAGTAATTTCAGACTTTTCTGCCATGTGAATTTAAATGCAACAATCAATGCTTAATCTTTTGATCTTACCACTCATGTCATAAATAAACAATTCATGTAACATCAACTTTATCTTGTTCAATGTGCCTAAGGATGGAGAAACAATAAATAAAGAAATAAATTTGGTTCTGTTGGTGTTTCTCCACCAGCAGAGCCCATGCACTTGATCTCTGCCTTGGTTTTGCAAACAGGATAACGCATCAAGCAAAGTTTATTAATTCTACAAGTAAAAGTTCTGTGAATATGCACACTGAGCAAGATGCTTTGTTAGCTACTATTAAAGCTCTACTTCAACCTATGGGCCAAACCAAAGATCAAAAGCGACATCATCATTACTAGAGGTATGCAACTATCAAGACCTCCACCTCTCGAGATGGAGAGATGCACAAGAGTGGAAGAAGACCTATCAAGAAACTTTAAATTTCGTACCCTTGCCATAAGGTAATATGGTAGTTATCTAATTAATTAGTATTCCTGTCTACATTAATAAATTTACCTTAACATATTCATCTTCATAAATATTAAAAAAAAATAAAATAAAATAAAAATCTTTATTGCTTCATTTATTGCATCATAAAATATTAAAAGTCCCACGTGAATAAACTTGTGGTAACCCCTCAGAGAAATATTTATCATGGTGGCATAAAGAAAAATAATAATAATAATAGCTTCTATATTTACTTTCTTGCATTATAAAAAACCTAAGCCCCATAAGAATAAATATTCTCTGTGGAGGCATAAAAATACAACTATATATCATGCACACATATTTAATTTCTACATAACTAGACAATCCTAAAAAAGAGAATCCTGCTAGAACTTATCAATTTGAAATCAACTCATAGGAATAATCAATTACATAATGGCTGATCGCTAACCTCTTATTAAAGTCGAGCCTCGAGTTTTGGTTTTCTTGTTGGAGTATAATTATGCAGGAACAACATTATGACAAGGAGAGAGTCTATTAGCGGCACCTACCAGGAGCACTGCTGGTTAGCTCACTCTAAAGATCATCAACACCAGGTATTGCAACATCTAGCTTGGGGGAGGAGCATCCCCTAGTTATCAGGTAACTATATCTAGGCGATTATCGAGTCTATTTTATATAGTCATAAAATACCAAAAATATATGGGCACATGAAGGTCCATGTCTTTAGAGTCTTGTGAGTCCAATAAAAAGATGAAAAATAAATTAAAATCAAAAATAAAATACTTATCTATGTATTAAGGTGTGATCATAGAGTGTGTCTAGTTAGTAAGAGTCAAATAAAAACTGGAGAACATTAAAATTTTGTCTTAGAGATGATGAATAGTTGCTCTACAGTAATTCCTTTCAAGTGCCTAGTTTTCAACTATGAATTCCCCTGAGTTTTGGACATGACCGCTTTGATATAAGAATTTACTCTGAACCTAAAATTTGTGGAGGCATATGTTTGAGCTAAGTCTAGGTAATTGATTGATATGATACATGAAGGTCTAAGCTGTTATTTATCTTATTCCTAGCATTACTAAGTTCTGGAGATTTATTTTGAAAATCTAAAATCTCAAATGATGAGCTCTTGTATGACAAAGTTTGAATTCCTACCAAAGCCATATAATACATTTAGCGTTAGGAAAACATTTGTGCATTCGTGCTGCTTGCTTTGCATTGAGTTAAGTCAACCTTTGGTGTATACCTTATGAGAGTCTTGTCATGCTTTTAAAATCAAGATCACTTACACACTCTACCCATATATGCATTACTCCTACCCTGGGATGTAAGCGCAATCATTTTCCACTTTTATCTAGATCCACCTTAAAAATTGTTTTTCTCCTATACTGGGAGTAAAACACCCAAAAATATACCCTATAAGACAGCCCCCATTTTATTGCTCTAAGTTCTTATCATTGTCTCTCCAATTATTTATATTCAAAGGATACATGTGGCTATGCAAAAGTATTAAAAAAAGAGAGAAGAAGAAAAAGGGGAGTAAAAGATGGACAAGTGTCCCAGCAATTAAAACAATAAGCACATAGATGCCCGCTTCTCAGATTAATAAAAAAAAGAAGAAAGAAGAGAAAGAAAGAGAGAATAAAGATAGCCCATGTTTTCCCGCGAAAAGTTCTAAGGAGGGAGTTATTTTCAAAGAGCAAAAGTAGAATTAGAATTAGCCACTAAATACCACAAATACACCTATCCACCATATTCCATACACATGCACATCTTGATTTGATTGTATGCCTCGATTCTCTGTGGATCCATTGTTTGACTTTACAATATATGAATTGCAAGTATGCTCATCCTTGTTATTGCCGCTCCTATAAGCTCCACTATGATCCTTAGTTGTAGGAAGGCATAACATCATTAATGCCTCAAAGGAGATCCATAAATACCATATATAATAAGAGACTTGAGGGTATCATACAATTAAGCACTGAGTTTTATTTCGAAACTTACAAAACTCTGGAATACTGGTACTGTGAAGAATTTGAGACATAATGCTTGACTTGATTGCTCTATCTTTCGATTGTTCAAGACTTATGCAAAAGTGGAAAAGCTCCATAGTTAAAGGTAAAATGGGTAAGTTTAAAAGTTAGAGCAGTTTTTTTCTAAACCGGAGGAAAATTTATGTTTAAAAGCGAGTGTGCTTAAAAGAAATAAAAGTATTGCAGCAACTCCTGATCCAAATATTGTAATAATTAGGCTTAGGTTGTTTGCCAAGGGACTGGCAAAAGGTAAGCTTGGGGGAGTTGTTGACGGTGGATAACGTCAATATTTATTAGAACTTTAGACATGAAAGGATACATGAATACACACTAGTCTAGGGTTTTAACTGACAAGTTCCACGAGTTTTGCATATTCTATATTTTCCAGGGACCTTTCCAGAAAAGCTTAAAAGAGGGATTACATTGCATAATTATCACAAAACTTAACCGCGACGGAAAAAATATCGCCAAAAGGATCGGGGAAGGGTCTAGAAGACACCCGAAGCGAGTGGGGCCCACAGGGGGATCAGGTGGGGCCGGCCGGCCCCACCTCGGCGCGGCCGGCCCCCCCGTGGCAATTGGCCGGTCCTGCCTTCGGAGTCTTCCTCCCACGCTTCCTTGGAAGTCAAGCAAAGCATCCCTCCGTCGATTTGAGGTCGGTTTGATCCGATGGTGCACACAACATGAAGACGCAGATCAATGACGTGGCGGTTCCTTGCCCCCTACTCCACCTCGGCCTATATAATGACGCCCCAAGGCCCCTCCAAGAGGCATTCTACACCCCGGTGCTTCATATTCTCTACATAATTAGGGTTAGGGTCCCTCTAGTTGATCTAGTTCTAGTTCATCTAGTTCTAGTTCATCTAGATGTAGCAATTAGGAGAGACTAGTTCATCTAGATCTAGTCTTGTGTAGAGATTAGAGAGATTGAGTAGAGGAGTAGAGATTCTAGAGGAGTTCCGGCCTGTCGGTGCTTCTTCGTGGCTGTATTCTTCTGGATTCAGTTCCCTCGCCCGGAGCTGCGTTCTGAGGTACTTTTGTATTCGCCATTCCGATTCAAGTAAGCAGTTGTTCTTATTTGTTCTTAAGTTCATAGCTCATATTGAGTGCTTTGATCTTGGTCATTACTTGGTTGAAGTAGTATTTCGTAGTATAGGCGTGGTGACTAGGCTAGGTTTACTTGTGGATGTCCCCTGATTAGCCGGATAGTGGTAGCTCACGAAGGTGACTTTATAGCTTCATTGAATCCTCTGTAGTCCACTTCCCATTGGTAGGACTGATAGGCTTATAGGTGCTTGGTAGGAGATTACTCTGTTTCTTCTCCTATTCGGGTTACTTGCCCAGTTAGAACGGTATTATACAAAGCTTACCGGTTGTCAGAGGTAGAGTTCAATAGCTATTTCCTCTTTCTTGATATTATCTAGCCTAATTGTAGGGTTAAGTCTATATACTTTGTCATCATCACAACTGTTCCCTGTGGATACGAGATTTAAAACCTCCGGGTAAAATGTGACACTGGTATGATATCTGTGCGCTTGCGGATAATCTTACTTAAAACTTATTTAATGGAGTGCAGTTAATTTATACCAACAGCGGGCTGATGATGCTCCTGCCCGGGGATGTGACGACGCTTGGCGGCTTAGGGTCAGTTCGTGCCGCCGTGTCATCGAGCTTTTCGCCTGCTGTTGTGCCGCGCGGTTGAGCAGCTCCTAGATGTCCCGCTGGACCTTTCGCTCCTCCGGGGTGGCCGGCTCCGGGAGCTGTTGCAGCAACGTGGCGGCCGCCGCTATGTTCTGGCTTGCCCGGGGGAAGAAAGGCGTGTGGCCCGCGTCTTCCAGGATGCGACGACGGACATCGCGGGCGCGGGCCCGTGCATTCCCGGCCAGTCCAGCGCGGCGCACGCCTTCGCAGTGTGGGTTCACAGGGCGGTAGTACTCGCTTTCGTGCCTTTCGCTAGGCTCATGCCCGGCGCACGACGGGTCGCCTTCTGGGGCTGGTGCTGGATCGGCGGGGTTGTACCCGCCGGCGTAGTCGTGGCTCTGCCCCTGTGGCTGTTCCACCCCCTCTTGACCTTGGTGGTCGTGTGGCGGGGTGGCCTGAGGGGTGACCTCCTGGATCTTGGGCTCCTGTTCCTCAGGCTCCTCCTCGATGTCGGCCATGTAGCACTCGCGGGAAGGATGGGTGCTCCCTCCGGCGGAGTCCGAGTCTGAGGCCTCGCTGGATTCTTCGGATGATAAAATATCTAGGACCAAGTCCCATTCGGTCATTCTGACGAATTCGACCCCGTTGCGCACCGCCTCAAGTGTCTCCGGAGCCAGGCTGCCAAAGGTTGCGGCGGCGTTGCAGAGGCCGAAAACGAATCCCAACGGCGCCAGTGGCTCGTGGAGCTGTGCTGGCCCGCGGTGCCGTGCCGTCATTTCCACGATGCGGCGGAAGAGGATTTGTCTATCCCTCGTTGGGATGGCGGGCCCATCGCCTGGGGTTCGTCCCCCGGACGGAGCCAGACGGAGGCCTTCGAGGGCCTCGGTGGTAGTGCGGACGTCAGGGAGGGGTGGAGGGGTCGAGGCCCTCTGCAGCGTCCCCTCCTCGATGACGATGAAGTCTAGGCTCCCGAAGCGTACGAGCGCTCCGGGGGCCCAGGGAATGGCGTGGCTTCCCATCTGGAGCCTTGGTTTGGAGACAAACACAAGGCCCCTACCTGGCGCGCCAACTGTCGGTGTTTCATGAAAGTACCAACTAGTAAATTTATAGATGCGCGTTTATGCCCGGATGGTTTCGCTAAGAGGACACGGGGAGTATACTGGTTTGGGCGTGAGGCCCTACGTCCAGTTCGAAAGGATCGTGTTACTTAGCGGTGGTTCGTAGTAGGGGTTACAACCGGTTCGAGAGAGGGAAGGGCTCCCAAGTCTCTGATTGAGCGAGGTGCCAATATCGTGGCGTGTGCCTGGTGTGTTTTGGTGGTTTTCGCTATTGAGTTCAACCTGTCTGGTGAAATGGCTCATCCTCCCTTTTATAGATGAAGGGAGGGAACGGCCTTACATGAAGGGAGTACGGGTGTGCCGTGTAGGAAAAGAAAAAACGACAAGGGTGGAGTGGCTCGTCTGCCTTCCTGGGGTCAGGCGTCCTCTGCCTTGCGTCGTACGCGTTGGTCCCCGGTGAGGTCACGTCGCCGAAGCGTCTGCCCATGCCTTAACAGTGGACGGAGAGGCTGAACAGTTGATTAGAGTGTTTGGAGTATTATCCCAGAGTTAATGACGCTGTACGGTTCGGGGATGGGTCGTGATGGACGGGCCGTCCGGACTGTCAACCGGGAGGGTGATTAGACGTCGAGCCATGCCCTGCCTCTGACTAACAGTGCGGTCAAGGAGCCGAACCACGCCCTGCTCTGGCCAACAGTGCCGCTGGCATCTGTTTCCATGCCCTACGCTGCCGCACAGTGCGGTCAAGATGCCCTTTCCCATGCCCTGCATGGGGCGCAGACGGGGAGGGTACGGTTTGACTGGTCGCACGGCAGCGAGGTCGTGGCCCTGCGTGGAGCGTAAGCCTCGGGCGGCTTCTCCGTGAAGGTGCCAACGAGGGGTCGTGCGAGCCGCGGTCTCCCAGGCCACGACCCCGGGAGTCCTTCAGCCTTACGGGGGTCGCACGAGCCGCGCCCCGGGGTTCGAGCCCCCGCGCATGGCATAGTGCATCCGCGGGCTTCCGCCGCAGCCTCCTAGCGGGCCGTTGGAGCATCGGCCCATCTGGTCTGGCTTTCGTAGGCCGGTCGTGGGCCGCTAATGGCTTGCTTAGTTCTATTCAGCCGGGGGCTTAACAGGTCGATTGTTTGGCCCCCGACACAATGACTCCAAAGATAATACTATAGAATATATCCGCAAGCGCACAGATAATTCTCTCTTTGTAGCACTTCACCCGGTAAGTATTCTAAGTATCGTTGATTTATTTTATGCCAAAAGGATAAATAGAATTCTATTCATTAGGATAAACAACTATAGGGATTAAAAGATAATGAATTCTAATAATAAATGTGCAAACCTATGATAGCCAATTACTCTAATGCTTTAGCAATAATAAGTCAATAATAATATGATAAATGATAACTGAGTAAATGAGGTAAATGGTATTCCAGAGATAGAATATAGAGACTCACTAATGTAGTAAGACAATCTCGAGATTCGGCTAAAGTAAAGAAAACCTATGTAATTACTAAATACAAAGTCTACAGCCTACGCCATATTACACATTTTCATCTATAGTAGAACGAACTCAGAAAACATCATAAGGAGCATCATCTAATGCGGATATTAAGACACAAGGGTCACCTCCTTCGTGACCGCACTCTGCTTGTCCTACGTACGGGGGTGGACTACAGAGGAACCAATGCAGCTGTCACCTACGCGGACTACCACACGACCCAGCACGTCAGGGTGCCTCCGTAGGTACGTAATATATCTAGACACCACGTCTACATAATACATACCACCTAACTCACTCGAGCACTGAATTAGGCGCCTTACGATCATATGACAATAATCATCATCAATCACAACTATATCGAACATGCAACTAGAATAAACTAAGAACTGAATAAGTAGCAATATATTAAAGTAGAGCAAAGTCATAATAAGATACAAGATAAAATTACCGATCTCCAGACGAACAGATCTGGAATCCCGAGCGTAGCGCCCAACTCTACCTGAACCTTGCTAGACGCCTAACTATGAACTTAAAGAACTAGAGCTCTACTTCTAATCTCTGAAAACCCTAACTTCTGTCTACTCTTGGTAAATGAAGCAGGAGGAATGAATTGGTGTGTCTCAAGAGGGGGTCTGCCCCTTTATTTATAGCTCATTGGGATGAACATGCGCTGCAGGATCAAACCAACTTAACCAAGGGCTGAGATGACTCCTCGGAGGCGGTGGAGGAAGCTTCCAGAAGACGGCGGCCAGAAACCCTAGGGGGGCCGGTCGGCGTAGGTGTGGGGCCGACCGGCCCCACTTGGCGGCATCTGCAGGTCCCGTTGCTTCGGTGTCTTCTAGATCCTTCCCACGTCCCGATAGCGATCGTTGCCTTCGCGGATAAGTTTCTTGATAATTATGCACTCTAATCCCTCTTTTAAGATTTTCTGAATAATTCCTTGAAAAATAGACAATTCACCAAAACTCGTGGAATTTGTCAGTAATAACCCCTATGTTTCTATTATTGATCTTTTCTAAGTATTAGTTGATGGTATAAAATTGGTACTTAATGACCGTCAACAATCCTCTAAAAAACTCTAGAATAATAGTTGAACAAAGAGCTTGAGATATAGTGCTTGACTGGATCTCTCTATCTTTTGATTGCTCAAGACCCAAGTAAGAGCTGATAAGCCCCATAATCAAAGGTAACATGAGAAAGTTTAAAAATCAGCTCAGTTATTGCTTAAGCTTGGAGGAGATTTTTGTCTGACTGCAGGTATACTTCTGAGGAGTTGCTTCGAGATGGCTACAATGCTTACACATATATATCTTTTAATAGCTTTTCTATGTTTAGCTTTACTAAAGGACTAGCAAAGGTTAAACTTGGGGGAGTTGTTGAAAGTCGTTAAGTACCTAAATTAACCGTCAACTAGCTATCGAAAAGGATTCAATTGCAATCACCAACGTAGATTTAGAGTTTGCACTAATAGAATTCTATGAGTTTTGGTGTTTCACTGTTTCAGCAGGTATAAACTAGAAAAAACATAATCCCAAAAATATATCGGAACATAGAATGAGAAATCAGACACTGCGGTAATGTAGGAACATTCTATAAGGATCAAGAAGACACCCCGCGAAAGATGGACCAAGAATGGGATAGGGGGACCGGCCGGTCCCATTCCTAGACCGGCCAATCCCTAGTAGGCCCCGCTAGTGACCTGCTTCGTCCAGTTTGCTCCACTGCCTTTGAGGATTGATCTCCACTGTCCACCGAAGTCGGTTTGATCCAATAGATCACGTTCATCCCATCGGGCTATAAAAGAAGGACAGGACCTCCCAGGAGAGAGCCTCATTCATTCATCTCTCATTCGAAGTCTGATCATCAGCCAGAAACCCTAATCAGAGCTCTTTAGCTAGGTTCTAGATAGCTAGATAGAACTAGAGGGAGGCAAGCACTAGCTTGGATTCTAGATCCCATCAAGAGCGTGGATTGGTATAGTTCTCTACCTCCTCTCGCCTTTGTTCTCTGTCATTGTATATACTTTATGATTGCTACAATTAATAAATATCATTATGCTTAAATTCATAGTTATTATGTTCTTTGTCTATTATGGTTATATTCTTAGTATAGCTAAATTAACATGATACTTATTCATAGGTTCGTATAGAGCTCATCTAAATATACATTAGGTGAGTGGTCAATATTGTGTAAGCGTGGTGCCTATACGTTGTTTACCTATGAATGCACCCTATAGGCTAGGTTTAGTGGTAGATCACGGGTGTGACAATCCTATTGAGTCCTATGTACTCCACCTCCCATTTATAGGCACAGTAGAATTTGTATATGAAGAAAGGGCGTGCTACATTCTCAAACTTCTCTTGTATGTCTCCTATGGATAGATATAATGCTAACTTTTAGCGATGACTACTAAGTATAATTGCACTAACTATAGTATATATTGGTATAAATTAAATGCACACAAGAAAATATAAATATCCGCAAGCGCACAGATATAATACCGTTGCAGCACTTCATCCAGAGGTTTTAAATATCATATCCATAAGAAAACGTGTGAGTATAACTACGGTCCAACCTAACCTGAAGTAAAAATCAAGACTAGAGATGGTCGAGATAAAAGAAGATTACTAAAACTGTTCTAATTCAAATCTAGGTAAACTGTGTCTTCTAACGTTCTAACATGGCTGATAACTTTATAAAATAGAAGTAAAGAATAGAGTTCTCCCCTACGAAGCATCAATAAGGCTACCAATGCTTCTAACAAGCGGTGGACTACAGAGGATTCAACGAAGCTATAAAGTCACCTTCGCGAGCTACCACCTACTGGAAAAATAGCAGGCATTCATAGATAATCTAGATCTAAGCACCACGCTTACACCAATAATTACCACTTCAATCTACGGGCCTATAGATTAAAGCACTCAAAAGAATTGTGAACTAGAAGAACAATATAAACACATTGCTTACTTGAAAATAAGAAGTTGATGATCGAAGAAATCTCAGAAGCAAGTCCCATGTGAAGGAACTTGACCCCAGAGAATACAGCCAAAGAGAAGCACCGACAGCCGTAACTCCTCCAAAACTCTAATCTCTAACTCCTCTCTCTAATTCTAAAGACTAAAACTATTGAAGACTAATATTCTCTTGCTAGCTACTCCAAGAGGTAGATCCTTTCATGGGGACCCCTCTCAGCTAATCCAACTAGAGATAATAAATTAGGGTTACAAGGATACCTCAGACTAGGGGCCAGGGGTCTCTTTATATAGCCTGGTGGGATACATATGAGCCCTTAGATCAAATCGACTTCACGTATGGTTGATACGACTCCTTGGAGGCAGTGATGGAAGACTCCGGATGGGCATAGAGGGTTCCTTTAGGGGTGCTGCCCGGCACCACCCCCATGCTGGTCGGCCCACTAAGTCAGGCTTTGGGCCCCCGCTTCGTCGTTGTGTTTTCTGGTACCTTCTAGAGTCCGATGGCGTATGTTTCATCGGGGTTAAGTTTTGTCATTTTATGCGTTTTAATCCTCCTTTGTATGCTTTCTAGAATTACCCCCCAGAGAAAATATAAAATCACTAAACTTATGAAAATTATCAGTTAAAACCTCTATCTCGCTATTGGTGACCGCTTTTATGCATTTAGTTGATGGTGTAAGATAAACATTTAATTACCATCAACAGTATGCATTGACTTGTAGCTAGAAAAACTTAGGAATATCTCTTGATGTTCTACTAGTAACCCTAATTATATAGCTAGGAGTCTCTATCTATTTATGCTGATGATTTATACTTATCATTATCATTTACCTTATGACTTACCCCTGCATTGAGTAGTGAGGACATGGTTATACACATCCATCATAAGATAGGCCATATAGCATTCCTATACATAAACCATCAGACCTTTCTAGTGGTAAAATATAAATGACAACCTGGTAATATTTTAGGTAAAATGCTACCATGGTATTTCATCTGTGCGCTTACGGATACTCAGTTTATATTCTAAAATAGTTGCATGATTTAATACCACACTCCTGACGTCATTGCTGGGGATGACAATCCAGTATTTTATGATGGCATTAAGGAATGTCAACAAGTATTTTTGGCACCGTTGCCAGGGATACGTTTTATCTCTATTCTTAGTGACGACATTAAGAAATGCCAACATGTAGCTGCTTTCGAACTTGCAAAGAGGAACAAGTACCAACACCACCTTGGCACAGGTGGTTACAAGCTTCAGATTCCAAAATGACAGGCAGAGGAGGCTGAGCTAAAGAAGGCAAGAGAGACGGTGCTATCAGAGGAAGTTGGAGAAAGGAGTGCAAATTGGCTAAAGGCTAGAAAAACAAAACAAACTCTGACTGGTCTGAATGTTTCCCTAGAAATCGAGGAGCCAGTGAGGAACATGGTCGAAATGGCAGCTCAGGTCAAAGAAGAAAAATTCAAGGCACAAAGGGAGAGGGACGTCCTGAGTGTTGGTCTGGGTAACCGTGAGCATCCTGGTCATGTACGAGGCATCTCGTCAAAGTAGGGATAGAAAGAACAATTCGATGAGGAGTGGTCAGGAATACACAAGAAACGAGATCGATACAAGGAAGACATGAAGCAATTGTTTGAGGAACAGGCTAAGAAATACTTCAAAGACACAATGTCTAATTTCCTATCAAATCCTGATCCTCAATTGATGCAACAGTTAGCTAGTGCAATGTCTGTTCAACAGATGAGCACATAAGGTCCACAGCTGCTACTTATCCCAACACAACCCCCGGCTAGTGCTCAACAGATGATTGCTGCCATGTCCACACAATCTTCTCTCTTTCCAAGCAGTGTGGTGTCTATGGCAAACAAGGACCGCTACCTAGTGGATGAGATTGATGCGCCGACACCTTGCAAACTGCTCATACGATATGGTATGAAGAATATTCATACAAGGAAGGTAGCCACAGGCTTTGCGATCCCAGGACGTGACTTCCACAGTGACATCATACCAGAAGAGTACTGCAGGGTAGAAGTATCAACGGTCATCGGAGGATATGAGGACGATGTGCTAGAAATCCCTGGTTCCGAGGGTATTGAGACTCTCGGACAGGGCATTAAGAATTTCATCCAATGGCCTCAACGAGACGTCGAGTTGACCCGGCCACCACCATCCTCTGAAGCCCTGCTAGAAACTCAGGAGTCAGCACATGTCAATCATCTTCCGGATCCAGCACCATCACCATCTGCCCAGTCTCTTCCTAACCCACCATCACCACATGCCGATCCTCTTTGAACCCCACCATCATCACCTAAACCTACAGGATCTCCATCACCAACATCACCATTCATTTATCCTACTTCCCTACCACCTAAAGATATTGACCAAACGCCTTGGACGCCATCGCCGCCGCCAAAGAAGAGCCAAGAAAAACCTAAGAAGAGAAAATTCCTGGTACCCAAATTGGTCTCCCCTATGAGCCAAAGAAAAAGGCTGCTAGCATGGCCAAATTTTTGGAAGGGATTGTGCTGACCCACAAGTCACATATCGTTGACTTAGCTGAGCAGGAGAAGTCGGCAAAAGGCCCTGAGATAAGGACCTTAGAGATCAGGAAGCCAACATGGGATGGTTATCAAAATGTCTTTGAGAAATATATACCGGATAGGCCTCTACTGAGTTAAAAAAACTCAAAAAACTCCTAGTTGGTATAAAAAGACTACATGATTTCTATATGAGAGCGGCTTCTGTTGGCATCGACATGATCCAAGTAAAAATACCACCGGAGGCTTTTCATAGTCTACGAGATATGGCTTTTTTTTACCTTTGAGGACATATGGTTGATGGTGAACCTCCAAAGGCTCGACGTTTAGCTCATAACGGTGTTCGCATTGTAAGTCTCGCTCGTACTAACACACACATGGTTTAGTATTATTGAGTTGTATTAAGATTGAATTTCTGTCATGCACTTGTGCCTTGCAGAATGCAATATGATCAGGACGAGACATGTTATGGCCCTGGACCAAACTCCAATGAGAGCAAAAGAACTAGGTATCTTAGCCTAATGAAAATATGCGAGAACAAGCACAACTTCAATTGGTGACGACAATGATGCGTTACAGGGGTTAACAGAAGAAGAAGCTATGAAGAAAAAAGAAGAATTAGAGAAGGACTTTGAGGCTAAATACACTGCCTAGATAGGAAATGCAATGCTTTAGTTCGAATACAGGGAAGTCATAGTTGTCCTGTACAACTTTAGGTATGTCTGAGTTTATATACATATATCAAATTAATAATTTGAGTACACACCCATGACAATTTTGATTTGATCGTAAAAGCGACCAAGGGACGAAAAGGTGCTGGTCTTTGACTCTGTAGATTTTAGTTCTGAAAGATATGCAAAATTCACGACCATCTTAGAACGGTAAGCGGAGATATGCATACATAATTTTATCAATGAGAGTTTGAGAATAACTAGCTGATTCTATTCGAGATCATAGGGTATATAGGTGGTATAAGTTCAAAAGTGGAGTGTATGACACGGCGAAAAAGGGGGAGCCATTGGCAATATTTCATAAGTGGCTGGTACGTAAATTTATGAATCCATATCATACATATACAGTACTTAAGACGATGTTACAAGTAAATAACCAGTTGCCCTTTATGTAGTGTCACAAGCAACCATCCGGTTCGGTGCACTGCGGATTCTACGTGTGCGAGTTCATGAGACAGGACGGACGATACATCAAGAACCCTAGTCATGTCTATATTTATGTCGTTAAAGATCCAAATCAGTGGAAATATATGATGTTTATAAACTTTCTTTTCAGGTGCATGTAGGATCCAAGTCCAAAAACATGAGCAACGCAACTCTATGAAATAATTAAGTATCTGTGCTCCTTCATCCTGAGAGATGACATTCCCACCGAGGAAAAATATCACGATGCTGGCAGCATCTTAGGGCAGCTAGAGTTCAGAGCGCTAAGGGACATTAGTGCTCTGAAACTAAGTCGAGATGATTATTAGAATCATATCCGATGTAAAACTTTATTATCGTGGCAAACAATTTTGATGTACATAAACGTATGATGTAATAAATTATTATTGGTGTATATATATAATTGTATGATATAAGTAAATTCTTATTGACGTATATATATAATTAAATAGCCTTTTGAATTAGAAATTCAAATTCAAAAATAGGCAGGAAATACCTCCGCTGGCGGTTTATATTTGGAAATTCAAATTTAAAATCAAGCGGGAAAATAAAAAGCACAGGTGGTTCTCCACGGCGGCGCTGGCGAGGTCCAGCCCGGCCATGCATGGTGCAGAGGCGAGCTTGAGCACCGGCCATGGCGGTGCGGGCGACCTCCAACCCAGCCACGACGACGCGGGCGAGCTCTAGCCCGACATGCGCAGCATGGAGGCGAGCTCAAGGCAGGGCAAGCTGGCCCGTCGGGGGCTGCCCGAGCACGCGCCGGCGCGAGCGCAGAGGCCAGCCGCGCGGGATGGAAGATGGGTGTGCGGTGGCGCGGGTGCGGAGGATGGCCGCGCGGGATGGAAGACAGGCACGGTGGCCAAATGCGCAGGAGCCTGATGGAAGAAAACTGTGCACTGTGACTGAAATGTGGGTCCCATGAGTAACAGTAGCTAATGCTATGTAAAATTTCATCCATCCTTTCTACTCCATCCCTCGGACCAAACATGAAACTGGAATGAACCTATCCCACTAACCAAACAGCAAATGGGTTCAACCTAACCCGCAAAAGTCGGTTAAGTCCAACCCATCCACATCATCCCCAAATCAAACACACAGTAATATACTATGTGAGAGTGCCAACTCCGTTTGAATACTGCCAGACTGAGTTTTACTCCCGTCACATCGGATGTTTGGATGTTGATTAATTAGAAGTATTAAAAATAGATAAATCTAATTATATAAATGGGGGCTAATTTGCACGAAGAATTTATTCAGTCTAATTAGTTCATGATTTGATAATTAGTATTACATTAAATATTCGCAATGATAGATTAATTAGACTTTTTTGATAAATGGATTAATTAGGTTTAATAGATTTGTCTCACAAATTAGTCCAATACTTCTGCTATTATTAGTTTTATAATAAACCCATGTTTTGCCTTTTTGTTCTATTGACTAATATGTCATTTTGGCCAGTCCAGTCGTCTCTTGACTTTACGTTGGCACATGCTGCGGACCTGCTGTAGCCGAACACGACTTCACAATTGGCTCGGTCCTGCACGTTCAATTGACTAATATGTCACGTCGGCCAGTCCGGTCGTCTCTCTCTTTTCGTTGGCACATGCTGCTGACCAGCTGTAGCCGAACACGACTTTATTTACAATTGGCTCTATCCTTCCTTTCATTTGATGGGCAAGGCAAAAGTTTTATCCAGTACCATCAAATCTTTAGACATACGTATAGAGTATTAAATATAGACTACAAAATAATTATATAGATTGCGATAATTTTACGAGACAAATTTTTTAAGCCTAATTAGTCTATTATTTGATAATATGGTGCTACAGTAAATATATGCTAATGACGGATTAGTTAGTATCAAAAAAATTGTCTCGTGGTTTCCTGACGAGTTCTGTAATTTTTTTATTAGTGTCTAAAACTTCTTCTGATATCCCACGTAACTTTTAATGTGACACTGACAAAACTTTCACCACTGTATCCAAACATCCCCTAAGATGATGTTTATTCTGAACTTAGGGGTTGTTTGGATCTAGAGGCAGATTTTTTGTCTATGTCACATCAAATATTTAGATACCATCTAGGAGAACTAAATATAAGTTAATTATAAAACTAATTGCACAGCAGTACAACAATTAACGAGATGAATCTATTAACACTAATTAATCCATCATTAACGAATGTTTGCTATAGCATAATATTATCAAATCATAGACTATTTAGACCCAATAGATTCGTCTCGTAAAAAACACTCACATTGTGTAATTAGTTTTATAGATAATTTATATTTAATAGTTCTAATTAGTGTGCAAACATTTGATGGGACAAGAGAAGTCCAAACAAACATGGCCTAGTCGCCTGCTTGTGTCAGTCTCCGTTCCACTTCTGCACTGAAACGTCCCTTCAACTATCTATCACTGTAGCCTTCCACGACCGAGCACCACTGCTGGCTGTACGACTGAGCGCCACGCACAATTAAGGCTATATTTAGATAATAGGGTAAAAAAAAGTTTTGAGGCATCGTATCGGATATTTCATGAGATGTTGGAAGGTATTTTTAGATACTAATAAAAAACTAATTACAAACTTGTCTATAAACAGCGAGATGAATTTTTTAAATCTAATTAATCCATCATTAGCAAATATTTACTGTAGCACCATATTGTCAAATTATAGGTTAATTAGGCTTAAAAGATTCATCTCGCAAAGTTATCGCAATCTGTGCAATTAGTTATCTTTTTAGTCTATATTTAATACTCTATGCATATATCCAAACATTCGATGTGAAAGTTTTAGCGAAAAGATTCAAACACAACCTAAGAATGTATGAAGCGAGAATTTCTCACATTTACTACCTTCTCTATGTTTGTGGGACAGGTGGGTATCCAATCGCTGCTGCAAATTGATTTGTAGAGCCAGTTGGATATTCAATAAGATCTTATGAAAATTAGAAAATTGTAGATCTCATCGAGGCTACAATTTTCATATAAAAAATATCTTCATCCTTAGTCTTATGAACAATATATGAATTTATAAAGGTGAAGCCTTGCCACTGATATGTGGCATCTGTTAGATCCATATAAACATTGAATCGACTTGGCACGTAGGATGGTGGGTCTGGTGAACGTTCATTTGGATCTGGATAAGACCCGTTACAACTTCATCAGAGGGTCAAAAATGCATTTTGGGACTTCAATTTTGTGACCCAAATGACACCTCCAAACAAGTACTGCTAGTAATTTTAATGTTTTGTGTTTGCCAAAACAGGGAAAAGCAGTTAATCAATGGCAATATAATACACATATTTTGTTTCTATCTATTGTGACATATGCTATCCTACAATTCAATCCATTGTTGTCCGTGGTGTAAATTTCTCTCCGGTTGCCTTTGTCAATTTCCTAGTTTCCTGTATGCTGCTGCAGGAAACACGGGGAATCATCCTCCGACAAAAGCTCGGTTCGTTGAAATATCTATGGTGTATCTTTTTCCTGTTGCTTTCTTTTTCAAAAACGTTTTTTTTTGTTGCAGAGAGCACGGACATAGACCTAGCTAGTGAGAGTTGAAGAGAGAAAGATCCTATCTTATTATATGAATTCCACCGCTGCTGTCGTAATCTATTTCCCTTACTCTATTCAACCAAAATAAATCACGGCATCCAAGATTCCCACGCCACTCCTAGCCCTATGATCTATTTTTTTTACCAATTACGTTATCAGGCATGGAACCAAACACCATACACCCTAGCAGCATGGAATACAAGTCTATAAATAGAGAGGAATAAAAACGAGCATGGAGCAAGGCAGCAAGCACCATTGGAGTAAACTTGAGCAGCTAACTTCATGACTCGTTTGCAAGCTCACAACAAAATAGAGAGTGTTATTGGTATATATGGCTGCAAGCATTATTGTCGCTCCGCCGCACATGAGCCTCCTGTTGCAATTTGAGAGACTAAACGTAGCATTGTAGACGACGTTTCTTTTGAATTCTCTACGTGGGGCGACTACTTTGTGAAATACACACCTCCTACATCACTGGCATGCATCAAATAATACACTGTAGATCTTGTTGTTAATTGCCTCTTTGGTAAAGGGTTTTTCCTTGTCGAAATAATCACTACTACACAAACTTTTTTCCGAGGCGGTTGAAAACTATTTTCCGAGGCGGGCAACCCTGTCCGCCTCGGAATGAAGGTCACCGTTAATGAGGCCTTAACCGAGGCGGTTTCATGCCCGCCTCGGTTAATCAATTAAAAAAAACAAAAAATTGAGCCCGCCGGTGAGCCCATTCCAGAGCCCACCGACGAGCCCGTTCCCAGCCCACCGCGGAACCGCCAGAGCAGCCGCCATCGCCAGATCTGTGCCGCCGTGGAGGAGGGAGGGGAGGAGGGCCGCGGCGCAGCTGCATCCGCCGTCGGAGCCGTCCCTCCCCCCACCAGATCTGTGGCCGCCGTGGAGGAGGGAGGGGAGGAGGCCGGGGCACGCCTGGATCTGCCGGCAGAGGGCCGGATCCGCCGCCGAGCCGTCCCTCTCCCCACCCGGATCTGTGCCGCCATGGAGGCGGGAAGGGAGGAGGCCGGGCGCACTGGAGAGGAGGAAGCTCCGCCCGCCGGGCCAGGGCCCGACCGCGCCGCCACCACTCGGCGACGCACGCAGCGACCGCCATCGCCCGGCCTTCCACTGCTCGGGCGAAGATGGAGGAAGTGCCGTGGTCGCCGATGGAGGCAGATCCGTCGCCGACGTTGTTGGTGGAGCCAGATCTGCGCGGGGGCTCGCCGGTCACGGTCACGCGCAGCCATAGCCGCCGGCGAAGCGCGACCCCCAACGCCGATCCACCGCTGCCGCCGAGAGACAGAGGGGAGAGGGAGCGCGCAGAGAGAGGGGAGCACCGAGCCGGGTGGGAGAGGGAGAGCTCCGCCGCCGGGGAAGGGCCGCGCCCCACGGCGCCGCCGCCGCCGGGAAGGGCCCCACGCCGCGCCCGCCGGAGCCGCGTGCTTTCGGCCGTGCGCCACCATGGGGGCCGCGTGCTGCTGTCGGGGGGGGTGAGGGTGGGAGAGAGCAGAGGGAGAGAGGGAGTAGAGAGCTGCTGGGTAAGGGAGAAGGAGGAGAAGAAGCAAACCCTAAGTTTCTTATATATACGTGGGTGCAGATAATGGGCCTATTGGGCCTTTTGGATTTCGGGCCTTTTAACCGAGGCGGGCCTTTAAAGAGGTCCGTCTCGAAAAATAACGGTATTTATGGAGGCGGGCACTTTTACAATAACCGCCTCCGTTAATGGATTTTGCGAGGCGGTTTTCTACAACCGCCTCGGTTAATAAAAAGTGACCGCCTCGGTTAATCGGGGTATTAACCGAGGCGGTTTTTTGGGCTGTCCGCCTCCGAGAGTAATTTCAAAGTGTCTCGCAAAAGATTTTTTGTAGTAGTGAATTACTTATATATACATGCTCTATATGTATTAATGTTGCAGAGGTCGGAGGAATGGATGAGTGAGAGGGTTGATGAACTCAGGGGTGAAGTGTGGCAGATCGGAAGTTAAAAAAGACGACGAGCATGGCCAAGACGATGGTGCTGGTGGACATACTAGAGCATCTCGGCATCGACAGCCATTTCCACAAGAACATTGACTTGGCGTTGAGCCAAATCCACATGGAGGAGAAGCCCATCAATGTTAGCAGCTCCGGCGAGCTTTACATCGTCGCGCTGGGCTTCCGCTTGCTTAGGCAATATGGCTTCTGGGTATCCGCAGATATGTACATATATATACACATATACGCACCCATGAATAAAATCTTATTTTCCAGCAATGTAGGATTCGAATGCACGGGATTCGAATGCAAACCAAAGCCATAAGGGCACATAATGGGCTCTTTGAGCCGTTTGCTTATGGGGAAAAATTGCAAAAACATCTCTCGTGAACAGGAGACGAGAGGGGGTCATCGTCTCGTGGGATGCCGACTTTAGCCCTGCTTCGAGGAACCAACTGTAGAGAAATGCATCTCGAGTGGATGAGAATGACGCAGGCACGCAGCCATCCAAAGCAGCGTCTGTTAGCTTCTTGTCTTTATCTAAAGAATGCATAAATTTACTAAAAATTATAAAATCTATATAAAATTAAATTTGAATCTAAAATTATGATTTAAATTTTGTTAGTTTTCTTTTGATCAGAACTATAACTTAGAAGTGATAAAACACATCTTACACCTTGAAGGTTCTCCATATATTTTATTTTGTGGAACCTTGCGAACTTTTTTTAAAAACTATTTTGGTCAATAACAATTCAAAAACTATGGTAACCTACTTGTATCTATACGACACTATGGGAAAATATACTCATGATCAAAAGTTCAAAAAACGCTAAGCGCTAAGCGAGCAGTGACCCGCCGCTTAGAGCTTAAGCGGGCTTAAGCGTACAAAGTGTCGCTTATGGCCCGCTTAAGCTCCGAAGCATACAAAGCAGCAGCCTCCCGCTTAGCGCTTCAGCGCGCTTAAGGGGCCCCTAAGCGACTCTTTTCCGAACTATGCTCATGATTGATTATGTTGCCAAAATTACGCCCGCCGCCTCTATCCACCACGCCGTCGGCCACACCCAGCGGAGCGAACACACGCCGTGGGCCTCAGGCAGCAGCTCCCTCCGATGCCACAAGGTGCTGCGACTTCGAATTTAATTTCTTTCTCTACCGATTTTGCCCAATTTAGATCGAAAATCAAATTTGCATCTTGTAATTAAGTTTTTTTTTTGATGCCTCAACTCTTCAGGTACAAGCTGTAGTATCTGAACTCACGCACTAACTCACACCACCACACGCACGCAAACTCACACACACACATCCTCCTAGTGCGCAAGCTAGATCTACCCTTATATGAAGAGGCTGCACGTGGCTGAGAGATATCTGAAGTCATCTAGGCTTCGTACATGATGGGACGTCATCCCGACCATTGTGGCGCATCCACGTGTGAGGCTGTAGATATGCTGAGACATGCAAATTTATTTGGGGAAACACCCCCCCCGGTGCAGCACCCGGTCGATTCTGGGAATCGAACGCGGTGGGTGCGCTCCACACCCGGAGGCGACACCATCAAGGCTACACGTGCGTCCGCATCTTGTAATTAAGTTGCTTCCACCCTTGTTGAATGATACTCTCATCATGGTTGTTTAAAACCTACTCGACTTTGGAAGCACCACAGCATTCGGAGCATTGATGGCTCACCGCTGGTTGGACATCTGTCTTTGTACAGTTTGCGAAAAAGCCCTCTAGGTTTCTTAAAAACTAACCCGCAGTCCAGTTTATAAACCAAGAATAGTAAACACGTTCTAATATTTTGCGTATAGAACCCTAAATTACATTTTATTTGTAAATGAAAAAGGAAAAATTCTGGGGGTCAGGTTTATCTATCCCTAATAATAAAAAGGCAAAATTTCTCTCCACCCATTTTTTTGGCCCGTCTTCTTCAAACTACCGGATAATGAAGAGTTTCTTCTATCCAAACTATATATGCTCTTGATTGAGGCCTGGATAGTTAGAATCCTACTCCAAATAGATCAATCCAATCCGATGAGTATCCAAAGAGTAATTCTAATTCTAATTCTAATTCTAATCTAAATAGAAAGGCTAAAAGTTTTATTTTCTATTTTTATATTTTCACCAAGTCGCGTCCAAAAATCCTAACAAGTCACAGTTATTATTAGAATCCTACTCCAAATAGATCAATCCGATGAGTATCCAAAGAGTAATTCTAATTCTAATTCTAATCTAAATAGAAAGACTAAAAGTTTTATTTTCTATTTTTTAAATTTTTGCCAAGTCACGTCCAAAAATCCTAAGAACTCACAGTTATTATTAGAATCCTACTCCAAATAGATCAATCCGATGAGTATCTAAAGAGTAATTCTAATTCTAATCTTAATAGAAAGGCTAAAAGTTTTATTTTCTATTTTTTATATTTTTGCCAAGTCACGTCCAAAAAATCCGTAATCTATACCTATCAATAAACAGGCAAGACTTTCACTCCCCCATTTTTTGGTCCGGCCCTCCCCTAATAAAGAGGCCAGACTTTCTCTCCCCCCATTTTTTGGTCCGGCCCTCCCCTAACTAACTCTTATTTCAACATGAATAAAATAAAATCACCACTTATCTCTTACTTAGTTTGGAATTGCAAAACCTTATTAGTATCGCACACATATATAAACTAGCGTTTTATCTTTTTCTAAGCTTCCTTATATAATATATAGACAATAGCCACCTAATAAACTGAGTCAATCTCTCCTTAATTTTTCATATGGTACAAATCCTATATTGCAGATACTAAGGTCAGCTCCTCAGTATTTTTTATGGGCCTTAGTATTTTTTATGGGCCTCAGTATTTAATTGAAACACAACTCAGATGTTTTGTCCACCTTAAGGTCGGCTCCTCGGCCCAGTTCATATGCAACGCACTAAAGTTGATGTACAAAGAAAAAAGACGAGAAGTTAAGGAGGAATCGACCAATGGCCGTTCCATGACTAATTAGAAAACCGGAAATTACCGTGGCTGCTTTTCTTTATGTCCTGTTCCTTTTATTTATCGGTTCTTTTCCACCATCGGTTTTGTATGTGACTTTTTCTTTACTTTTTATTTCCTACCTTTTCTTATATATAATAAAATAATAATAAATATATTATGAGTCTCCTATTTTTGTTTACTTTCCAAAATACACGTATGTGAGTTCGGACTCATAATCCGTGCTCACACATGTAAACACAACATGTATTTAACAATGACACGGAGTCTTATTATAAAATATATTAGGTTCCATATCTCACAAGCACAATTGCTAGCAAATAAATAAAAAAGAAATAAAATCTGTTTATGGTCTACATGTTACCGAAAAGGACGAGTAGTTTATCGGCACATTTTTAAGTTTTTATTCTTTTTCAAGTATATATATAGTTTGGTATGTTTTTTCATAGTTTTTTTTTCTGTTTTTATTTTTTTCCCAGTGCAAACAAAGACATGCAGCAGTCCTGTCGTTAGTGTTGGGTAGCATGGAAGGTTGGTGGGGCACTGATCCTGCATGGGCCGCCAACACGAATGTTGGACCAAATATATGGAAGGGGCGGCGGATGAGGGGTGTGTGAGGCTGTGTGTGCAAGCGAGAGGAGGGGCGACGCCAACAAGGAGGAAGAAGGATCACGCGGTTCCTAACCACTCAACCCTTTTTCTGTTGCAACACACGGGCATTTTTTCTAGTCCTAATCTAAATACATCATGTTCTTTATTCTTTTCGCAAACGGCCACGAACGTTTTCTATTTCTTTTTCTTTCTGTGCTCTCCTTTTCCTATACAACTCCCACGGATGTTCTTTTTTATTTCGTTTTTGTGTTCGTTTTTTCAATTCTCGTAGAGATCCGTAAGACAAGCTCCAGTTCTTTATTTTTTTCTAAAAAAAACTAATGATCAACGAAACTCCAATTTCGTTCGTTTCCATTTATTTTTTTTTCAACTTTTGTTGTTCTCTATAGCTGGTATGCTTTTTTTGTCAGACCATGTCCCATTGACGAACTCGGTACTATCGATCTATCTGGAAAAGAAAATAAGAATATGAGGAAATAAAAGATGAAAACTCCGTGCGACCTATGCATAGGTACGTACCGTGGTTCCGTAGACTCCGAACCTCAATCACCTAATCGGCGAGCATCGAAAGCGGAAGGGGCCTACATATCATCGTGGCGGCGATAGTGGCGATGGCGTAGAAGTTGGCACGAAGGGTGGGGAAGATGGCGTGGCTGGCAGGGACGACGTTCCTCGTGTAGCTAGGCCTCCCGCTGCTCATGGTGGTGGAGCACGAGATGCAGAACAACCAGATGGAGTATGAGACCAATCCTAGATGCAGATCATCCTTGGCGCGGTAGATCCGTCCGGTCCAGGCTGAGGAGCTCTTCTGCTCCGAGACCCCTTGCCATCCGACCTGCCGATGATGCGTTTCTCGGCTTGCTTTGCCCATGCGCTTCACGGCACGGGCGCGGTGCGGGTTCTGTACCTCCCTCCAACTCTCCAAGTCGGCCCTGGACTGGACAGTGGAGACAGACCGCGGCGGCGGCGACGACTTCGTCAGTGCCGTCGGGCGTCAACTAACTCTTGGTTGGAAGTTTGTTTTATTTCTTTCCTTATTTGCGAATCGGGTGCGGATTTGGTTATCCCCTTCGATTGATTGATTGGTTCTGCAGCTTCCGTATCATTTCTAGCAATAGTATGAAACTTAGCTCCGGTCCAAGGTAATTTCGTTCTCTAGCCTGGAATAAATTAAATGAGTGGAAAGGAGGATACACACGGGAAGACCGCACATTTGTTTTATTCGGCCTTTCACTTTGCTATCCTCTTTACCTGTCGACGGTGCTATCTGGTTTTTCTCCCAACAAATCACTTCAGGTGAACTTGAGCTAGCTCCTCTCTCGTCTCTTTCTCTCTTCTCTCGCTTATGCCTTTTCTCTAAGAAGCAGAAGCATGGAAGCTCACAGACTGGAAGTGTTGTAGCAGAACCATTGAAATAGCATGTAGATCCCCGCGATCGTGCCTATACGTTGACAACTCTCTTGCTTTGGCATTTTCACTTTCCTTTCACATTTACTAGTGCTCTGATTTTTCTCCCAGCAAATTACAGGTGAGCATGCCCTCCTATAATCCTATTGCTACTCATCTCCAACACAGTTTGCACGTCGCAGTCACCACCTGACTGACATCAAATAGGTAATCAAAGACATCACCAAAATATCATTGGTGTATTTGTTTGCTATTTTCCAGTTGTTATTACTTTGTTTTTCTGTTAAAGGTCGCCAGGTATTCTCTGCTTTAATCATTGCACTGCTCTGGTTGTTACTAATTTGTAGGTTTTGGATTGCTGAGGCGTATACTGCTCTGGTTACCTAATCATTAGCAAATGGACTTTAAGAGGACCGGAATGGATTCATCCCTTCTGTCTATCAATTCCCTTTGTCGAAGCAGATCCTACCTGTGACCTGTCCCGTTTTCATATTTTCTGTCTATACATCTCAATAAGGGTCAGTCCATCTCTCCTAAAATTTGATTTCCCTTTTTGTTCTCTCACAAGAAATTTCTCATTGCTTGCTCTTGCATTTTTCATCATTATTGCTTACTTGCTCTGTTTTCAACTTTTCATCCTATGGAGGAGTTTAGAACTCTTATATCAATAATTACTGTACATCTGACACTGCATTTTTTTTGTTTCTCGTAACCATCTGAATATTGTTTTTATAATATTTTATTGTTAGTTTATACATAGGATTTTTTGAACTATCTTTAGTACAAAAATTGCAAGAATTCTCTATTTATTCCCTTATTTGTTTGATACTCTTATATTGATACATTTAAAACAGTTCGTATCAATTTGCTAGCCCACAAGATTGCTTGGATCTTGTCTTGCTGTATGCTTTTGTGAGAAATTGTTTCGCAGTTTGGGTCATCCACTTTGTTTTTCCGATAAACATGCTTGAGTAATCAGGAATGGATAGTGGAGCTACTGACCGTGAAGTATTGGAGAAAAAATTGGAGAAAAAGCTGCAGGATCCAACTGCAGAACCAATGTCCTTGCCACTGGAATTTTTGAAAGTCATCACATGCGATTTTTCCACTGAACGAGAACATGGCAGGGGTGCATATGGAGTAGTATACAAGGTAATGACCATTCCTCTTCCACTCCAATTTTCAATGGACGGCAACAATAACAGATAATGAATGGTTCACCTACATGCTATGAAGGGAGTTCTCCAAAGCGGCAAAGTTATTGCTGTAAAGAAGATTTTTGATGCACATCTATTGGACTTGGACAGCAACAAGAATAATAAGCAATTCGAGAATGAGATCATTTGTCTTATGGGGGTCGGGCACCAAAATGTTGTACAACTTGTAGGCTACTGTGTCCAAACCAGGTCAGAAGTGATGAAGCTACCGAGTGGGGAACATGTTATGGTTCAAACACCTGCATGTTTGCTCTGCTTTGAATTTCATTGTAAGGGAAGCCTTGACAAGCATGTATCTGGTAATGTTGCAATACGATCTTTCCTTTGCAAATCTTACTTGATTAGAACACACACGCAAATTTGCCATTATATCAATAGCCACACAATTCAAGATAATCAAGATACAAATATATCACCCATCCACACAAAGGTGGCGGTCCTATGGCACCATTACAGTATGCGCTGTACATATTATTTTTCTGTTTGTTGATCTATCTCTACAGATGACTTTTCGGCCCTTGATTGGGATATGAGATATGAGATAATTAGGGGACTTTGCAGAGGCTTGCATTATCTTCATGATGAATGTCATATTGTTCACCTGGACCTTAAACCCCAAAACATACTGATGGATGCCATGATGATGCCAAAAATTGCGAATTTCGGTGTGTCTAGGCTTTTGGGTAAACAAAAATCCAAAACTGTCACTGCAAACTTTGCTGGAACGCTGAGCTATACCTCTTTCCACTTTTCCAGAACTTCATTTGTTTTACCTTTTTCTGCAGCTAGTTATGCAAAATTCTTTTTTTTTAAACAATTGCAGTGGATATATGGCACAAGAATACATAGACCAGGGAATTATCTCCTCTAAAGCAGATATATTCAGTTTGGGTGTCATAATCATAGAGATAATCACAGGTTGCAGGGACTATCCCAATATCAGTGAGAGAACTTAAACATCTCTGAAACACTATACAGACAAAGTAAGATTATTTAATATTATTACATAGTGTAATTTTCTACAATATGCAAACATCTTTTTATGATAAATTACTTATGCAAATGTTTAGGTGGTTGGAAGTTGGAGGAACAGACTTATAGAAATAACACCCATGCACATGTCACTGGAAATGCATTTCCAACAAGTGCAACAATGCATCTCTATAGCCCTGAAGTGCCTGGAACCTGAGTCGAATAAAAGGCCTACTTCACTGGCCATAATTAAAATTCTAAATGCAGTAGAACCAAAATGTACGTCTCCTGGAAATCCTCCCGTGTCGTTGAGAAGGTATGATCTCTCAATATGTGCTACGCCTCTCCACACTTAATTTCATAAGACTGTCCAAATTAATATGCATGTCTAAACAAAATAACCACTCATGCTCCATTTTCTGATCTTAATTAGTGTCCTCTTATAGTTATAGTGCATTATCTATATCTCTGTTGTTAGAAATTAGCTTGCACAACAACATGTTATTCACCACGAACGAGCCTCTAGCTGAATTGGTTAGATGGTTCTAGTAGCAGTTCTCAGGTCCTGGGTTCAACTCCTCATAGGAGCGAATTTTATTCTAGAGTTGAATATACAGTCTTCCTTAAAGAAAGACAATTCTAGAGTTGAATATACAGTCTTCCTTAAAGAAAGATAATTTATGGACTAATCTCCATGCGAGGAGGCTGAAGCCATCAATTGGATTCATCGTGATGAACATGCAAGATCCATCACATATGACACCAGCAACTTGATATTTGTTGACGAGGTCCAGTTGTGAGCCCCCCGAGTATCAATTGGTGCCCCCCGACTTGGGATTCCAGTTGGCTAGAGTACCCCTAAGTCGCGAGTGTCGTAAGCCATTTGGCTTGGCTTAACCTGTATTTAGTGCTAATAATAGGGATGGTGAGGATATCTGGGGTTTATGCACTTGTCAATCATATTATTTTCCTATGACAAATGGGCCTGATTGGTTGGTAACCAAAATTTGCCCTACCAAGAAGCCAAATCTTGGGCAAAAAAATTGCCAAAGATTTGGCAAGCCATATGTAAGTAGTTGGCAAATTTTGATAGCCAACCAATTACTAGCTAAAATCATGGCTTGCCAAATCCTTGGCGTGGCAAATTTGGTAGTCAACCAATTAGGCCCCAAAAAATGTGAAATATTTGAGGTCTTAACCGCAATATCGTATTTATACCTTTTACTGACATTGAAAATCTAACCACGAGATATACTTCTCTAATGCTCAACACATCCACTTTGTCCAGGATAGGAGAAACCGAAATCTTCAGAGTCAAGTAAATGCAAACATAATCAACATACCAAAGACCATTAGTGCCACTAATGGCCTGAATGAGTGCATCAATCTATTTCGGTGGATTACATCCGCCATTTCATCTCCAAAACCTCAGCTGAATGAAATACAAAAGGAGAAACTTAAAGGAGATATAAGGCAGTTGCAGGGTGACCTTCAATGCCTCAGTGATACTCTACCAGCAATGTAAAACCTCATTGATTGAGCAGAGTGGAGGATCCATGAACATTATGTGGCTGAGCTCCTTTCAAGACTCAAAGATGCAGTTTATGATGCAGAAGACATTCTAGATGAGTTCAGATGTTATGAGACAAAGCTTTCAGTAGAGGGCAATACAATATCGGTGGAACCAGTCATTGACTTCTTTCACAGTGTCACTCATTGCAGCTTAAACAAGGTGATTGATATCCAAAAGAGGCTCAATCATCTTTCTGGACAGCTCGAAAAAATGGGCTTATTTCAAGCAGTTCCGCGATTTGACAAATCATTTAGGCCTGAGACCACCTCTTTCCCCACTGAGGCAAAGATTTTGGGTCGTGACGTAGAAAAGAATAAGTTGATCAGGTTGCTTGGTGTACCAACAAATGACAGCGTGGATCCTTCTGAACACAGGAGAAATAAGAAGTGGAGTTTGTTCATCAGCAAGCAACCAAAATTTTGCTACCATTGATAGTAATGAAGCGACAGTAAAGAGTATTCGAGTTTTGCCAATTGTTGGCATTGGAGGTGTTGGAAAAAACCACCTTGGTTCAAGATATTTGCAGCCATTCAGAAATGAAACATTACTTTCACCTGATAATTTGGATTTGTGTCTCAGATGATTTTGATGTCATGAGATTAACTAAAGAAGCCATAGAACAAACTTGTGGGAAAGTGCCAAAAAATGATAATCTGTATTATCTTCAGAGTGCTCTTGCAAATAGTCTGAAACACTAAAAGGTTCTTAATTGTCCTTGATGACATGTGGACTGAAAATGAGCTGGATTGGAAGCGATTCTGTGCACCTTTTAGAAATGCACTTTAGGGAAGCATGATGCTTGTCACCACTAGGTCGCCGAAGGTTGCTGAGTGCGTACAATGGATCCCTTTCCCTTAGAGAGTTTGGACCAAGCTGTCTTTCGGAAGTTCTTTAAACTATGTGTGTTTGGATCTGATATCTCCAATAATTATCCTGAGTTGGAACAGATTGGTGAACAAATACTCCCAAGGTTGAAAGGCTCTCCTTTAGCTGCAAAAACTATTGGACGGTTGTTAGGAATGAGCCTTGACCTAGCACATTGGAATGGGTTTCTCATGAGTCAGCTGTGGGAGCTTAGACAGAAGGAGACCAACATTTTGCCGTCTCTTCGATTGAGCTACTTGTATTTATCATCCTATTTAAAGAGGTGCTTCTCATTCTGTGGCGTGTACCCAAAAGACTACAAGCTCAGGAAGAAAGATTTAGTTGAAATTTGGGCGGCAGAAGGCTTAGTAGAACATCAACATACTGGTGAGCAGTACTTTGAAGAACTTGCATAGAAATATCCGTACTCCCAGGAGAAATATGTAATACATGATTTGATGCATGACATGGCACAGCTGGTTTCAAAGGATGAGTGCTTCATAGTAAAACACACTAAGGATATTCTGAAGATTCCTCAGAATGTCCGCCATCTGTTGGTGCTAAAAAGCGGAGATGTTCAATGTTCTGACTTGTTGAAACATGACATGGCACAGCATAGAAATCTGCGCACCCTACTTTGCGACCTGTCTTTAAAGAGTAAAATTGGTAATAACTTGATGGAGAAATGGGGTGCTGAACTTTTGTGCATGCGTGTCATGGTCTGTTCTATCTCTAAGTGGGGCTTACCAGGTAGTATTGGCAATATGAAGCTACTTAGGTATCTTAACATCCTCGACTCTAGCCTTTGCAAGAGCCTTCCTTCCGGATTCTGTTGCCTCTATAAAATGCAGATATTTTATGCTGTGAAATGGGAGATTGATGACATTCCTAGCGGCTTTGGTATGCTGATCAATCTGCAGAAATTTGAATTAGTGAAATGTCAATTTCATTGTGTACATTCAGTTATTCTTCTTAAGAGTGCAACTGACCAAGTACAGAGAAGTCAATTTGAGTTCAGAAACTATAATGGTGAATCTCTTCCATGCTGGTTTCATCCAAAAACCTCAGAGCAGATACACAGTGATGACAGCACTGATAGCCGCACTTCCTTGTCACTGACTGATGTAGAAATTACAGTTTGCAGAAACTTATCAAGCCTGGAACAATTTCTACAACCATCTTATGTACCTATAATCAAGAAAATAGAGATTTCAGATTGTCCAAGTTTAGAAACGGTAGCAACCGAGATGTTTGGAGATTTGCGTTTCCTTGAAGTACTGAGTGTGTTGCATTGTCCAAAGATCAAATCACAAGGCCTGTTTGCCCCGTCCTTGAAGAAGTTGTATCTGGAAAGCTCTGGGAATCTCGGATACAGCATTGAGTGTAGTTCTCTCACCAACTTGCATTTATCAAACTACCCTCTTGAATCCATCGAACTGCAAATGTGGAATCTTCCATTACTGCAGGAGCTCAAGATCAGTTATTGTCGCTCTCTGATACTCATTAGAGATTCAGAACCTACATCCGCTGACCTTTTCCATGGTGGGGACAGAAGCAGAGTGAGGAACTTCCTGTTACTCACTCACCTAACCATTGAGTTCTGCTATATGCTTGAAACTATCGATGACCTCCTATATCTCCCAGCCATCGAGGGAATTTTGATTTGGAGATGTGGCTTGCTGTCCCTGAAGCATTTAGACATTTCATCTCGTCTAGATCTCAACTGGCAAAGTGGAAAGCTGTTACCACCATCTCTCCAAAACCTGAAGCATTTGGACATTTCATCTCGTCTAGATCTCAACTGGCAAAGTGGAACGCTGTTACCACCATCTCTCCAAAACCTGAAGCATTTGGACATTTCATCTCGTCTAGATCTCAACTGGCAAAGTGGAACGCTGTTACCACCATCTCTCCAAAACCTCATGTTACAGAGATGTGGGGATTTCTCTGCCTGGTTTCCCAGTTGCCTGGACAACCTCACCTCCCTCGAGTCACTGAAGATTCCTGACTGTGAATGCATAGTGTCCGTTCCTTGCCACCTATGGAGCAGTAACCTCAAATCAATTCAGAGCTTGACGTTCCTTCATTGTAAAAGGCTTAAATCAATTGGTGGACCAGACGCAATTGCACACATAAGAGATTTATGGATTGATGACTGCCCAGAGTTGAAGGAAATTGACCAACCACTGATGAGGAGAGGCTCAATAGTTTTCTAGATTGCTTGCACGAGAAAGTGGGCTCGCCCTCGTTTTTCAAAGGTACATACGCCACTTCTTTGCAGTATAAACTATGGTTAACAGTTACAGACGTATGTTAGGACACTTGTTCATGTTTGTATATATCATGTTCTTATGAGTTTCTTATATTTCTGTCTTAGCCAATTATTGTTGCCCTTAAGCTGCTAGTTGTTTACTTCACTACGACACAAAAAGAATTTAATTTTAGCAATGGTCAAAATCAATTTTTTGAGTTGGTTTTTAAAACCGTAATTACGCCATTACTTATAGAAATTAAGCATTTTCAAGGATGGTTTTGTGAAGTCAACTGTCCCATTTTTGAAAATTCTAAATATGAAAAGTATTTTTATTATGCCCAAGGATTACCACAACTATTATATATACCTGTCACAATATTCTTTCTTTTAAATGTTTTGAAGAAGTGCATCAATGGTACTCAAACCTGGGAACTCTGGCACATGCACGCCCCTAACACTACACCACTCAGTATATTGTGATTAAGAATATAATGTTATTCTTTGTGTTAACATGTACAAATATTGAATATTTTAGCTTCTAAATATTTTTAAAGTGAAAAAATTAACTACAAAGTTTTAGATATATCATTGATCACTACAACTTTTATATAGGATGTGTCTCCATTCGAGATCATTTGAAAAATTTAAAAATTTGAATTTCAAAACTTATTAAGAGCTTAATAAATATATATTTGAGGTCTTAAAGAATCTCAACGAAAAAAAATCTTCAACTACAAGTTTTAGATCTCGTCGTTTCTCTACAATTTTCTTATAAATTTTGTCTTCATACAACTTCATTTAGAAAAGTTATGAATCATTTGTTCTACAAGTATTTTAGAAACAATTGACTTAGTTAACCGTCACTGAAAATCAATTTCTAGTGACTAAATCAACCACCCCTAAAAATCACTCATTTTTAATGGCACTTGAAATAAGCAATCGTCCCTAGAAATCATATCTTTAGGGACAGTTATCTCAAGTTATTCACCTTTGAGAATACTCATATTGTAATGACAGTTTTTAATAGAACCACGCCCAAAAACGTATTATACCGTGACCAATTGGAAACGGTTTGTTCAGTGATCTGCCTGTAAAAAGTAGGAAGCATATATAAACATTATGTCATATCCAGTTTTAGAGACAAAACCAAGTATAGAACCTTATGTGTGCCCAGAGATCAATCACACACATATAGAGGCAAATCACTAGAGTATCAAGCTCAGTGCAGATTCGTGGCTATGAATGCATAGTGTTGGTTCCTCGCCACCTATGGAGCTGTAATCTCAAATCATTTCAGAGATTGGAGTTTCGACATTGTCTACAGCTTATATGAATTGGTGGACCAAACGCAACTGCAAACATAAGACATGTAATTATTGAAGGCTGCCCAAAATTTCAGGGACATGCAGGCTCAGGCTCTTGTTCTATGATACATATGCCACTTCTTTGCCGTGTAAATTATGGTCACAAATTATCTTAGGACACTTTTGAGTGTGTGGATGTTGCGTTATTTAAATAAAGAGTTTGATTCCACTTACATTTTTCATTATAGAAGAATGGTCTTTTTTCCCCCTCATCGTGTTGTCTTCTCGATACAGTTTAAACTTGGAAATTTAAGACAGTTGAGACGGAGCAAATAGCTGCAGGGCTTCGAGAGTCAAGATCCACCGAGAAAACAAAACATATCACTTCTTCGGAATGTACGAATCTGGTTCTTATGTTCTTACAGTTGTTCTCTTCCCTTTTATGGAGGCTGACACGAAAAACAATTTCACAGACTGGTTTCTGTTATATGCCTCATGTGTTGCATCTGTGATCTATCTATTTGCAATTCCTGGTTCTGTGCAAAATAAGTGGGGGGCACAACACTACAACACTGAGTACATTATATTACATAACTTGTTATTGGAGAGGGGCAAGAGCTAGAGTAGCCCCTAGCTTCTCTGTTTGGTTTGTGGAAAAATATATGCAAGGTAATCAAGCCAAAATTTGGCTTGGACCATTTAGTTGTGATTTGGTTATGCGCTAAAACTCGGCATGGTAGCCACTTTAGTTCATTTATTAGGTGGCAAAGTTGGCATGTTGGCCAAAGCGAGGGCCACCAATTTGGCTTTGCTATTGGCATGTTTGTATAGAACAAAAAATGTCTGAGTTGAGCGATACTTTGGATGTAGATCATTTGTATCATGTACTCCCTCCATACCCATAAAACTTGACGTTTTGGACAAGGACATAGTCTCCAAAACCTAACTTTATCTATTATTTTTTTAAACTATATAAGAAAAACTAAAAATAAAATTACTTTTTATAAAAGTAGGTTTCAAGGTGAATTTATACATATAAGTTTCACCTTTTCAAGTTAAATATTTTAAAAATTATTGATAGTTTATGTTCCCAATGTTTGACCTGAACCTTGTCCAAAACGTCAAGTATTATGGGTATGGAGGGAGTATGCTTTTTTATATGAAACTAAATATATTGATTGATTTTCTTCGACCGTAGCAACGCCCATCCATTTAACTGCGTATCCTCCCTCTATCCAGGAATCATAACTGTATATTTTGCAATGGAAGGTTAATTTTTTCCTAACAAACAGTCAGATTATATTCAATTTTAACAGGTTCTAACATTTGCATAAAAAGATAGTTAAAAATCAATTTTCTAGGACTTCCTTATAGTCAAAATATGATTATTACTGTAATTCGGTGGCATGTGATTGTCCAAATAGTTACTACACATAGGGTTTGGATTACAGCTCGGTCCCTATTTGGATGGTATTGTATTAAGGGCATGTTTGGATACAAGAGCTAATTGTTAACTAGCTAAAATTAGCTCTAGTTTATCTTTTATTTTTTTTTTTTTTTTTGAAGGAACAATTTTACTAATTCACAGTCAATACATCTAATTATCTAAACAGAACTAATATGTAGGCTATTTTTTAATTAGCTAAAGTTTTATCTAGTTGTTAACTAACTTGTTAGAAAATTTTGATTAATTTGAGCTAATTTTTAGCCCAACTAGCAACTAGCTCTAACTTATGCAAATATGTTAAGATAAGAAGCTTTGGTTTTGGAACTTATAAACATGTGAGTTTAAAAATAGAGATACTTGTGTGAGTTTTTTAGACTAAAAAAAGACGATAGTTTAACACTGATTTTTAAAATTGATATGTATCCAATTATACAGTACGTACTCCATACCAAAATTTTGTATCAATATATATTTACTTCTCTATCTCTACCTCTCTACCACCTATTAATATTAATATTATATTAATAATAATAATAATAGTACTACTACTACTAATAATAATAATAATAATAATAATAATAATTATTATTATTATTATTATTATTATTATTATTAAAAAAAAATTTCTGCCACAAAATCTTTTCGTCCAATTAAGAGATCTACTCGGATAACGTTTGGTATAAATTTACTTGAGCATGTTTACCGGTAGTCTTTGATTCCGTTTTGTTTCTATTTCGTGTCGTTTTTTTTTTCGTTTCTCCGCACGCATCGCAGGCTCACGGCCTAGGTAGGTGCCGCACTGCCGCCCGTATTCTGGATGGCGGCGTGATGATGTACGTGACTTCTCTGTCTCTTTTATTTGTCTATTTTTTTATTTCTAGACGATGATGTAACTACGCTTTTCAGTCTATCTCTAATAGAGGTAAAATTTCTGCCCCTTTTTTTTATAGTCCTCGTAACTAACTCCACGAATGTCCGATTTATTCTTTCCAATTTTCTGTTCGTTCCTTTTTAAGTCCAGTTTTGGTACGTTTAATTTGTTTTTTCTCTGTGTCCAGTTTTAGTTCATCGTAGCTCAGCGTCGAGTTGGACAGCGCCATGACACCAAGTTGGTTTCGTATACATGTATCTCTAGCTGTCGATGGATTACGCAAGCTGTGGTGGATGCCGCCGCGCCGCTCTACCAAAGCCTGAGCTTACGGCTCACACGTTCGAGCTATGTTGGCCGCTCACGGTGTATGCATGTGTGCAGTCTTGCACATGCATATGTAGTAATGCAACAGAAGTGAGCAAGCCCAGAGACCCTTAAATAGAACTTGAGGCTCGTTCTTTTTTTTTTTTTACCATCGTTGCTCGATGTACTAACTACATGTAACGTTTTTTTTTTTGACAAGTAACTTCATTTGTAGATTAACAGCAAGAAGCTGTTAGAACCATTGCACTGTTAATGGTTACAACTTGGAGTGCACTAAGCAATGGGCACCCATGAACATGTACTGGATTTGTACAGACACCTGAGAATGAATGCTGATTAGAGAGTAAAGCACTAAGTGCCTGTCTAGCTAGCGAATCCGCCATCTGATTGTGTGTTCTTCTGATCTTGCGGACAGTGGAGTTTGTACCTGCCACTAGGGAGCTGGTGATATGAGTAAATGATTTGATTCTCCAATCCGGGGGATTAGAGAGATCAGTGCCATTTAGGAACTGAACCAACTGTTGGTTGTCAGATAAAAGGCTTGCATTGTGGAGCTCCAAATGATTCGGCGGGACAGTTGCAAAGCAGCTGCTTCTGCCATCAGAACTGATGAAGATTCCTGCATAGCCGCCTTAATGAACATAATGAGAGGAGGTTGCATCTCAGTGTTGATGATGAAAATGCCAATCCCTACCTCTCTGGGAACAGAGCCAGGCAAGTCTGGGAGGGTTGAGGCGTCAGAGTAACACCGTGTGCCTTGGAGCAAGGTCGGAGTCTCAATCAAAAACCTGTCCATCATGTTTGTGCATGGAAAGTTCTCCTATTGAGTATGTTGACTGGTTCCTGCAAGAGGGAAATCTGTACCTTGCATGGCGTTTGTAGCATCAGTGTTGCCTTGCCTTGGCCAAATCGGCGCTACAGCATGTGGTTCTGGTGACACTGGAGCAGCAGCTTGCTGTTGCTGAAAGTTTGCATCAGCTTGGGTGGCGGTGGAGTTGTTCTGGGGAGCATCCAGTTGGATTTGTGTCCTGTGTGTACCTGCAGCATGAGAAACTGTACCTAGGCAGCTGGAGATAAGGGCCATCGTGTTCTCAGGAATATAGATGTGGTTATTCTCGTCTTGTTCCCTGATTGCACACAAGTGAGTGTGCATGTGGGCAGTAGCTGCCTGATGTACCTGCAAAGGAGTCCAGGTTTTTCTTTGGAAACGATTGTCATTACGAGACTTCCAGATATACCAGAGAATGAATAAAATTTTATATAAAGATTCTTCTGAAGGGTTAGAAGTAATAAGCAACGGCAAAGTCTTTTGGATTCCATCAACTTCAGCAGGAATGTTGTTAGTGTGAAGCGGAGGGTTTGCTGTGGACCAAACCTCGGCTGGCAGATCACACTTAAAAAACAGGTGCTGATCATTTTCAACAGCTCCCCAATAGGAACAGTTTTGATCTATGTGAGCAGAGTATCTGCCCGCTCTCTCACCAGTAGCTATAGCATGTCTAATAAGCCTCCATGCAAAGGTTTTAAGGAGGGGAAGGATAATCTTACTCTTTCATACCTTTTGCAGGATGATATTGGCATCTTGGCTTATACTTCTGGATCCTTGATTGGGAAGTTGATGCACCTCCTGGTTGGCGAGACAATAATATACATCTTTTGTGGTGCATTTACCATCCTTAGCTAGGATCCATCTCAGGATATCATCACTACCGGATGTGACCACCGGGGTTGCTTTGATAGCCTGCACCGCTTGAACAGTGAAGGTAGTGGATAGGAAATGGTGGCCTCAGTTATGAGTGCCGTGCACCCATAAATCAAAAACGTTTGCAGGCAGTGGAATGTTGACTACGGGCACTAGTAAGTGGTCATGAATATGATTCCAAACTGGAGTCCAGGGAGATGACCAAATGGAGGAGTTGCCCGCATGAATCTGGTAAGTGGAATTGGAAACTAAATGGCGCCTGACCTGCATAACAGAAGACCAATAGATTGATCTGGAGCCCTTGTCAGGAGCAGTCCAGAAGGAATCAGTAGGATAGTATTTAGCCTTCAAAATGGCAGAGAGAAAAGGATTTTTGAGGTTAGCAACATTCCAAGCAAATTGAATGATTAAACTTTTGTTGACCGTCTCCATATCTCTAATGCCTAACCCCCCTTGCTCAGTTGGCTTGCAGATATCAACCCAGGAGCGGTGAGCAATAGGGCTCGTTTCATGCTCTTCCTGAACCCCTGTCCACCAAAACCTTCTGATAATAGAGTTAATTTTTTCAATAAAAGTTTTAGAAAAGAGAACTGTGGACATATAATAAATAGGGATGGAAGATAGCACGGATTTGATGTATTGGAGTCTTCCTGCATGGTTCAGCTTGTTCGCTTTCAGAGTACCAAACTTAGCAAAGAATTTATTATAAATAAAATTGTAAGCTCTGTTTCTATCTCTATGGCTGAAGATCATAGGATGCCCAAGGTGCATGGTATTGGGCTGTAAATCAGGAACTGGAAAAATTCCTTTAATCTGGTTTCTAATGTTATTAGGAACATTTTTGCTAAAGTAGATGAAAGATTTTTGGAGATTAGGAGTCTGACCAGATTCGCTGCAGAAGTCATAGAGAATTGTTTTGATTGCTGTTGCTTCTTCCATGGAGGCTTTGCCGCAAAGAATGAGGTCATCTGCAAATAAGAGGGAATGAATGGCTGGGCAGCCAGGTCCCAGCGATATTCCAGACAGATTGCTGATTTGAAGAGCCTCCTGCAGTCTAATGGAAAGTTCATTGATAGCAATAACAAAGAGGTAAGGAGAGAGGGGACAGCCCTGTCGTAAACCCTTTTGTGAGTTAAAGTGCCCTGAAAGTTCATCATTGACAAGAACTGCAAAGGTTGGTGAAGAGATACAAGCGTGAATAAGACTAATAAAATTGTCATTAAGGCCTAGTCTCCTGAGAGCAGCAGAAATAAAATGCCATTCAAGTCTGTCAAAAGCCTTAGCTAAGTCAATTTTAAGGATGAAAGCATTGGATTTCCAACTTTTCAAGTTAAAGGAGTGAATGATTTCCTGCATGATGATAATATTAGAGGATATGTGCCTATGAGCTATGAAAGCTGACTGGGCTTGATTGACATAATAAGGAAGGTGATCTTTCAGTCTATTAGCTAGGGATTTAGTAATAATTTTATAAATAACATTACAAAGGCTGATAGGTCTATAATCCTGAGGAGTAGTAGGTTGGTTCTTTTTAGGGATTAGAGTGATAAAACGTTGATTGATATCAGCAGGCATATGGGCATGAGTATAGAAATCTTTACTAACTTGTAGATATCATCCTTTATCCATTGCCACGCTGATTTGTAGAATGCTGCATTGAGGCCGTCGGGTCCTGGAGCTGCATTGCTTCGCATTTGTCTAATAATATTATGAATTTCAGTTAGATTAGGAATGGAATAAGTGTACCTGAATGCTTCATTGTTTTGGACTGCTTCCTCCTCTTCCATACTGTGGTTATGACTGACATTAGGAGTGGTATGGTCGTTGGCCTGGGTATGCACATCAGCTTGAGGAGTGGAAGTATTCTGGTGAAGCATGTATGGCTGATGGCTGCTATTTTGGGAGGAGAAAATGTTGGAGAAGTAGTGCACCAGGGTATCGGCAAGCTGCTCAGGAGTGGTGGAGTGGGTGCCATCCGGGTTGATTAGGTGGGAAATTCTATTCTTTCTGTTTCTCTTAATGATGGCCCGGTGGAAAAAAGCTATATTCCTGTCACCAGCAACCGCCCATCTTTTCTTGGCACACTGCATATGGTAGGTTTCTTCTTTGGCTTGTAAATTATTGTGCTTGTCATGAAGCTGCTGCTGGAGATTGTGGTTCTGCAGGGAAGGATGAAGCTGCTGCTGGTCAAGAATTTGGTTTTCAATCTGAGGAAGAAGATCGTTGTTCTCAGGTTTCTTCCTTCTCCATTTCCTAAGATCTGCAGCAAGAAATTTAGTTTTTTGAGAGAAATCACGAGTATAGGAACGTTGCCAACTTTGTTTGGCAATCTCATGGTATTCCCGTTCCATTAGCCACCAATTTTCAAAACGAAAAGGTTTATTAGTACGGGGGCATTGAGAGTTCAGAACCGCATGTATAGGAGCATGGTCGCTGTATATCATAGGAAGGTGGTAGATGGTTGTAGCAGGATACTCCAAGCACCAATCTACATTGCCTAAACAACGATTAAGTCTTTCATAAGTGGGAATAGAAGAAAAACGTTTGTTAGTCCAACTGTACGCTGGGCCACTATAACCGAGATCAATAAAACCGCATTGTTTAACATACGCACAGAATTCATTAATACGATTCACATCAGCACCAGTAGGACCGAGCTTCTCATTCACATGCATAAGTTCATTAAGGTCTCCCATGCAGAACATAGGTAGATTACTACTCAATACAACAAAGTTCAACACTTGGTCCCATATATCAGACATAGCATGGTGGTGGGGGTCCCCATAGATACAAACTAGCCCATACTGCTTCGTACTTGTTTTATTTATACACATAGCAAAGATGTAGTGATGACTATGATCGACAATAGTAACATCAACTTCATTAGACCACATTAGCCAGAGGCCACCCGATTGGCCTTGAGAGGGAACAACAAAAGCATCATTTAGATTGAAGTGGTTTTTAATAGATACTTTAGAAATGGATGAATTCCGTATCCCTGAAATGAAGCATACCCTGAAATGAAGCATACCTGTGCTTTAGTCGAGGCTAGTAGGCGGGATAGGTGCACCATTGTGGATGTCAAGGGCGTCGGGTCCTAGGGTAGCTGGCCCTCGACTACGGAGTTCGTAATCTCGTGCCGTTGTCGTCTAGAGCTGAGGTTTTGCCCCTCGGCTGGCTAGGCTTGGTTGAAGACGAGAGAAAGAGATTAGATGAATAATAACTTGCTTGTCCTTTAATCGTACCTAGTACATAGATATATATAGCCCTTGGCTGTTACACGACGTGAGCTAATTGCTCCTAAAGGAAACAAACTCTTGCTAATAAAAGGAAACGGACTCTATCTAAGAAACTAACTCATCCTGGTTCGCAACCGTGGTGGAGTTGGAGTCAGCCTGGGCCTGAGCCCCGTGCGCCCATGCGTTCGGCGGACCTGCAAGACGTCGCTGGCGCCGCCTGCGCTGTAGGCTTGGCTCCACATGACATCTCTCCCCCCCTCGAGGTCCAGGTCGTCCTCGAGCTGAAAGTCTGGGTACCGCTCGCGGAAATCGTCGAGGTCTTCCCAGGTTGCAGAGGTAGCTGGCTCGCCGCGCCACTGAACAAGAACTTGACGTACGCCACGAGCCAAGCGGGCCCGGTCGACACACACCGGTTCAGGAACCACTGCGCCGTGGTGGATGGCTGGCAAGGGTGGGGGCACTGCTGGAGGCGTCCCAATAAACTTCTTGAGCACGCCGACATGGAACACGTCGTGGAGGCGGGCGCTCGGGGGCAGCTCCAGGCGGACAGCAACATCATTGATCACTTCGAGGATACGGTAGGGCCCAACGAAGCGAGGCTTGAGCTTCCCTGTAGTGGTCCGAGGCAGCGATGCCACGGCGCGCTGTCGTAGACGAAGAAGAGCCCATTCACCGACTTGGTAGGACACTGGTCGATGCTGCCGGTCGTAGTGGCGCTTCTGAGACGCCTGGGCTTGCTCCAGACGGTAGCGAACATCGGCGAGGAAAGCCTCCCTAGCTTCCATGTCTTGCGCCACCGCAGCAACCCGCGTCTCACCAGGTTCATATGAACGAATGGTGGGCGGATCACGGCCATACACCACGCGGAACGGCGTGTCCCGCAGCGAAGACTGGTACGCTGTGTTGTAGACGTACTCGGCCCACGGTAGCCACCGGAGCCACTGGCGAGGACGGTCACCGGTGAAGCAGCGCAGGTACATCACTATGACGCGGTTGGCGGCCTCCGTCTGGCCGTCGGTCTGTGGGTGGAATGCTGACGACAGGTGCAGCCGAGTGCCCATGAGGCGCATGAGCTCGCGCCAGAACGCCGAGGTGAACACTGGGTCGCGGTCGGACACCATGGACTGTGGCATGCCATGAAGGCGAACGATGTCGGTGAAGAAAGCTTGTGCCACGGACTCGGCGGGTGTACGGGTGTGCCAGTGGAATAAAGTGACAGTACTTGCTGAAGCGATCGACCACCGAGAGGATGACTGACTTCCCGTTCACCTTGGGCAGAGCTTCAATGAAGTCGAGGCCAATATCTGCCCACACAGCAGTGGGAATGGGCAACGGCAGTAGAAGGCCTGCTGGATGCAGGTGTTCAGACTTGTACCGCTGGCAAGTAGCACATGCACGCACAAAATCCTGAACAAGGCGCCTCATGTTGGGGAAGTGGAAGTCGCGGTGAAGACGGTGGACTGAGCGCTGGACGCCCTCATGCCCATCATCGTGGACAGCAGCTATGATCTCTTGCAAAAGGGGTGAAGCTGGTGGAATGTATAGGCGCCCATCATAAGCGACTAGGCCATCAAGGATCGACCATGGGGCGGTGCGTGTGCCCGCACGGATGGCGTCATGAATGGAGACCAGGGCCGGGTCTGTAGCTTGGGCGTGACGGAGACGGCCGATGAAGTCGAACCGAGGGGCTGAAATTGCCAGGAGGGCGCCCTCATCGGTGTCGCGGCGAGAGAGAGCGTCGGCCACCGTGTTCGTCGCCCCAGACTTGTACTCGACGGAGAAGTCGAAACCGAGCAACTTGCCCACCCAATGGTGCTGCGGGATCGTGGCGAGGCGCTGATCGAGGAGGTACTTGAGGCTGTAGTGATCAGTCTTGACGAGGAAGCGACGACCCCACAGGTACGGCCTCCAATGCCGCACGGCCTGAACGAGCCCGATGAGCTCGCGCTCATATGCGGCGAGGGAGCGGTGGCGCGGCGCAACCGGGTGGCTGAAGAAGGCAATCGGGTGAGCGTCCTGAATGAGCACCGCGCCGAAGCCGTAGGTGGACGTGTCACACTCCACGACGAAAGGCTTGGTGAAGTCCCGCAAGGCCAGCACTGGGGCTGAAGTCACCGCTCCTTTGAGCGCGCTGAAGGCAGCTGCAGCGTCGTCGTTCCACGCGAACCCCTCCTTCTTCAGGAGAGCTGTGAGAGGAGCGGCGATGGCTCCGTAGTTGTGGACGAATTTCCTGTAGTAGCCCGCCAAGCCGAGGAAGCCACGCACAGCACGTGCTGAACGGGGCTGGGGCCAGTCATGGATGGCCTGTACCTTGGCTGGATCCATGGCTACACCAGCCGCAGAGATGATGTGGCCGAGGTAGGAGACGGAGTCGACGCCGAACGAGCACTTAGAGCGCTTGACGAAGAGGCAGTGCCGGCGAAGAGTGTTGAGGACGACGCGGAGGTGCCGTAGGTGATCCGCCCATGAAGTGCTGTAGATTAAAATGTCGTCAAAGAAAACGAGCACAAACCGGCGGAGGTAGGCACGCAGCACGTCGTTCATGAGGGCCTGGAACGTGGCAGGAGCGTTGCAGAGTCCGAACGGCATGACCAAGAACTCGTAGAGACCGTCATGCGTGCGGAACGCGGTCTTGGCGATGTCCTCCGGCTTCATGCGAACCTGGTGATAGCCGGAACGAAGGTCGAGCTTGGTGAAGAAACGGGCACCGTGGAGTTCATCCAGCAGCTCGTCAACCACCGGAATAGGGAAGGCATCCTTGACGGTAATGGCGTTCAGTGCACGGTAGTCGATGCAAAATCGCCACGATCCATCGGCCTTCTTGACGAGGAGGACTGGCGACGAGAACGCCGAAGAACTGCGCCGAATGAGCCCCTGGGCCATCATGGTCGCACACTGACGCTCCAGCTCGTCCTTGTGCATGGCTGGATAGCGGTATGGTCGGACCGCCACAGGAGACGCTCCGGGTACCAGGGTGATGCTGTGGTCGCGGCTGCGTGGTGGCGGCAGACCTTGGGGCTCGGTGAAGACATCGCCGAACTCGCCCAAAAGCTCCTCCAGAAGTGTACTGCTGGCCGAAGTAGTGCTCACCGCCGCTGTCCTGTTGCCAGTGAGTCCATGCCAGCATAAACTACGGCCTTGGTGCTGGAAAGAAACAGAACGGGAGCTGAAATCCCAGACTATGGGACCCAACGCTGCCAGCCATTGGGTGCCCAGCACCACATCGTAGGCCGCCAGGGGTATGACGAACAAATCTGCAGGAAACGTCTCACCCCCAACAGTTAACAGGGCGCTGCGGATGACGCCCACACAGGAGACACGCTCTCCGTTGGCTACCATGGCCGTGAGGCGTGGCCGACATTGTAGAGGAAGCCCGGATCGGTGCGCAGCTGCCTCGGAGATGAAGTTGTGGGTGCTGCCCGAATCGAGGAGGGCAACGAGGGACGCTGGCCCGAGCGTCACCGAGATCTGCATCGTGTCGGAGAAGGTGACCCCAGCAATAGCATGGAGGGAGAACACGGGTGCTTCCTCGGACGCCGCATCCTCAGTGTCGCCCCATCCTCAGTGTCGTCCTCCTCAACACCCTCGAGAAGGAACAGCCGCTTGCACACGCGGTTATGACCGCGGGAAAACTTCTCGTCGCAATTATAGCAGAGCCCGAGGCGACGACGTTCCTCTTGTTCCGCCGTCGAGAGGCGCTTGATAGGCCGCCCTTCGACGGTGATCGTCGCCGGGGCGGGTGCCTTGGTGCCCTGCGGTGCTGGTAGCGCGAGACGCTGTGGTGGGGTTGGAAGGAGCGCCCTGGAAGCCAGTCGTCCAGTGGTCGCTGCGGACGAAGTGTACTGCTCCCGCAGTTCCATCTGCCGGGCCAAACTCATGGCGGCCGCCAGCGTCTGCGGGTTTTGGATGCGGACGTCAAGGCTGAGCGGCGGCAGGAGGCCCCCGGTGAAGAGCTGGACCCGCTGGGCTTCGTCGAGAGGTCCCGTGCGGGGTAGGAGCGCCTGGAAGCGATCTTGGTACTCGGCAACCGTGGTCGTACGCCGGCAGTCCGCCAGCTCGAAGAGCGGGGCAGAACGCAGCGGAGGGCCATAGCGCAGGTTCAGCAGCTCCTTGAACCGAAGCCAGGATGGTGTGCCCTCATCTTGCTGCACCTGGACGTACCACAGCTGGGCACCCTCCTCTAAGTTGTAGGAGGCCATCCAGACCTTCTCCTCCTCCATGATGCGCTGCTGGTGGAAGTATGACTCGCAGCGATTGGTGAAGATGAGCGGGTCGGACTTGCCGTCATAGCGGGGAAAGTCCATCTTCTGGAACCGCGGCGGCCGGTCATTGTGGTGGTCACCGGAAATCTGCTTGCCGCCCGATGACGACGAGCGGTCGGAAGACAGGGCTTGGATCGCCTTGGAGTTCTCATCGACGGTGGCTTGCAGGGACTTGACGGCGTTGGCGAGCGACTCCAGGGTGGCCTTGAGATCGTCCCCCATGGTGCTAGTGCGAGAGGAGGCGGACGAGGGAGTGGGCGGTGCGGCGGCTGGTGGTGGCGACGGCGGCGAGGTGGATGGATCAGACGAGGAGCGCCTGGATCGTGATACCAGGTTGTCAAGGGCGTCGGGTCCTAGGGTAGCTGGCCCTCGACTACGGAGTTCGTAATCTCGTGCCGTTGTCGTCTAGAGCTGAGGTTTTGCCCCTCGGCTGGCTAGGCTTGGTTGAAGACGAGAGAAAGAGATTAGATGAATAATAACTTGCTTGTCCTTTAATCGTACCTAGTACATAGATATATATAGCCCTTGGCTGTTACACGACGTGAGCTAATTGCTCCTAAAGGAAACAAACTCTTGCTAATAAAAGGAAACGGACTCTATCTAAGAAAGTAACTCATCCTGGTTCGCAACCGTGGTGGAGTTGGAGTCAGCCTGGGCCTGAGCCCCGTGCGCCGCGCGTTCGGTGGACCTGCGCACGTCGTGGGCGCGCCTGCGCCTGTAGGCTTGGCTCCACATGACAGTGGAACTGCGAAGGCTCCTGCCTGAGCCTCGGCAATTCCAGGATAGGTGTGTCATGGCGCCCGTGGCGCCCTGTTGGCCGGCGCCGGAGCCTGAACGCGATTCCTTTGAAGAAGTCTTGGAGCAGTATCGCCAGGATGAAGCTGAGCTTGATCATCAGGGCCACCTTGATTCTGAAGAGAAGCAGCGGCTTCATGGTGGGGGAGCATGGGCTGAACACCAACACCCATAGGAAGCCCGGCGATGTGAGGCTGCACAGCATCATGACTCTGAAGCAGAGCCATAAATTCTTGCAAGTGGAAGCCGGCCTGCTGGTTGGTGTAGACATCGGCAAGGTTTGTTCCCGGCACCGACACAGATGGTGATGGACGGGAACGCAGTGCGGCTTCTAGCGGATCGCTAGCAGAGAGGCTAGGAGAAGTGCAGAACAGGTCTGGAGAGGCCAAACGTTGAAGTCGTTGGCCTCGAGCTTGTTCCCCAACTAGAAGTAGCCTCCCAGGACTGGCGTGGATATCTCCAGGGCCAAAGGGACCCCCCAGGTTCCAGCGAGAACTCCAACCGCGAGCTCCTTCTCGTGCGGAGGAGTTTCGGATCTGGATCAAAAGGAATCACCGGAGATAACTGAGCTGGCGTCGAGGTTGGCCCCAGTTCTTCCATGGCGACGCGGCTGGGGATCTGAGTGGATTGGCTGAGGGAGGATCCTCGGCACAGATCTTGGAGGAAGGGCAGTGGTGGGCATGATTGGAAGAGATCCAAGAGGATTAGGAGGAGTGGGTGGGTGAGGTGGATCAGGGGGAACATGCTCCATTGTCGAGGGGGCCGGAGCATTGGGGTCGTCGTCGTTCATTGTGTAAGGACCGAGGATGTGCCTAGAGGGGGGTGAATAAGCGTTTCTAAAAATTAACACCTTAAAATGTGGAAACGATTAGAGAGGGAGTTTCCAATTACTTGGAAACTCCAAATCAGAGAAATATAACCCCTCACAAGTTACACACTAAGTGAATGAGCAATATAGACTAAGCCTAGAAGTTAAAACCCTGCACCACAGAGATTAGAATAAAGAATAAATAAAAACAATACTCAGTGCAATACCGGACACGTCCGGTAGGTGTACCGGACACGTCCGGTATTCACGAGCACAGCAGGGAACCCCCAAAACTAGCGCCTTTCGATTCCGAAGCTCGACACCGGTTGTGGGCACCTCTAGGTGACCAGTTGAGCTCAGTAAACCTGCAGATAACCTCAAATACCGCAAGTGTATCACAAACACAATATAAAATAGAATTTAAGACACGGTATTTATTTTGCCGAAGTTCGGACTCCTTCGAGTCCTACTCTCCGTTGAGGCAGCTGCGAGCGACCCAAGGGCCGAGCTTCAGAGGACCACGCAGGTCACCCTAACCGGAGTCTCTTTCAACTCCTTTTGCTCGGATCAAGTTCTAGACGACCACGCAGGTCTCCCTAGCCGGAGTCTTTGCAAACTCCGATTCCTTGAGTCAAGCTCTAGAGGACCATGCAAGTCACCGTAGCCGGAGTCTTTTCCAACTCCCTTTCCTCTTTCCACTAATTTGATTCCTTCCCTTTGCGGCAGTGGAATCAACCGTTACAAACTTTCTGAGCCACACCACAATCTCTTGGGTGGTCTCCGGCGATGTCTAACTGTCTAGGACCGAAGATCCAAGAGTAACAAATGCGAATCACGAGATTTGACAATATGTACAAGTGCTCAAGAGGTGGCTTGCTCTCAATTTGAATTTCACTCAACCCACAATTAGGATTTAGAAATTTGAATCAATCACACACTAAGAGAGGGTTAGAGAGAGAGGGTTAGAGAGTGTTTGCAAAGCTCTAGGAAGGCTTGGGAACCAGTGGAAAAAACTAGCCGTTTTATAGCCGTTGGACATACCGGACGCGTCCGGTAGGCGTGCCGGACACATCCGGTATGTGCTTCCCAGCGCAGACAGGCTCCTGGAGCTTGGCGCAAAATAGACCTATCGGAACTTCCGGTGAACGACCAGAAGTTCCGCTAGTGCACGATTCAAACATGGTGCGCACGCAAGGATAAAGACCGGAACTTCCAGTATCTGACCGGAACTTCCGCTCAGCACCAGAACCACTGGAAAAGTCAGCCCTCTGGGTAAACTCCCTAACAGTGCACTCACCCGAGAATACCGGACACGTCTGGTATGCATACCGGACGCGTCCGGTATACACAGGCAGGCTGACACAGTCAGTCTCTCTAGCTCTCTCTCTTACTCTAACCTCACATGGGTTGGCTTGAGCACTTATGTATAGTATCTATCAACATGATGTATCCCTCTTAATAGTACGTCTTTCCTATTCAACTCAAGACATTTAAATAAAAACAAATTGTGCTACTTGAGTTGATCTGATTCACTCCCGACCCATAGCTTTCAATCTTTATCATTTGAGGGTGCCAACATGTCCATTTGACCTTTCCATCTTGAGTATAGCCATCTTGAGCACATGACTTGATTCCATTCATTCGATATGAGTTATTCTAAATGGACCAAGTCATTTTCTTCATCATTTCTAATTTCCAATTTTGATTCTCCATATCAACATGAGTATCATACCTTGATTGATACCTTGACTAAATGCACGTACTTTCTTCTTCACCCTAGCTAGGTTCTTCGGCCGCTAAGCCGTCGCTTGCCCTTCACCCTTGCTTAGTACCTCGAAGCCTTTCCTTGCTATCTTCACCTTCTCAAGCCATCAAGTCACATCATGTGTTGAATCATCAATTAGATGCATATCCATTTATATTGTTATCTTCTTCAATCTTTATACTTAGCAAGCTTTCAATATAAGACCATCGTGTATCCAATCCAATCATGTCTCTATAATCAATCCCAAAATGTGCTTGCTTAATCATTGGAACCTCACAATATAAAAGCGTTCACATAAACACATATGCATTATTGCCTTGTGATCAAACCAGCTTAACCATGTAGCAATCCATCATTTTGGCTTTAAACATGTGAATCAAATACCTGTGCGATAACCAATTTTCTGCATGACACTTAGTAATAATGTTAGTCCTTTAATCACATTGTCATCCAATCATCCAAAACCCATTAAAGGGCTAGATGCACTTACAATCTTCCCTTTTTTGGTGATTGATGACAACCCGATTAAAGCTTACAAAAAAGATATAGAAATTAAGACTTTTGGATTCAACGATTTATGAGAGGCTCCACCTTAATATGTTCAATATGAATCGAATTCAAACATGACCTCAAATGTCAATTTGCACATATTAAAACACATCGGAGACTCCCCTAAATCATTGCATCCGTGGGGTGCAAGTGTGTTTTCAAGAATAAGACCGTGATGCATATGACAAGATATATCACATAAGAGTAAATATAAAGCATCACACCACACATTTTCACTCCAAAACATGCATGGTCCTTATGAAAATAAGTGCAACAAATGTATATGACAAAGAAAGCACTCATCACAAAGATTTCTCACATACATCCATCAAGCTCAAATCCCTGATACATCCCATCTCTGAATGGTACAACAATAAAGCTCAAACTTAAAAGACTAGACTACAGCTGCAGTACATGTCTCAGTCATAAAAATGAACTATGAAGTATAATCTGAAGCACAATCTGAAGCTTTAATCACTCTCTCTCCTCCTTTGTCATCTATCTCCAAAAAGGTAGAGCAAACGATGAACAAAAGACACAAAGGGGCTGCAAGTTGTCACACATCCGTCGATCACTCGTCGTCGTCATCACCACCCTCCTGCTCGTCAGGTGAACATGGACACCAGGAGGGCGAGAACTGCTAGTGCCAGCAGTAGTGTAGGGATCATATCCACCAAAGATGTCACCCCACCAGGCTGAACCCAGCTCCTCGGCTGCACTAGGACGTGGCTGGTCGTAAGGAGGTACCCGAAACTGGAGAGAGACGGTGCCTGAAGGCTCTGGTGGCTGCTGCTACTGAGCCCGCTGCTGCTGTCTCTGGAGGAACTCTGCAAAGTCTCTGTCGTACCTGACCTGCTGCTGCTCCTCAGTCTCCTGCTCACTCTCCTCACCTCTTGAAGGTGGAGACCTCGGAGGGTCAATCCTGAGCCTTCCTCCTCGCCTCTCTCTCGTGCTGCTAACTAGTTCGAATATCCTTGCACATCCCTAAGATGGAGCTGAGGATCTTCTAGAGAGGTGAGCGAGAACCCCCACTACGGTGAGAAGTAGAACGTGAAGGAGCACGTGGTGGCTGAAATTGTGCACCTGCTGCTGCACCACCCCCGGGTGCCTCTGCTGCTGCTCCACCTCCTCCTGGACCAGCTGGAGGAACTCCCAACTCCTCTAATTTTGCGGTGATCTTCAGAACCTTATGCTGTCCATCATACTCAAACGTGTGCCCTGTCACCTGCTCAATCATATGCATGATGTAAGGAGCGAAGCCACAGCCCTTGAGGGGCCTCTCACCAACACTGCGGATCTCACACCAAATGAAGTCAAAGACGCTAAAGAGATCTGCATCAGGTGCCATCCTGGAAAGCAAGTTCCTCGAATAATCTGCAATCAATCCCTTGTCTCCTCCCTTGCAATCAATAGTCCTCCTGAACATCCGCTCCAGGTATCTGTAGGTGGGATGGAGACAAACCACATTGCCAACTGATCCGCTCTGTCTCTAAGGTGGATACATGTAGCCCATCTGCTCTGGAGGTAGAATAATCTGATCATGTATCTTGTCCTTCTAAAGATCCTCATCTGAGAAGCCAAGATAGCCTGCAATGGCTGTATAGTCAACACTGTACCACTGGTCCTCAAGCATCCAATGCATACGCCTAGTGTCCTCCTCAACAAACAGAGTGGCATAGAACTGTGCAATTAGCTCTGAGTTCCAATCATGCCTGAACTCCATGATATCATAGATCCCTGTTGTAACGTCCCGCCTCCTCGAGGCCGGGCCCGCTTACATCTGATAGCTTTAATAGAACCAATACTGCCCTCACAGACCAATACCAGTCTTTTCTACGCATTTTGTCCTCACTCATGCGCACCCGGGAACGAATTCCCGGTCGGTCACCCATCCTGAAATTGCTCCAGGCTAAGCACGCTTAACCCTGGAGTTCTTTCGAGATGAGCTTCCGGAAAAGAAGTTGCAACTTGTTGGTATGAGTATCATATTAATCCTATTAAGCCCTGGGCCGGGGTGTTACATCCTCACCCCCTTAGGAGATCGATGTCCTCATCGATCAACCCCCGAGCGAGAACCTCCTCTCTTGGCCACGTCCGGTGTGCCCGGTGCGGCGCATGTGCCATCTTTGTGTGACCACGACGGATCCACACCAGCCATGCATGCACCATGCTGCGCAACTGCGACACACAGCGTCCCGTGAAAGCGCGAGAGTCGGCTCTGATACCATTTGTAACGTCCCGCCTCCTCGAGGCCGGGCCCGCTTACATCTGATAGCTTTAATAGAACCAATACTGCCCTCACAGACCAACACCAGTCTTTTCTGCGCATTTTGTCCTCACTCATGCGCACCCGGAACGAATTCCGGTCGGTCACCCATCTCGAATTGCTCCGGGCTAAGCACGCTTAACCCTGGAGTTCTTTCGAGATGAGCTTCCGGAAAAGAAGTTGCAACTTGTTGGTATGAGTATCATATTAATCCTATTAAGCCCTGGGCCGGGGTGTTACACCTGTCCGCTCACAAATCGTAATAGCATGATCAAGAGAGGGCTTCTGAAGATCTCTGGTGTACTGCCAATCCACCTACTGAGACTTAGCCACAACTGGCTTCCTCTTGAGTATCACACTAACATAGAAATCCATATGAAATTGAGTGTGAAACCGGTAGTCAAACTGAATCTTGGGCAAACCTCTAGGATCAATCCTCCTCTGATCACGAGCTCTCTTAGTCATGCCCTTTACCTGATAATCTGTGACATGAACGTATCAGGGCAAAGTGGGAGCATGAACCTCAAGAAGCCCAAAGTGAATACCCTGCTGCCCTGGCTAGTGAACTGGAGCTTCAGCTTGCTCCTCTTCTTCTTCTTCATCCTCTTCTTCCTCCACAATCTCATCTGAGTTGTCATCCTCTCCATCAGTGCTCTTCCTCTTCTTGCTCAACTCAACTCTGTAATCCTCTGTCTCGTCATCATCAGAAGAAGAACCACTGCCCTCTGCATACGCTGGTGCAGCCCTGGCGGCTGCTCTGCTAGGTCTCTTGCTACTCTCCTGCTGAGAGGTCTTTGGGAACATGTCCTGCCTAGCGCTTTTGTGCCTCTCAAAGGCTCTAGGATCATGCATGCCTTTGGTCCGAGGCTCCATCCTTCCACCTCTCTCTCCAGACATCTCTGCTGTCCTGTTTTTAAATGAATTTGCAAAGAATCTCAGAAATTATGCCCAAGAGTCATCTCAAACATTGTGAGTAGAGAGATAAAATTATTTGTCTAATCTTTGCAAACACCTAGTCCATCACTTGTACTAGGTTCACAAGACATCATTGACAAACAACCATAACCCTAAAAGCAATATTAAAGGAGAATTGAATTAAAACTGCAGAAGCATCTACACTGCTGTCACATACCGGGCACGTCTGGTATGCACAAACAGCAACCCTAACCAGGGGGTTTTAGTCCAATCCTCAACCATTTCAACGCAAACTTTAGGCATGTATTCTAGACAGGTAATGTAGCATCTTGACCAACCGGATTTGCAAATAAACTTCTAACCACATAGATCAGAAGGCGTCCGGGTTTGAATACCTTGAGAGAAGGGAAGAGAGGAAAATCCAAAATCCAACACCAGGAATCTTCAATCTTGATGGGAGAGCTCTCCAATCCACTCCTCCTCACTTCTTTTCCTTGGTTGATTCACTAGGTCGCCATTGGAGTGGAGAGGAGAGGGTTTTTTTTGGGTGCTGTTGGTTTGAATAAGGGAGTGAGGAGTGGATTGAGTCCGAAGGGGTACGTTGCCCTTAATTCCCTGCGCATACCGGACACGTCCGGTAGGCATACCGGACACGTCCGGTATTTGCTGGTTGGCTGTTTTCGCTCTAAATTTTATTTTCTCTTCTCCAATCCCCTTCATAGGTGTATCTTAGTCCAAAATAGTGTTTTGCACTTGAGCTCAACTAGTTTTGATCTCCAGATTTCTTCACTTTGACTTTCCAACCAAAATGTCTTTGTTAACTTACGTCCAAGTTTCAAGAGGTGAGTTTCAAGGATAGAGATATACTAACTTAGATTATATGGACTTGAGAGTGAACATGCCACTTGTGATTAGTTGATCAAACAAGCAATGAGAGCAATAATCACAAATGTCATGGCGAGGTCACAAAGACCAAGATCCAAATAGCCTTTTCAAAATCACACAACCTACATATGCTAGTAGGGGTTTTGAAAATTTATCTATCCTATATCACTTCAAATGCACAATCCAGCATAAGGGGCCTTAGATGCACTACAATACATGTACGTAAACACATACCTTTGCCTTGAGCCCACACTAATTCCACTAAGATAAATCGCATCATGACATTCATTTAGTTGACCTCACTTGTCATATGGTTATGCCATGAAGGACTTTCCACTTAATATCATAGGACTACATAAAATGCTTAGATGAAACTGTTAGTCCACAAGGGCTCAAAACAGAAACTTATCTCCCCCTAAGACAGTACATTAAGTGATTTGAGTTACTTGTAACATGCACATTGTTCTGTCAAGAACATGGGAGATAATTTTCTATTTTGGCTACTACAAAAATAATTTGCTGAATATCAAATTGAGTGAAGAGATGCTCACAATATACTTAGATATAATTGATCATGAGCTTCTGAGTATGTCAAAGATATGAAGGAGTGTGAGTCCAAACTCAGCATTTAGAAGCAGATAGGCTCTTCTGTCCTCTGCCATACCGGACACGTCCGATTGGCATACTGGACACGTCCGATACGTGCAGGACAGAGCCAGTGAGCTTCACTGCTTGTGATTGCTTCTTAAATTCCTGTTCTATCTTTGAATCCCTGCATCTCAACCAATGTATTGCTCTACTAGAGAGCCATTAAGAGCACCATATGACATGTAGCATAAGCTTTTAATTGAATCTAATTAGCCACTTCCAACATTTCACAAATTTATCAATTTGTGGAGTATTGAGCATTTCTAAACCAAATGACTATCCTATAAGTTTAGGTACTTATCATTTTTGATGAAGATGAAGGATAGAATCTCAACACAAGAAATCTTCGGGTCAACCATTATGAGAGTATAATAGGAATAGGTTGGTAGGTTGAGTTGAAATGTCAATTTGCTTGCTGAACCACTTTGAAGTCTTCATCTCATCACCTAGTACCTGCAGAAACAATCTAAGCACACTTTGGTACTGTAACATCCCGTGTTTTCAGAACACCAAAAATCCGAACTTTTTAAAATTTTTCCTGCAATCATGTGAATCATGTAGTTACTAGGTTAAACCGAGGTCGAACGGAGGGAAGTTCTACAACGATTGTCGCATGCATGTAGATTTGTTTACAGGAGTGTGCTTGGGTTCCTATGTTGCTCGTGAGTTGGTTTTCGGATTTGAGTTCCTTCTGAGTTAGAGTGCACGAATCCATAGCAAAAGACCACTTCTTGAACTTTCCCCAAATTCCCCCTTACAAAATCCGCCACCTTCCCTATAGGAAAAACACCCTGAAGCATCTCTCGAGTCCACCCTCGAGTTGTCCCTTTGGAATCTTCTCGAATCCAAAATTATGAAAACAACACAACCCTGTTTTCCTCCATTGAATTTTCCCCACACATCTCTCTTTATCTCCTTAAATTTCATCATATAAAAGGGAATACTTTTCCTTTTCCCCCGTTCCTCTCCATATTAGTCATCTCCTTTAGTTTCCACCCAAATCCCTTTTTCCAAATCCTCTCAATCCCCTCTTGGAATTTGCCTAGAAAATTCTTCAATCACAAAAAGGAAATGCTCTCTATTCTTGGACCCAAACCTTCCCCAACCGGCCTAGCCCGCCGCCTACTCTTCCTGGGCTAGTAGCCCAACTCGGCGCCCCCTTCCCGCCAGGCCGCTCGCCCTCCTCGCGGCCCACCCACGCGCGGCCCGGCAGCCGCTGCGCTTCGCCCCTTCCTAACCCTAGGGGCGACGAGCACCCCAGGAGCCGCCGCCCGTGCCGGGGAGGCGGCGCTTCCTCGGCGTCCGTGCACGGCGCCCGGTGATGCGCTCAGTGTCCCTCCACGACACGGACGACGAGGATCGCCGGAGGCCGAGGAAACCCTAGCCCGCGACACCTACAAAAGCCGCAGCCGCCACCATCTTCCTCCTTTCCCCACCGGCCGCTACCTCCTCCATCCTCCTGCTCGCCCTTCTCCTTGTCGCGGTAGCACCACTCCTTCAGCCGAGCACCGTCCTTCCTCTCCCGCCTCCACAGCTTCTCCGTCGTGCGGGCGCCCACAACCCCGGCCCGGCCCGGCCTCGCAGCTGCGCCGCGCGCACCGCCCCGCCCGGCCCCGCACTACGCCGCCCGAGCCGCACCCGGCCCGCAGCCCGCCCGCCGAGTGTGCCGTGCCACTGCGCCGTCCGCCTCGCCGTCGTCGCGGCCGCGCGCGCCGCTGTGCGCCCAGCGATGCCCTGCCGCCGGCGTGCGGCTCACCGTTCCTCGTCGCGCCCGCCGCCCGGCGAGCAGCGCCACGCCGAGTTCACCAGCACACCGCAAGCTCGGCGCCGGCGGCGCGCCCTCAGCGGCCGCCCGCGTCGCACCGTCTGACCAGCCATCCTCGCCGCGACCGGCGTCGTCGCTGCGGCCGCGGTAGCTGCCACCGGCATGGGCCTGCCATGCCGAGCCGTTGCACCGAGCCGCCGCCGCCGGGGCGCCTCCGCTTGCTTCCACTACGGCGCGCCGACGATGACCAGCACGTCCTCGGCGCCCGGCGCCGTCCCGTCGTGCTTCCTTCCTCCACAGAAACGCCGCGCGACGTCCTCGCCATGCACGAGCCGCCGTCGCCTATACCGCCTCCACTGCGGCCACGAACGGCGGCTGTGTGGACTCCGACCTCACCATCCTCTGCTGTGTCCCCACCTCGCCTCGTTGTGCCGTGCTGAGATCGCCGGACAGCACCGCCGTCGGTGAGCCACCATGCCCCAAAACTTCACCTTTACCCTCTCTCCTTAAACATGTCGGCGTCCTTGTCTGAAACCGGCCTTCGTGCCGCTGTTCCTCACTTCTGCAGGGAAGTCGACCACCCCTGATGGCCCCCCCGCGGGGGCTCCGCCATGCCCGGCCAGCCCCCAGCCACCGGCTGCTGCGTCCCGGCCTGCAACGGCCTGCTCCGGCCAGCCACAGCCGCTGCCGGCTAGCTGCAGCCAGCCGCAGCCAGCTGCAGCCCACCAGCAGCTGGCCAGAGCCAGCCCGAGTTGGCTACAGCCGGCTGGAGGTGGCCACAGCTGACCAGGGCCAAGCCCGGTTGGCCATGGACCTCCGGTCACCTGCGGCGACACTCCGCAGAAGCCCTTGCCGACCCCGCTCTTCCCCGCCAAAGGTTCAACTTGAAAACCCGCCGACGCCAACTTCGACGTCGGCAAAACTCATGTCTTTTCCGTTCATACTCCCAAATGTTGCACTCTATCAATATACATGCCTGCCTGTGCCGTGCCTTCGCGCCGGTCTATTCCCCCTCGTGCTATGGATGTGTACTCCGCATGTGCTAGTCGTGTCGATTTAGTTCTTATGTTGTGAGGTTGCCTCTTGTGTGTTATGTGGTGAATGCCTGTGGACCGAGCTTTCGAGCCGGTTGAGAGCGATGTGTTCGGACGTGCGATCGCGAGTTCGCCCGCCATGGTCGTAACGCCGAACACATCCCTTCTATCGTGCTTTTAGTTGTGATATGATGAGAGCCTACCCGTGTAGGTAAAGCTTATGGCCGCGAGTCATCTCGCCATGACCATTGGGCTCTACCTCGTTCCCCTCTCTTACTTTCTTTTACTCTTTCCCCAAACCACCTCGTATGCTTGTGCCATGTAGACCATAGCATTCCTGCGGACCTAGCGGTGACAACCGCATCGCTATGGACCCTAGGAATAGCATTGTGCTGCCCTAGTAGCATGGAGGTCCTGGTGCCCTACGAGTTGGCGTGAATTGTGGAACCGTGCAAGACTTAGGTCTCTTTTCCTTCGACCACCGTCCATTACCATGACGGGTAGGTTGGGGGAGCACAGGGCCATTATACTCTTTTGCTCACCTTCGATTCTCGCTAAACCAGTAGGGCGCGGATCGAATCTCTTGTTCCACCACCTTCGATCAGTGACTATCGCCATGTCACGTGGACCGAAGTGCCGTGAAACCAGAGTCTCCTTTCCTCGCTTATCCGTGTTTGTTAGTGTTCTTTATTTGCCTCTTGTTCTATTCCTTTGATTTCCGTCGATTGCAATGGCGAGTGAATCAAAGGAGGTGGACCTCGTTTTCCCTCTGTGGTTCTTTTGTGCCTAAACCCTAGTATGTTTGTACCTAGTGAGATCATAGCATTCCTTGGGCTCCCACGGTGTCAACCGTACCGCTGAGACCCTGGAGAATGCCTTAGTGCATATAGTGCACCTTGGTTGAGGTACCCTACAGAGGTTTAGGCACCTGTGGTCTCTCGTGCGTCGCTCCTCTCCGATGCCTAGCCTTTTGCAGTGGCATGTGCATTGGAAGGAGTAGATCACTGCCCCTCTTTCTACTTCGTTTTTCTTCCCCGCTAGCCGCTCTATTCGATCCCATCTTGGCCATGACAATCGGATCAAAGACCGGACTATCTCTTCTAGTTAGCAAAGCTATGGTCTATGTCGTGTTCTCGAACCCATGCGAGTCGACCCGATCGACCGTTCAAAAACCATCCTCGTCGAGGATGTGACCGAGACCGTGACATGGACATGCCTAGCTAACTCTCTTTCTCTTTTCCCCTGTTGCGCTACTCGCTTCTCGGCTCTCGACGTTGTTGTGTCATGTGGGTTGAGGGGACATGTAGCCGCTCCTCTGTTGTTCGTTTTCCAATCTCTTTTGCTACCGTTGTCTGCCATGACGGGTAAGCTAAAGAGCCTTGGAACCAAGTCACAATTCTTCGTGTTAATCGTTCTTTCTCGAATTCTATATAGTAGTTGTGACTTGCGGGTTAAAGGCCGCAAGGGCCAAACCCTATTATTCCTATTTCCCTTTTCCCTCCTACTTGTGATCCTCCGATCCCCGCCAATTTCCGTGGTGTCCGGATCGGAAGGTCGCAACCGTGGTGTTGGTTAAGTTAAGTTAGGATCAAGGCCTCTTCTTTTGAAGCCGTACAGGTCGATACGATCGACCCAGGAAGTACTGGCTATACCATGGTCGTGATCCGGGCTTGTGCTTAACAAACATCCACTTCTATTTTGAGCCCGAGGATCGGATACCCTCCGCGAGGGCTAAGTCTTTCAGTGTTTATTTGGAGTTAACTAGTTCCTTCGATATCTTATTGCCTTTTTGGGATTATTGTATTTTGGTTAGGGATTGATTGCTCTTCGCCTTGTTTGTCGCTATACCGAGGTAGTTGCATCGCGGTGACGATGGACGGACCGAAGGACCGCTGAAGGAAGGAAATGCGAAGGTCAACCAGATGTGAATGATTATGGATTGCTATGAACAGGTGCCACGTCCCACCCAACCTCATGTGTAGCTGCTAGTGCTTTACTTTATGCAAATAAATGTGATAGGATGCATGGTAGATTGCTTGATAAGCCATTACCTTGACGCAACCTTTCCCCCACACACACCCATTTGCTAGGATAGACGCTCGCCTACTCCATGATACTTGCTACACACTTACTCTACTTATACATGCGTGTGTGTGGCTAAGGCACATGGTGCCGTAAACTGGATAACTGGGGATAACTTGGGAGAGATCTTCGCGTGTGTCTTGGGTGTGTGGTGAGGGTTGTGTCGGCCAAGGCGGGATCTACGACGAGTCGGGGGACAAGTCTTGCTTGGGAGAGTGTGATCTGGGGCACTCCCTATGTGAGAGAGTACACGTGGCGGGTACATGTGATGTGAGTAGATTCCGGGAGGAGTGTCTTTGTGGGACGAATCCCCAGAATGGAGGTGCCGTCGAGGCACGGGCGTCGAGCCCCTTGTGAAGATATCCTACCCGGTCCTACTAAGGACTGATTTGGCGTTCCTGCGGTTCACAGGACCTTTTCGTGCACACCACACGTCTCTGAATGGGCGGGGTCCGACTTGACGACTAGCTGGCCCCATGCTGCTACTACTAGGTTGATAGGTGATAGTGTAGGGAGGTGCGGGTGCGAGACCCACACCCTCCCGAGGCAGCGTGGTATCCACTTTGGGATCCGGTACCATGTCTCACGCCTCTCGGCGTGCCGGTGGATCTCCGGGGTGCCCCGGCTGAGTGGTAGAGTGGCATCGGGCCGGTTAGGCGGCGGCTTGGTATCGGCCTAGACGAGGCATCGTCGATGATGGCGATCTTGTGGTTCCAGGTGTACAAGCTCTGCAGAGTTACTAAATCTATACGTATAGCCGTGTCCCCGGTATGGACAATCCTGTGAGTACCATACGATCGTTATAGTGAGAGGTGTCCTTTTCTTCTCTCCCCCTGGGTGTTGTTGGATTTCGGCTTAGGCCGTTGAGGCAAGGAGGAGCGGGAGTCTTCCTTGCCGACTAGAGAGTGAGAGTGTGGTGAGATGTGGATGTGGATGTGGATGGGATGGATGGATGTGTGGATGAGATGGGTTAAAACTTGATGAACTATATTATATTTTACTTCATGAATTAGCATAGGAAAACTACAGCCAAATATAGGCCTTCTTCTCTATCCTCACATTCCACTTACCACATAGCAAAGCAAAGCATAGGGTGGGAGCCAGTGGCCAGTACAAATTGTACTGATAAGTTGAGCAGGTCTGGTACCCGAGGACGACTACGACGATAATGGATCTGGAAGAATTAGGTGGTCTCGTTCCTACACTCAAGTTTGGTTAAGGAGATCAAGTCTACGCCCGCTGATACTCTACCCCGACTCTGATGATTCCCCGTGAAGGAGGAGCCTTCACCCGCTATGGCGCTACATCTACTTTGATGTTGACTCGCGTGTGTTTATCGTTTGGACACGATGTACCTAAGTGTGTCTCCAAGTGTTGTAAAACTCTGTAACTTGTACCTTTTTGCGATGTATGAGCTATGATATCAACTGTAAATGATGTACTCTGTGGATTTCCCTTCGAGGAAATCGCGGGTCATTTCAGGTACCCAACTCTTGTTGGGTCCTTTCACGTTAGTCTACAAGTGCTTAGATACCCAAATGGCTTTAGTGCTAGTTTGTGGTGAACACATCACCTTGCTAGTACTAACTCCATTTGTGGTTTTCCTAAGCATATTATTGAAACCAAAGTTGTTCGGCTCAGAAAAATCACCATTTGGGCAATTATAACTCACATGCCCCTTTCTTCTACACACATAGCAAATGCGCCCTTGATTTGCCTTTTGCTTGTTTTGCTTGTTGGGGCATCCATCAACCGTGTGTCCCGCTTCATTGCAACCATAACACTTCCTTGTTGCAGCTATGAAACTAATTCTTGCTTGCTTGTAGGTTGTTGACGGTGGATAACATCAATATTTATTAGAACCTTAGACATGAAAGGATACATGAATACACACTAGTCTAGGGTTTTAACTGACAATTTCCACGAGTTTTGCATATTCTATATTTTCTAGGGATTATTTCAGAAAGGCATAAAAGAGGGATTAGAGTGCATAATTATCACGAAACTTATCCGCATCGGAAAACAACGTCATCAGGCTCAGGAAACATCTAGAAAACACCCGAAGCAGCGGAACCCGCTAGGGCCACCTGGTGGGTCCGGCCGGCCCCACCCTGGCGCTGGCCGGCTCCATAGGTCAAGCGGCGGTGCTCCCCTTCTGGAGTCTTCCTCCTATTCCTTGGAAGTCAAGCAAAGCATCCCTACGTTGATTTAAGGTTGGTTTGATCCAACGGTGCACACAACATGAAGACGTGGATCGATGACGTGGCGGTTCCTTGTCCCCTACTCCACCTCGGCCTATATAATGACGCCCCAAGGCCCCTTCAAGAGGCATTCTACACCCCGGTGCTTCATATTTCATAGTGTAGGCGTGGTGTCTAGGCTAGGTTTACTTGTGGATGTCCCCTGATTAGCCGGATAGTGGTAGTCCGCGTAGGTGACAGCTGCGTTGGTTCCTCCGTAGTCCACTTCCGTTGATAGGGACTGATAGGCTTATAGGTTCTTGCTAGGAGATTACTCTGTTTCTTCTCTTATTCGGGATACTTGCCCGAGTTAGAACAATATTATACAAAGCTTACCGGTTGTCGAAACTAGAGTTCAATAGCTATTTCCTCTTTCTTGATATTATCTAGCCTAATTATAGGGTTAAGTCTATAGACTTTGTCATCATCACAACTGTTCCCTGTGGATACGATATTTAAAACCTCCAAATAAAATGTGACACTTTGGTATGATATCTGTGGCGCTTACGGATAATCTTACTTAAATCTTATTTATGGAGTGCAGTTAATTTATACCAACAAGCATTTTTTGGCGGCATTTGGGGGAACGGTTTGCTGATTTTGACTTAGTCTAGCTTAATCTTGTATTATATTTTTATCTTTTCTTATTTTATCCCATTCTCTTCATTATTTTTATGTTCATCCTTATGGATGCTTTTAATTCTATTCCTATCTGTCTTTATGGCATGCGTGAAAGCTTCGGGCCACCAAAATCTAATGAATCTATCATAACACCTGGCTATGAGCTGCGCCCATGTTTAATTAATATGATTCGGGATAAACCCTTCTCGGGAGAAGGTAACGAAAACCCATACTCATACTTATGAGAATTCGAGCAGACCTGTGCATGCAAGCGCATTGCTGGCATGTCCGATAAGACTATTAGATGGAAGCTTTTTTCGTTTTCCTTGACTGGAAGAGCCAAACGTTGGTATAATCGAGCCGTAGGGAGTATGCAAGGTGATTTGGAAATATTATACTCTGAATTTTGTTTATATTTCTTTTCCATCCATAGAGTAGTTAACCTTCGAAAAGAGGTTCTAACTTTTAGGCAACTAGAACAAGAATCTCTTAGTAAATCATGGGAGCATTTTAATGAACTTATCACATTTGGCCCCGACCTTGGTTTTCCAGACCCTGTGCTTATTCAACATTTATATTTGGGTCTTACCAAAGAATCTAAGGAATCCCTTGATTTAGCCTCTGGAGGAGCTTTTCTTCACTTACCTATAACTAAAGCAAGGCCTATGCTAGAAAAGGTTGTTCAAGCCTATTCTGAGCTCCCCGAGGAAGAGAAGAACTTATCACCCGAACTAGAAATGGAAGTCTTGGTAGCTAAAACACAATCATCCCATTCCCAAGATTTAGCTATCAATCCTAAACCTTTGAAATTCCACTTTGATGATTTAGACTTCCAGTTAGCTAAGATGCTCGTAAATCAATATACATCAAATCTTCTCAGAAGAGCATCTTAGGAAAAGTGTCGTCAACTTCCTTTCCCTCCTGAAAGACACTGGGAAGAGTTCAAGGATGGCATGTCGAGTGATGTCATAGAAGGAGAGCCAAGCCACTAGAGTAAATTCTATCTTCTCCCCTTCTATGCCCACAATAAATGTCTCTGAACCTATCTCTAAACCCATCCTTGACCCCAATGAATCTTTTTATGCTCTTTCTACTAAACTTTATAATGACCCTAGAAATCTATCAAGACATCTCAAGAATAAAAGTCATAGGAATGCCCAAGAAGATCAACAACAATGGCAGGAATGCATAGAACATACTAGAAATACATATGCTATTGTAAAAGAATGGATGGAAGAGGATGAAGCTTTAGCACTAGCATCTAAACTTGTTTTAAATTCAAATGGTGAGCTTAAATCAATTTCTTTAATAAACAGAACTCACCCAAGTTTAGAGAAAGCTTTAGAGACCAACCTTAGGGATATCAATTTATGGGAAATTCTAGAAAATAAAATATCTAATAAATGTCATAGGCATGAAATAATAGAGGCAAACTTGTTGCCTATAGACATCCATGAAGAAACATTCTTGGAGTTTGAAAAGGGAAATCACATCGATGAGCATGGGAATTATCTCATAAACACTTCATCGAATCCGTGGCCATATGAGAAATCTCCTGAATCTTTTGGTCTCTCTAATGTTACCACACACGAGATCTTCAACCCCCTCTTTATACCTGTTCATAAAATCATTAAAAGGGTGGTTATAGATGCATATGGTTATCATAAATATTATAGATCTCGTTGTAATCTTGATATAGGTGCACAAAGGCTAGTGTTCTAGAGGAAACCGCCACACAAACTCAACGTACAATAATTAGAAGGTTTTCCAAGAATAACCTTGTGTCCTAAAAATAACCACTCTTGAAAAAAATAGCATAGCTATAATGCCCTTGTGAATTCATAAAAATGTTCCTTTGGATTTTTTTTGTCACTAACCATTTTAGGTTTGAAGTGACAAAATGACTAATGGCAGCAACAGATATGTTCAACCAATTATTATGCAACATTAATTATATCCATCCAAACTTAAATCTGTCTTGCAAAATTCAAGCTTGGGGAAATGGACTTATTTAGAAAATCCCATGTTGCTAATATTGGTTGTATCTACTTTTTAATTCATGTTCAATTATTTACCTTTTCATCTCTAAATGAATAAATCTCTATAAGTGTTTTCATATTACCTTTGTTTGCTATAGTAAGATTTGGTTTGAAAGTACTGCACATACTTCCAAAGGCTTTTTTTTTGAATTAAGCGTGGTGCTTAGGTTAAATAGCATTCCTTAACTAAATTAGACATGGAGTTCAGCTTGGTTATTAAACTAGAAATTATTGTAGTAGACATTGAATATTTTTATTGGGACAACCCCTGCAGAAAATTTTTAAAATTAATTTGGGTAAATCATTCGAATTAGAGATGAGACAGGGCACATGCTTGAAAAAGAAGACATAGCTCATTCATCATAAATGATAGAACTGTGAGTATTAATGGTTCATTCACTTTATCTTCTACTGCAAGTTACTTTGCTTCAAGCCATGTCTGTATAAAACATGATCTATGCTAAAACAATATCAATACTATCTTTTCATTAGCATAGACAGAACAAAATGAAATACTTGGACAAGCAACCTATGTTTAAAATTTGTATATTCCTTCGGGTATGTATTGTCCACTAATCCGTTGCAGGCATAATAATGACTGGAGTAAAAAGAGTCAAAAGATCAAAGAAGCAAAAGATAGCAAAAGAATAAGTGCAACAGAGGAGACAAGATGTCCATGAACAACTCAAGATGCAAGAGAAAGGACCACCAGTCATTTATCCTTCATAACTTAGTGCCGTCATGCTGTAATAATGAAGGTAATATTCTAAGGTAAGTGGTCACTGCTCTTCTCTTGATCTTGGTGCACATAAATACACAAACATGTTAGAGTTACAACTTAAATTGATTAACCTAATTAACTTAACATATTTTGTTCTTTAAAATTGTTCATGGCACCGTTCTCTTAATCTCAGTCTTAACCAAACAAGCTAAAATATTATATTTGATCTTGGAAAGATGATAGTCATACTTATGTGAATTTTATATAGAGATAGACAATCCTTCCATTGGTTAAGCATTTTCATTCTTTTCTGCCATGTGAACTTAAATGCAACATTCAATGCTTAATCTTTTGATCTTACCACTCATGTCATAAATAATCAAATCATGTAACACCAACTTTATCTTGTTTAAAGTGCCTAAGGATAGAGAAAAAATAAATAAAGGGATAAATTTGGTTCTGTTGGTGTTTTCACCGCAGAGCCCATGCACTTGATCTACGCCTTGGTTTTGCAAACAGGACAACACATCGAGCAAAGTTTATTAATTCTACAAGTAAAAGTTCTGTGAACATGCACACTGAGCAAGACGCTGCCAGCTACTGTTAAAGCTCTACTTCAACCTATGGGCCAAACCAAAGAACAAAAGCGATATCACCATCACTAGAGGTATGCAACCATCAAGACCTCCATCTCTCAAGATGGAGAGATACACAAGAGTGGAAGAAGAAGTTCTATCGGTAAACTTTAAATTTTATATCCTTGCCATAAGGTAATATGGTAGTTATCTAATTAATTAGTATTCCTATCCAATTTCACTTTAACATATTCATCTTCATAAATATTAAAAAGAAATAAAAATCTTTATTGCTTCATTTACTGCATCATAAAATATTAAAAGCCCCACGTGAATAAACTTATGGTAACCCTGTAGGAATATTTACTGTGGTGGCATAAAGAATAATAATAATAATAATAATAATAGCTTCTGTATTTACTTTCTTGCATTATGAAAAAAGCCTAAGCCCAATAAAAATAAATATTTTTGTGGAGGCATAAAAATACAACTATATAATGCACACATATTTAATTTCTATATAATTAAACTAGAAAATCCTAAAAAAGAGAATCCTGCTAGAACTTGTCAATTTAAAATGAACTCATAAGAATAATCAATTACTTATTGGCTGATCGCTAACCTCTTATTAAGTTCGAGCCTTGAGTTTTGGTTTTCTTGTTGGAGTATAACTATGCAGGATAACATTATGACTAAGAAGTGAGTCTATCAGTGTATCGCTGACAAGCTCGCCCTAAAGATCATCAACACCAAGTATTGCAAACATCTAGCTTGGGGGAGGAGCATCCCCTAGTTATCAGGTAACTATACCTAGGCGATTATCGAGTCTATTTTATATAGTCATAAAATACCAAAAATATATGGGCACATAAAGGTCCATGTCTTTAGAGTCTTGTGAGTCCAATAGAAATAAAAAGATGAATAACAAATTAAAATTAAAAATAAAATACTTATCTATGTATTAAGGTGTGATCATAGAGTGTGTCTAGTTAGTAAGAGTTAAATAAAAACTAGAGAACATTAAAATTTTATCTTGGAGATGATGAATAGTTGCTCTACCATAATTCCTTTTAAGTGCTAGTTTTCAACCATAAATTTTCCTGAGTTTTGGACATGACTGCTTTGATATAAAAATTTACTCTGAACCTGAAATTTGTGGAGGCATATGCTTGAGCTAAGTCTAGGTAATTGATTGATATGATACATGAAGGTCTAAGCTACTATTTATCTTATTCCTAGCATTACTAAGTTCTGAAGATTTATTTTAAAAACCTAAAATCTTACATGATGAGCTCTTATATGATAAAGTTTAAATTCTTACCAAAGCCATATAATACATTTAGCGTTAGGAAAATATTTGCGCATTCATGCTGCTTGCTTTACATTGAGTTCAGTCAACCTTTGTTATATACCTTATGAGAGTCTTGCCATGCTTTTAAAATCAAGATCACTTACGCACTCCACCCACATATGCATTACTCCTACTCTGGGGTGTAAGTGCAGTCATTTCCACTTTCATCCAGATCGACCTTAAAAATATTTTTCTCCTACACTAGGAGTAAACACTTAAAATATACCCTATAGGACAGCCTCCATTTAATTGCTCTAATTTCTTATGATTATCTCTCCAATTATTTATATTCAAAGGATGCAAGTGGCTATGCAAAAGTATTGAAAAAAAGAGTAGAAGAAAAAGGAGAGTAAAAGATGGACAAGTATCCAACAATTAAAACAATGGGTACATAGATGTCCGCCTCCCAGATTAAAAAAAAGAAAGAAGAAGAAGAGAAAGAAAGAGAGAATAAAGATAGCCCATGTTTTCCCGTGAAAAGTTCTAAGGAGGGAGTTATTTTTAAAGAGCAAAAGTAGAATTAGGATTGGTCACTAGATACCATAAATACACCTATCCACCATATTTCATACACATGCACATCTTGATTTGATTGTATGCCTCGATTCTCTGTGGATCCATTGTTTGACTTTACAACATATGAATTGCAAGTATGCTCATCCTTGTTATTGCCACTCCTGTAAGCTCCACTATAAATCCTGATAAGTACCGATATGGATCGGTACAAGGGTGGCCCGATCTTCACGACAGTAGATCGAAAGAACGAAGACAACTTGCTGCGAGCAGTGGGTAACTAGCTTTATACCTGACAAAGGTTGGATGCGACCAAGCGACGGGGAGAGAGACACCGAAACCGCGAAGACTTCGACTCGATCTCCGAACGACCGCAAAACCACAATCCGGAGCTAATCCACACAAAACGGTGCAGCCGAACGGTAACCGTAGAGCACGAACTAGGGGAACCCAGAGGATTCACTTCACAAGTCCAAGAAGAACAAGGAAGAACAAAGGTTGAGTAAGGCACTCAGCAGCGGCTGCAATATCATGTAGTTTATCAAATGATCAAAAGGTTTCTAATAGCTTAGAGGCAGGGGATATTTATACTAGGAACAACCCTCCTAGATAGGTATGAAAACGAAATAGAGTCTCTGCTAGAAGGCAATATGAAAGGTCCCCTCGAACTGGACTCCCGAAGAGGCCTCGCGTGACTGTTGGCCTCCAGAGCAGTTTCCAATAAACTGACCATAACTCTTTATTGGGAAGTCCAAATGATGAGCCGTTTGTTGGGTTGGAAACTAGACTTGACGTGCTTTCCAACCATGTGCAGCATGCACCACGATATATTGTGAGTTGATACAGTTTTGCACGGGAACTTGAGCATCAGGTAGACTGTTGACCTTCTGACCAGTCTTCACTAAAACAGGTCGGCTGAACAACTGGTGAATGCGAACTGGTCGGCACTTGAACCATTGCAAAGAAGACTTGAAGAGCTTTCCAATGAGTCCTCATGGACTTTCATAGCTTTTGCCAATAAAAAGTTGTGCCTGATTCTTCTGGACGGTTCTGTCATGCTGTGCTGAGTCGAGCATGGTTCTTCAATGTAATCCACTCTTGATGTGTCCTCATCATCCTCGTTGGTGAACCTGAGCAATAACAATGTGCAACACTTAGGTAGTATATAATTCTCATTAATATTAAAATGACTCTCACAAAGTAGCGTGTTCACCTCTTGTTGTAGCTTCTTTGCTCGGCTACGTGTAATTGGTCCATCAATGGTTTGGGCTGGTGTCGAGTTAGGCTTGTTGGTCGGCGTAGTCGGTGTAGAGGTCGGCGTGGACATATCATCCGCCCCCTCTTGAAAAGGAGTCGTCCTCGACTCTTGCTTTCCAACAAAAGGAGACAGATCGGCAACGTTGAAGCTTGTACTCACACCATATGTACTTGGGAGATCAATTTCATATGCATTGTCATTGATCTTGCGAAGCACTTTGAATGGCCCATCGGCACGAGGTTGCAACTTGCTCTTGCGCTGTCAGAGGAAAACGATCCTTGCGGAGATGAACCCAAACCAAGTCTCCTGGTTCAAATAACATCTTCTTACGACCCTTGTTGGCGCGCTTCTCATATAGCTTGGTCATCTTCTCAATGTTTGCTTTAGCTCGATCGTGAAGCTTCTTGACAAATTCAGCCCGCTTGCTTGCATCAAAGTTTACGCGTTCCTGCATAGGCAAAGGCAAAAGATCGATGGGAGCAGTAGGTTTGAACCCATAGACAATCTCAAATGGACAAAATTTTGTGGTCGAATGTACCGCCCTGTTGTATGCAAACTCCACATGAGGCAAGCTTTCTTCCCACAATTTCAGATTCTTCTTTAGGACAGCTCGCAGTAATGTTGACAGTGTGCGGTTCACAACTTCAGTTTGTCCATCAGTTTGAGGATGACACGTTGTGGAGAATAGCAGCCTTGTTCCAAGTTTTCCCCACAGGGTCTTCCAAAAGTAGCTCAAAAACTTAGTGTCACGATGAGACACGATGGTACGTGGCACTCCATGTAGACGCACAATTTCTCTGAAAAACAATTCAGCAATGTGTGAAGCATCATCGCTCTTATGACAGGGAATAAAGTGTGCCATTTTGCTAAAGCGATCTACCACAACAAAGATTGAATCTCTCCCCCTCTTGGTTCGAGGTAAACCAAGAACAAAGTCCATAGAAATATCTTCCCAAGGTACACTAGGAATAGGTAGAGGAGTATATAAACCATGAGGGTTCAAACGGGACTTAGCTTTGTGGCAGGTTTCGCAACGAAGAACATGCCTCTCCACATCTCTTCTCATCTTAGGCCAAAAGAAATGGTCAGCCAGCACTTGCTCTGTTTTCTTGGCACCAAAATGGCCCATAAGTCCTCCTGCATGAGCTTCCTGCACTAGCAAAATGCGAACAGAGCATTCTGGAATACAGAGTTTATTAGCTCGAAACAAAAACCCATCATGCAAATGGAATTTTTCCCATCCCTTGCCACCACAACACTTGGAATATGGTTCAGTAAAATATGAATCAGTGGGATATAATTCTTTTATACTTTCTAATCCAAGAATTTTAGCATCAAGTTGTGAAAGCAAAATATGACGTCGAGACAAAGCATCAGCTACAACGTTATCCTTCCCTTTCTTGTATTTGACAACGTAAGGAAAAGACTCAGTGAATTGACTCCATTTTGCATGTCTTCGGTTCAGTTTTAGTTGACCTTTAAGATGTTTCAAAGATTCATGGTCTGAATGTATCACAAATTCTTTAGGCAAAAGGTAATGTTGCCAAGTTTCCAAACTCCGAACAAGAGCATATAATTCTTTATCATAAACTGAATAATTCAGAGTAGGACCACTTAGCTTTTCACTGAAGTATGCAATCGGCCTCCGTTCCTGCATGAGCACACCTCCAATCCCTACACCGCTTGCATCACACTCAATTTCAAACGTCTTACCAAAATCTAGGAGTGCAAGGAGTGGGGCTGTTGTTAGCTTCATCTTTAGCTCTTCAAACGCCTTCTCTTGAGCTTCTCCCCATTTAAAGGGCACTTCTTTCTTTGTCAACTCATTGATTGGGGCAGCAATGGTGCTGAAATTTTGTACAAATCGCCGATAGAAACCAGCGAGTTCAAGGAAGCTCCGTACTTGGCTCACATTTTGTGGAGGTACCCACTCACGAACAGCTTTGATCTTTTCCTCATCCACCTCCACACCTTGGCCTGAAACAACAAAGCCAAGAAAGACTACCTTGTCGGTGCAAAAGGTGCACTTGTCAAGGTTAGCGTACAATTTTTGCTCACGTAGGACAGCAAGCACGCTTCGGATATGCTCAACATGTTCATCAAGGGACTTGCTGTAAATTAATATATCATCAAAGTAAACCACCACAAACTTGCCAATGAAAGCTCTAAGCACATGATTCATCAATCTCATAAAAAGTACTTGGTGCATTAGTCAATCCAAAAGGCATTACCAACCATTCATACAACCCAAACTTAGCTTTAAATGCTGTTTTCCACTCATCTCCTTCTCTCATTCTTATTTGGTGATAGCCACTTCTCAAATCAATTTTTGTAAAAATGATAGCACCACTAAGTTCATCAAGCATGTCATCAAGTCTAGGAATAGGATGTCTATACCTTATGGTGATGTTATTAATAGCTCGACAATCAACACACATCCTCCATGAACCATCTTTTTTTGGAACTAAAAGAACAGGGACAGCACAAGGTGAAAGACTTTCTTGCACATACCCTTTTTTGATTAAGTCTTCCACTTGCTTCTGAATTTCTTTTGTTTCCTCCGGGTTGGTACGGTATGCAGCTCTGTTTGGAAGGGAAGCACCGGGAACAAGGTCAATTTGATGTTCAATCCCTCTCTTAGGTGGCAGCCCCGGTGGCACCTCATCTGGAAATACATCCTCATATTCCTGTAACACATCAAAAACAACACTCGGCAAAATAGAGGGTAAGTCGTTAGTGGAAAGAAAATTATCCTTGCACAGGAGTACAAAGAATGTGGCATTAGGTTCATTCAATTCTTTTAAATCCCCTTTCCTAGCCATCATAACTAATCCCTCTTTTCCCATTGGCTTGGTTTTTTGAAGCTGTGGGGTTTTATTTGGCTTTGGATTCTCTCCCTCATTATATTTGTGGGTCACTCGCAATTGGTTCTCGCTCTCTCGCAGTTTTCTCTTTTGATCATCCTTCAAAATCTCCTCCGGTGTCAAAGGAAGCAAAGAAATTCGCTCTCCTTTGTACATGAAAGACAGCTTGTTGCTTCTACCAAAAATCTGAACATCACGATCAAATAACCATGGTCTTCCTAGCAGCAGTTGGCATGCTTGCATAGGCACCACATCACACTCCACATGATCATTATACCTCCCAATAGAGAAGGGAACTGTCACGACATGATTCACACGTAGCGCACCACAATCATTAAGCCATTGCATCTTGTATGGACTAGGATGACGCCGCTGTTTCAGTCCCATTCTATCAACCAATTCTTGACTTGCAATATTATTGCAGCTGCCATTATCAACAATAATTCTACACAACTTGTCCTTGATCATGCCTCGAGTATGGAAAAGATTGTGTCGCTGGTCACTCTCTTCTTCTTTCGCAGCTGAAACACTGAGCACTCGAGAAAATGAAACAATTATTATCACCTTCATCGGGTTGGATCTCATTGCCATCACTCTCAGGTTCTTCATCATATCTTGGACGATCTTCCTCAGGATCACTTTCAGATTCCCATTCACCTTGCTCATTCACAATCATGGTCCTCCTACTTGGACATTGTGCAGCAACATGTCCACGACCATGGCACTTATGGCAAACAATTTCTCGGGTACGCGAAGAGGAAGCAGCAGCTGATGCAACATTCGGGGCTGCTGTACTTATAGCAGGTCTCTGCTGATTTGCAGGTGATGATGCTGTAGAAACAGCCATCTTCGAAGGAGCAATGGATGGAGAGGTCCTAGCTGCAGCACCTTGGGACCGACCCCCACCAAAAGAAGTACCAGACTGCTGTTTGCGCCATGGGGCTGCAATGGAGTGGCTTGCATAAGACCTTCCACGAGTCTCTTGCTGAATCTTTCTTTCAGTACACATTGCTTGATCAACAAGATCTTGCAAAGTATGATATGGAAACATCTCGACAAACCCAGAAATTTCTTCATTAAGACCACCCAAAAACCTTGCCATTTTTGACTCTTGATCCTCTCTAATTCCAGCCCGCACTAACAGTAACTCCATCTCCTTATAGTACTCATCAACCGATCTTTTTCCCTGCTTCAACATTTGTAACCTATTGCGAAGGTCACGCTGATAGCTTGATGGTACAAATCGTCTCCTCATCACTCTCTTCATCTCATCCCAAGTATTGATATAGTCACGGCCCAACACATGCTGATTCTCTTGTATTTGATTCCACCAAGTGAGAGCATAACCAGAGAACTCCACTGAAGCAAGATTGACACGCCTCGATCGGAAAGATTATGCACTCTAAAAATTTGATCACACTTTGCTCAGCCCACTCAAGATATGCATCTGCATCTTCTCTTCCAAAGAAATTTTGGGACAGTCAACTTGACACGAGCAATGCTGTCCGGATCATCCCTATTTCTGTGACCACGATGATGCTCCCTATCTTCATGATCAGCACGTCGACGATGATCTCGACACCGCTCAAACAGTCCACCATTAGCAAAGGGATTGTCATTATCATCAAATCCCTCTTCATGATCAAAACCATCAAATTCTTCATCTTCAAAACGCACACGATGGTCACGACCATGGCCGTGAGCACGTCCTCCATCTTGGTCATGATGACCAGCCCGCCTTCTACCACCACCACGACCATCTCTGAAACGGTCATGTCCCGCATTAGAATTTTCACCGTCAGACTCATCATGTTGATGGCGAGGAGCCCTTCGTCCAGCTGCAGGCATGCGTGCATCAAGCATCCTCTCCACGGCCTCCAAGAGTGAGTCAGCCATTTGGCGCAACTCAGCTCGTGCAACAGGAGGTTCTTCCTCTCCACAACGACCACCATGAATACTCGAATTCGAACCTGCCATGTTAGAGCAGTTGCAAGAAAAAGTGGAATGGGTAAATTTGTGGAATCACACAATCTCACCTCTTACTTACCAATGTTCTTGCTTGTTCTCAAGGACAGTGAATTGTGCTAGTGTAGCAGCTCAACAAAAGTGATTCCGAGGTCGCAAGGATTACGAGTCGAACGTCCCAGTTTCAGTTTTTGGTGGAGCTATAGGTGGCTAATCAAGGGAGGCTACGGTACTGAAAATCAAGTGGTTTGGTGTGCTCAAAAGATGTAATGTTGCTGCTACTTAGATCACCACAAATCTGAATTTGTAGAACTAAAATTTTCAGCAAACAAACCGCAACACAACACCTTTCAACTTCTCTTTTTTTTTGAATCTTTCTTTTCTTCTTTTCTTTTCTCTGAACTTTTTTTTTGAATCCTTTTTTTTTACTCTCTTTTTTTTTATACTAACAGGGGTGCGGATAACAAATGAAACACATAACAATATATGTAAAGATGGTGACTAGCAACTTGATGAACACAAAAACACAAGATAGCAGTACCGTCAAAGGGATATAGGATTTTTTGTGTGGCTTTTTCAGTGGACTATAGGTGATGAACAAAACAGTAACAAACGATAGATAGACTAAAGGTAAATATGTGGATGATGACGAGACCTACCGTGACAACGAAAAGCTTTGATACCAGTTGATAAGTACCGATATGGATCGGTACAAGGGTGGCCCGATCTTCACGACAGTAGATCGAAAAGAACGAAGACAACTTGCTGCGAGCAGTGGGTAACTAGCTTTATACCTGACAAAGGTTGGATGCGACCAAGCGACGGGGAGAGAGACACCGAAACCGCGAAGACTTCGACTCGATCTCCGAACGACCGCAAAACCACAATCCGGAGCTAATCAACACAAAACGGTGCAGCCGAACGGTAACCGTAGAGAGCACGAACTAGGGGAACCCGGAGGATTCACTTCACAAGTCCAAGAAGAACAAGGAAGAACAAAGGTTGAGTAAGGCACTCAGCAGCGGCTGCAATATCATGTAGTTTATCAAATGATCAAAAGGTTTCTAATAGCTTAGAGGTAGGGGATATTTATACTAGGAACAACCCTCCTAGATAGGTATGAAAACGAAATAGAGTCTCTGCTAGAAGGCAATATGAAAGGTCCCCTCGAACTGGACTCCCGAAGAGGCCTCGCGTGACTGTTGGCCTTCAGAGCAGTTTCCAATAAACTGACCATAACTCTTTATTGGGAAGTCCAAATGATGAGCCGTTTGTTGGGTTGGAAACTAGACTTGACGTGCTTTCCAACCATGTGCAGCATGCACCACGATATATTGTGAGTTGATACAGTTTTGCACGGGAACTTGAGCGTCAGGTAGACTGTTGACCTTCTGACCAGTCTTCACTAAAACAGGTCGGCTGAACAACTAGTGAATGCGAACTGGTCGGCACTTGAACCATTGCAAAGAAGACTTGAAGAGCTTTCCAATGAGTCCTCATGGACTTTCATAGCTTTTGCCAATAAAAAGTTGTGCCTGATTCTTCTGGACGGTTCTGTCATGCTGTGCTGAGTCGAGCATGGTTCTTCAATGTAATCCACTCTTGATGTGTCCTCATCATCCTCGTTGGTGAACCTGAGCAATAACAATGTGCAACACTTAGGTAGTATATAATTCTCATTAATATTAAAATGACTCTCACAAAGTAGCGTGTTCACCTCTTGTTGTAGCTTCTTTGCTCGGCTACGTGTAATTGGTCCATCAATGGTTTGGGCTGGTGTCGAGTTAGGCTTGTTGGTCGGCGTAGTCGGTGTAGAGGTCGGCGTGGACATATCAAATCCTTAGTTGTAGGAAGGCATAACATCATTAATGCCTCAGTGAGATCTATAAATACCATATATAATAAGAGACTTGAGGGTGTCATACAATTATGCTCTGAGTTTTATTTTGAAAACTTACAAAACTCTAGAATATTGGTACTGTGAAGAATTTGAGACATAGTGCTTGACTTGATTGCTCTATCTTTCGATTGCTCAAGACTTATGCAAAAGCTGTAAAGCTCCATAGTTAAAGGTAAAATGGGTAAGTTTGAAAGTTAGAGCAGTTGTTGTCTAATCCGAGAAAAAAATTTTGTTTAAAAACAAGTGTACTTAAAAGAAATAAAAGCATAGCAGCAACTCCTGATCCAAGTTTATTAGTAATTAGACCTAGATTGTTTGCCAAGCGACTGGCAAAAGGTAAGCTTGGGGGAGTTGTTGACGGTGGATAACATCAATATTTATTAGAACCTTAGACATGAAAGGATACATGAATACACACTAGTCTAGGGTTTTAACTGACAATTTCTATGAGTTTTGCATATTCTATATTTTCTAGGGATTATTTCAGAAAAGCATAAAAGAGAGATTAGAGTGCATAATTATCATGAAACTTATCCGCATCGGAAAACATCGTCATCAGGCTCAGGAAACATCTAGAAAACACCCGAAGCAGCGAGACCCGTTGGGGCCTGGTGGGGCTGGCCGGCCCCACCCTGGCGCCGGCCGGTGCCCTAGGTCAAGCGGCGGCGCTCTCCTTCTGGAGTCTTCCTCCCACGCTTCCTTTGAAGTCAAGCAAAGCATCCCTACGTTGATTTAAGGTCGGTTTGATCCAACGGTGCACACAACATGAAGACGTGGATCGATGACGTGGCGGTTCCTTGCCCCCTACTCCACCTCGGCCTATATAATGACGCCCCAAGGCCCCTTCAAGAGGCATTCTATACCCCGGTGGTTCATGTTCTCTACATAATTAGGGTTAGGGTCCCTCTAGTTGATCTAGTTCTAGTTCATCTAGTTCTAGTTCATCTAGTTGTAGCAATTAGGAGAGACTAGTTCATCTAGATCTAGTCTTGTTTAGAGATTAGAGAGATTGAGTAGAGGAGTAGAGATTCTGAAGGAGTTCCGGCCTATCGGTGCTTCTTCGTGGCTGTATTCTTCTGGATTCAGATGCCTCGCCCGGAGCTGCGTTCTGAGGTACTTTTGTATTCATTATTCTGATTCAAGTAAGCAGTTGTTCTTATTTGTTCTTAAGTTCACAGCTCATATTGAGTGCTTTGATCTTGGTCATTACTTGGTTGAAATAGTATTTCATAGTGTAGGGTGCCTAGGCTAGGTTTACTTGTGGATGTTCTCTGATTAGCCAGATAGTGGTAGTCCGCGTAGGTGACAGCTGCGTTGGTTCCTCTGTAGTCTACTTCCCGTTGATAGGACTGATAGGCTTATAGGTTCTTGGTAGGAGATTACTCTGTTTCTTCTCTTATTTGGGATACTTGCCCAGTTGAACAATATTATACAAAGCTTACCGGTTGTCAGAACTAGAGTTCAATGGCTATTTCCTCTTTCTTGATATTATCTAGCCTAATTATAGGGTTAAATCTATAGACTTTGTCATCATCACAACTATTCCCTGTGGATACGATATTTAAAACCTCCGGGTAAAATATGACACTGGTATGATATCTATGCGCTTGCGGATAATCTTACTTAAATCTTATTTAGTGGAGTGCAGTTAATTTATACCAACATAGGTGGGACAATTTTTGCTTGGATGACCGGCTTGTTACACTTGATGCAAGCACTTGATTGAATACTCTTCGCTTGCTTAGCCAACTTGTTTGAGGCCTTTTGATCAGCCGCTTCCATCTTGTCGGCCCAACTCTTGTTTGGACACATAGCCCATTCATGCCCATACAATCCACAATCATAGCATAGTCTCTTCTTGTGTTTCTTGCTCTTGGTTGCATTGATATTGTTTGATGTGTGATTCGTTTGTTGGGCTTTGGAGGTGACACGGTTTGAATCCTTCTCAAGCTTCTTCACCATGATATCATGGTTATCTTGAGAAGGTTGTGCTCTCTCCTTAGCCTTCAAACGAACCACATCTTTCTTGAGTCCTTCCACTCTTTCTTTGAGCTCATGATTTCCTAAGTAGTTATGCTCAATCAAAGATTGGCTTGCTTGAGAAGCACACTCATTAGTACTAGAAACATTTAATTGACATGGTGTGCTAGTGAGTGTGAGAGTATGAGATTGAAGAGTTTTTACCGATGTGACAACAACCTCATTAGCTACTTCAAGCATGATATGTGATTCTACCAATTTCTCATGTGAGCACTTAAGATGAACATACTTTGCTTGTAACACATCGTGTTCGCTTGATAGTTCATCTAGCCTTGCCTTAAGCTCAATGTTTTCTTTCTCTAGCTGTGATGCACTAGAGAAGGGGTTAGTAACTAAAGCATGCTCAATTGACAATTTTTCATACCTTTCATTGATTGTCTTTAGTTCTTCCAACTTGGAGATGAGAAACATTTCTTGTCTTTCTAGTGATTGCTTTTGCTTCTCATTTTTCTCCTCTAGCTCATCATTCCTCTCAACTATTTTCATGAATATATGCTTGTCCTTGTTGCTGAGATGATCAAGAGTGTAATTGTCTTCAATTTCAATGTCTCTTTCCACTTGATCATCTACTTGTGCTATCTTCTTCCTTGCATCAAGATTCTTCATTTGATTTTTCTTGATGCGCTTCTTCTTGGTTTTTGTGGCCGCAAGACACAAGTGATGCTGTTGGTGAGACACTAGAGTTGACTCATCACTCGTAGACCATTGAGATGAAGTGGCACTGCAAATGGCTGCTTGCTGTGCTGCTACCTCAGCCATATCGGACATGTCCGGTATCTGCTGTCTGGCAGCAGTACAACCGAGTCCTGTGGATTCACTTCTGGCTCGATGACTTGCTCGTTTCTTGAGGCTTCTTCATTGAGGCAAGACTCGGTGGACGAGTTTGCCTTTGATTTCCACACATAGCATTGATTTTCCATATAACTCAAAAAGTCTAATCCAAATGAGATGAGCACTCTCCGGAGGTGCTTGTCCATTGTAAATTGCCTCATCTAGAACTTCTGTACCCAATGTACTCAAAATGACATTAGTTGCTATAGCGTTGAGTTGCATGCATCTCTCTTTCTCTTTTGTCAAATTTTTGTAGTTGCACCAATCAACTATGGAGAGAGAGATGCTAGCATCTACAATACGCTCAACAAGAGGGCTAATTTCTCTAAAAGTATTGAGTACATAAATTGACCAAGATAGAAAGTTTGAACCATCATTTTGGAGAAGCACGGGCTCTAACTCAATAGGCGTCGACATCCTTTTCACACGGTGGTGAAGCTTTTAGTGAGTCCTCGCTCCGATACCGCTTGTAAGGACCGAGGATGTGCCTAGAGGAGGGGTGAATAGGCATTTCTAAAAACTAACACCTTAAAATGCGGAAACGATTAGAGAGGGAGTTTCCAATTACTTGGAAACTCCAAATCAGATAAATATAACCCCTCACAAGTTACACACTAAGTGAATGAGCAATATAGACTAAGCCTAGAAGGTAAAACCCTGCACCACTGAGATTAGAACAAAGAATAAATAAAATCAATACTCAGTGCAATACCGGACATGTCCGGTATTCACGAGCACAGCAGGGAAACCCCGAAACTAGCGCCTTTCAATTCCGAAGCTCGACACCGATTGCGGGCACCCCTAGGTGACCTGTTGAGCTCAGTGAACCTGCAGACAACCTCAAATACCACAAGTGTATCACAAACACAATATGAAATAGAATTTGAGACACGGCATTTGTTTTGCTGATGTTCGGACTCCTTCGAGTCCTACTCTCCGTTGAGGCAGTAGCTGCGAGGCGACCCAAGGGCCGAACTTTAGAGGACCACGCAGGTCACCCTAGCTAGAGTCTCTTTCAACTCCTTTTGCTCAGATTAAGTTATAGAGGACCGCGCAGGTCTCCCTAGTCGGAGTCTTTGCAAACCCCGATTCCTTGAGTCAAGCTCTACAGGACCACGCAGGTCATCCTAGCCGAAGTCTTTTCCAACTCCCTTTCCTCTTTCCACTAATTTAATTCCTTCCCTTGCAGCGGTGGAATCAACCATTACAAACTTTCCGAGCCACACCACAATCTCTTGGGTGGTCTCCGGTGACGCCTAACCATCTAGGACCGAAGATCCAAGAGTAACAAATGCGAATCACGAGATTTAAAAATATGCACAAGTGCTCAAGAGGTGGCTTGCTCTCAATTTGAATTTCACTCAACCCACAATTAGGATTTAGAAATTTAAATCAATCACACACTAAGAGAGGGTTAGAGAGTGTTTGCAAAGCTCTAGGAAGGCTTGGGAACCAGCAGAATCAGCAGCCTCCACGAGTGGAGGCTTAGGGGTATATAAAGCCACTTTGAAAAACTAGCCATTTTATAGCCGTTGGGCATACCGGACGTGTCCGGTAGGCATACCGGACATGACCGGTATGTGCTTCCCAGCGCAGACAGGCTCCTGGAGCTTGGCGCAAAATAGACCTATTGGAACTTCCAGTGAATGACCAGAAGTTCCACTAGTACACGATTCAAACATGGTGCGCGCGCAAGGACAAAGACAAAGATCGAAACTTTCGGTATCTGACCGGAACTTCTGCTCAGCACCAGAACCACTGGAAAAAGTCAGCCCTCTGGGTAAACTCACTAACAGTGCACTCACCCACGAATACCGGACTCATCCGGTATGCATACCGGACGCGTTCGGTATACACGGGCAGGTTAACACAGTCAGTCTCTCTAGCTCTCTCTCTTACTCAAACCTCACATGGGTTGGCTTGAGCACTTATGTATAGTATCTATCAACATGATGCATCCCTCTTAATAGTACAGCTTTCCTATTCAACTTAAGACATTTAAATAAAAATGAATTGTGCCACTTGAGTTGATTTGATTCACTCCCGAGCCATAGCTTTCAATCTTTATCATTGAGGGTGCCAACATGTCCATTTGACCTTTTCATCTTGAGTATAGCCATCTTGAGCACATGACTTGATTCCATTCATTCGATATGAGTTATTCCAAATGGACCAAGTCATTTTCTTTATCATTTCCAATTTCCAATTTTGATTCTCCATATCAACATGTCTATCATAGCTTGATTGATACCTCGACTAAATGCAAGTATTTTCTTCTTCACCCTAGCTAGGTTCTTCGGCCGCCAAGCCGTCGCTTGCCCTTCACCCTTGCTTAGTACCTCGAAGCCTTTCCTTGCTATCTTCACCTTCTCAAGTTATCAAGTCACATCATGTGTTGAATCATCAATTAGATGCATATCCATTTATATTGTTGTCTTCTTCAATCTTTATACTTAGCAAGCTTTCAATATAAGACCATCGTGTATCCAATCCAATCATGTCTCTATAATCAATCCCAAAATGTGCTTGCTTAATCATTGGAACCTCACAATATAAAAGCCTTCACATAAACACATATGCATTGTTGCCTTGTGATCAAACCAGTTTAACCATACAACAATCCATCATTTTGGCTTTAAACATGTGAATCAAACACCTGTGAGATAACCAATTTCCTGCATGACACTTAGTAATAATGTTAGTCCTTTAATCGCATTGTCATCCAATCATCCAAAACCCACTAAAGGGCTAGATGCACTTACACATTGTAGGGAGCGGCAGGAGGAATCGTAGGACAGGGGCGAGCAAGGTGAAAGTGGTATTCGAATGTGGTTGATAAAGCATGGTGAAAAAGCCAAGGTGATTCACTAGGACAGCGATGGCAAAGGCGAGGTAGTTCCGGCGGTCGGCACGTGGCAACAAAGAGCGGTGGGGAGGTGGGGCAGGCGTCACCGCCGCCGCAACTAGAGCCAGGGAAGCAGATGTCGCTGCCGTAATGGTCCTAACCGGCGTGGTTTCCACGTTGGATTCAGCAGAAGAAGCCAAAAGTGATCGGATCGGAGGCGGAGAGGCAAACAGGACAAGGATAGATCAGATTGAGATGGATTATCGCATGGAGGATCGAGGATTTGGGGGGATTGAGAGGTTGGAATTTAGGTTATGGCATTTCGCCCTGTACTACTCAGAGCTCTGCCTTCTAACCGAAAATACTACATGTAACATTGTAGTAGGTCTTAGCGGTTCAGCTACACGCCCCATCGTCACTCTACTAGACACAAGCAAGACAGGCGACATGAGCGAGCAAGGCTGACGTTCCACCTGCGCCACGCTACCTCCATCTACTACTGTTGATGATGGATAACGTCAATATTTATTAGAACTTTAGACATGAAAGGATACATGAATACATACCAGTCTAGGGTTTTAACTGACAATTTCCATGAGTTTTGCATATTCTATATTTTCCAGGGATTATTCCAGAAAAGCATAAAAGAAGGGATTATAGTGCATAATCATCATGAAACTTATCCGCGATGGAAAACATCGTCATCAGGCTCAGGAAGGGTCTAGAAGACACCCGAAGCAGCCGGACCCATAGGGGAGTCCAGGTGGGGCCGGCCAGCCCCACCCTGGCACCGGTCGGTGCCCCCCTGTGGCCTCTGGCCGCCGCCTTCTGGAGTCTTCCTCCCACGCTTCCTTGGAACCCAATCAAAGCATTCCTCCATCGATCTAAGGTCGGTTTGATCCGACGGTGTACACAACATGAAGACGCGGATCGATGACGTGGTGGTTCCTTGCCCCCTACTCCACCTCGGCCTATATAATGACGCCCCAAGGCCCCTCCTAGAGGCATTCTACACCCCGGTGCTTCATATTCTCTACATAATTAGGGTTAGGGTCCCTCTAGGTGATCTAGTTCTAGTTCATCTAGTTCTAGTTCATCTAGATGTAGCAATTAGGAGAGACTAGTTCTTCTAGATCTAGTCTTGTTTAGAGATTAGAGAGATTGGGTAGAGGAGTAGAGATTCTGGAGGAGTTCCGGCCTGTCGGTGCTTCTTCGTGGCTGTATTCTTCTGGATTCAGTTTCCTCGCCCGGAGCTACGTTCTGAGGTACTTTTGTATTCACCATTCTGATTCAAGTAAGTAACTTGTTTTTATTCGTTCTTAAGTTCACAGCTCATATTGAGTGCTTTGATCTTGGTCATTACATGGTTGAAGTAGTATTTCATAGTGTAGGCGTGGTGCCTAGGCTAGGTTTACTTGTGGATGTCCCCTGATTAGCCGGATAGTGGTAGCTCGCGAAGGTGACTTTATAGCTTCGTTGAATCCTCTGTAGTCCACTTCCCGTTGATAGGATTGATAGGCTTATAGGTGCTTGGTAGAAGATTACTCTATTTCTTCTCCTATTCGGGTTACTTGCCCAGTTAGAACGGTATTATACAAAGCTTACCAGTTATTAGAACTAGAGTTCAATAGCTATTTCCTCCTTCTTGATATTATCTAGCCTAATTGTAGGGTTAAGTCTATATACTTTGTCATCATCACAACTGTTCCCCAATGGATACGATATTTAAAACCTCCGGGTAAAATGTGACACTTTGTATAATATCTAAATGCGCTTGCGGATAATCCTACTTAAAACTTATTTAATATTGTGCAGTTAATTTATACCAACAAGCATTTTTGGCGCTGTTGCCGGGGAACGGTTTGCTGATTTTGACTTAGTCTAGCTTAATCTTGTATTATACTTTTATCTTTTCTGTTTTATCCCATTCTCTTCATTATTTTTGTGTTCATCCTTATGGATGCTTTTAATTCCATTTCGATCTGTCTTTACGGCATGCGCGAAAGCTTCAGGCCACCAAAATCTAATGAATCTATCATAACACCTGGCTACGAGCTGCGCCCATGTTTAATTAATATGATTCGGGATAAACCCCCTTTCGGAAGTAGGTAATGATTCTAAGGTCCTTGATGAAGAGAAGGGCTTATCACCCAAACTAGAAACGGAAGTCTTGGTAGCTAAAACACAATTATCCCATTCCCAAGATTTAGCTATCAATCCTAAACCTTTGAAATTCCACTTTGATGATTTAGACTTCTAGTTAGCTAAGATGCTCGTAAATCAATACACATCAAATCTTCTTAGAAGAGCATCTTGGGAAAAGTGTCGTCAACTTCCTTTTTCTCCTGAAAGACACTGGGAAGAGTTCAAGGATAGCATGTCGAGTGATGCCATAGAAGGAGAGCCAAGCTATTTAGGAGTAAATTCTATCTTCTCCCCTTCTATACCCATAATAAATGTCTCTGAACCCATCTCTAAACCCATCCTTGACCCCAATGAATCTTTTTATGCTCTTTCTACCAAACTTTATAATGACCCTAGAAATCCATCAAGACATCTCAAGAATAAAAATCATAGGAATGCCCAAGAAGAGCAACGACAATGGCAGAAATGCATAAAACATACTAGAAATACATATGCTATTGTAAAAGAATGGATGGAAGAGGATGAAGCTTTAGCACTAGCATCTAAACTTAGTTTAAATTCAAATGGTGAGCTTAAATCAATTTCTTTAATAAACAGAACTCACCCAAGTTTAGAAAAGCTTTAGAAGAGACCAACCTTAGGGACATCAATTCATGGAAAATTCTAGAAAATAAAACATCCAATAAATGTTATAGGCATGAAATAATAGAGGCAAACTTGTTACCTATAGACATCCATGAAGAAACACCCTTGGAGTTTGAAAAGGGAAACCACATCGATGAGCATGGGAATTATCTCATAAACAATTCATCGAATCCATGGTCATATGAGAAATCTCCTGAATCTTTTGGTCTCTCTAATATTACCACAAATGAGATCTTCAACCCCCCTCTTTATACCTGTTCATAAAATCATTAAAAGGATGGTTGTAGATGCATATGTTTATCATAAATATTATAGATCTCGTTGTAATCTTGATATAGGCGCACAAAGGCTAGTGTTCTAGAGGAAACCATCGCACAAACTCAAAGTATAATAATTAGAAGGTCTCCCAAGAACAATTTTGTGTCCCAAAATAACCACTCTTAAAAAATGAATTGAGCTTGCACCTTTAGCATAAAAATATAATTGTCAAAATATTCCTTTGGTATTTTTGTCACTAACCATTTCAGATTTAAAGTAAGAAAATAACTAATGGCAGTGCCAGGTATGACCAACCGATTATAATACAAATTAATCCATCCAAACTTAATTTTGCTTTGCAAAATCCAGCTTGGGGAATGGACTTATTTAGAAAATCCTATGCTGCTAATATTGGTTGTCTCTATCTTTATTCAATTTGTTAACCATGCTCTTTCATCTCTGTTTTGAATAAACAATCTCTATAAGTGCTTTTATATTACCTTTGTCTGCTATAGTAAGATTTGGTTTGAAAGTAGTGTACATACTTTCAAAGGCTTTTTGAATTAAGCGTGGTGCTTAGGTTAAATAGCCTTTCTTAACCAAAATTAGACATGGAGTTTAGCTTGGTTATTGAACTAGAAATTGTTGTAGTAAACATTGGATATTTTTTGGGCTAACCCTTATAGAAAACTTTTAAAATTAATTTGGGTAAGTCACGAGATAAATTCGAATCGAGAGATGAGACAGGGGCACATGTTGAACTTTAATAACCTTGTAGAAGAAGACACGACTCATTCATCATGAATAAAAGAACTGTGAGCATTAATGATTCATTCACTTTATCTTCTACTACAAGTTACTTTGTCTCAAGCCATGTCTGTATAAAACATGATCTATGCTAAAACAATATCAATACTTTCTTTTCATTAGCATAGATAGAGCAAAATAAAATAACGGACAAGCAACCTGTGTGTAAAAGTTGTATACTCCTTCGGTGCGTGTTGTCCACTAATCTGTTGCGGGCATAATAATGACTGGATTAAAAAAAAGTTAAAAGATTAAAGAAGCAAAGGACGGCAAAAGAATGAATGCAACAGAGGAGACAAGATGCCCATGAATAACTCAAGATGCAAGAGAAAGGACCACCAGTCATTTACCCTTCATCACTTAGTGTCGTCACACTCTAATAATGAAGGTAATATCCTAAGGTAAGTGGTCACTGCTCTCCTCTTGATCTTGGTGCACACATAAATACAGACACAAACATGTTAGAGTTACAACTAAAATCGATAAACCAAACTAAACTCAACATGTTTTGCTCTTTAAAATTGTTCGTGGCACCGTTCTCTTAATCTCAGTCTTAACCAAACAAGCTAAAACATTATATTCGATCTTAGGAAGATGATAGTCACACTCATGTGAAAATTTATATAGAGATAAGATAATCCTTCTATTGGTTAAGCAATTTCATTCTTTTTTCTACCATGTGAACTTAAATGCAACAGTCAATGCTTAATCTTTTGATCTTACCACTCATGTCATAAATAAACAATTCATGTAACACCAACTTTATCTTGTTCAAAGTGCCTAAGGATAGAGAAAAAATAAAAAAGGATAAATTTGGTTCTGTTGGTGTTTTTCCACCAGCAGAGCCCATGCACTTGATCTCTGCCTTGGTTTTGCAAACAGGACAACGCATCGAGCAAAGTTTATTAATTCTACAAGTGAAAGTTCTGTGAACATGCACACTGAGCAAGATGCTGTCAGCTACTATTAAAGCTCTACTTCAACCTATGGGCCAAACCAAAGAACAAAAGTGACATCATCATCACTAGAGGTGTGCAACCATCAAGACCTCTATCTCTCAAGATGGAGAGATACATAAGAGTGAAAGCAGAAGTTTTATCGGTAAACTTTAAATTTTATATCCTTGCCATAAGGTAATATGGTAGTTATATAATTAATTAGTATTCCTATCCAATTTCACTTTAACATATTCATCTTCATAAATATTAAAAAGAAATAAAAATCTTTTATTGCTTCATTTACTGCATCATAAAATATTAAAAGCCCCATATGAATAAACTTATGGTAACCCTGTAGGAATATTTACTGTGGTGGCATTAAAAAAATAATAATAGCTCCTGTATTTAATTTCTTGCATTATAAAAATCCTAAACCCCATAAGAATAAATATTCTATATGGTGGCATAAAAAAATACAACTATATAATGCACATATATTTAATTTCTACATAACTAGAAAATCCTAAAAAGAGAATCCTGCTAAAACTTGTCAATTTAAAATCAACTCATAAGAATAATCAATTATTTATTGGCTAATCGCTAACCTCTTATTAAATTCGAGCCTCGAGTTTTGGTTTTCTTGTTGGAGTGTAATTATGCGGGAATAACATTATGACAAGGAGATAGTCTATTAGCGGCACCTACCAGGAGGCGCTGCTGGTTAGCTTACTCTAAAGATCATCAACACCAAGTATTGCAAACATCTAGCTTGGGGGGGAGGAGCATCCCCTAGTTATCAAGTAACTATACCTAGGCGATTATCGAGTCTATTTCATATAGTCATAAAATACCAAAAATATATGGGCACATGAAGGTCCATGTCTTTAGAGTCTTGTGATTCCAATAGAAATAAAAAGATGAATAACAAATTAAAACCAAACAAAATACTTATCTATATATTAAGATGTGATCATAAAGTGTGTCTACAGTCAGTCTAGTTTAGAGTCAACTAAAAACTGGAGAACATTAAATTTTGTCTTGGAGATGATGAATAGTTGCTCTACCATAATTCCTTTCAAGTGCCTAGTTTTCAACCATAAATTCTCCCGAGTTTTGGACATGACTGCTTTGATATAAGAATTTACTCTGAACCTGAAATTTGTGGAGACATATGCTTGAGCTAAGTCTAGGTAAATGATTGATATGATACATGAAGGTCTAAGCTGCTATTTATCTTATTCCTAGCATTACTGGAGATTTATTCTGAAAACCCAAAATTTTACATGATGAGCTCTTGTATGATAAAGTTTGAATTCCTACCAAAGCCATATATAATACAGTTAGAGTTAGGAAAACCTTTGCGCATTCATGCTACTTGCTTTACATTAAGTTTAGTCAACCTTTGGTGTATACCTTATGAGAGCCTTGTCATGCTTTTAAAATCAAGATCACTTACACACTCCACCCACATATGCATTACTCCTACTCTGGGATGTAAACGCAGTCATTTCCACTTTCATCCAGATCCACCTTAAAAATGTTTTTCTCTTACACTGAGAGTAAAACATCCAAAAATATACCTTATAGGACAGCCCCCATTGCTCTAAGTTCTTATCATTATCTCTCCAATTATATTCAAAGGATACATGTGGCTATGTAAAAGTATTAAAAAAAGAAGAAGAAAAAGGGGGAGTAAAAGATGGACAAGTGTCCCAGCAATTAAAACAATGGGTACATAGATGCCCGCCTCCCATATTAAAAAAAAGAAAAAGAAAAAGAAAGAGAGAATAAAGATAGCCCATGTTTTCTCGCGAAAAGTTCTAAGGAGAGAGTTATCTTCAAAGAGCAAAAGTAGAATTAGTATTAGCCACTAAATACCATAAATACACCTATCACCATATTCCATACACATGCACATCTTGATTTGATTGTATGCCTCGATTCTCTGTGGATCCATTGTTTGACTTTACAATATATGAATTACAAGTATGCTCATCCTTGTTATTGCCACTCCTATAAGCTCCACTATAAATCCTTAGTTGTAGAAAGGCATAACATCATTAATGCCTCAGTGAGATCCATAAATACCATATATAATAAGAGACTTGAGGGTGTCATACAATTAAGCTCTGAGTTTTATTTTGAAAACTTACAAAACTCTGAAATATTGGTACTGTGAAGAATTTGAGACATAGTGCTTGACTTGATTGTTCTATCTTTTTTTTTGAAGGTCACCGGGGGGGAGGCATTCCCCACCTGAATTTTATATATATTGGCCCAAAATGGCTAGATAGAAAGTTTTACAACCAACTTTTTTACAACATGGCATGTCCACTGATAAGAAATCAATAGATATGCCCCAGCACAAGGGTAACAGTAGCACGACCACAGATACAACGACGAGGGAACAACAACAAGGCATGTGAGCTCTTCAACGATGCCTCCAAGGAGGTGAATGACGCCGCAACGTAATCATCGTCGACCAAGCGAGGCTTGGCAAGGCTTTCGCCCCGAGCCTTATGCCGAGGTGTCGAGCGGGCTGATCACAGAGACGACAGCATGGAGTTCATCAATGACGCCTTCAAGAAGGAGATTGTCGTCACTGGCCCAGACTAATCTGGGCTGAGCTTTCGCCCAGAAACTCTGCTAGTGCTCGTGTTGACCTGCCAGAGATGGAGGAAGGCTTGCAGCACCGAACGTCGATGCATGGACGGGATGGGGGGATTTGCCGGCCGCTGCCACACCTCACGGAGCCATTCCGGACTCGCCCGTGACAGTGGGAGGCGCGCACCGACATTCGTCCCTAATGGGGGGCTTTCCGGTCACCGCCACACCATGCGGAGCCATTCGCGGACTCGCCCGCACTAGTGGGAGGCGCGCACCGGAAATCGATTGCCGGCCGCCGCCACACCGCATGGAGCCATACCCGGACTCGCCCGTGACAGAGGGAGGCGCGCACCAACATTCATCCAAGACAGGGGCTTTCCAGCCGCCGCCACACCATGCGGAGCCATTCGGACTCGCCCACGGAGGTGGGAGGCGCGCACTGGAAGCGATTACCAGCCGCCACCACATCGTGCGGAGCCTTTCGGACTCGCCCGCGATGGTGGGAGGCGCCAAGATCGGTACCCCACGCGCAGCCCCGCCGCCCGGCAAGCCAGCGGCCGAACTGCATGCACCGCGCCGCTGCTGGACCCTGCAAAAACGAGGCGAAGAAGATAGCGGGCACGTTGCCCCGCCGCCGGCATGCCCGCGGCCGAACAACACACCCGTTGAACCGCGCCATGCCCCCCATCCACTTCCGCCACCGATGAACTCACGCTGCTCGGCGACGACCACCATCCTCGGCGTCGTTGCACGGCACCGAAGGGCGCCAGATCTGGTCGCCGAGGAAGCTGGACCCCGCGCCCCCGAGCTGCGCCAAGCCGCCGCCGTTCTGCCGTCGCTGTAGGCGCCGTCCCCAGCCAAGGGGCACCGGCAAGGCTCCCAGGGCTCGGGCGATTGAGCCCCCTAGGAACCCGCCAACCAGGGGCGGCATCCACCACGGAGGCGGCGGATCGAGACCGGGGGGCCTAGATCCGCCCGGCCAGCCGCCCAAGCTACCATTGTCGGCGGTGAAGAGGGAGGGAGGGAGGGGGCTCGGGAGGAAGAGGGGAAATGGCTGCACGGAGCCGCCGTCGCCCGCCTTCCGCCAAGCCTCAGCGCGTAGCCACGGCGCCGCATCACCGCCCGGACCGTCGAGATCCATCCCCGCACGGAGGGATTCGCGGCCTTGCTTGGGAGAAGGCCCCGCCGCCACCATCCTAGGGAGCAGCGAGCTTCCGGCGGTCCCCCCGGCGGTGAGGGTGGAGGGGAGGGGATGGAGGGTCGGCGGCGGCTAGGGTTGGCTGCCGCCCGAGTCGCCTGTGCGGGGCGACGCGGGCCTCCTAGTCCTATAGTAATATGGTTAACAAATGTCAAGAACCACCATTTGTTCTATCTTTCAATTGCTCAAAACTTATGCAAAAGCTGTAAAGCTCTATAGTTAAAGGAAAAATGGGTAAGTTTGAAAGTTAGAGCAGTTTTGTCTTAACCGAAGGAAAATTTATGTTTAAAAGCGAGTGTGCTTAAAAGAACTAAAAGCATTGCAGCAACTCCTGATCCAAATTTTTTAATAAATGGCAAAAGGTAAGCTTAGGGGAGTTGTTCACGGTGGATAACGTCAATATTTATTAGAACTTTAGACATGAAAGGATACATGAATACATACTAGTCTAGGGTTTTAACTGACAATTTCTATGAGTTTTGCATATTCTATATTTTCTAGGGATTATTCCAGAAAAGCATAAAAGAAGGGATTATAGTGCATAATCATCACGAAACTTATCCACGACGGAAAACATCGTCATCGAGGCTCGGGGAAGGGTCTAGAAGACACACTGAAGCGGCCAGGGGACCCATAGGGGAGTCCAGGTGTGGCCGGCCGGCCCCCACAGCGCCCGGTCGGCCCCCCTGTGGCCTCTCGGCCGCCGCCTTACGGAGTCTTCCTCCCACGCTTCCTTGGAACCCAATCAAAGCATTCCTCCGTCGATCTAAGGTCGGTTTGATCCGACGGTGTACACAACATGAAGACGCGGATCGATGATGTGGCGGTTCCTTGCCCTCTACTCCACCTCGGCCTATATAATGACGCCCCAAGGCCCCTCCTAGAGGCATTCTACACCCCGGTGCTTCATATTCTCTACATAATTAGGGTTAGGGTCCCTCTAGTTGATCTAGTTCTAGTTCATCTAGTTCTAGTTCATCTAGATGTAGCAATTAGGAGAGACTAGTTCTTCTAGATCTAGTCTTGGTTAGAGATTCGAGAGATTGAGTAGAGGAGTAGAGATTCTGGAGGAGTTCCGGCTTGTCGGTGCTTCTTCGTGGCTGTATTCTTCTGGATTCAGTTCCCTCGCCTAGAGCTGCGTTCTGAGGTACTTTTGTATTCGCCATTCTGATTCAAGTAAGCAACTTGTTTTTATTCGTTCTTAAGTTCACAGCTCGTATTGAGTGCTTTGATCTTGGTTATTACTTGGTTGAAGTAGTATTTCATAGTGTTGGCGTAATGCCTAGGCTAGGTTTACTTGTGGATGTCCCCTGATTAGCCGGATAGTGGTAGCTCGCGAAGGTGACTTTATAGCTTCGTTGAATACTCTGTAGTCCACTTCCCGTTGATAGGATTGATAGGCTTATAGGTGCTTGGTAGGAGATTACTCTGTTTCTTCTCCTATTCGGGTTACTTGCCCAGTTAGAACGGTATTATACAAAGCTTACCGGTTGTCAGAACTAGAGTTCAATAGCTATTTCCTCTTTCTTGATATTATCTAGCCTAATTGTAGGGTTAAGTCTATATACTTTGTCATCATCACAACTGTTCCTTGTGGATACGATATTTAAAACCTCCAGGTAAAATGTGACACTGGTATGATATCTGTGCGCTTGCGGATAATCCTACTTAAAACTTATTTAATGAAGTGCAGTTAATTTATACCAACAACTACTACGACCCGTCTACTACACTAGCTACATGCCACCGACACCAATGAAGCGGGTCGGCGACGAGGCGGGACGGGCGGATCTTTGCAGCTATTCTATGCGGCGGCTCCCATGTACATCACGCACCACCGTTCGACAACGACAAGGTAGACGACACGGGCAAGCGGGCTGCCAGTTGTGCCATGCCGACTCCATCTGCACTGACAAAGGCACGTCGCTTGACACCGACGAGTAGGATGATGTAGGAAGGGGAAGCTTATAGTCTAGCAGCGTAACTCCAACTAATGGGTTGACAAGGCTTCTACTTCGATGACTTCTACCTATAAGAAGCTCTTTAGCGTATCCCAAAGAGGTGGCCGAGGACGTCGAAATGGTTTGACTACATCGTCTCCATGGTTGTGTATGACGACCATCGCAGCATAATGGGAGGTACTCTATGAACCTTCGAAGGCGTAATGCGTAATTAACTGGGAGCTTTATTTCCAAGGCCCTAGAAAACCATGTTGCTCAATTCAGATCGGTGCCAATAGGCTACTCTTTTCTAAAATATGAATAAAAGTATGTCTTCTCTTCTCTTTGTTTATTTTTTTATACTTTAGTACACTGGCATGCCCACGCTATTTTCTATGCACAAAGAGACCCTTTTCCTCTTGTGTGACTTTTTTTTGTCCAAACAGGCACGTTATAGGGTTTGATCCAAAGAAGAATTTAAGCATATGATGTAACCTCAAACACTGTTAGACTCCACCCTCGAAGACAAATGAAAATGCACAAACAATCGATTGATAAATATCAAAGCATATCGTGCTCATGTATACAAGTTAAAGCACCATGTGTTTTTGGATAAAATTCTAAAGTGCAAATCATCTACACAAACTATGCAACAAGTTGTATCTCGATTCCGTTGCAATGCACGGGCATGTTTTCTAGTTTTTATAAAACTCTAAAAAATAATTTTCACTACACGCGGACAAATCACACGATAAAATATTTCATAACGAAATTAATCCCTTGAAGTCACTGACTTGTGGGCCCAGAAGCCAGAGCATGGATGTAACACCTCGGGTGTTAAGCGTAATAAAACTGCCATGTCATCATGTTATGCATTGAGCATCATGTTTAGTAAATAAATAATATTGCATCAATGCTTCACAAGGTTGCAAGTGATGCTTGTGTTTTGTCAAATACCTTGCTATATGATCACCAAAGCCCTACTTAGCATATAATTAGGGTTTAAAAGTTGTTAACCTTAAAACCTACATTGGCTGTTAAGTGAAGTGGCTAATCTATTAATTAAACCTCGACCAAGTTTTCTAAACAAAAAGAAGAAAAAGGAAGAACCAAATTGAGATTTGGGATTTCAAATTTCAGCCCTAAGTTATTTGGCTAAGTGCAGAAATTTTAATTTCAGATTCAGTTTTGGGGATTTGTTTGCAAGCAATTTTATAAATAAAAATTTCCAAACTTTTGTTCTATTTCAAAGTACAAAGTTTGCACTTTGCAATGGAGCTAATGGTTGGATCAAAATATTGTTGTTTGATCACTAATTAATTTGCTCAAAACTGAATCAGCAAAAGGGATTTCAAAACCCTATTTCAAATCTGAATTTTTTTAACCTTCAAAAATACTTGGAATTTGGGGGTGAGCCCAAAAGCAAAGTTGTAGGATTTAAAATTTTAGACAACTTTTATTTTTGAAACTTTTCAAGTATCTAAATGATTTTGGGAATCATGTAGGCCGGCAATGCGTGTCTATTTTTCATCCCACCATGTACTCTCCATGTGTCATGGTTCTTGCTTGCCACCTCTCTTTTCTTCTTGCACCTTCCTATGCCACCTATCTCTCCATGTGTCATGATTCTTGACTCTTCTTCCATTCTCTCCATGCCACCTCTCTTTCCATGTGTCATGGTATGATTAATTGAAGTGGAGAAATCACCATGTGTCATGTTTCTTGGCCCTTCTTTCATTTTCTCCATGCCACCTCTCTTTCCATGTGTCATGGTATGATTAATTGAAGCCGAGAAATCACCATGTGTCATGGTTCTTGGCTCTTCTTTCATTTTCTCCATGCCACCTCTCTTTCCATGTGTCATGGTATGATTAATTGAAGTAGAGAAATTAAATTTTTCCTCTCTTACTTCCCCTTCCTATATATATATGTCTCTTGCTCTCCATTGTAAAGTAAAGACCAAGCAAGAAAGTAGTAGGCAGCCATCACCCCAACTCCATTCCCTGCTAGTGCTGCTCCTTCCTTGCTACTCCATCAAGCCGGCCACTCCTTCCCTTTCGTCACACTGCTGCCCGGGCGGAGCGCAGCAGTCCTTGTAAGTGATTGTTTCCATGTAGTAAACCAAGTTTTCTATGAATGAGTTGAATACTAAAGTTGTAGTACTTTTCATTAGCTTTCTAAAATGTTAAGAATCATAGTTTTTGGTGATCAAGAACTCCAGTTATAACTGTTAGAAACTTGATGCCTAAATCTGTCCACTATGGATAGAGTTGTTTTCTTTGTACTATTTGACCTTGTTATGGATGGAATTAGCTTTTGTTGTTAATAACAAAGTTGTAGATAATTATCTAAGCTTTCTAGAAAGTCTAGGATCACCTTTATCGGGTGTTTATATCTCCAATTATGATTGAATGAAATAACTACAATGCTGATGTCCTGCTTTTACTTTAAATCTTAAGTGTTGGCTTAAGCTTGATAAAGTAAGCTAATAAAAGAAGGATGTGAGTTATGCACTTCCATGCATCATGTCATGCATTCCATCATGTTAAGCATATCATTAAGCATGCACTCTTATCTTCGATAGTTTCTGCGAGCGAAGAAGTTAGCGGTGATCCAATCCCGGGTGAGGTGAATCCACTGGAGCAGATTGGGTTCGACCTTGGTGGTCCATCTGAGGAGTCTAACACAGCTAACCAAGGCAAGCCCCGGAGCATAAACTTCTATACCTTGTGTTTTAAAAAGTTACGCACCTGTTTATTAACTTATGCATTAGTTGGTAATTGGTTATGAATGTGAACCGTTGATGCATTACCTACCGTGATAATTGATTACCTCACCTTGATCACCTATTGGTTATAACAAGTTAGTAAAAGATCATGTGACAATTATTTCTGTCTTGCAATGGTTCGCTACTCAGGAGGTTGTCCCAAGTAGATGATGATAATGAATTGGAATTTAATTGAAGACCGGACGGGACATGGGTTGGTCTCTGGTGGAAGCCGACAGGGTTGCCTGGTTGTGCTAGTCCCGTCTGCGTCGATTAAGGACCGTTCTGATGTAGGCCTGTGTGGTTGAGAATTTGCAGTACTGGCCACATACTCTGGGAAGCCTGAGTACCCTGGCTATTTTGGTTTGGAAATGGATAATCATGCACTGGGAGTGGAGAGATGGCGAGAGTATCGTGATACCCACCTTACGAATCCGCTCGTGGTGCGGGGTAATGGCAGTGGAGTACTTTGCTCTCGGGTGGCGTGAACCCAGTTCCATTCAGAGGATCCAGGAGAGAGGTTGATATATGCAAGGCTTGTACCTACATATATTGTGTGGTTGGGAATCCCCAGCTGGGTTTAAATCGGTTCGAATCATCGTTGCTCCACGGTTATAGACTCGACTCGCTGACCACTCATCGTAGTGTAATTATGGAACTAATATTGATGATCATGAGATGGGTGGATTTCAAGAAAGTTTATGAATTAGAATAGGAGAAAATAAAGGATTTGATATTACTCAAGTAAAACCTGAAAGTAAGGTTTCACTTTAGAAAGCTTTTCAGCAAAATATTTCTCTGGTTTCTGGCCCAGAAATCCCCCTAAGCTAGCATGCCCTTGATATTCTCTCCCTCTGTTGGGTAAGACTTGTTGAGTATCCTCATGTACTCAGGGTTTGTTCAACCCCTGTTGCAGGTGAACCGCATGAGCAGGCAATGTTTTGTCCCCGCTGCATGACGGTCCTTAAAGAAGAAGAACGAGGAATAGAAGATGCTTGATATTTGTGTGCACCCATGGGGCGGGGGTGACTTACGTTGTGTGGTTTGAATAAAGTTAGTAATGTTACTTACTCGTGAGTACAAGTGAAACAATGGTTTGTAATAAATTTCACACCGGTTTGTAAAACTATGTTGTATACTTACGCTTACTCGATGTAATTTATTTTTTTTGTATAATTATGAAAAACTCTGTTGTAATACTTTGTGATGCCAATGTAACCACCGATTCTGTTCGAGAAACAGTCGTCTAAGTTGTTGTCCCTCATGTACAATTAATCGGAGGCCCGAAAGGCGATGATAATAACATGTGGGACATATAATTTTGCCGGTACGGATACCGGTACCGTAGCAATGGTTACAAGTTATTACAAGATATTACTATTTACAAAACTTCAAAATTAAAATTAATACAAGTTTGCAAAAATTTAAAAGTTGTGTCCGACTCATCCCCTGCTGTTCTTTCCTCCTGCTTTTGAGAGAATGTACTATCGTTATGATGGCGATAGTAAGATTAAGTAACATATGTTTTCTCTTTTGCCCTACTTTATAAAAGTTCGGGAGTGCTTCGGTACTCCGTTGTGCTATATTTTAAAGCTAAGAGTTGATTGCGCTTGAGTTATATAAATGATGGCACCTAAGTAAACTAACTTATGGAGGGAATTATTTGAATTGTATGGATCAATTACCTCTACGCTCAGGTAAGAAGGTAAGTATTGAATGGTTATCTTGTCACCCGATGACCTAAGGGTGGTGGTGACCTCATATGGAAGTATATGTATATTTTTGTGTATGCATATATGGAAATATGCAGTATAAACTGTCTCTCTAAATTATGCAACATTGCACCTACACCGAGGTAAGTGTGAGATGTGAGAGCATGATCGGACAACCGCCGGTCTAGGGGAGTGCTAGTGTGGTTACCGGAATATTTACATGTTACACACATGTTCATATGAAGGTGCTTAATTATGGGTGATAAGATGATGATGATTCGGGTAGTTTAGTGCTACATATATGTGTACTGGGGTATACATATATGGGGAGCATTTAAAATTTACCGCTTTTATTGAGTGCTATATGATATCACTGTGGGGAAAAGGGCTGCAATGTAATTTTCTGCAGGTACGCTAACTTGCAGTAAGTGAGTGTTGAGTAACCTTAGAAAAAGAGATGCGTATGTATGTGCCATCATATATGTGTGTGTTCGTGGTGAGGATGTTCTATTAGGACTATAGACCGTCATGCATCATGTCATGTCTACACTAAAAAAATAATAATACCTCCCTTACAAAAGTGTGTTGAGTTGTATCAATTCTATTCATGCTAGCTTTCTTTTTAAAAATTATCTCCCTTCCTTATAAAAATCTAGAAATTAATTCTTATTTATGGTACCCAGATGAGGACTCGCTCTGGAGAAACTGATTTTGATACTCCTGGCACTTCTCGGGGTGCAAGGAACGATCCACCTCCACCTCCACCTACACCACCGACCCTAGTGGATGCTATGGCGACCCTCATAAATGCTAGTGCCAACAATGCTCGTCTTCTAAATGCCATAGCACAGCAGAATGTGGCACCAGGACCTCAGGGCCATCAGGGTCACGCTGAAGAATGTACCTACGAGGACTTTCTGGATACTCGTCAACCTGTCTTTTACAAGGCAGATGAACCACTGGAAGCTGAGGATTGGATTCGTACTATAGAGCAGAAATTTGATGTAGTGGACTGTCCAGAGGATCAGAAAGTGAAGTTTGCAGCACAGCCACACCAGGGCTCTGCTGGCGCCTGGTGGGCTACTTATCGTGCCACCCAGCCACCGAGCCACAGAATCACTTGGGTTGAATTTCATGAGGCTTTCCGGGCTTACTATATTCCGGGGGGTCTCATGAAACTGAAGAAGGTGGAATTTCTGAAGTTGGAGCAAGGAGGTAGAACTGTCATGCAGTATGTCAATAAGTTCAATCAGTTAGCCCAATATGCTCCTAAGCATGTCAACACTGACGAAAAGAAGAAAGATTGCTTCCTGCAAGGTCTGCAACCCCATATCATGTCCATGCTTATAGCTAATCCCAATGCTAGCTACAATGAAAGTGTTAGCATTGCCATTTCTGCAGAGAAAAATTTCTATCAGTGTGAGGATATAAGGAAGAGGAAAAATGTTTCTGCGGGTTCCTCTGGTAGCAATGCTCAGCGCCAGAAAGTGGTTTATCAAAACCCTCGCCAAAACCAATACCGTCCACCACAGCAGCAAAGCCAGCAGCAGGCATATATCCATCCTGCTGCAAATCCTTCCTATCAACGCCAACCAAATACCACTGGTGCTCGACCCTTCAATGCCTCCTATAATCCAAACCCATGTTACAACTGTGGGAAGATTGGGCACTTCTCGCGAGATTGTCGTCTCCTGAAGCAGGCTAATATGCAGAAGCAGTAGGCAAACCCGAAATCACAGCAGAATCAGCAGAATACTCTAAAGACTGGTCATATCCACCATACTCAAGTTGAAGCTATTCCTAAAGGTGAACCAGTTCTATTGGGTATGTTTCCTGTTGCCCAAGACCTTGCAATTATACTCTTTGACTCTGGTGCATCTCATTCATTCATCAATAGAGCATTTATTATGAAGCATCAATTGCCAATAAAGGTGGTGGAAAATAATTATTGCATACAATCTCCTGGGGGACGGATAATCACTAAGGAAATGGTATATCAAATACCTATAGAACTAGAGGGGCACACTTTCTATACCAATATGCTAGTACTAAAGGATCAAGATATTGATGTGATCCTTGGTATGAACTGGATGAGTCAGCGTGGAGCTGTCATTGATACTCTGCACTAGACTATCCAGTTGAAATCTCCTCAAAATGAATCCAACTTGCTTATTCGGTTGCCAACTCCTAAAAGAGCAGTTGAGCGGATATATGGAGCTGTAGTCAAAGAATTGAAAGATATTCCAGTAGTGAGGGAATTCCCCGATGTGTTTCCTGATGATCTGCCAGGATTGCCTCCGGATCGGGATGTTGAGTTTAGAATTGACTTAAAACCTGGCGCTGCGCCAGTGTCCAGACGAGCATATAGAATGCCCCCTAAAGAGTTGGCAGAAATGAAAACTCAACTGCAAGAATTGCTAGACAAGGACTATATCTGGCCTAGTTCTTCTCCGTGGGGATGCCCTGCAATCTTTGTAAAGAAGAAAGATCAGACATTGAGGATGTGCGTCGATTATCGCCCTTTGAATGAAGTTACCATCAAAAACACATACCCACTTCCTCGTATTGATCTTCTCTTTGATCAACTTTCGGGAGCCAAAGTGTTCTCTAAGATTGATCTCCGATCTGGCTACCATCAAATAAAAATTCGACTAGAAGATATTCACAAAACAGCTTTCGTCACTCGATATGGCCTATATGAATATCTAGTTATGTCTTTTGGTCTAACCAATGCCCCAGCTCATTTCATGTACCTAATGAACTCCGTGTTCATGCCAGAGCTTGATAAGTTCGTTGTTGTTTTCATCGATGATATCTTAGTTTATTCCAAAACCAAAGAAGAACATGCGGAGCATCTTCGTATTGTTTTAACCCGTCTTAGAGAGCATCAATTATATGCCAAGTTTAGTAAGTGCGCGTTCTGGCTCGATAAAGTTCAATTTCTTGGTCATGTCCTATCCGCTGAAGGTGTCGCAGTTGACCCTGGCAAAGTCCAAGATGTTCTAAACTAGAAGCCGCCCACATCCGTCCATCAAGTTCGTAGTTTTCTTGGGATGGCGGGATATTACCATCGTTTCATCCCTGACTTCTCTAAAATAGCCAAACCCATCACTGAGCTTCTGAAGAACCAAACCAAATTTGTTTGGTCATCTGAGTGTGAAGCAGTGTTCCAAACTCTAAAGAAGCTGCTGACCACCGCTCCTGTTCTTGCCCAGCCGGATATAGAAAAACCATTTGATGTGTATTGTGATGCCTCAGGCATTGGGATTGGATGTGTATTAATGCAAGAAGGGAGAGTTATTGCCTATGCTTCCAGGTAGCTCAAGCGACATGAAGAGCATTACCCAACCCATGACCTTGAGCTAGCAGCAATTGTTCATGCACTCAAGATTTGGAGGCATTATTTATTGGGAAGTGTTTGTCAGGTATATTCAGACCATAAGAGTTTGAAATATATTTTCACTCAATCTGAATTGAATATGCGACAAAGAAGATGGCTAGAATTGATCAAAGATTATGATATAGAAGTGCATTATCATCTAGGCAAGGCTAATGTTGTGGCCGATGCTCTCGGTCGCAAGGCACAAAGTGCAACCGTCTTGCGGCAAAACCACTTGAGCCAACCTTGTGTCGAGAAATGGAAAGAGTGGATTTACAAATAGTCCCACATGGCATATTGGCCAATATAGCTATTGAGTCAACCATCCAGTCTCAAATCATAGCTGCACAACGAACTAACAAGGGCATAGCTCACGTTAAAGAGAAAGTTAAAGCTAAGAAAGCTCCATGTTTCAGAATTGATAAAAATGATGTTCTTTGGTTCAAAAACTGTTTAGTAGTTCCAAAAGTTCCTGCGCTCCGTCGACAAATCCTCGATGAAGCACGTACAACTAGGTTCTCTATTCATCCAGGGAGCAATAAAATGTATCAGGATCTGAAGCAGCGGTTCTGGTGGACCAAGATGAAAGTTGAGATTGCAAGTTATGTTGCTAAGTGTGATATTTGTCGGAAAGTGAAAGCAGTTCATCTCAAGTCCGCAGGACCATTACAACCTTTGTCTGTTCCATCCTGGAAATGGGAAGATATTAGTATGGATTTTATTGTGGGATTGCCCAAAACATCAAAAGGATTTGATTCTATCTGGGTTATTGTTGATCGTCTGACCAAACAAGCCCATTTTCTGCCAGTTAAGTTATCCTATCCAGCAAGCACCTATGCTGAACTTTACTTCAACCATATTTTGCGCCTGCATGGTGTTCCTAAGACCATTATTTCAGATAGAGGTGCACAATTTATCTCCAAGTTTTGGGAACATTTACATCGTCTATGGGCACACAGCTTATCCATAGTTCACATATCATCCTCGATTTGCAGGCGCATGCAGAGAGAGTCAACCAAATTCTAGAAGATATGTTGAGGTCATGTGCCCTTGCTTATGCTGATAAATGGGATGAATGCTTGCCCTTGGCAGAATTTTCATATAATAATAGCTACCAAGAAAGTATTAAAATGGCACCCTTTGAGGCATTATATGGAAGGAGATGTAGAACTCCTTTGAATTGGTCAGAACCCGAAGAACGATGGTTTTTTGGAGTTGATCTTGTAAATGAAGCTGAAGAGAAAGTTCGATTCATACAAGAAAGCTTGAAAATAGCACAGTCTCGTCAGAAAAGCTATGCTGATAAAAGGTGTCGACCTTTAGTATTTACCGTGGGTGATCATGTCTATCTTAAAGTGTCTCCGATAAAGGGGGTAAATCGATTTGGTATTAAAGGCAAGCTAGCCCCTCGCTATATTGGTCCATTTCCAATCTTGCAATGATGTGGTCCAGTGGCATATCGTATCAAATTGCCAGAACATCTTTCTGCAGTGCATAATGTGTTTCATGTATCACAATTAAAGAAATGTCTTCAAGTACCTCCACAAATTATTGATGTTGAGGGAGTCAAGCTTGAACCAGACTTGACCTATTCTGAATATCCGATTCGAGTCTTGGATCGAAAAGATCGGGTTACTCGAAGAAGGACAATCAAATTCTATAAAGTTTAGTGGAATATGCACTCGGAAGATGAAGCAACATGGGAATCCGAAGATTATCTGATGGAGAATTTTCCAGATTTTCTAACCTCACTCTAGGTTAACAACTCTCTTCTAGTTGTTGCCTTCTATAGGTGGTGTTTGTAAACCGAAGCTTCTCCACTTGTCTTGTGAAATACTTGCAAGAAAAAGTGTGTGATACGTTTCCTTTTCCACTACTAAACCTAGAACTTAGGCTTCTCAAAATCTCGGGACGAGATTTTTGTAAGGGGGGAGGAGCTGTAACACCTCGGGTGTTAAAGCGTAATAAAACTGCCATGTCATCATGTTATGCATTGAGCATCATGTTTAGTAAATAAATAATATTGCATCAATGGCTTCACAAGGTTGCAAGTGATGCTTGTGTTTTGTCAAATACCATGCTATATGATCACCAAAGCCCTACTTAGCATATAATTAGGGTTTAAAAGTTGTTAACCTTAAAACCTACATTGGTTGTTAAGTGAAGCGGCTAATCTATTAATTAAACCTCGACCAAGTTTTCTAAACAAAAAGAAGAAAAAGGAAGAATCAAATTGAGATTTGGGATTTCAAATTTCAGCCCTAAGTTATTTGGCTAAGTGCAGAAATTTTAATTTCAGATTCAGTTTTGGGGATTTGTTTGCAAGCAATTTTATAAATAAAAATTTCCAAACTTTTGTTCTATTTCAAAGTACAAAGTTTGCACTTTGCAATGGAGCTAATGGTTGGATCAAAATATTGTTGTTTGATCACTAATTAATTTGCTCAAAACTGAATCAGCAAAAAGGGATTTCAAAACCCTATTTCAAATCTGAATTTTTTTTAACCTTCAAAAATACTTGGAATTTGGGGGTGAGCCCAAAAGCAAAGTTGTAGGATTTAAAATTTTAGACAACTTTTATTTTTGAAACTTTTCAAGTTTCTAAATGATTTTGGGAATCATGTAGGCCGGCAATGCGTGTCTATTTTTCATCCCACCATGTACTCTCCATGTGTCATGGTTCTTGCTTGCCACCTCTCTTTTCTTCTTGCACCTTCCTATGCCACCTATCTCTCCATGTGTCATGATTCTTGACTCTTCTTCCATTCTCTCCATGCCACCTCTCTTTCCATGTGTCATGGTATGATTAATTGAAGTGGAGAAATCACCATGTGTCATGGTTCTTGGCTCTTCTTTCATTTTCTCCATGCCACCTCTCTTTCCATGTGTTATGGTATGATTAATTGAAGTGGAGAAATCACCATGTGTCATGGTTCTTGGCTCTTCTTTCATTTTCTCCATGCCACCTCTCTTTCCATGTGTCATGGTATGATTAATTGAAGTAGAGAAATTAAATTTTTCCTCTCTTACTTCCCCTTCCTATATATATATGTCTCTTGCTCTCCATTGTAAAGTAAAGACCAAGCAAGAAAGTAGTAGGCAGCCATCACCCCAACTCCATTCCCTGCTAGTGCTGCTCCTTCCTTGCTACTCCATCAAGCCGGCCACTCCTTCCCTTTCCTCACACTGCTGCCCTGGCGGAGCGCAGCAGTCCTTGTAAGTGATTGTTTCCATGTAGTAAACCAAGTTTTCTATGAATGAGTTGAATACAAAAGTTGTAGTACTTTTCATTAGCTTTCTAAAATGTTAAGAATCATAGTTTTTGGTGATCAAGAACTCTAGTTATAACTGTTAGAAACCTGATGCCTAAATCTGTCCACTATGGATAGAGTTGTTTTCTTTGTACTATTTGACCTTGTTATGGATGGAATTAGCTTTTGTTGTTAATAACAAAGTTGTAGTTAATTATCTAAGCTTTCTAGAAAGTCTAGGATCACCTTTATCGGGTGTTTATATCTCCAGTTATGATTGAATGAAATAACTACAATGCTGATGTCCTGCTTTTACTTTAAATCTTAAGTGTTGGCTTGAGCTTGATAAAGTAAGCTAATAAAAGAAGGATGTGAGTTATGCACTTCCATGCATCATGTCATGCATTCCATCATGTTAAGCATATCAATAAGCATGCACTCTTATCTTCGATAGTTTCTGCGAGCGAAGAAGTTAGCGGTGATCCAATCCCGGGTGAGGTGAATCCACTGGAGCAGATTGGGTTTGACCTTGGTGGTCCATCTGAGGAGTCTAACACAGCTAACCAAGGCAAGCCCCGGAGCATAAACTTCTATACCTTGTGTTTTAAAAAGTTACGCGCCTGTTTATTAACTTATGCATTAGTTGGTAATTGGTTATGAATGTTAACCGTTGATGCATTACCTACCGTGATAATTGATTACCTCACCTTGATCACCTGTTGGTTATAACCAGTTAGTAATGCTTAGCCATGCTTAAAGAATAAAGATCATGTGACAATTATTTTTGTCTTGCAATGGTTTGCTACTCAGGAGGTTGTCCTGAGTAGATGATGATAATGAATTGGAATTTAATTGAAGACCGGACGGGACATGGGTTTGTCTCTGGTGGAAGCCGACAGGGTTGCCTGGTCGTGCTAGTCCCATCTGCGTCGATTAAGGACCGTTCCGATGTAGGCCTGTGTGGTTGAGAATTTGCAGTACTGGCCACATACACCGGGAAGCCTGAGTACCCTGGCTATTTTGGTTTGGAAATGGATAATCATGCACTGGGAGTGGAGAGATGGCGAGAGTATCGTGATACCCACCTTACGAATCCGCCCGTGGTGCGGGGTAATGGCAATGGAGTACTATGCTCTCGGGTGGCGTGAAACCAGTTCCATTCAGAGGATCTAGCATAGGGTTGATATATGCAAGGCTCGTACCTACATATATCGTGTGGTTGGGAATCCCCAGCTGGGTTTAAATCGGTTCGAATCGTCGTTGCTCCACGGTTATGGAGACTCGACTCGCTGACCACTCATTGTAGTGTAATTATGGAACTAATATTGATGATCATGAGATGGGTGGATTTCAAGAAAGTTTATGAATTAGAATAGGAGAAAATAAAGGATTTGATATTACTCAAGTAAAACCTGAAAGTAAGATTTCACTTTAGAAAGCTTTTCAGCAAAATGTTTCTCTGGTTTCTGGCCTAGAAATCCCCCTAAGCCAGCATGCCCTTGATATTCTCTCCCTCTGTCGGGTAAGACTTGTTGAGTACCCTCATGTACTCAGGGTTTGTTCAACCCCTGTTGTAGGTGAACCGCATGAGCAGGCGATGTTTTGTCCCTGCTGCATGACGGTCCTTAAAGAAGAAGAACAGGAATAGAAGATGCTTGGATATTTGTGTGCACCCATGGGCAGGGTGACTTCTGTTGTGTGGTTTGAATAAAGTTAGTAATGTTACTTACTCTGTGAGTACGAGTGAAACAATGGTTTGTAATAAATTTCACACCGGTTTGTAAAACTATGTTGTATACTTCCGCTTACTCTGATGTAATATATTTTTGTATAATTATGAAAACTCTGTTGTAATACTGTGATGCCGATGTAACCACCGATTCTATTTGGAGAAACAGGCTGTCTAAGTTGTTGTCCCTCATGTACAATTAATCGGAGGCCTGAAAGGCGATGATAATAACATGTGGGACATATAATTTAGCCGGTTCTGTGACAACGGACTCTCATGTCTCATCACAGTCATCCCCTGAATCTTATCCCCTCTGCTCTGCTCTGCTTCTCCATCCTGTCTCGCCAACCATCTCTCTCTAGTTGTCAAAAAAAAACATCTCTTTCTGCCGCCCGTCTCCTCGGCGAGCTCCACGCTGACCCAGAGCGGCCGCCGCGGCGGCGGAGGTCCAATCCGAGTTCCGACTCCTCCCCGCTCCCAACCGTGCAACCCTGTCCATGGCTTGCACGGAGCGGCGGCGAACCCCCGTGCATTCCCGCCGCCGGCGCGCGGCCTGTTAAGTGTTAAGCGACGACCGTTCCTCTCCGCGCGCCCTCCTCCCCCTCTATCGCTCTCGTAAATCCACCCCACTCCTCCTCATGAGTCCGCCGGCCTACACCGCCTACCCCTACACGGGTTCCGCTCTCTTCTCCAACTCCCGAGCGCCGCCGCCACCGCGTCTTCTTCTTCTTCTCCGGCGGGGCCTGGGGGCGCCGTCTGCCGCGGGGAGGCACGGCGGTCGCGTAGTCCCGTCGCAGGAGAGGCGCCACCCGACCCTGGCACAGGAGAAGCGCCGCCCCTCGGAGTCGGCGTCCCGGACCCAGCTCCCGTAGCGGAAGCGGCACTGGAAGACGGGGAGATCCCGGGGACCGCTACTGCCGATGGGGGCGGCGGCGGACGGCTCCCCGCGTAGGGGAAGCGGCATTCGAAGGCCGGGGAGTTTCCCGGGGCGAACGGTGGCCGCCCCGCCCTCGCCCCGCCACAGGGGAAGCGGCATTGGAAAGCCGGTGAGTTCCTGGGGACCGCCGCTGGCCCCGGTTCGGGGACGCTGAGGACTCCACTGAAGAACGTCAAGAAGAAGCTGGACGCACGCACGGCTGCCAAGGCGTGGGCGTGCACCGTCACCGAGGCCCTCGCTGACCGCATCAGCTCCAAGAACTGGCAAGAGGCGCTCCAGGTAAAACACCACCGCTGGTTACATCTGATTTCCCTTGTTTGCATTGCTCTATCTTCTGCAAAAATCCAAATCTATAGTTCCCCTGAATTGCTAGTTAGATTCAATTGTTTATTTGTGGAAATGAAATCGTGAAAATGTTGTTAACTTACTGACACTAATAGCGAATTGGTGCTGGCAGGTGTTTCAGATGCTCAAGGAGCAGCCGTTCTACCATTCCAAAGAGGGCACCTTCAGGAAGCTCATCATGCTGCTCGGCTGATCAGGGCAGCCTGCCCTAGCGCACCAACTCTTCGACGAGATGCTTCAACAAGGATGCCATGCCACCCCCGAGCTTTATACCGCCTTAGTTGGGGCCTACTGCCGCAGCGGCCTACTGGATGAGGCGCTCCAGCTCCTCAATGACATGAAGGGCTCACCATTGTGCCAGCCTGATGTCTACACCTACAGCACCATCATCAAGGCCTGTGTCAATGCCACTAGATTTGACCTCATCGATGTTATGTACAAAGACATGGCTGAGCGCTCCATAGCACCCAACACGGTCACGCAGAATATTGTCCTCAGTGGCTACGGAAAGGCTGGACAGCTGGATGACATGGAGATAGTGCTTTCTGACATGCTCGAAAGCACAACCTGCAAGCCGGATGTCTGGACCATGAACATTATCTTAAGCCTGTTTGGAAACAGGGGCCAGATTGAATTGATGGAAAAATGGTATGAGAAATTCCGAAGCTATGGGATCGAACCAGAAACTCGCACACTGAACATCCTGATTGGCGCTTATGGGAAGAAGCGGATGTACGATAAGATGTCTGCATTCATGGAGTACATGCGCAAGCTAGCATTCCCATGGACAACTGCGACATACAACAATGTGATTGAGGCATTTGCTGAGGCAGGTGATGCCAAAAACATGGAGCACACATTTAACCAGATGCGCTCTGAGGGTATGAAGCCGGATACAAAGACCTTCTGTTGTCTGATAAATGGGTTTAGCAAAGCAGGCCAATTCCATAAGGTGGTGGGCATGGTTAAACTTGCTGAGAGGCTTGATGTGCCTGCAAATACATCTTTCCACAATGCTATTCTTGGTGCATGTGCAAGAGCAGATGATCTTATGGAGATGGAGAGGGTCTTCGGGCACATGAAGCATACATAGTGTGAGCCTGCTGCTGTGACATACTCATGTTGGTGGAAGCTTATCAGAGGGAAGGAATGACAGACAAGATTTATGCTTTGCATCAGGAGAACCCAACTTTGGTTCCAACAGATTTTGTCATGGTTTAACTGACCCACTAACTGAATATTGGTCCAGAAATGTTAAAGCTTGGTTGCGTTGGTTGAGAATCTTCTTGCTATCCACGTTTGGAACTGGTAATGCTACCAAGCAGATTGGGAACCTTTCTCCAACTCCATTTTTTGTCTGTTGGCCTGCAGCGTTAGTATAAAGTATAGACGTCTCTTCCAACTCAAAGGATTTCAGGGAGAAGTGCCCATGCACCACAGTATGTATAACTCAGATACAAGGAGTTATAAGGCTCTGAAAGTCCCTCAGCAAGATTCTGGCCAGTTTGAGTTGCCAAGTATTTGAAAACAGAGGGAGTTTTCTGAACTGCTGAATGGGAACAAAATTGTATGTTTATCCTCCACTATGGCATTGTTAATCTTTTTCTTGGCAAGATAGGATCTATATAGGGTCTGGGAGAATAAAAGAATTCCTAATCTGATGGTAAAATTTTCTGTGTCCCTACTCTGTACCACATTACATTAACCTATGCCCAAAATCTTTCATATTAATAGTTGGAACTTTTCTTACCTTTTCATAAATATATAGCCATGAACTCTAGTATGCTGCACATGTAGTGAAACTTGGAATATGTGTGTACAAAAGGGTAGGCATTAAGTTTTATCGACACCCTTAATGTGTAGTTTAGTGATTATGTGTATTTCACCAAACATTATGTTAAGGAAGTGGATAAATTTTGATTTGTCACATTCTACACTCAACAGGACCTATGTTGCATTTTTTTAATGAGGTTTTGAATTTTGGTATTTGAGATGATGGATTTAGGATTATATAGAAATGACTATTATCACATTTAGAACTATATTCCTTTTTCTGAGGAAAAGATCATGCTGATTTTATGATTTATACTTTTCTGCTGCAAAAGTCTCTTGAAATCGAATGGAATTCACATAGTTTCAAATTAATCCTGGAGTATATTATTAACTTAGGGTGAAGGTGTAGACCATCAATTGAGGTGAATTTTTTTAGGGAGAAAAAATAATCATCGAAATTATAGTTGAAATGGAGGGATGAATGTAGAACCCCTCAAAGGTTATCCGGGAGATTTCATTCCAGAAAAATACAAAGAGCAAGAATATTAGTTATAATTTTTGAAAATTGATATGTAGGAGTATTAAATGATTTACCTGAACTGTGAAATGTCCACAGTGGATGACAAGTGGGTCCAGGGCTAATGTCAAGGTCACTAGGCTTGTGTAGCAAAAAAGGGGGATATTGGCCTTTCATATATATATGGGCCTAGACGATATCCACGATAGTTTGTCCTTTGAGCTTGGGCCGCCCAGCTCTGTTTGGTCGAGGGCCCATGTTAGCATGCTAATGGAGCCCGGAAGCGAAGGCAGCACCAGAACTGTGGGCTCTGCCCCATTTCCTGGCTCTGGCTGATAGCAATTCAACTTTTGAAAACCTAGATTCTGAGGATGCTCTCTGGACTAAAACCACTGGTAACCACGTCATCATTAGATGCTATGAACTACTTACTCACACTTACAGTTCACTTATGGAATGAGTAGTAAGTAGCAAACTTTACAGAACTTGGGATACCCCATGAAAACTCGCACTCATTTTATACTCCTTATATGATAGCCTAACAATCACAAAGACTACAGAAGCGTGTCTCCGTTTTTCGCGAAGCGCTTTCTCTTGTTGCCTCTAGAAGATTTTTGCTCCTGAATCTCACAAGTAGAGAGCTTTCTCTTGTTGCCAGTAGAAGATTTCTCCTCCTGAATCTCACAATCATAGATATAGCTATAGTAAGGCGGTATCGGAGAACTCCATGCTAGGATGAGAATCTGCCAGCAGGAAGCTTTGCATCTCCATTAGTCACTTCGTGCATGGTAATCTTAGGAACCTCCTTCTGTGAAGAATGCCGGTACTGATGGTAGCAAACCACCTGGTCAGACCTCCTATGTATCTGTCGGTGTTTAACCACCGATAGCCTACCATGGGGTACCCGCGGTAGTTGATTTGTATCTCGGCGAATACCAGAACTTGGCGGTCACGCAAGAGACACTCGGTTTATCCTGGTTCGAGTCCTCATTTATCGAGTAAAAGCTCTAGTCTAGTCGGCCTTGGTCTTTTTGCGTTGGATTGATTATCTGATTGCGTGTGTTGTTGTTCCCCTTACAAGAGGGTGCCCTCGGCCCCCTTTTATGAGAAAGGTGGCCGGGGCTTGGCGTAATCCTAGTCGGACTAGTAGATAGAGTCCTGTTTTAACTTTACAGAAGTTACTTTCTAAAAGTCTAACTAGGACGAGTCATCTTTTATTTGGTGTCGACTTCCTTGATTCAGGTCTTCTGTTTCCTTGTTGCGGGGCCTGGCCGATGGGCCCGCTCCTCTGAGTCTTATGCCGATTGGGGACCGTCTTGGTCCCGCATCGACAAGCCCCCCGAGCATTTTGAGATCGAACTCAGGAACTGACTTGTTTCTGAGTGAAGTCTTGAAGTGGACCTCTAGTAGTATTCAGGAGAGTTCTTTTTGTTGTGCACCGTAGGTGCACTCATCAAGTGTAGCCCCCCGAGTCTCTTGCTTCTTTAGGACAAAGAAGCTGGAGGGTCTTCTACTGCTTACGAATTCCTTTTGACGTGCACCGTAGGTGCACTCAATGAGTGTAGCCCCCGAGCCTCTTGCTATTTGGGACAAAAAGCTGGAGGGTCTAAGGTTTTGAGAAAAAAAATGGAGGGTGTGTACCCTGTAGCCCCCGAGCCTTTGTCCGAGTTCTTTGTACTCGGTCGAAGGATTTGAATATGTTTGTCTGGTTGCTTTTACTTTTTGTCAGTCTGTTAGTTGGCAGTTGGGCTTTGGATTCCTGTCTTCACGTGTTGTAGTTACTATGATGGAATATGAGAGGGATATGCCTTCTCCTATTCTTCTTGTGAACTGTCTTTAAGTCTTGTCAGTCTTCATTTGTTTTGGTGGACTGAGTCCATGTGCGTCGATTTTGGCCTATAAATAGGCCTTCTTCTTTGTCGTTCTGAGCATCTGGGTTGAGCTTTTTTTATTCTTGGTGAAGATGATTGTTTGTGAGGTTGATCAGCCCTCGGGCTTCTTGTCCTTCCTTCCAGTGTAGTTTGTAGTAGGTAGAAGAATTCTTGAGAAAGGGATTATAGACAGATTAATCCCTCGGTAGCATCGTGGTTGGAGGCTCGTTCTGGTAGGTAGAAGTTTTGAGATGTGCTGTGCGTCCCCTTATTTTGTAGTCTCAGTTCTTCTTTTCCACTCTGCCAGACATCTGTTTGGTGTAGATCAGCTGCCACCCTACACGGATCCTTATCTGTCCGGTGCAAATCAGCAGCCGACCTACGCAGAGCTGGAGCTGTCCTAACTATGGCCCGACTTGTGCTGGAGAGGCCTGATGTGATTCTGGCTCATCCTGTGCTACTGATGGCAAATCTTGGATGCACTGTGTTCTTCCTAGGGGGAGATGTGGTGTATCCTGGGTTGCTTTGGATCTGCTCGGCAGCTGCCGTCACCTTGGTGGTTTGGGGGTCTGCGTAGTTGTTTTATATGGCAGAATTCCACAGGGTTCCTTGTAGCAGCTGTTTTTATGTTTCTTCTGAATTCAATGGGTCTTGTAAGACTTGTAATCTGTAACCTGTAATGACTATCCGAGTTGTTTTTTGCTGTGTCCGAGTTGTTGTGCTTGGTATGCTGGTTATCTGCCTTCGAGTTGACTAGTTTGAGTTGTTTTCTTCTTCTTCTTCTATCTAAACTTCTTTCAATTGTCCTGTGATTGTAGTGCCGCCTGTATTTTTCCATTATGAGGCAACATCTTTATGACTGCGTAAGGTGATTGTTGGCCTTTTTACCATTATGCCGTAAATGGGCTCTTAACTGGGGTTTTATCTGCTTATAAATTGTCCTTATGACTGTTCTCCTTTCTTCACCTTGCCTTCGCATCTGAAAACCCTAGTGCTGTCCATCCTTTTCTATTAGCCATTGTATGGGAAAGAGGAAAAACGCGTCCAAGAAGCCCGTCCTCGACAAGCCTGTTCTTGAGGAGGAAGTTGACGCGGTGTTGAATCCCGAGTTCGTCGCGATGAAGACTACTGCGAAGTCGTTCCCTGCTCCGACCACTCACGAGAAGCACCTGACGGAGCTGGTGGACTGGGGCCTGATCTAGTCAAAGGATTTTGCCGGGTGGTCTACGCCTGGTGAGCATCGAGTCCCGGTCTCCCATGCTGGGGAGATCGTTCTTTTTGTTTCCTTTATTCGTGCCAGTCTTTATCTTCCGGCTTGCTCTTTTCTTCATTGCATTCTTTGTTTTTTCTGTATTTCCCTTTATGATCTTACTCCAAATAGAGTTTTCATCTTTCTTTGTCCATTTTTGTGAAACTTTCCTTGGCATCCCTCCTTCCTTGAATCTCTTCCGATTTCTTTTTCGTCTCAAGCCGTAGCCCCGGTCGGATTCCCTCTATCCCCTTGGTGGATGTGGGATCCAGTTTCAGCAGGGGCGTAAGTTGAGCCACTTTTTCGAGTATGATCTTGTTGAATCCGTGAGGGATTGGCGCTCTGAGTGGTTTTATGCTAGGAATCTGTGTGGAGGTGATGCTAGTCCTCCCCTGGCTACCTACTCTGCGGTCCCGCCAGTACCCAATGATCGGTAGGAGAAAGATCAACTCATCGTTGCTGAGATGCAGGCTTTACAGCCTGTTTTTGAAAGGATTAGTTTCCTTAAGCAGAACGGTTTGAGTGGTTTTGCCATTGTGGCAAGCTACCTTCGGCGCCGGGTACAGCCTTTGAAGGCTCGGGAGCATTTTGGCTTCAAGTACTCTAGAGCCGAGGATCCTTCTCAAATGGTTGCTACCACCGAGTTGTCTGATGGTGAGGTGCTTGTGCGGCTCAAGAAGATTTTGAAGGGGGCCAGCGTGGTCCCAGCGATCAGATTGGAGTATTCTGCTGCTAATCCTCCTCCTGCTGTAAGTAGTCTTCCTTCTTCTCTTAGTATTTTTTTGCCTTTTTTTACTTTTTCTGACTTCTTCTCATCTTTGTGTAGCCTTTCGGGAGGGATTTTAATTAATGCGGATGCATCTCTCTATGTTGATGGAGAGATTGCCCCTCTTCCAGTTGCTTCGTCTGCTTCACAGTCTGCTGGTCATCAAGTGGTTGATGGCCAAGTTGTTCTGCCGGGGTTTCGGCGGGTTGCAGTATGCTCCCTACCAGCCGGTGAGCGTTCCCCGAGCTACTGGTTCGCAGGGGAAGAGGCCGGCTGCTCTTTGGGGACGTATCTTCCGAGGTGCCCGGGAACGGGCGCGTTCATCGTCTTCTCCGCGCAAGTCACGGGTAGCATCCTCATAGGTGAGGTATCCCTGTTTTGGTTATGTCTTGTTTTCATATCTTTTGACTTCTTTTTTCTTCTCTTGATTGTAGATGGTGTTGGCATTTCTAACGTCATTGCAATAAATCCCAAATTTCTATCCCACACAATGACGCTAAAAATGTTGGTATTAATTAACTTGCCTTTAGCAACTAGCCACTAGTCTCTTTACCCTTACTCCTAACTATGAAACTAGGTTGTCATCCCTAATTGTAAAGTTAGGAATAAACACTTTGTACTAAATCTTATCATTTTATGTGACTAGATAGAAATAAATAAAGATAAATATAAACCAACAATGATTCTGCATGCGGATAGATAATTATACCATTGTAGCATTTTACCTAGAGTATTATCAGGTTGTCATTTATATTTTACCACTTGGGAAGGTATTGCTAAGAAGCTACTCATAGTATTGATAACATGCATAAGCATATGCATTGAATAGATGATGTAACCAATGTCATACACTCTACTCATAACAGGGGGTAAGTCACAAGATAATATAGATATAATAATAATGATAAAGATAATGATAATGAGCCATTAATCAGTCATCTCCTAATGATACTAATCCATTATAGCATTCTAATCATGTCAGCGTTGTCTAATCAAGTAATAGAGAAATAACTCCTAAGTATTTAACTACATGTCAAAGCTACGTCAACTAGTGTAAGTACATCTAGTAATCATTGTCAAGTAATACTATCATAGTTCTCAAACACATCGGAGCAATATTCAGGAAAAGATGAGTACAGGAATCTCATGTGTATAAATACACTCTTAACCTGACAATCCCACTCTACCAATCCACCGTATGGGGGAAGGCCTACAAAGGACTCAATGGGTCTGTCACACCCACGATCTACCTCACTACCCGGCACAACTGGGGATATCCGTAGATAAGCAAAGCATCTAGACACCATGTCTACGTATTGCCTATCACTCACCATATGATCAACTAGATGAGTGCTATATGAACCAGTGCATGAATATAATAGCAAACCAACTAAACTAGATGTATTGAAGTAGACAATGAATGTAATAATTAAACTAAGATGAAGAACAATGTTGCTAGTAAATATCATACAAATGCAGATAAATACAATAAGAAAGAAAAGCTTAAGAACTGTACCAGACTCTTCTCTTCTTGACAACTTTTGGAGTCCAAGACTGATTAACACGTCTTGACTTCCTCTAATCTAGATCTAACTATGCTAAACTATGAACTAGAAGGCTATGAGGAACTAGAACTTGAAGCTCTAGATGACTTGATCTTCAACTGGCTCAACCTTGAATGACTTGAATGAGATATTGAATAAATTAGGGTTTCCTGGAGGGTCTGGCCCCGCTTATATGGCCCGGTGGGATGCACGACAGCCGTTAGATCAAACCGACTTCACGTAGGGCTGAGATTGATCCTCAAAGGCGGTGGAGGAACATTCCGAAGATGGGAGGTGGGGGCCATAGGGGTGCCGCCCGGCCTAGGGTGTGGGGGGCCGGCCGGCCCCTACCCGGAGGTGGCTCCTCCTCTCCTTCGCTCCGGTGTCTTCTGGTTCCTTCTAGAGTAGTTTGACGTATTCTTGAGTTGCGGATAATTCCGTGGTGTAGATTTGTAGTTATGCCCCTTTTTTGGCGTTTTCTGGATTAGTCCCTGGAAATTGGTAAATCACCAAAACTCGTGAAAATTGTTAGATAAAACCCTAGCCTTCTAGATATTGATGTATGTTTCATGCCTTTTGATATACAAAATGTTGACGCTATCCACCGTCAACAACTCCCCCAAGCTTACCTTTTGCTAGTCCTTTAGCAAAACCTAGAGTTGGATTAGGAGTTGCTACAATACTTTCATTCTATCAAGTACACATGCTTTCAAATAAAAATTTTTCTCTGGATTAGACAAAACTGCTCTAACTTCTAAACTCACCCATATTACCTTTAACTATGGAGCTTTTAACCTTCACGTGGGCCTTGAGTAATTAAAAGACAGAACAATCAAGTCAAGCACTATGTCTCAAATTCTTCACGCAACTAATATTTCAGAGTTTTGCAAGTTTTCACAATAAAACTCAGAGCTTAATTGTATGACACCCTCAGTCTCTCAAATTATATGGTATTTATGGATCTCACTGAGGCATCCATGATGTCATGCCTTTCTAATCCTAAGGATTATAGTGAAGTTTACAGGAGTGGCATTAAACAAGGATAAGCATATTTGCAATTCATATATTGTAAAGTCAAACAATAGATCTATAGAGCATCAAGTCGTACAATCAAACCAAGATGTGCATGTGTGTGGAATATGGTGGATGGGTGTATATGTGGTGGCTAATCCTAATTCTACTTTTGTTCTTCAGAATAAATCTCTCTTCTTCTTTAGACTTAGAACTTCTTAGGAAAACATGAGTTATCTTTATTCTTTTCTTTTTTTTTCTTCTTTTTTTTTTTTTTTTTTTCATTGGGAGGCGGGCATCTAAGTACCCATTGTTTTAATCTTTGGGACACTTGTCCATCTTTTTACTCCCTTTTATTTTTAATATTTCTGCATAGCCACATGCATCCTTAGATATAATAATTGATTAAAGAGATAACAATAAATAACTTAGAGCAAATAAATAATGGCTGTCCTATGGGTTTATGTATATTTTTGGGTGTTTTCTCCCAGTGTAGGAGCAAAACATTTTGAGGTGGACTAAAAAAAAAAAGTGGAAAATGGTTGCGCTTTTACTCGAGTAAGAGTAATGTATATGTGGATGGAGTGTGTGTAATCTTGATTTTAAAAGCATGACAAGACTCTCTTATGTATACAACAAAGGTTGACTAAACTCAATGCAAAGCAAGTAGCATAAATGAGCAAAGGGTTCTATTCTAAACATGTATCATATATGGCTTTGGTAGGAATTCAACTTTGTCATATAAGAGCTCATCATGTAAGGTTTTGAATTTTTCAAAAGATAAATCTCCAAAATTTAGTATTGTTAGAAATAAGATAAATAGCAGCTCAAACTTTCTTATATCATATCCGTCAATCACCTAGACTTTGCTCAAGCATATTACTCCATAAGTTTTAGGTTTAGAGTAAATTCTTATATTAAAACAATCATGTCCAAAACCTAGGAGAACTCAAGGTTGAAAACTAGGTACTTGAAAAAAATTCCAACAGAGCAACTATTCATCATCTTTAAGACAAAATTTTCTAGTTCATAGTTGACTCTAAACACACTCTAATTAACTAAGACTGTCTAAGACTTCTTTTTATTGATTTTTAGATTTTATTTAACTAAAGACTCATAAAAGACTCAACAGACGTGGACCTTCATGTGCCCACATATTTTTGGTATTTTATAACTATAAGATAGACTCGATAAATCGCATAGGTATAGTTACCGATAACTAGGGGATGCTCCTCCCTCAAGCTAGATGTTTGCCATATTTTGCTTGAATAATTTTTTTAGAGTAAGCTTAGCAGTGGTGGCTCACCGACCGATCTCACTTCTTAATTGTATAATCCTGTAATAGATATACTCCAACAAGACAACCAAAACTCAAGGCTCAAATATGATAATGGGTTAGCGGTCAGCTGAATGAGTAATTGATTATCTCTATGAGCAAATATGAATATGTAGCACGATTCTTATATTTTTATACTTTTATATTTATAATGCAAAGAAATATTTTTATGTTGCCATAGTGAATATTCTTACGGGGTAAACCATAAGCCTAATCCTTTTGGAGCTTTTTAAAATTTTATAATAAAGTAGTAAGGAAATTTTTTTTTTTTTTAAACATGCAAAAGAGTGAATGTACTAAAGTAATTAGATAACTACCATTGTTACCTTATGGCAAGGGTGCGGAATTTAAAGTGCTCCGAGCAAGACTTCTTATGGTCATCATGTTGAGGGTTCTTCAGTGAATCCTGATGGGGACCCAGATGTTGCATTATCTAGTGTTGATGACTCGATTGAGGGGATCTCTTTCTTCTTCCTTCTTCAGGTGTAGTTGATTTTTCTTTTGCTTTCTCCTCCTCAACTTTTCTCCTCAAAGCGTGGCACTGACTTCTTTTCTTGGACCTGGTGAAAGCTGGTATTCCAGGAAAGTTATAATCTTTAAAATAACAGCGTACCTTTTCTCCTTGGAAGTGAAAGTGGACTTGGCCTGTTCCATTGTAGATGATAGCTTTGGTGATGCTGAGGAATGGCCTTCCAAGTATGATAGGCGTCTCATCTTCTTTTCCCATGTTCAAGACCATAAAGTCGGTATGGACAGAGTAGGTGTGGATCTTAACTATGATGTTTCTTACTAGTCCCTCCAGGATTTGTGTTGTGTTGTCTGCTAGCTGCAAAATATATGTAGGATCTAGAGGTGCATTTAATAGTATATTGTATACCTGTTTTGATATTATGTTGACAGCTGATCCAGTGTCGCAAACTGCTGAGTAGAGGGAGCTCTATCCAATGGTGCACTCTATTGATGGTAGACCAGGATCTTTAGCTAAGACAGGTAGAGCTGAGTGGTGATCTTGTCTGTATTCCATTGCTTTGACTATTTGCATCTTCTTTCCTTCTTGCTTCTTGTTCTTCTTTCTTCCCTTTGGACAGGTCTTCCATACTTCTTCTTTATTTATAGGCTTCTCTGGATAGTAGGTGTTGGCGGGATCTTCAAGGATCTTGTCTCTGAAACTGAATTTCTCTTCATTGCCCTTGATGGTGAAACATATCTTTGCACTATATACATAGATGGCTGCTTTTATAGTGCTCAAGAATGGTCAGCCTAGAATAATAGGACTCTTTGGGTTTTTGCCGGTATCTAAAACCACAAAGTCTACTGGAATATATGATTATCCCACTTTTATGCATACATCATCTAGGATTCCTTTAGGATGTTTAACTATTTAATCTGCAAGCTGCAAGCACATATTCATGTACAACAAAGTTGCCCATGGAAAAATACGATCAAAGATTACATTTGGCATAATATTGATACTAGCACCAAGGTCACAGATGACTTTAGAGAAATCGTGTTGACCAATAGAGATGGAAATCACAGGTCTTCCTGGATCTCCTCTCTTGAGTGGCATAGATTCATCCTTTCATCCTTCTGACATTCCTTCTATGTAGTAACTTGCACGGACATCAACAAGATTTGCGGTTTCGGGCTCTAGGGGTTGCCCAGGAATCTTACCTTCATGGATCGATGGAACAGCGGCCGCCAGCTGAGCTAATTGTGATTCTAGCATTTTATTAAAGCTAAGCTGGTTCTTAATAGTAGAGGTCAAGCTATCTATTTTAGTATTTATATTTTCTAGCACTTTATCATTGGATGCTACCCTCTTAGATAAATTTTCTACAGCTTTATTCTAATTAGAAATTGCTTCCCTTAAAGGTGGTTGATTGAAATTACTATTGAAATTGTTGTTACCTTGGTTGTTACCTTGGTAGTTGGGCCTTTGCTGGTTCCATCCTTGATTGGGTTGATTCCACCGTTGATTTGATTGATTCCATACTTGATTTTGCTGAGGACGATAATTGGTGTTGTTGTTGATGAAGTTCACATCCTCTTAGAGTGTAGGGCAGTTGCTTCCTAAGTGACCTATATCTCCACATTCTTCACAAGTCATGCAGGAGTCATCAATGTGCATGACTTCTCTATTCTCATTGCTTTTGCTGTCAAGCTTCTTCATTATGAGGTCTAGCTTTGCAGTGACCATGTCAATCTCCTTAATATGATGCATGCCTCTGCCTTTCTTATGGGGTTGCACACGTTCTTCATTCCAGCTCTGGTTTGAGGCCATCTTCTCCACAAGTGCTGTTGCATCGGCGAGCTTAAGTGACAAGAAAGCTCCTCCAGCTGCAGCATCCATGGACTCACGGGTGCTAGAGACTAGCCCATGATAGAAAGTCTGCATAAGTAGCCAATCCTCCATTCCATGATGAGGACATTCTGCAATATAATCTTGAAAACGTTTCCATGCCTCGGTGAACGATTCATCATGTTATTGATGAAAGCTTGAGATTTTCCCACATAGAGCGTTGGTGTTGCCTGTAGGAAAGAACTTTGCTAGGAAAGCAGTAGAGCATTTATTCCATGTAGTGTTGGTTGCTTCGTTGTTATCGAACCACTGTTTTACTTTTCCTAGAAGTAAGAATGGGAAAAGGTGGAGTAAAATAGCATCTCTTGGTACTCCTCTGATAGTGAAGGTGCTGCAAATCTCTAGAAAGTATTGTAAGTGTGCACTTGCATCTTCATGAGCCTTTCCACAAAACTGACTAGCTTGAACTATGGTGATAAGCGCAGGCTTGAGTTCAAATCCATTGTCACCAATGTTGACATTAGGTCCAATACGGATGTTGGCGGTTGTTGGAGCAGAGAACTCGCGTAGCGTCTTCTCAGCCATAGCTTTAAAAGCTGGTGCTAAATTTCTTAATTCTTTTGATTCTTCTCCTTCGGATGTTAGAGCTTGATTTCTTGAAGATTGAGCTTCGGTGGAGGGTGTTCTTGATGGTGATTCAAAAATGTCCCTTGTATTAGCAAATTTCCTTCTTCGTAAGAGTCTCTCTAGATCTTCAATGTAAATGTCTAGGAGAGCAAATCCGTTCATTCATTCATTACCCTGCATAAGATATACAAATAGATAGAACAAGGGTAAGCCTGTTTGAGTTAGAGGTCAATTAGGTGATCGGTCTTATTCATAATGCATATATGTTATCAATACTTTTCCTAAGTTTATTAGCCTTCCCCGGCAACAGCGCCAAAAATGCTTGTTGGCATTTCTAACGTCACTGCAATAAATCCTAAATTTCTATCCCATGCAATGACACTAAAAATGTTGGTATTAATTAACTTGCCTTTAGCAACTAGCCACTAGTCTCTTTACCCTTACTCCTAACTATGAAACTAGGTTGTCATCCCTAATTGTAAAGCTAGGAATAAACTTTGTTACTAAATCTTATCATTTTATATGACTAGGCAAAAATAAATAAAAATGAATATAAACTAAGAATGATTCTATAATTATACCATTGTAGCATTTTACCTAGAGTATTACCAGGTTGTCATTTATTTTACCACTGGGAAGGCATTGCTAAGAAGCTACTCATAGTATTGATAACATGCATAAGCATATGCATTGAATAGATGATGTAACCAATGTCATACACTCTACTCATAACAGGGTAAGTCACAAGATAATATAGATATAATAATAATGATAAAGATAATGATAATGAGCCATTAATCAGTCATCTCCTAATAATACTAATCCATCATAGCACTCTAATCATGTCAGCATTGTCTAATCAAGTAATAGAGAAATAACTCCTAAGTATTTAACTACATGTGTCAAAGCTATGTCAACTAGTGCAAGTACATCTAGTAATCATTGTCAAGTAATACTACCATAGTTCCCAAACACATCGAAGCAATGTACAGAAAAAGATGAGTACAGGAACCTCATGTGTATAAATACACTCTTAACCTGACAATCCCACTCTACCAATCCACCGTATGGGGGAAGGCCTACAAAAGATTTAATGGGTCTGTCACACCTACGATCTACCTCACTACCCGGCACAACTGGGGATATCCATAGATAAGCAAAGCATCTAGACACCATATCTACATATTGCCTACCACTCACCATATGATCAACTAGATGAGCGCTATACGAACCAGTGCATGAATATAATAGCAAACCAACTAAACTAGATGTATTGAAGTAGACAATGAACATAATAATTAAACTAAGATGAAGAACAATATTGCTAGTAAATACCATACAAACGCAGATAAATACAATAAGAAAGAAAAGCTTAAGAACTATACCAGACTCTTCTCTTCTTGATAAGTTCCGGAATCTAAGACTGATTAACACGCCTTGACTTCCTCTAATCTAGATCTAACTATGCTAACTATGAACTAGAAGGCTATGAGGAACTAGAACTTGAAGCTCTACAGGACTTGATCTTCAACTGGCTCAACCTTGAATGACTTGAATGAGGTATTGAATGAATTAGGGTTTCCTGGGGGTCTGGCTCCGCTTATATAGCCCGGTGGGATGCACAACAGCCGTTTGATCAAACGGACTTCACGTAGGGCTGAGATTGATCCTCAAAGGCGGTGGACGAACAATCCAGAAGATGACAGGTGGGGCCCACAGGGGGATGCCGCCTGGCCTGAGTGGTGGGGCCAGCCTGTCCCACCTGGAGGTGGCTCCTCCTCTCCTTCACTCCGGTGTCTTCTGGATCCTTCTAGAGTAGTTTGGCGTATTCTTGAGTTGCGGATAATTCCGTGGTATAGATTTGTAGTTATGCCCCTTTTTCGGTGTTTTCTAGATTAGTCCCTAGAAATTGGTAAATCACCAAAACTTGTGGAAATTGTTAGATAAAACTCTAGCCTTCTAGATATTGATGTATGTTTCATGCCTTTTGATATATAAAATGTTGACGCTATCCACCGTCAACAGATGGCAATGTGCTTGCGCTTTTTGAAGGTGGGGATGAGGAATCTGGCGGTTCTCCTCTTCATCGTCGGTGAGTATACTCTTTGTTTCCTGTGTCGGATAGTTTTATTTTTTGTTCTTAGTTTCTTCAGTGACTTTTTTTTAGCCTAGGAGTCTTCTCCTATTTCTCCTGGGTTGGATGTCCTCCCGTCCTTTCCTTCTTCTGCTACCGAGTAGTTGGGTGACTTGAATGAAGTCATGCCGCCTCCACCATCTCGGCCTCTTATATTTCGTCGCCGTGCTTCTCAGTGAGTCTTTGCTTTTGACTTGTTTTCTGTTTGGTCGACTACTTTTTTCTTTGCCTTTTTTGATTTATATCTTTTTATGTAGTCCGGCTACTACTCTTTCTCGGCCTCCAACTTCTGATTTCGAGAGGACGGTTAGTGCTAAGGTGGGGGATCGGGTGCTCGATGTGCCTGATTCTCAACAGGTGGTGGCACCAGAGGTGGTGCCCACATCTTCTGCAGCGGTGGCTTCTTCGTTGCTGGTGGCAGAGGTTGTTGTGGGGGCAACTTCAGGAGAGGCGCTTCCTCTTGCTCTGCCCCTGACTTCTTCGCGTCCACAGGTTGGGTGTGCTTCCCCTTCGTCTCCTCCTCTTGCTCCGTGGGACGCGATCCGTGATGTGAGATTGGTGCAGAAGCGAGAGGCGGAGTTTGACCCGAGCTCCCAGCTTGGGTAACTTGTGTCTGAATGGAGTTCTTTCCAGGCGTACTTCTCCCGTCATCTTCAGGTGAGATGTGGCATCTCTTGTATATTTTTGTTTAGTTTGAAGCTTACTTTCTGCCTTCTTTTTCCTCTCAGAGCTTTTCTCGTGACTCTGACATTGTGTTTGGCTCTGCTGAGACACAAAGGAAGTTGTTGGAGGAGTTGGCTTCCCTGAAGTCGGCGTTGGATTCTGAGCGTGAGGCATGCCAAGCTTTAGAGACTGCTCTCCATGCTCAAGTAGTTGAGGCAGAGCAGCGTAAGTTGGCTGCCTTAGAATCTGAGAAGGATGCTTCTAGGAAGCTGAGAATTTTGGATAAGGATTTCTAAGGTATTTGCTTTATTTTTGCTATTCTGGCTTCTTCGTCCTTCTTGATGTTTTCTGTCTGACTTATCTTTTTTGTTTGAAGACTTCAAGAAAAAGTACTCTGAGGAAACTGAGGCTTTGAAGCTTGAGGTAAAGACCTTCCGCAACCAGTCGGAGCAGGTAAAAGAGAATGCAGAAGAAGTCTTGGCTAAGGCTTGGTTGATTAGGCGTGGAGCTGATCGGGATCTTTTGCAGGCCAAGATGACTGTTGATGACTTGTCGTCCCGACTGAAAGCTTCTGAAGAGAGGTGGTTAGTCCTTTGGAATTCTTTCAAGGCGGTTGCTGACTTGCTTTGGAAGCCTGAAGATGCCGGCCTGACGTGGATCCAATATCTGCCTCGTCTTCCTGGCTGTTTTGCTGGGGTTGTGAAAGAGGGGATCTTTGAAGGTGTTCAAACCGTCTTGGGGCGGGTTCGGTAACTTGACCCGAACTTGCCTCTTGAGAGGATTTTGGATAGCGTGGAGACCCCTGAAGCTGATCAAGCCCTTTCCCGAGCTGAGCGTGCGGTTTTAGACATCGCATGTTAGTTTGTATATCTTGTAGAAGTTACCACTGCTTAGCCGGCGGAAGGTGGAGACCCGTAGTTGTCTCTTGTAAAAAAAAAATACTTGTACCCTTCTTTTGTTTAATATATCTTGTCTTTTGTATTGTCTTGTTCTTGAAGAACTTTTTTCACCTTTTCTGAGCCGAAATCCCGTACTTCTCATCGGTAGATAGGGCGAGTGTAGGCTTCTTAGCCGTACTCTTATCGGTTTTGTGAAAACAACCCAGAATGGTTAGGCTCAAACTAGCTTGTAGCCATTTTGCATTTCAACTTTTGCGAGCATCTCTGCTCTCATCCAGGTTAAAAAACCCAGGATAGGGTGAGTGTTGGCTTCTTAGCCGTACTCTTATCGGTGTTGTGAAAACAACCTAGAATGGAGGGGTTCAGGCTAGCTTGTAGCCATTTTGCATTTCAACTTTTGCGAGCATCTCTACTCTCATCCAGGTTGAAAATCCAGGATAGGGTGAGTGTTGGCTTCTTAGCCGTACTCTCATCGGTGTTGTGAAAAGAACTCGGAATGGTTGAGCTCAGGCTAGTTTGTAGCCATTTTGCACTTCAACTTTTGCGACCATCTCTGCTCTCATCCAGGTTGAAAAAACCCAGAATAAGGCGAGTGTTGGCTCCTTAGCCGTACTCTCATCGGTGTTGTGAAAACAACCCAGAATGGTTGGGCTCAGGCTAGCTTGTAGCCATTTTGCACTTCAACTTTTGCGAGCATCTCTGCTCTCATCCAGGTTGAAAAACCTAGGATAGGGCGAGTGTTGACTCTTCAGCCGTACTCTCATCGGTGTTGTGAAAACAACCCAGAATAGTTGGGCTCAGGCTAGCTTGTAGCCATTTTGCACTTCAACTTTTATGATTGATAGGATTTTTGGATCGTGAGTCTTCTTTCGAGTTCTGTATGTAGAAATCAGGATAGATATTTCTAAAGAATGTCTTTATTGCCCTTGGAAGTATTTGATTACAGGTAGCCTTTTACATGAGACTTGTTTTCAGGCGTAAAATCATTGTAGTTGACTGATGTGCCAAGAGTTCTTTACTGGTGCTCCCTCTTCTGTCATTAATTCATATGATCCGGGTCCTATTACTTTTGCTACTATGAAGGGGCCTTCCCATAGACTGAGTAGTTTGTGTCTTCCACTAGTACAGAAAAGTCCTATACTGGCGGTTCCAAACGCATTTCTACTGGCCTTTTTCGAACCGCCAAGATGGGAGGCCGATAGAAATCGGCCATTTCTACCGCGGTTGTTTGAGAACCGTCGGTAGAAATCGATTTCTATAAGTCGCATATTTTTTCACGTAAAATCGCGTGCTACGTGGCCGGCGGGATTCGAACCCACGACCTTGGCCTCGCTGCGCACCCCCCTACCACTCCACCCACAAGTCACTTGTGCCTACTTCTCATTTTTGTTCCCACATATTATACAAACCAGACGGAAAATTCAATATTTAAGGGTCCAAATGAATTCAAATGAAAAACTGTTCCACTACAAAGTTTCATAACTTTTCAAAATCTACAACTTTCATTTAGAGTGTTTCTCCGTCCGAGGTCATTTGCAAAATTTGAATTTCAAATTTAAAAATTTCGTTCGTAGTTTTCCATAAAAGGATGATTTCAAATGAAAAAGTTGTCAACTACAAAGTTTCATAACTTTTCGAGATCTATAACTTTTATTTTGGGACTTTCTCCATCCGAGAAAGTTTGAAAAACTCAAAAAATTAATTTCAAATTATTTCTACTGGCGGTTCTCTTAAGAAACCGCTAGTAAAATCGATTTCTACCGGCGGTTCCTTAAGAAATCCGCTAGTAGAAATGGTCGATTTCTACTGGTGGTTCCTTAAGAGAACCGCCAGTATAAATCGTATTTCTACTTGGCGGTTCCTTAAGAGAACCGCCTTGTAAAATAGGGGTCATTTCTACAGTTGTTCTAAAGAGAATCCGCCAGTAGAAATGAAATGCCAGTGTCAAGAGAAATGGTTTATGTACTAGTGTTTCATCTGTCTTCTGTATTTGTCGTAGAACTAGGTCTCCAACTTGTAGACTTCTTGGTTGAGTATTCTTGTCGTAGTGTCTTCTTATCCCTTGTAGATATCTTGCTGATTGTAATGTGGCATTGATCCTGACTTCTTCTGTGCTGTCAAGTTCTAGTCTTCTTGTCTCTTCTGCTTCTCCCTCGTTGTATTGCTTGATTTTTTGCGAAGTCCGGATCAAATCTGCTTGGTAGTATAATTTCTGATCCGTAGACTAAAAAGAATGGTGAATAGCCGGTTGCTCTCTGATTTGAGTTCTCGAGTCCCCGGACTAATTTTGATAGCACGCTATCCACTTTGACCTATAATCTTTGAGGTCTTCATATAATCTTGGCTTGAATCCTACTAGAATGAGTCCATTGGCCCTCTCGACTTGTCTGCTTGCTTGAGGGTAGGCGACCGAGGCATAGTCTATGCTGAATCCGTAATCTTGTGCCTAACTTTTGAACTCATTGGTCGTGAAGGGTGATCTGAGATTTGTGATTAATCTATTTGGCATCCCAAATCTGTGCATGATTTCCTGGATAAACTCTTGAGCTTTTGCTGAGTTGTATTTTACCAAAGATTTGTATTCTATCCATTTGGTAAACTTGTGGATAGCGACGAATAAGTATTCAAATCCACCTTTTGATTTCTTGAGTGGTCCAACTTGATCGAGCCCCCAACATGAAAAAAGGCCATGCTTTGGTGTGATGCATACTAGGTTGTGAGCCAAGATGCGTGCGCTTGTCTTGCAAATCGACGATTTTTGCGGTGTCTTACTAGTTCTTCTGTGTCTTTTACTGCTGTGGGCCAGTAGAATCCTGATTGGAATGCTTTTTCGACAAGTGTTCTTGAAGATGCATGGTTCCCTCAGCATCCAGAGTGCATTTCTAATAAGATTTCCTTTCCTTGTGATGTTGGGACACATTTTAAAAGAACTGATGATGCCGCTCTTTTGTAGAGGTTGTTCCCAACTAAGGCATAGTTTTTGCTTCTTCCGATGATCCGAGTTGATTTGGTCTTGTTGTCTGGTAGCTTATTTTCTTTGATGTAGTCTATGAATGCTTGCATCCATGTTGTGTTGTCCGTTCGATTGTCAAGATTTGCCCTTCTTTCGTTTTGTCTTCAGTTGTTGTTTCATTAGACTTCTTGATGGATGGCTTGTCTAGTTCTTTGATGAAAACTTTGGTTGGTACCTTTGCTCTGTCTGATCCAAGTTTGGCTAGTACATCGCAGGTGACGTTAGAATCTCATAAGATGTGATGAATTTCTAGTCCTTGAAAATTTTTCTCAAGTTTACGTATTTCTGCACAATAAGCGTCCATATTTTCTTTGGTGTAGTCCTAATCTTAATTAACTTGATTGACGACTACAAACTGAATCCCCATAGACGAGTAGTCTTTTGATTCCAAGCGAAGTGGCCACTTGTAGACCATGAATGAGGGCTTCGTATTCTCGCTTCATTGTTTGTAGTCTGCCATAAGATTTGTAGAACATATTTGAGTTGTTTTCCATCAGGTGCGATAAGAAGTACCTTGGCTCCTACCCTCTTAGTTTTAGAGATCCATCGAAGTACATTTTTCAATGGTCTAGGATGGCATCTGGAGTGGGTTGTTGAATTTCTATTCATTCTGCAATGAAGTCAGTTAGTGCTTGAGATTTGATTGCTTTTCTTGGAGAGAAATCGATCTTGAGTGCTCTAAGTTCAACTATCCATTTTAAGATTCGTCCGGTTGAGTCTTGATTTCTCGAGGATGTCTCCGAGTGGAAAGTCTGTTACCACTATAATCTTGTGACTTTCGAAGTAGTGTCTGAGCTTTCTGGATATTATCAAGATTGCGTAGAGTAGTTTCTGTACAGGAGGATATCTGATTTTTGAAATCGTGAGTACTTCGCTTATATAGTATACTTGGTCTTTGAACTTTGTAGATGTGCCCCTGTTCTTTTCTTTCTACCACAATGGCCGTGCTCACCACCGAGGTAGTAGCTGTGATGTAGAGCATAAGGTCTTCGTCTTTTTTTGGGTGGTACTAGTACTGGTGATGTGCTGATATAAGTTTTCAACTTGTCGAAGGCTTCCTGGGCTTCGTTCCATGTGAACTTGTCTGTTTTCTTTAATATCTTAAAGAAAGGTAGCCCTTTTTCTCCTAGTCCTGATATGAATCTGTTAAGTGCTGCCATGCAACCTGTTAGTTTTTATAGGTCTTTTATATCCTTTGGTTTGCCCATATCTGTTATCGCTTTGATCTGTTTGGTACTGGCTTCGATCCCTCTTTGGCTGACTAGAAATCCGAGTAGTTGGCCTGATGATACGCCAAATACATATTTATTTGGGTTAAGCTTCCACTTCTATTGCTTGAGGTTATCGAAAGTTTGTTGTAGGTCTTCTGTCAGGGTATCCGAGTTCTTTGTCTTTACGACTACATCATCAACATATGCTTCTGTGTTTTTCCTGATTTGGTCTCCTAGACAAGTCTGAATTGCTCTTTGATAAGTTGCCCCTGTATTTTTGAGTCCAAAGGACATTGTTTTTAGCAATATGTCCCGAAGGGGGTGATGAAGGATGTCTTACTTTGATCTTCTTCTTTTAGTGCTATCTGATGATATCCGGAGTAACAGTCTAAGAAGGATAAAAGAGCCGCTACTACTGTAGAATCCACGATTTGATCAATCCGAGGTAACCTAAAGGGATCCTTTGGGCAATGCTTATTGAGATCGGTGTAGTCGACGCACATGTGCCATTCATCCGAGTTCTTTTTGTGCACCAAGACGGGATTTGCCAACCAATCTGGGTGTAAGATTTCTCTTATGAAGCCTGCTGCTAGTAGTTTGGCTATCTCCTTTTTTATTGCTTCTTTCTTGTCGGGTGAAAAACATCGTAGCCTCTGTTTGATTGGTCTTCATCCTTTGTTGACTTCTATTTTGTGCTCAGCCAACTCCCATGGGACTCCAGGCATATCAGCTGGTTTCCAGGCGAATATGTCCTTGTTGTCCCGTAAGAAGTTGGTGAGCGCGAATTCCTATTTGATAGGCAGGTGTGCGCTGATGGTGGTGGTTTTGGATGGGTCGCCAGTGCCTAGATCAATCTTCTCTGTGTCTTTGTCTTCTGGTGGGATAAGAGTACTTTGTTTCTTTGCTGGTATTTCCATATCTTCCATTCTGATTTCTGTTATTGCTGCGTTGATTTCTCCTTGAGTCTTTGATGATATCTAGATAGCTTGTACATCGCATTCGAAGGCACGTTTCGAGTCTCCTTTGAGTGAGAGTACTCCGTTGGGTCCTGGCATCTTGAGAAGTAGGTACGGATAGTGTGGTATAGCCAAGAATTTTGTCAAAGCTGGTCTTCCAAGTATAGCATGATAAGATGATTCAAAATCTGCGACTTCAAATTTGATGAGCTCTGTTCGATAATTTGTTGGAGTTCCGAAGGTGACTGGTGAGGTTATATGTCCGAGAGGCATAGCTGGCTTCCTGGGTACTATTCCATAAAAAGGTATGCTTGTAGGCGTGATCATTTTTGAGAATTCTAGTCCCATTTTTCTTAGTGTGTCTGCGAATATGATATTGAGCCCTGCTCCTCCGTCGATGAGTACTTTGGTGGCAGTTACTGCTGCGATTGTTGGTCCGAGTACTAGAGGGTAAAGTCCTGTGTTTTTGACACTTGTCCATTGATCTTCTCGTGAAAACTGTATTGGATACTGTGACCAGTTTAGATATCGAGGGGTAGCCGGTTCTACTGCCATGATTGTTCGCCAAGCTAATTTATCTTCCTACTTGCTTCTTGATCCGGGGACTCTGGAGAATATTACTGCTACTATTGCTGTGGGATTTTGAAATCCATTGTCTGTTGGATTGTCCTCTTCTTTCTTTTCTTTGTTTTCCTCCTTCTCGTTTCTTTCTTTCTTCATATATTTCTCTTGGAAAATTCGGCAATCTCCCATTGGATGGTTACCTGTTGGGTGATAGATGCATCGCATTTTTTTGAGTTCTTCAAATCTTCTGGCTTGGTATAATTTCCTTCTCTCAGTAGTTGCTATTGTGTTATCTGAGTACGTTTTCTTGTTGTGATATTCTTGTCCGTCATTTGGACTGTTCCATCTTTTCGAGTTGTTTCGCCTATCTGTGTTGTTTCTCCTATCGGGTTGTTTCTTCTATCTGAGTTGTTTCTGTTGTTCTGATCCAGGAATATTTCTCATGTTTCCTTCTCTGCTGTAATCATCTTTTTAACGGTGTGCTTGAATTCTTCATTTGTTAGAGGATTTTCTTTGCAGAAATCATGGAACATCCACTTTATCTTGAGTCCGTATGAGAAAGCTTCAATTACTTCCCTCTCGGTAATATCATGGACTTGAGCCCTTAATTCTCCAAATCTTCTGTAAAAATCCCTGAGACTTTATCCATGGTTTTGCTTTAATCCCTTTAATTCTGCCTGAGTTATTGGATGAGTGATTATTCCTGCGAAATTTTCACAAAAAGCTTTCTATAGGTCCCACCAGGTTCTGATTGATCCCGGGCAGAGTTTGTCGAACCATTGTAGTGGAAGTGTTTTGAGTGCCATTGGAAAAAATAGAGCTTTAGTGTCGTCGTCTCCTCCGGCCAGCTCTATAGATTGAGAATAGATTTTGAGCCATTGCATTAGTTCTGTCTTGCCGTCATACTTGGAGTGATTTGAAGGTTTGAACTTGTGTGGTAGTTTGATAGAGAGTAGTCTTCCTGTGAAATAGGAGAATCTGTCGGGTACTTTCTCCAGTCTGTAGTCAGAATCTGCCTGACTATCATACCGGGTTGGTGATCTGCGAAAGCTTCGAGATGGTGGCGTTGGCAATCTTTCTCTGTTTTCTCCTATTTTTTCTGACCAATCGTAATGTGGTCGGGTCCTTCTATTGTCGCTTGGAACGGATAATCTCTCAAAGGCTGATACTCTCTGACTTATTTGACTTGGCTGTTTAGAAGGTGTGTGTCGGAGAGGTATTCGGTCATCTTGTATCTTTTGTGCATTAGTTTTGAGTAGATTTCTGAGTTTGGCTTGTTCTTCGCTTGGGCGAGAGATAGCATCAATTTCATTTATCAATTCTTGAATCTTGTCGACGAGATCTAGTCTGGCTCTTACTGAGGCACGCCTTTCTTTGGCTTCTCTTTCTGCTTTTTTCTCATTGTAGTCGGCTAAATCTTCTTCATATTTGCGCCATGCTTCCCTGTGTTTTTGTACTCGGTTCCTCCTTCCTCCTTTCTTCTTATTTCTTCTTTCCCTTGCTTCTCTTTGGCTATCAGTCTCTCCTTCTCTAGCCACTGAATCTGGCGGAATATTAGCTTCTGATTCTTCTGATGATCTGTAATCGGGCTCGATTGGTGGTACTAGAGGTTGTCTGATCATGAGTACTTCTCTCTGTCCTCCCACCGGGTAGTTGAGTTTTCCTTCTTTTAAAGATCTCCCGTATTGAAAAGGAAGAGGGGTAGAGTACTTATCTGGATTAGAGATGGTTCCTGAAGTCGAATCTTTAAATTTCAGCATCTTTTTATCGAAGATGTGTTGGTATGACCATGCCATATTGTCGAAGCCGTAGTGAAAAAAACTTGGTGTCTTCTGTAGATACGTTGTAGTCGCATTGCAGTGGAAAGAATTTGGCAGTTCGCTTGCGCTTGAGGTTCCTTCTTCTGATAACTTTAGCTGTGAGAAGTCTTCACATATTTTCGGTTCGAGTTCTGGAAGTAGTCGACTGTGGAGGACTCCGCAATCATCTGCTTCATAGATCCAGCCTCCGAAGATGAAAATTGAGCCTCCCGGGAAGAACATCGTGTGTAGGTCCGCTGAGCCTTCGAAGTGGATTTCGCCGAAAGCCCCTACCTGGTGCGCCAGCTATCGGTGTTTAACCACCGATAGCCTACCACAGGGTACCCGCGATAGTTGATTCGGATCTTGGCGAATACCAGAACTCGGCGGTCATGCAAGAGACGCTTGGTTTATCCTGGTTCGAGCCCTTGTTCGTCGAGTAAAAGCGCTAGTCCAGTCGGCCTTGGCCTTTTGCGTTGGATTGATTGTCTAATTGTGTGTGTTGTTGTTCCCCTTACAAGAGGGTACCCTCGGCCCCCTTTTATGAGAAAGGTGGCCGGGGCTTGGCGTAATCCTAGTCGGACTAGTAGATAGAGTCCTGTTTTAACTTTACAGAAGTTACTTTCTAAAAGTCTAACTAGGACGAGTCTTCTTCTATTCGGAGTCGACTTCCTTGATTCAGGTCTTCTGTTTCCTTGTTGCGGGGCTTGGCCGATGGGCCCGCTCCTCTGAGTCTTATGCCGATTGGGGACCTTCTTGGTCCTGCATCGACAGTATCCTACCAAAATACATGGGTTTGTTCTGGTTTGTAAGGCAGTATGGATGCTCACCGAACTTAGACAAATGTTTCTGAAAATGCAATCTCATGAATGCCGCCATCTTGCCCCAGCAATGGGCGTCGAAGTTGTCCCTCATCATACGGGCGACGACGTTTGTGAACACCATGCACCCATTCAGCGCTGCGGCAGTCTCCATGGCCAGATTAATGAGCCTTGGGTGCGACGACATGGGGTCTGCGCTTCCGAACGCAAGCGCCCTGAAGAAATACCAGTATGCCTCATGTGAAAGAGGCTTCAGAGTTAGAGCCTGTGTTGTTCCAAGCTTTGCGACCTTGTCAGACCGGCTTGTGAGTATGATCTTGCTACCCATGGGCATCCAATGTTTAGAGTACAGCCTGTTCCATACATCTTCGTCAAGGTCTCTGCCTGCTACCTCCATAACAAGAAGCATTCTCCTTGTCACCCCATAATCTGATGACCTGAGATTTTTGCAGATAATCCTTCTCTGAAAGCTGCTAGTGCAAAGTCATGGTCGCTCAAAAACACTGTTTCTACAACGGCCACGGACTCTTTCATCCTTGCAAACATGGGCAATTAGTGTGTTCTTTCCTACTCTGCATGGGCCGACAATCGCCAGGACCTCTAGCTCTTTGACACCACCAGAACACCAGGAGGCTGATGTGTGTGCAGTAGGAAGTCGATGACGTATTGTGCTTCCATCTGGCGACCAAACATGCAGTTTCCCAGTTGGAGATAGATGCTGTAAGGCTGGCGGTACATGCGGCGACTGTAGTTCGCCAAGAGTAAAGATTGGGGGCCCAGGGCGAGACTAAAGATTGAGGCCCACTTGTATTAGTTTGGATGTCAAGCTAAGAGTAGTTATCTAGGACATGGTTTTATTATCGGAAGTATAATATCTAAGATCATGGATAAATACGATAAATGGACTATATTGGAAATATGATACTAAAATTTAAATATATTCAAATTAATTTGAAAAAATAGTATAATTTGACTTGAAATACATGCATGCTGCGTGTATCCGGAGGCGTGTGTTCATGCATTCAGTTGCTAGGGATGCCTCGTTTCTCACTAGCTTTGATTCCAATACAAATACATGCATGTGCACAGTTGCTTTTATTCCAGATACATGCATCATGCATGCTTGCATGCATTTGTTTTTATTGTAAATATTGTGAGCTTCTGAGAAGCCAGAAGTCTTCGCGGGAGATGTCAGGGCACGGACAAGAGAATGCAGGCGTCACTAATGCGCGGTTCTTTGCGTGCGAGTGTGGAATACTTCAGGCCCCAACATACTACTACACCGTATACATAGAGGGGGCCCTGACATCTTGAGGGGCCCGGGGCGGCCGCCCCGCTCGCCCGCCCCCAGGGCCGGGACTGATCGGCGATCATGGCGCTCAGAGTGTCAAGCACCTCCTGTATTTCTTCTGAGATCTGTGCTGCTGCTGCTCTTGTCCAACTGGGGAGACGACATGAATCGACTCTGGAGAAAAGGGAAGAAATCTGATGACTCACGATCTTCTGACCATTGCTGCTGGCCTCCTCTTTTTCTTTTTCATCCTGCCAGCGGCATGACCTGAAGATGTCGAGGGCGTAGTAGCCTCGGTGCACGGTGTCTGTCAGGGCGTCCAGCTGCCGGAGCATGGCCTGGTTCGTGATCTGCCACCCCATGGCCTCGTCGAAGATGACCTGCGCCCGGAGCAGGACCCTCCGGAGACGGTCCTCCACAGCGCCGTCCGGCGCAGGAGGCTTATTGGGGCACTTGCTGATGCTGTTGCTGGCGAGGAAACCTATGCATCTAGTGGCTAGGTCGCCTACTATTGCAGACATGAAACTAGCGACGCCATCCTAGCAAGCTTGATCTGAATTTGTGTATGTGTGCTAACTAGCTGGCTCTATGTATTGTAAGAAACTCCAATGCAAGGAGAGAAGGGACGTATGAATGAATGTGATATGATAGGTTGGTTTCCTCAAAAAATGTGGTATGATAGCAACTGAACACTAAGCTCAGGCATATATATAATAATATAGTAAGAACAGTAAGCTAGCTGCTGGTATTGTTGACTAAGCCCACTCATATCATATGCGTGTGTGACCACTCATATGCGTTGAGTAGCTGCTGGACCACTCATATGCGTGTATTGACTAACCTAATCCACGTCAGGATAAAAAGATTGATTGGCACTTATGAAACTGTCTGAAAGTAAAAGAAAAGAAGACATCTTTTTTTGGAAGTGAGAATGCAAAGAAAACGTTTCATTAGAACAGAAAAGGAAAGGAATCGTAGGACGTGATGTTTCAACAGAAATCCAGATGATGAGAAGGGGAAACGTCCAAGTCAATGCACACATAGATACATTGCATTGGGTCCGCGGTCGGGAGTCTACACTAATTGCCCAGCCATGCATGCTGACAGAGTCGTACGTCTCCACGTGAAGTTAGAATACTCGAGATCGAATGGTTTTTTCTTAAACTATACAGTGCAATGCAGACGCTCACAATACGCACGCACACCCATCTTTTAGAACATACATACGCAAACCCTACCCCTATGAGCACCTCCGAAGGACTGAGCCGACAGACACAAGTTCTTTGACCGGTGTCGAACCTGTTTTTGTAAAATAGTTTTACATAAGACTCCTAGAAACCTGCTCTCAAGGAATAGATGAAAAATAGAGCTGAAAATATCACTGACTGATACTGCTCTCTCCGTTCCAAACTATAATCATTTGATTTTTTTTTTTCAATCTTGACCACTCATTTTATTAAAGAAATTGTGCAAAATATCCAATTTTTTTTTTGTGCCTTGCTTTATTAATAAAAATTTTTTCAAATTGATTTAAATTTAACTAAGTTTATATAAATTTTTAAAATAAAGCGAGTGGTCAAACTTAAGATAAAAAGTCAAATGAATTATAATTTGGAACAGAGTCAGTACTATTTTCTCTTCTTAGTGCAATGAAGTGCAGTTCGATCTACTCTGTACTCTGTAGTCTGATCGAGGATGGAACGGGTTTTTCTGTGGAAATGGCAATACGGGATTTGAAGCAAACTGAATAGCGGAAAGTGGACACACAAGTCATGATGATCCACTGGACCCATTTGCTCTAAAAGTTTAGTTTCTCCACTAACTTTTTTTTTTAAAAAAAAAGAATCCCCAGTCCACACACGGTCGGTCATATGCCTTGGTTAAGTCCAACTTATATGCAAAATACCCGCACTATACTCTCTCTGAATAGTATGTATCCACTCCAAGGCCATTAATGCATTATCAGCTATTAATCTCCCGGGCACAAAGGCGCTGTGCTCATGGGGTGTTAGCATGACATCCAGCTTACAGCTCTGCATTTGCTCTGTTTCATACTATAAACTTCTTAGATTCTATGCTTTGTATCGAGGATTATCAGATTTTTTGGAACTATGAAATGTCCAGGGACCAAAGTGGGTCCTAGGTGAATGTCAAGGTCACTGGGCTTGTGGAACAAAAGGGAAAAATCAGTCTTTTTATATAGGGGCCAATATCCTGAACACGAGCGTCCTGAAGAAATACCAGTACGCCTCGTGTGATAGGGGCTTCAGAATTAGAGCCCGTGTTGTTCCAAACTTTGCGATCTTATCGGACCGGCTTGTGAGGATGATCTTGCTACCTCTAGGCATCCAATGTTTGGATGCAGAGTACAGCTTTTTCCATACATCTTGCTCCAGTTCTCCATCTACCTCCACAACAAGAAGTAGTCTCCTTGTCGTCCCATGATCTGACATGCGATCTTGGTGTTTTACTGCACATCCTTTTCTTTTTTTTTTTTTTGAAGACATCACCGGAGGGGTGAGAGCCCCACCTGAATAAATTTCCATTGATTCCGGCAAGCCGGTGCATGGAGGGTACTGGACCCTGGGTCGAATGTTCATTACAATTGATATAAACAAGCAAATAAAACAGTGGAAAGAGAGAATACAACACCAACAACAACACCACTTAAACAAACTCAAGGTTAAGCCTAGACCCAAGCTGAAAAGGCGCCAACCGAGCGCGAATTTGCGCCTCCGCCGAACAGCATACTCGCCGGTTTCACCGTGACCATTGCGCCATCGACCATTCCTCGTAGTTGATGGTGACATCCTACAGCACATCCGAGCCCACGTACCACCATTCAACGCCGTCCACGGGGAGGAAGCCTTTGAGGGGAATGGCGACAGCGGTGGAAACACCACTCGGCATTTGATATTCTGGCACCATCGAGGAGTGGTGACGGGCACGCAAGCCCCGGATCATCGGATACGACGACCTCCCTTGGGAACTGATGGTGACATCCTTCAGCACATCCGGGTCCACGTACCACCATCCAACGCCATCCACGGGGAGGAAGTCTTGGAGGGGAATGGCGGCAGCGGTGGAAACACCACCCGGCATTTGATATTCTGGCACCATCAAGGAGAGCACCAACGGAGCAGAGGTGCCAGAGGAGGACACTCATCGAGACATCGGTGACGACCAACAGCCAGGACCGGTCTCACCCAAGAGGAGAACAAGGCGCAGGGAGACACAGGTAGGGAAGGTAGAAGAGCTGACACTGCTGGTAGTGAGTACTCCACTCCACTATTATATGATGTGCGTGCGTGTGTGTGTGTGTGTGTCCGACCTTTGCACTGTGTGGGTGTTGGAACGAGTCTTGCACGTTGTAGTATTTTACTCTTTTGTTATCAATACTATCAAACGTACCCATGCGGTACAATTTGCAATGAAACCCCAATATGTATAGAAATCAGACCACGTATCATCGCTAGATGCGATTTATACTAACTTGTACGAGCGCGAACTTTTCACTGTCTGAATAATTAGAAAGAGGTGGACAAAAAAAAATAATGAAGAAAATTACATTTTGGTGTATTATTAGGTATAGATATAGATACTCCCTATAAATATATCGCAGTTGTTCAACTCAAATTTGGAACGTGCGCATTACCTCCTAATAAATAAATTACTTAGAAAAAATGCAATGTTCTAGATGGCGACGACACTGCGTGTACATCGGGTTGCAATTAAGTTCAGTGTACCGGGCTTCCATGCATGGCGACAAGTCCAGCTGCCTGGCTACGACCATCTTGGGCGCCTGCCGCCTGGTCAATCGGGAGGTAATGCAATGCAGTGCAAAGAGATGACTGACTCAGCTCGTCTTTCAACAACGGCTCGCCGTCGTCGTTTCAGTGGCCAGCGCCTCATGCTGGTCGTCGAGACAACAGTGCCTGCCTCTGCTGGTTGCGACTTGCTATGTTCAAAACCAAAATAGAAGACTTTGTTTACCTATCTAAAATTTTGATTTTCTAATTTTTGATGCTGACATTGAATAGTTCAATTGAAGATTATATGGTAAGTTTCCCACCAACCAGAAATCGTTTATAAAGGGTATTGTTATAGTGTCGTTACCGACTCTCTTTCCGGGTCCTTTCTTCAGTCCAAAAAGAGTGAAATTTTAAATCTAGTCAAGTTGAAATATTTCAAGTACGACTGAGTAAATATTGCCGGAACATACTTGCATGTGACACATTAGATTCAAACTTGTAAGACATATAGTGCTAATTGGCATTGTTGATGCCAGAACACAGCTTTTCACACGACCTCGTCACCTGTAACATGTAAGGACCCATCTTTTTTTATGCGGGAGGCTAATATAAAGATGCCATTTTAATTCTTTTTTTGTGATTTCTAAATAGAGATTTTATTCTAGCTAAATATAATTTAATAAGAAGGAATTGACAAGGGAGCAAACTGTGTGCTTGTGTGAACCAAACAATCCAGCACCTCTTCTTTGATTGTTTATTATATGCTAAATTTCTTTGGAGGGAGGTTCAATTTGTACTAGGATTGAAACCCCAACAGATGCCTACGATCTTTTCATTTTAACAAGTGGTTAAAAACAAGGGGGAGTTCTAAATAAGTTCTTATTGCTGATAGGATGTGTGGCCATTTCCTAGACAATATGACTTACACTAAACAAAATTGTTCTTAACAAGCATTGATCCAAAACTTTTTACAAGTTATATTTAGAGAGCGCACTGCCTACACCAATGGATGCAATTACAGCGGGGTGAAGATAATAAGGAGCGCATTCTCCAAGTCTATTAAGTGCTGCTAATAAACTTGCAACAAGTAATTGATAAAGTTGTTCCAAAGCAACCATACATCCATTCATGCAATCCAAGCCAGAAGCCACTAACAAGCATCGATCCAAAACTTTTTACAAGTTATATTTAGAGAGCGCACTGCCTACCACTACTACTGTAAACTTAATGGAGGCGGGCAAAATAGATTAATGGAGGCGGTTTTTCCAACCGCCTCGGAGCATAGGTCACGGTTAATCCAAGCCTTAACCGAGGCGGTTAGGAAACCGCCTCCGTTAATAGTATTAACCGAGGCGGGCTAGTTAAGATAACCGCCTCGGTAAATATAATTAACCGAGGGGGTCTCTAATACACAACCGCCACAGTAAATGTAATTAACGGAGGCGGTTGTGTTTAATTGATCGCCTCGGTTAATGCTTTACAGAATTAAAAAAAAAGAGATTTTGTTTGAATATTTTAAATTGATTTAAAAATGAACTTGAAATTCGAATTAAAACATGTACCAACAATGAATACACGCAGATAAAGGATACACACATAAATTACATCCATTCATTTGTCGTTCCCAACATTCAACACAAGTTCTCACAAAATACAAGTTTCAATAGCTAGAGTTCTAAATGATCGAGAAGCTAAGATGCTGTAGTATCTAATCGAAGATGTCTGGCAACACGTAATCGTGCATATTCAGCGAAGATGTCTGGCAACACGTAATCGTGCATATTCAGCTGTGTCCTCCAGTTGCGTAGCCTCTCATACTTTTCCGCAGACCCCAGCTCGTTCTCCTGGTAGAAGAATTGACCGCCCACATGACAACATTGGTCCATTACAAACTTACAGATGTCGGAGACTGTTTGTCTGATGTTTGCGTTGTCCAGCACCCTACACCTTTTCCACCATCCAAGTGATTTCTTGAGTTGCCGATAGCTGCCACTGTACTTACCGCAGGCCCTGAGGTACTCACAAGCGTAGTATCCACATAGAATACTGCCTTCAGGTTGTTTGGCGCACTGCATGCACGATATATACACACCACATAATACCTATAGTTAGTACATATACAGAGCATGAACGATGTCGCAAGACATGAGTTTTAGGACATTTACCGGGAACTCTCGCCTCACTTTCAGTACGTGTGTATACTTCGCCTTCTTCTTCTCGAACCTTCGATCGAAGGTGTCAGTGTCTTCGTAGTACTTTCTATAAGCGCTATATATAAAAGAATCACTACTGTCAACAACTAAGCTGATACTTGCTTATAAGTATATAAACGAATATGTGTCATCACTTACTATCGAAGGCACTCTTCAAAATCCGCGTACGCCTTCTTGTTCGTCTTCCGCAAGGAGTCGAATATGACTGCCTTTCCATCCTGAGGGTAGATTATGAATACAACCCAGTGGCCCATGACGCCCAAGCTACAACATTGAATCAATTTAGATATCGAATCATGAAATAAAAGTTGCAGTGAACGCAATAGGTATTGCAAGTATCATTTAAACTTATTACCCGAACTGGTGCGCGGCAAGGATACACCCATATTCCGGGACCTTCTTCATGGCTTGGAGGATATACTGTCCCTTTCTAAACTTGATCTCACCTTGAAGCCTTGTCCGTGCTAGCACCCGCACTACACCACAACCTTTAAACAACGATGGATAGTCTGTTGCTGAAAGGGGTCTACAGCGATGGACTGTCCGTTGCTAAAGGATATAGCAACGGACCCTTGCCGATGCTAATGAAGCCGTGGTTAAATCTATACAAAGAACGGACATGTTATTTAGCAACGGACAGTCCGATGATCCTAGTTTTAGCAACGGACAGTCTGTTAGAGCTTTTAGCAACGGACAGTTCATCGCAATAAGCATTTTTAGCAGCAATGAGTCCATTAAGCTCAATTAAATAGGTTAAAAAAATAATATAAATGTATTAGAAACTGGAGTAAATATTTAGAACCAATACAATATTGAATGCATACACAAATGGGCACATTAATCATACTCTCATTCATCTATGTCAAATGAGAACATATAATCATGTCACTAGCTTAAGCTTGTTGCCATCAAGTCAACATACAAGCACATAGTAGCTGAATACAAAATCTAGCTATTGTCATGAGGTTGTACAGCAAGCAAACATTGTTTTCCTATTGAGCAAAAGCCATCATCTAAAAAGTGATACAACATTGATCAAAAGATAGCACCATTAGCTCACTAGTCCAAAAACTAAAACTACTAGATTGCAGTCCAAAATCATCCAAAGTTCGCATCTAGTTCACCATAAAATAATTCAATGGCTTCCTATTCAAAGTCAGCACTAGATTCACTTTCAGCCTTTTGATGTGCCAAAACTTGTATTTGGAGCCTTGTCGATGTATATGCCTTCAGTCGTGGAGTTCTAATGTCTTGAGGACTTGGTCCCAGACCCCAAACAACAGACTCACTCCCTTGGCTCCTTTACTCCACAAACAGCAGCAAAAGCATCCCCTAAAGGACCTGCTACCATCAAACTCATGGAAGATGTCCAATCTGGTTAGATGATGCACTCATACTACATTCATTCAACGAGGGCACTTCATTTCTAATATTCTTAAGACGCGATACACATAAAAATAAATTTATTAGTGTGTTTCTTACTGCATGATACCATAGATGAACAATAAAAGTGATATAGGTGCTATATATTTCTTTCTGAAACATCTAGGACAGCAGCACTCTACTATACTACTAGCTATTACTGCTACTACAGATTGCAGCAAACAAGTGCTGGTCCATGCTTTCTACAAAAACTTACAATTGTTGATGCTGCTGGACCCAAAGGCCCTCCATTTTTCCTTTGTGTTTCTATATAGACTTGGAGGTGGGCGCCCAAGTTGCTGACCCTACAAGTTTTTAATTTGCACAGGTCAAAATATCCTAGAAAATGATGCATTCAAATGCGATGACAATGATAAGTTTCAGTACCAGTTTATGTGCAACAGAAGCATAGCTCAGACTGCCTGATGTATGAAGAAACTTCAGCTTTGCACGATTGCTTTTTTCCTCTTGCCACCAGAGCCCATGATAGGAAGTGTTACATCTGCATGTATGTTGACAAAAACAAGTCCAACATGCAAGTAACTTAAAAAAAACTGATTCATATTAGTTGATCCTTACTCCAATATTTGAGAAGAGAATCCAATTTATGATCATCTATTTGTTGCCCATGTAAGTTCTTGAGTTCCTTAAACTGTCTCCATCTTGCTCCAGCATTATCCATAACCCAGTCCAAGGCTTTATCATCTATATCAAATCATTTCAAGAAAGTCAAGAAAAATAAGCCAATCAGCCAAAGGATGCATAATCTGGAATTTCATTTCAAGGATTTGATTTGTGCTTGGATTTCTTTTTGTACATGATAGAAATAGTGCTGCAGCTAGAGCATGATTTCTTACAGGATTGAAACATCAGTTGCAGTTTAGTTTTTAGTTCTTGAAGGGTAGCAATTGCAAGCAGCCTAGCAAAGCACGTACAATCAATCATTGCCTAACATAGCCTAAGACAGCCTAACCAGGCAAAGCATAATCTGGACAGTACACACCTAAATATTTCTCTCTGGTTTTAAACTAATCAGGCATTGACAGGTCATACATGAACAATGAGTACATCGGTGAACAAGATAAAAACTACATGGACAGTTGAAGCATAGACAATACCTTTATGTCTGCCCATGTCAAATAGAAGCTAATACTTGAGCTAATATATCCTATGCCATTAAAAATCATTACAAGACAAGCCAAACTTAAAGCCATGCTAACTTAAATCCCCTGCTTACCTGTGACACTGGTAGCTATAGATTCCACAACCTATCAGATGTAGGCTCAAATCAAATGGTCCAATGCAGCAATCTAAATATAAGTCAACAAGCAACAGTAGGGAAGGATGACTGAAGCAATTAAAGTTGTATGATCCAAACACCAGTTAAAATTTATTTTCAGATGTACGCCCAAAACTATAGTGAATCATTAGTCTAGTGCCTAAGCAGTAGAAACTCCTAATAGCTTGTGACAGGGGACATGGCATTTCTGCCCTGATCTATGACATCAAATCTTTGTGGGGGCACCCATTTTAATAAACCTAATGGGCAGTCTCATGTACAAAATATACCAGATCAGCAATATATTTTATTGTACAAAATATACCAGATCTATAATATAAAGAACAATAGCAAGTGAGTGAATTAATAACTGATTTGAACCTTTCGGTGCATATTTGTCACTGGCCGCATCTTCTAGCTTAATGCAAGCAAATGAATTTCAAAGTTAAATCACAGTAATTCTTTTGGACAGTGCTAGTGGGATATGGAAGGAATGCTAATCTGCACATGTTCCTAGACTCAGCATCTGCACTTGGGATAGTAATCAATCTAAATCGAAACACAAACATACACAAAAAAATTTGCAATTCATTGCAGATGACTGAATCTCGGTTTCCTGATTCCTCAACTTATTGACAGCACAGGTCGCAGCAAACAAAATGAACACCAAGCTATAAGAGAATCAGCTTCAAGGGAGAGAAAACAGATACGTAGTATGTACTAGTGTACTACTTAGCCGGCGGACAGGGTACTATTTGTTGTCAGCGGCCTGAAGATTTGATGAACTTGAACCAGCCACCAGATCTCCTAGTTGGTCCGAGAGTGCTCCCGGGAGCTTCGCCCAGCACCCAGTGTTCGGACGTAGGCAGTTGGCAGGGCGGGGCGGCAGGACGGGCCGGTGGCCGAGGCCGGAGGCCGGCAGCGGCCGGGGCGGACCGGCAACCGGGCGGCGGCACGGGCGGGGGCTGGGGCGGCCGGCCGGCGGTTGGGCTCAGCGGGGCGGGCGGCCGGTGGCTGGGCTTCGCCCGGGGTGGCGGCGCGGCGGCGGCGTGGGGGAGGCATGGGGCTGCGGCGGGTGCAGTGTGTGCAGGGCTCCGTCGCTCTTTTGTTTTGTTTTTTTAACCTTGGGGCGTGGTGACTTTAGGTTTTAGGATGTCTTGGGCCAAACATTTTCACGTGAGCGGGCCGAAAAGCGTCAGGCCAATGCCTACTTTTATTTAGCGACAGACGATCCGATCTAGTTAGTGTAAAATAGCAACGGATGATCTAGCGCAAAAGCAAACCATTTATAGCAACGGATGATCCATCGAAGTATTCAATATTAACAACAGACAATCTGAGGAGAACATTCAGCAACGGACTATCCAATCCTAATTTTTATCTTTAGCAACAGACATCCGATGCTGATTAAGTGTTGTGGTGTACCGTTCCATCCTGGTCAGGCCCGCCAACTGCGGATCGGTGTCCGGTACATCATAGCCAATAATGGCTCTCTGGGTAATATGCATTGGAGATAGGTAGATAATGTCCTCCCCTATTTCGTTGCATATATATGCTTGCATCCTGGTAGCACAAGTGTTGTCGTGATCACATTGCCTACTTGGATCCAAAGAACATAGCTACAGCAATGAAAAGGTTTTCATACACTTACATCGCAAAAAGGGTGACTTGTGCAACGTGAACTTCATCCTGTGTTGTTTCCGTACCCATACCTCGGATCGTCCATCAGCAACAGCCCAGATCTCTTGCAGGTGCTTCCGAACCCAGTTGTCCATGACCACTAACTGATTAAGTGCGTTGTGATGAGCTTCTTGCACCAATTCTTCTCCTACATCTGTGCGTACTTTCCTCCCCGTACACCCCATCCTCGAGGTTCTACCTTCATGTAGATGTACGGGCAACCCAATCGCATTTCCATCGCGGATGTATTTCGTGCACCAGTTAATGGCCTCCTCTGTTGTGTATGCCTCGATCATAGAGCCTTCCGGGTAAGCACGGTTATGCACTTATCTATTCAAAGTTGACATGAACCTCTCATATGTCCACATCTGATATAGGTAGACAAGCCCAAGTTCCTGTATCTGATCAACCATGTGGATCATCAGGTGTGGCATCATATCGAAGAAAGACGGCGGGAAACACATCTCGAGCTGGCATAGAGTCTCTGCGATGAATTGTTTGAGGCCTGGCAGCTCAGCTTCATTGATAACCTTTTGTGTGATGAAGTTGAAAAAGTAACTGAGGCGTGTGCTTACCATCTTCACGTACTCTGGCCCGATCGCCCTGATCACAATTGGAAGGAACACCGTGAGCATGACATGGCAGTCATATGCGTTGAAGCTGGTTAGTGTGAGGTCCTTCATGGAGACCAAACTCTTGATGTTGGAAGAGAAACCGGTTGGAACCTTCATAGCCCTAAGCCACTGGCACACAGCCCTCTTCTCATTTAATGTGAGGTTGTAACTCACACCTGGAAGATCTACTTTTCCACTCTGCGCCGCAGGTGTTGGATGAATTTCGTCCCTGATGTTCATGTTCACAAGATCTTGACGTGACTTCAGACCGTCCTTTGTCTTAGTCTTGATGTCTAGCAGGACGCTAATGACGCTTTCGAAAACATTCTTCTCTAGGTGCATGCAGTCCACGGCATGGGGTGTATTCAAGTGCTTCCAAAGATGACAAGTACTTGAAGAAACATGATTTTTTTCTTAAAAGGCAAGCGGACGGCTGCCCTTGCTTCTTCATCCTCCTTATCATCATCTCGCTTTCTCTTCCTAGTCTTTTTTGGTACCATCTTCTACTTTTTCTTCTTTTCGAACTCGACCGCCATGTCCTTGACCATGCCAAACACCTTTTCTCCCCAACTCGTCTGCTTTTTTGGCTCATCAAGTTGTGGCTCATCATTATTGTCGAAGTACTTGTTCATCTCTCGTTTTACTGCACTGTGGCCCTTGGGAAGCCATCGCCTGCGTGCCTCATGTACACCATCTTTTTGGATCCCTTAAGGTAAGTGTAGCGGTACCGTCAATACAAACTACACAACCTGACTTACCTTTGATCTGGCCCGAAAGTGAAAAAAGCCCAGGGTAATCAGTTATGGTAACAAAGATGATGGCTTTTAGAGTGAATGTCTCCTTTCGGTACGCATCCATCATCTTGACCCCAACTTCCCAAAGTATCTTCATGTCCTCCATAAACGGCTCTAAAAAGACATCAATATCATTGCCGGGCTGCTTAGGCCCCTAAAATGATCATGGTTAGTAAAAGATATCGACGCTTCGACATAGATAGGGAGGCGGGTTGTAGATGGTGAGGATGACGAGGCCATGTCTTTGTGGGTGCTTGCTTAGGTCGCCGAACGGATTCATCCCATCTGTACTCAGTGCGAACCTAACGTTCCTTGCCTCGTCACCAAACTCCTTTGGGAACATGGCGTCGAAACGCTTCCACTGCTTTGCATCGGACGGGTGTCGCAGTTGGCCATCATTCTTCTTGCGTTCTTCTGATGCATGCCATGTCATGAGCTTCGCATCCTCTGGATTGCCGAATAGAGCACGCAGCCGATCGATCACGGGTAGGTACCACACTGATAGTGCAGGACTTTTTCTCTGCATGTAACCCTCTTCTTCCTGATCCTCATGTGATGGGATATGCTTTGTGGTCTTCTTCTTCTTCTGCCCTCTCTTGTTGGGTCCCTCATCACTCGTGTCCACACGGCAAATGGCATTCCTCTTGTACCGACTTGCGCCCACGGTGGGGGACAGCTCTCCGCCTCGTACTCGCCCGATATAAGATACAATGGTTTTGCGCAAGCATGAAACTTTTTAAGCTTCATCGCAAATCGGACGGATCAACTTCTTTGCCCGATACGTATTGGCGGGGACTTTGTTACCCTCTGCAAACATATCGGCGAGGATACGTGGCAGTCGTTGAAGCTAGTGTCGACTAGCCATGACGAAGCTTTCAACATCGAATGGCGAAGGTTAAAACGCAACACCGCCCGATGCTTTGGACACTCCTTGTACAGCGGATCAATCGCCGCCGCTTCATTTCTTTGAAATTCTCTAGCCACTTTGGATCCCCAAACGAACATCGTCTTCATCCATACGATTAGCAAGATTCTCAAATACCTCCGCATCTTCAGGAGCCAATGCATTAACATCAACATGCTCACCATCATCCCCAGCACCATCATTAATTTCCATGTCGTCAAGAACATCAGCAATGCTGATGAAATCCTGATTCGGACCCTCGCCGCTCTTTGCTCTTGAGGGACGGAGGCGGTTGTTGTCCGCCGTTGACATTGACCGTCAAGGGCACCTCCGAGGTCATCGGCGAGGTCCCTCCGAATGCACTAGTGGGAGTCGGATCTGCCGCCATGATGCTTCCAAACAGTGTAATCCTTGACGAATCCATGACGGATTAAGTGAGATTGCATCACGTTATCTTCCTGGAGAAGGTTGTTCTTGCAGCTATTACACGGACAAATGTTGCGCTCCCGCCCCAAGCTGAGACGATGCTTCTTCGCTGTGGCAACAAACTTTTTGACATGGCCAAGGAAAGACATATCGGCCAGTCGCGGTGTCTTATACATCCAATCTCTGTCCGCCAAGACGAACGGCGACCTTTCACATAGAACAACAAAGTCAGAAAAGCAAAAAAATACACCAAAAATGTATTTAGATCTAGTTTTCTCTCTCCTCCATGCATTTAGATCTAAAGAAGAAACTACACACCTAATCAAGCAACAAAAGAGAGGAAATACGAGTTGGAGAGCAAGAGTTAAACTTTGAGGACCCAATCCAAGGGCAAACCCTCTCTTCCCCCCTCTAAAATAGCAAATCAAAGCTCAAGATCTAGTTTTCTCTCTCCTCCATTTGGATCTAGAGAAGAACAACCAAAATCAAGCAAAAAGAGAGGAAAATGAGAGTTGGAGAGTTTGATTTAACCTTTTACGGTGCTCTCCTCCACCAAATCCAAGGGCAAAACCTCCCCCCCTCTAAAATGGTCCAGTTTTAGATTTTGAGGTCCAAAACCCAAAAAATGGAGGTCGAGCCGCGGGGAAGAAGAAGCTGTTTTGCTGGTTATATAGCGGACATTAACCGAGGCAACATAATCCAACCGCCTCTATTAATTACATATTAACGGAGGCGGCACCGTTACAACAACCGCCTCCATTAATCAATTAAAGGAGGCGGTTTTGTTATGTCAACCGCCTCGGTTAATTGACATTAACGGAGGCGGTTGCGTTAGGTTGACCGCCTCGGTTAATATATTAACCGAGGCAGTTGCTGGCCGGCAGCCCTGGTCTCGGCGAGCACCTATTAACCGAGGCGGACGCCATGCCCAACCGCCTCCGAGCCTCAATTTCAAGTGCCTCCTAAAATCTTTTGTGTACTAGTGTACACCAATGGATGCAATTACAGCGGGGTGAAGATAATAAGGAGCGCATTCTCCAAGTCTATTAAGTGCTGCTAATAAACTTGCAACAAGTAATTGATAAAGTTGTTCCAAATCAACCAGACATCCATTCATGCAATCCAAGCCAGAAGCCATCAACATGACCATAGACTCCATGGCTCCATGGCTGTGCAGTCAAAAATTGTCTGCAGGTTTCCCTCAAAAAAAAAAATTATCTGCAGGGGTTGAACCATTGAATGAACTAAAAATAAAAAGAAGAAAAGGCAATTAAGTCTCGAAGTCCGAGCTGTCTGGAGTAAAACCTACGACATGAATGTCACCATACCTCATGAAAAAAATATACATGCATCACAACCTACCTACGTTTTGACTACTGTAATAGCTTGTGGCATCCTAGATTCTACCCAACAAAAAAGAATAAAAACATGTTCCTGCATATATAAGCCAGAAATAAAAAATATAACAACCAAACATGCATGATACCTTTTACTTCTGTACGCAATGCCAACAAAATTTTGTCCACTGAATATTGATGCCAATCTTCTTCACAAACACGGAATTAATACAAAATTTTGTTCCCTCCGATCCATGCTACATTTGAGGTAAAATGCATATATGTAAAAGAGTAGAGCTTCTTTTTAAAACGATTAATAGCAGATCGTACGGTACCATGCATAGAAATTAGGGATCGATGATGTGGAATCGCGCAGGTAGGCTACATATGGCAAATACGTAGACTTAGTAACAAATCGTCTCAGCAAATAGCTCCAGACCACCAGAAACAAGGTGGATCCCTTCTCAACGCCGTAGCCTGCCAGTTTTCGATCGTCCTGGAGCTGCATGCCTTGGAAGATATGCCGCTGCTCCCATGTTGGGATTTTCTCCATGTCCTGAACCTTCTTTTTCACATCCAGAATTGTGTCAGAGTCTTGACAAGGATATGCATGCCGAGCATCATGTGAAGGGTAGACTCCTTGTGAATGTTGTAGTCAGGGACGGCAGAACCATCATCGAGCTGCTTCTGAGCTGACTTGATGTACTGGACGAGACGATGCCATTCGCGGTCCCGGACCTCCTTTTTCTTGGTGATGGCAAAATTGTCCATGGACGACTCGGTCTGCTCAGGCTCCAACAATGCGGCGCTACGGGTCCTAGGGCGGCAATGCCCTTCTGGTGCTTGACGTTGCTGATCAACAATCGCCTTCGGTGAGAATCTTTATCTGCATATACAAAGAGACAGTCACACACGTAACCCCAAATGTTACTGCATTGTATATATCTATCAGGGTAAATTTGAAGTCCCCAACAAGCATCGTGAATAGCTTAGGAAATGAGCTAAGACAAATAATTGAAATACAGAAACATCATGAATAGCATAGGAAATAAGTGGAAGAAATCGAGGAATTCAATGTGAGTGATGGTTAACGGGCAAACATTGATCTATAGATTAATTGATACATAGGAAGGGAAGAACAAGGAGATTATTAGTTTTATTATTTTCTTTTTTTTTCTAAGATGTTCTTTTCATTGCCAATGCAACCATGCATATATATAATAACGAAGTGATAAACGATTTGCTTCCCTCTACATGGAGTCCAACTACCACGGGGAGCTGCAGGAGTCCATGCATATATAAAGAATACTCTAGCAAACCCCAAGATGAGACACCTAGCAAACCCTAGATGAGACTTAAGACATCTATCATCCATGCTCGGCAAGCAAAATAAATCGAGACAGATTAATTAAACTAAAATAAAAAGGTACGTAGTAGTATAAGAATCAATTCAATCAGAAGGTCCCGTACCGTACGTACGTGCTTGAGGAGATGAAGGCGAGGGAGGGTCAAATTCCTTGCTGCGATTTTGATCGCCGGTACAAGTAGAAGACAAGAGACGGCGGCGGAGGAATAATTGGTGTCGCAAATAACCTTTACACGATTTCCGTCGTGGACAATCCATTCAGGTGTTGGGCTGAGCCCAGTCCGGATATGTTAACAGGCCATCAGCCCAGCGTATCTCACAAAGATACTGGGCCTCCGTTATATATTATTTGTTTATTATTAGTTAGAGCCAAAGAAATTATGGGGCGCAGTTTAACTCAGTGCACTCTTTTATATGATATTGTTACTATTCGCTCTCTATTCTTCTTTTATAAAGCACGAGTTTACAAGACATGGTTTTTCAAAATACATTTTCACTATTTATTTTATTTTATTTCATATTATTATTATTATTATTATTATTATTATTATTATTATTATTATTATTATTATTATTATTATTTATGCTTATGTAAACTTATGATGAATGGATGGTACATTTAATTACAAATCGAACCAATAATAGCTTAAATTATTGGTCAAAGATTTTAGAGTTTGAATCTTGATTTGCGTGTGCATCTTGTCTTATAAAAGAAATGTAAGAAGTATTATAATATGCATTAGCAAACATGCATGTCTGTTGTTGCACGTAATTTGTTTAATACGCCATACATTTCAATTCGTCATGTACTGTATCTGGACGTGCGTTTTTCCAACTCATATGGCACGGAACTATTTGAAGTAGCCTTGATGAACAATGATCGAACTGGATGTGTAATGTGACACCATATTCAGGTTGACAACCAGCCAACATCTTGCCCACGCCTCTCCAGTTGAGATCCGAGATTGCGCCATTAGGGTACTCCCAATGCAGACCCATTAGGGTGCTACTGCTGCGGAGCTTGCGCTGGGCCAGCCAGGCCACCGGTTTCCGACGCCGACGGTGTCAAGCTTGTGCGGCCCATCGGGGCGTATGCAGAGCACGTGCGTGGTCAGGTGGCGATGCCTATGTGGAGCTCGTGCGCGGCCGGCCATCTTGTCCCGCCTCATTGCGCCAGGCTAGGCCGCCCGCTCCTTGTTGCCGATTAGCATGTTCATGGGCTTGAGGTCGTGGTGGACGACGCCGTACACATGCTTGTGGCGATAAGGAAGAAGAGTGGGAGTAGAGGATCCGGATGGGGCGGGGGTGCGGGGGTGTGAATGATTGCATATATGTCAGGATACAAAAGTTGCACTATGAAACATGGTTTCTTAAGGTATAAGAAACTAATCATGGTTTTTGCGTTCTGATTGCCCTTATAAACCTGATTATTGGGACCTACCCTCCTATTATTCTTTTTTTATCTTACCCTCCAATTATTTATGGTGTTGTGTCTTTTTATTTTTTTCGTCACAAAACGCTGTCGGCGTGTATTCTCCTTTACAAGAATGTACTAGAAAGACAGGCGCGGCGTTGCCGCGCTAGCCCCCTGATGGACCCATTTATTTTTTGTATAAATAATTAAAATATATGTACGTGTTATATGTGGTTGAGGGAATATTTGTATTTGAGCTATTTAGATAGCTGTAGGAATTAGGGATGTCGTGCCCCTATGAAATCGCTTCATTTGGTTTAGGACCTTTTGACCAAAGTTTAGAGCTTATATATTGATTTTGTAAGTGGATAAATATTTTTGTATATTTATATTTTTCCACTGTTAGGTTTTGAGCTAATTCGAATAGCATATCTGATTCGAAATATTTGTACATATCATAATCTAAGGAGTTAACTAATTTCGATTTTGAATATATCTTCGAATATAATAACAATATAGCAATAAACTTATATAAAAACATGTGATGCTATATGGTTAGATTGTAGTGCTAGTTGTGTAGAGTTCAACAAATATGGTTTCGTATTTTTTTTGTGTTTTCTATTTAATGTATTATATTTTTAATAAAATTTTAGCGGACTTAGATAAATAATAAATTAAAAAAATAGAAAAACGTCTTTGGGCTGAATTTGGTTCACCGAGGCCCAGGTCCAGTGTGTTGGCCGCTCTGTACGACTCAATTATAATATTTTTTTTAAGGTCTTTAAATCTGGAAATCGTGGGATCAAATTATGCCCAAGTGAAAGCATGTAAGGAGTAATGAAAAAAATGATGGCTGAAGTAAAATGGTAGTTATCCCAAATATGTTTGTTTGGTATGTACTGAAAATTAAATACGCAGATGACGACACATCATCTTCTATATACAGTGAATTAAGTTGTTTTGTTTTTTTTTTTTGATAGGGAATTAAGTTGTTGACTGTGTTGTTTGGACCAGATTTTACATGTCCTCCCACATCCAGAAACTTCCCTGCATGACCCTACACCACTGTTATCCTTTCACTACACGCTCGCCACACCGGCACTTTGCGTCGTCCTCGCTGGCCCAGGTGACTTTGCCGGTGCTCTTTGGATGTCCACGCCCGTTCTCATCCTCTCGTGCGGTCAGACAGAGCAAGCGAGCGAGAGAGAAAAGGGAGAGAAAGGGAGCGAGATGGGAAGAGCAGAGAGGCGGATAGAAGGAGCAGAGGCGGGCATGGGGCGCCGGCGGAACGGGCTCGGTGTGAGCCGCGGCGCGGGGCTGGCGAGCACGCCCCGGCGCCGTGTCTCCTTCTCCCTCCCTCTCCCGCGGGGCGGTGAAGGTGCGTCGTGGCAGCGGGCGGGCGGGCGAAGCGTCCCGGCGCCTGTCTCATTCTCTCTCCCTTTCCTCTTCCCCCGGTGGCGGGCGGCTCGGCGGCTCGCGGCGGCGGCAAGAGCGCCGGGCGGGCTTCCTTCCGCGGCGGCGGCAGAGCGGCCCGCGCGGGCCAAAGTTTGTTGCCGGTATACGTCATGCCGGGGTAGCGTGGTGCGCGCCCAGATCCGGCCCCGCGGCGTGGCTTCAGTGGGCAGCGCTGCGCTGGCCTCAGCGGCAGCGACGGCCTCTGGTCGTTTGGCTACGCGCAGGCGCCAGTGCGACTTCGCGGCTGGTTCGACCCGTCCGGGCGGTGGCGGTGGTGGCGGCTGCCGCGGACCGCTTCTCCCGAGCGCGCCACCGGCTTCTCCTCGTTGCCCCAGGCGAGCCCTACGGCCTGCCCGCGCCGCTGCCCTGGCGCCAGCAGCCAGAGCCATACCGGCCCTGCGAAAGGTGGCCCGGCCCGGAAGCCCGGATCGGCCTTGAAGCGGCCGATCGAGGGATTACCTGGTCGCCATCGCATAGGGTCGCGCGGCGGGCCGACCAGGGCACGATTGCGCACCGTTGGGTTCTAGCGGCCTTGACTGGCTTCGCTGACCGGGGAGAAGAGGGAGTGTGGGCGCCGCGACCTTGGGGGTGGGGCGGCGATCCCGGAGGCAAAGAACCGGTGGGGCACCGCCGCCGAGGGGTCGCGCCACCACCCACCGTGGAGGCGGCCCGGCGTCGACCGGAGGCGCGCATGCGTGGATGGGGCCGTGGCGCTTTGTTGAAGCCACGGCGACGCTTCGAGACGCCATGGAGGCCAGGCTGTGCCGACGCTCGAGTAGGTTGGACTACTTGTTCATTTCGTTGAAGTTCGAGGGGTTTTTTGCAAAATTACCCGAGAGGAGGAGGTCAGGGCTGTGGGTTTATTTTGCTAAAGATAAAGGGCTTTATTGCAAAAAGGGTCTTGACCAATCTCGGCCGTCCCACTCGCACGATCCGACGGCCGAGAAATCGACGCAACGTGGCACGCTCCCCGGCCGAGCTTGGCTCAGGATTCGATATGTATTTCGTTGAAGTTCGAGGGTTTTTTGCATAATTGCCTGAGAGAGGAGGTTTGCCTGAGAGAGGAGGTCGAACTGTGGGTTTATTTTGCTAAAGATAAAGGGCTTTATTGCAAAAAAAACAGGTCTTGCCCGATCTCGGCCGTCCACTCGCATGATCCGACGGCCGAGAAATCGAGGCGACGTGCCACGCTCCCTGGCCACAGCTTGGCTACAAAGATATGTTTCCACCTTAGAGAATCACGATATTTGACCACTTAATTCTTTGGCTTCATATTTTTCTATGTAGAGACATATACAGTTGGACTTTTCCAGTAGGTTTTAGAGCAAGCTTATTAATGGAGTTTTACTGCAAGCTTATTAATGGAATCAGATATTTTAAATGATAGTCCTATTCAAGCCAAAAACATTAGTACCACTCAGCTCATGTGCCTTTCCTATATTTGTGCTATTGCTATTTATATTCCCTATATAAAAGCTTCTGGTAGTATATTACGTCATGTTTCTTCATGAATCATTTTTACCCTTCTTTTATTTGAGTATTGGCTGATGACAAGCTTTGCAAGAGTGATCCATGATCTCTTGATTTTATTCTGATCTATTAGCACATTATATTTAGATAATAACGTTGAGTTATATGCTTAAAACTGGCTTCATAATTACAGGCACACCACATACCCGTGATGTATTTCTCAGCTATAGAACTAAAGATCAACTTCCAGGAAGTCAGCAAGTGATGGATTTATCAGATATACCTCCCATCATGTTTGTTAAGCTTCTCTCTTAGGCATTTTTTTTAGAGCACTCTGCACTCTAGACAAGAACAACCTGAAGGAAGCAGATAAATTGTTATGGATGCTGCGACGCTTCAGCACAAAAAACTATGCATGAGATTTATCCATTCATTTTGTCTACATGCCAACATTTTCCATTAAGCTTGTACAGGCAGCGAGAAGCAAACATTGCCCCAAACTGCACCTCAATAGGATATATGCTTTCAAGATAAATTAAGCCTATGTTATTTTTATTTTCAGTTGTAAAGTAAGATTTGATGATTCAGGTTCCCAATGTTCAAGAAGTGAAGAGCAATAGTTTTTGTTATATAAATATAAAATCATCTACGACTATCATCAGTTCATTTATTATCTTCATTCCTGTAGGCATTCTACTCAAAGGTGTCTTGTTTCTAAAATTGTCTAGGGATATTTACTAAAAGTTTATAGTACTTGTCTTTATTCTCATTGAGAAACTCACTGGTGATTTTTATCTTGCTAGAAATGTATATTACCTCCTCTTAATTTATGATTGCCTGTAAATCACCTTTGTGGTACGTAGATTGTTATTTATATCCTCTAATATAATTAGATTCAGACTATGTTTATGGAAATACAGATCCTATCTACATTATAGCAACCTTTTTTTTTTTTTTTGACAGAACAGCAACGAAATTTCATCTCATTATATTTTACAATTGTGAAATCTTGCTTCTCAACCTCAAATCATATAGTTTAAAGAAGACAATGTAATTTCAAAGTAGTAGAGGAATAAATGATCCAGCCACGTCAGCAGGAAAAACACGGTGCATGCTCTAGCCTTTGGAGCCGGCCACGTCAGCAGGAAATGCTCAGCCGTCTGATCTCGATTGTACGGCTCAAGCCACTCTTCAAGTCGCTGTCAAAGCAGTGTTCACATGTACAAAAATGATGCCCTTCTGATCACAAAGATTTTGACACCTCTTATGAAGATAGTTCAGTAGCACCTTCTCCTTCATTGTATGGACGTAGATGCCAAATTAGTTATAGCTTTCAGGATTTGTTTTCATGCATGTGAAACTCTGTAATTTGCCCGTTCTTCCTTTCTTTTCCCAAGTCACCCATTATATCACTCTGTAATTTGCCCGTTCTTCCTTTCTTTTCCCAAGTCACCCGTTATATCACTTGAGCACATCTTTGGTTTTTTTTTTTTGTGTGTGTATGTTCTCTAAAAGTGGTTATCTGCTCTTAATAACTACCTCATTTATTTGTTTGTTCCATGAATTTAGGCATCGTTCCATAAATTTGAGAAGCTACGCAATTCATGTACTTACTCAGATTGCCCAGGTCTTCTCACTACCCTCAGTTACCATGAATCACCTATAATTTGTTATTCTCTAATTCAGGTCTTACTGTGTCAGGTTTGGTCCAAAGACTGCTATCCTCATGTAACAGTTGAGGTCTTTGGTCCATGTTAAAATGAGTCTCCATATCCAACTGAACCATCACTGTACCATACTAACGTTATCCTACAAAGGGCTCAAAATAAAAACCCATCTGTAACTAATTTCACTACTCTTTTGTCCTATGTACAATCGTTTATAGTTTCAGCTTGCTGGCTGTGTGAAGCACGGGGTTACCTGCTAGTTTTGTATTTGTGTTTGTACTACTAGTAGGACAAATCAAAATTGGAATATTGTTCAGAGACATATTCTAGAAAAGGAACTGTGGGCTTATTGAGCTATAAATGCTAAAATGAAAGTATTCCACTGATGATTTGCTTAGAGATGGGAATCAATATTCAATACGACACATATTTAGCTCAAAAGATCATAAATCAGTTGTGCAGTACACCCTTTATCACACATTTAGGACAATTTAGATTTGAAGGAAACAAAGGCCTACAAAGGCAACATGGAGCACAAATCAAACACAACCACCAACAAACAAAATACTGCCATAGTTTGGGTTCTGCGTGTTACTACCACTCCAGCAGAAAAGCTAATTGTATTCTTTCTTACTGTTAGCTGGATCATTTCCTTCTGCGGAAGTGCCTCTTCATTTAATTTCCTTCTTTTTTTCCTTCTGTTTTTTGCTTGCTTCTGACCTTTTGTCTGCATTTTTGTTTCTGAACTCTGAAACAAAAAGAATGAGGGCAAAAGAGAAATCAGATCAGATGGGCTACAGATAAAAGACTTCACTACAAAACTCTCGAAATAATTGTATGTAACTTCATATGGATTAGCATTCTCATTGGCAGAACAGCCATGCAAACCATGATTACAAATTCTAGGAAATTATTGGGATGGAATCTTCTAGAACTTGTGACTATTGTGAATAACCTTTGCTCAACCTAATGGAGTAAGGAGTAATGGCCTGTTTGTTTTAGCTAGGAATTGTGAAAAGCATTTTGTAATTTGTGAAAAGCTTGTTAGAACTCCGATGAGGATGAAACAATTAGTTGCAAACACGAAGTGTTTTGGTGCTGCAAGCGGCAGCTTTTCCTTTGATTGAAGATCAACATATAAGCCTAATTACATTGCTACATTAGGGAACTAATCAATCACTAAAACAAGGAAATACTAAACTTGGCATGCTCGTGATTGAGGGCTGCCATCCCAGCTCTCTGGGCCATGCCATGATCTACGCTATCTGCTAAAAAGGAAAGAGCTCAGGGCTTATGCTAACATTCTCCTCCTAAGCCCGTGAGCAGCTAAGCTATGTTCTTCATGCCGATCATGCCGCGGAGTTCCTGAAAACGAGTACGGCCGAGTGCCTTTGTGAGGATGTCACCCAGCTGCAACTCAGTACCCACAAACTCAACGTCGATCAGCCTCCTGTCACAGCATTCCCGGATGAAGTGAAACTTCACATCAATGTGCTTGCTCTGGTCATGGTGTACAGGGTTCTTGTAACACCCTCGGTGTTACGCGCCAAATCATCTGCTAAAACATCTCATGAGCATCATCATTTCATGTTATTGCATGTTGTGTTGTCTTGGTTAAGCTTGTTGTCTTTAATTAATGTTGTGTCAAACACTAGAAAATAAATGTTTAGTATTAAATAATTAATATTCTGTGCTTAGCAAGTGGCTTGTTGAGTTTAGATAATAAATTTAGCTTGAACGTTGATATCCAACTTAAAGTATTTTGCTAGAAATAAATATAGGTTTCTACGTGTTGTGCTTAAACGGGAACTAAAATAAATAAAAATCGGAAACACACACAACACACTCCCGTACATGCCCATCCACACACACACGCACATGCACTCTGGCTGCTGCCGCTTGCAATTGCAAGCATGCATCGTGTAGCCACGAGAAGGCTTCGAGCTTTACTGCCTTGGCCGAGCCCAAGCGTCCGTGCTGTGCTTGCAGCTGCCCCATGGCCGAGTAGCTGCTGCTACCGTCGCGTCGTCGCGACTGCTCTCTATCGCTGCTCGCGTCTGGCCGCCGTGTCGCGTCTCTGCCACTGCCGTCGTATCACCTCCGCACGTTAGTGGTCATGCTCGCCGTCGTCTTGCCATTTATGGCACTACGGCCGCACGAGCTTGCTTCCCAATCATCTCCATGCACAGCTAGCCTGTTGACACCATGCACGCCTGTGTCCTTGGCAGTGAGCTCTTGTCTTTGGGCTAATCAATATAGACACTGCAGCTGTCTGCATGCATGCTTGCCTGCTCGCCGGCCCTAGCTTAATGCTTAATCAAGCACTGCGCCGCTAGCTGTTCTCGGCGCCGTTGTTTCTACTCGTGGTACAGCAACAGCACCTGGCCGAGCCTCGTTCCGTCGAGGCCGTGCAGTGCCTTTGTACACTGCTCGCCGTGGCAAGTCGCTGCTTGTTCACCCTGTGTCACGTGGAGCCATCCCTCTCCCTTGTTTCTTTTCCATTGAATGGAAACCGGCCGTTGCCATTAAATTGCGGCAGGGAAAGATCATCTCAAGCCGATTCATCACGTCTTGTACTTTGCCATCAATGCACTGAGTACCAGTACCCACGCTTAACTCGTGCCGTGTCAAGCTCCATTTAATTTGGAGTCTTCCTTGCCGTCGGTCCATTGAGGCCGAGAGCGTCGTGCCAAAGCCGACTCCGTAGCTTAATTCAATTCGACATGGATGAATCGACTCAGCTCGATTCGACGCGTCCATGGCTTGCCATTAAGTGCTCTGATCGACCAATCCCATCCTGCCTTGTTTGATGCCATGCCAAAGCTCCAATTGGAGTTTTACTGCCGTCCGTCCTTTTGGAGCCGGAGACGACGCACCCGGCCACACCAATCATTCCGAGCCTCATCGTTCAGTTAAATGGCACCTCTGGCTTCCCCTCGATCCACTACACACCTTGCTCACCCCTGCTAAGCCCTCTCGCTGTCTCGTGGGTGTTGCCGCAGAACGCCGTCGAGCCGCTCGGCCGCGTGGCCAGCGCTGCTCGGTCACCCTCCGTCCCAGCCATCGCTGAAGTTGAGATCGCAGTGGACTTCCACTGCTTCTCCTCCATCTGATTGCTGTCTCCAGGGTTGTAGTTCGTCGGAACACCGCTGTGTGCTTCGCGTCTGTGAGCTCCTTCTGTGTGCGTGAGTGAAGGTAAGAGAAGGAGCTGTAGGGTAGAATATAGAAGAAGCTAGGAGGTTAGGTGTGATTCGGCAAGAGTCGTACAAATAGTAAAAGGGCTGGTCGGAGTTTAAAAGGAGTTTGGGATTCTCACGCGTAATGCTTTGTTAGCTTCTGTCCTTTTCAGATATGCACTAAATTTACTTGACTTTAGGAAATTGGTATAAATTCAAAATTAAGTCCTAAAATTATGATTCTAATTTTGTTAGACTTCTGGTGTTACCTGCCATGTGTTAGAGTAGATTAATTAATCAAGTGCTCAATAATTTTTAGGCCTGCAATATAAATGACAAATATATATAAATGACAAATATAGTTTATTAAAACAGTTCCCTGTACGTGACGCTAGTACTCTGTTATTAGTTCTTAACGTGGTTAAACTTATTGCTTGTTAGCTAGTAAACTGAGTTAGCTTTAGTAGTTTATTTGTGTGCTTTCTATGGTTGTCGTAGCTCTAAAATAGTTATAGTTTAATAAGGTAGCTAAGCACGTACCTTATTTAGAGTATATAGTACATAAACTAGAAAGCTAATTATAATTGCTTGCTTTGAGATGATAACGTTTAGCTTTGTGTTAGTCATTAGAGCTAGTTGATAGCTTAGTCTAGGTGTGTTTATTTTAAGAGTTGTTGTTGCCGTTGTTCATTGCATCATTATCGCATGCATGTAGAGGACGAGTCCGTGTTGTACCTCCCCGAAGACGACGCCGAGTACGAGGAAGTGATCGAGGAGTACGTGGAGGAGTTTCCCGGACCGGAGGCGTCCCAGGAGTCTCAGGAGTTCCAGGAGCTGTGGGTGACTGACTCAGCTGACCCGCCTGCCCAAGGCAAGCCCCGGTGCATAACCTATATTTTATGAATCTATTAATATCTTTATGTTGAGCATTTACATTACAGGAATTGTTATGAAACCCACATGCATATATTTATCTATCCTATGAGTCTTACTAGTATGATAGGTCGAGTAGATGCTATGCTTAGGATGTCGGTAGCGTGAGTAACCTGCCGTTACTCACAATTAGGAGGACACTTTACTCACATGATAAAGTGGTGGAAAAAGGAACATGTGACCGGGCAGGGATATGGTATGGTTATTGGTGGTGTGTAACAAGTTATGTCCTGCGGCCAACAGGGCTTAATTTGGTTACATGGTTTCCCTGTCCGCGTCGGTTAAGGACTGATCGTTGCTAAGGGTTGAAGGTTAAGTCACAGATCTCCTTATCCCGAACACATACTTGGGTATGGGCGCTTGGAAGGCTTGCTCTCTCTTGTCTTGGGTTCCGGCTTCATCCGGACCGGCTGTATGGGGGCGGGGATGGTGGAGGTCCTTGCACCACCACTTACGGCGGGGTCGTAAGTGCTGGGGGCTTGGAGTCCAAGTTAGGACGGGGATCTGGAGCCCCGGGCAGGAGAAAGCAAGTTATTCTCGTCTGTGTCTAGGATGCAGACGGGGAGTGTGTTTTGGGGTACCCAGCTGGGCGCATTGATTCGCGAATCGCCGTTCTTGAACGGTAACAACAAGAGCCTTATTCTGGCAAAATGTAAAGAAATGGAAGATGAAAGATGGATAAAAAGAGATCCTGATTGCTTACCACTTGCTTGAAAGTAGTACAGGTGCTAACATAGCATGGATAGCTAATCTACTAAAATACGGCTAATAATATGGAAATAAGGACTCATGCTTAGTAATGCTTTTCTGCAAATAAACTAAACCAGCAAGCCTTAAAGCCTATGCATATCCTTGAGAGTCGGGATATATATTTCCCATTCGGGTAAGTCTTGCGAGTACATTGTGTACTCAGGGTTTATTTCCCCTGTTGCAGGTTCAGCTTGAGGAGTAGCACTTGTGTGGAGGATTCATCTGGTGGGCAATGCACGGAATCCTTGTATCGCTTTCCGTTAGATGTTTATTTCAGTTCATTGTTTTTTTTATTTCCGCACTCTAAACTCTGGTATTGTAATGAATAAATTTATGAACTCTTGTTGTATGAAATGGACTAAGTGATGTAAGTTCCGTACTCAATTGTATCCTGGTTAAATTTGTGGTTTATCGAGTTCTCCCGTTGGGTGTGCTCGATAGAATCGATTAAATTAGTGCACTCCCTTGAGTGCTTAGTGTCTAATGGAAGACAAGTACTCTGGCAAGTGTAATAATTTAGGCGGTTCTGCCACAGTTCTTCATCAAGGCAATGGTAGACTTGTTGTCCACCTTAAGTCTTGGTGCGAGAGCGGCTCACCCGATGAGCTCGGCTAGCAACCGTGCCAACCAAACCGCCTCGCACGCAGCAGCGGCAGCAGCAATGTACTCCGCGACGCATGAAGACGAGCAACCACCTTTTTGCTTCGCCGATTGCCAAGCAACCGGTCCTCCAGCTAGGAAGAAGATGAGGCCACTCGTGCTTTTCTGTCATTCACGCCACCGGCCAAGTCGCTATCGAGTACCCGACCAGCTCCGGCTTGCCTCCGTTCTTCTTCCCGGGGTAGTAATGCAACCCCGGTGCAGCGTGCACGCCACATACCGGAGCACCCACTTCACAGCGGTGAGGTGCTCTTGCCGTGGCGCCTCCATAAACCTGCTCAGGTATCCCACCGGATATGTAAGGTCCGGCCGGGAATTACACAAATACCTGAGGCTGCCGATCAAGCTCCGGTACTCGGTGGCGTCCACGCTCGGCGTCGTGCCCTCCTTGAGTAGTTTCAACCTTGGCTCCATGGGGGTCGCACTGGCATTGCAACCACTTAGGCCCGCCTTCTCAAGTATCTTTGAGGCGTACGCCGTTTGCCGGAGTGAGATGCCGGCTGCTCCCTGTGTCACCTCGAGCCCAAGGTAATAGGAGAGCAAACCGAGGTCACTCATCTTGAACGTGTTCAGCATCTGTTGCTTGAACTTTGCCACGGCGTTGGCGTCTCCTCCAGTTATGATGAGGTCGTCGACGTATACACCGACGATCAGACGGCCTGCACCTTGACCACGGGTGTACAGCCCATGCTCGTTGATGCAGCGCTTGAACCCGAGCGCCAGCAGCTCGGCGTCGAGCTTGTGGTTCTAGGCCCGTGGTGCCTGGCGGAGTCCGTAGAGAGCTTTGTGGAGGCGCAGCACCTTGTGCTTCTGCTTGCCGTCGATGAAGCCGGGGGGTTGTTGCACGTAGACTTCTTCCCGAAGCTCGCCGTTCAGGAACGCCGATTTGACGTCCATATGGTGAACGCCCCAGCTGTAGTGCGAGGCGATGGCGAGGACCAGTCGCACTAACTCCAGTCGGGCCACCGGGGCGTACACCTCCTCGAAGTCGACGCCGGGACGCTGCAGGTACCCTTTGGCGACGAGGCGCGCCTTGTACTTCACAATGCCGCTGTTCTCATCGCGCTTGACTTTGTACACCCACTTCAAGCCGATGGCGCGGTGTCCTTGAGGGAGTTCGACCAGCGACCAGGTTTGGTTGTCGCGGATCGAGTTCATCTCCTCCTCCATCGCAGCGACCCAGTTAGGATCACCGTCCGCCTCCTTCACCGATCTGGGCTCCTCCACACTCACTGCGTGGCTGACGGAGTGGAGCTTAGCCTCGATGGCGTCGCGTTGCGCCAGCCCGAGCACTGCATCCGAGCCAAGGATGTTGTCCAGCGTCCGGTACCGGTGTTCCCCTTCCTCGTCGTCATCTGCATCAAGGTTAGGGTCGGTGGAGAGCGGCGTCGCGAACTCAATGCGTGTCCCGGTTGCCTGTGGAGTGGAGGGCAACGTCGCGGCCGCTGACGCGCTCGGTGCAGACGGTGACGCGGTCCACTGCGTAGATGGTGGTGGAGACGGCGTGTGCGCCTCAGGTGAGGCTGGCTCCAGTGTCGCTCCCTCGGCACGCGGACTCCGCAGCTCGAAGTCGTCCGCGACGGTGAAGGGGTGCACGTCCATGGTGGCTGTGGCATCACCCCAATCCCATCGAGCTCCTTCGTCAAAGACGGCGTCGCGTGAGACGTGGACACGATCAGCGACGGGGTCATAAAAGCGGTATGCTTTGGACCCGTCCTGATAGCCGATGAAGACAGCCTTCAGCCCGCGATCGTCGAGGTTGCCGAGGTGCGGGCGGACGCGCTTGATGTAGGCCACGCACCCAAACACCTTGAGGAAGTGCACGGGTGGCTTCTTCCCGTACCACGCCTGGTACGGGGTCTCGCCGTCGAGCGCGCTGGTGGGCGCCCGGTTGAGCAGGAACACGGCGGTGTGGACCGCCTCGCCCCAGAAGTAGCCCGGCACACCCCGTGCTCGCAGAATGCTCCGGGCCATCGCCACGACCGTCTGGTTTCGGCGTTCCACCACGCCGTTCTGTTGCGGCGTGTATGGCGCCGAGTGGTGACGGTGTATGCCTTCCCTTGCACAGTACTCGCCGAACTCGACTGAGGTGAACTCACCGCCATTGTCAGTGCGAAGCACCTTGAGTTTCTTGCCCGTCTCGCGCTCGACTCACGCCTGGAACGTCATGATGGCCGCTGGTGCGTCTGCCTTGGAGCGCAGAAGAGTGAGCCACATATAGCGGCTCATGTCGTCGACAAGGAGTAGGAAGTAGCGGTTCCCGGCCGGCGTCGATGGTGAGATTGGGCCGTAGAGATCCCCGTGTACCAGCTCAAGCTCCTCCTGAGCCCGGTACTTGGCGGCCTTGGGGAACGACGCTCTCTTCTGCTTCGCCAGCACACAGTCCTCGCAGACCTGCTCCACGTGGTCAATGTCTGGCAGCCCACGGACCATGTCGGTGTGCGCGAGCTTGCGCAAGCCAGAGAAGTTTAGGTGGCCCTAGCGCTCATGCCAGCGCCACGCCACGTCGCCGACGCGTGCAGTCAAGCACACCGGAGCAGCCACCTTCATGTCGAGGAGGTAGAGTCAGCTCGGTGATCGGTACACCTTAGCCAACAGCAGCCGATGTAGGTCGTACAAGCGCAGGATGCCTGCCTCAATGTCGACCTTGAACCCGTACTCGTCCATCTGGCCGAGACTGACGATGTTGGTGGTGAGCCGCGGGATGTAGTAGACGCCGTCGAGCCGACGGTGTTCGCCGGACTTGCAAGTGAACAACACCGTGCCCTTGCCTTGGATCTCCACCAGCGATCCATCGCCGAATTTGACGGTGCCCATCACGCCGGTGTCCAGCTCGGCGAAGACGTCGCGCGATACCGTCATGTGGTTCGTCGCCCTGGTGTCAAGCACCCAGCGGCGAGGCACCACTGCCTCCTCCTTTTGCTCTTGGCTGAGGTGGAGAAGTACCTTGGGTTCGGAGATGTGCACACGCCCCTGCACCCCCATGGCAGGCGACGCGGCTACCTCCTTGTCCGTGGCGATGTACATCAGTGCGTGGTCGCGATCATCCTCCTCGGCTTGGGCGACGTGTGCTGCCCCATTCTTCTTCCCGCGACAATCCTTGGTCCAGTGGCCCAGCTTGCCGCAGGTGTCACAGCGGGTGCCGCGCGGTGGCCTGCCGCTACCAGCGCCGCCCGGCACCAGCGGTCTGACCATCGCGGCCATCCCGCGGCGTGGAGCCTTCACCGCCGCGTCCCGCGTCCACGCCGGGGCGCTTCCCCGCGGCTGCCGGAGGTCGAGCTGCCGCCGGAGCTCTCCTGCTCGTGGCGGCGCTGCGGTGCGCCTCCCAGTCCTCTTCACAGAGCATGAGGCGCCCCATTGCGTCGGTGATCTCCTTGGGCTTGCCGCGTTCTTCGAAGACACGCAGCCGCCCGATGACTTCCTCGATCGAGACCTTGTTCAGATCGAGAAACATCTCGAGGGAGACAGCAGCCTGGGACAAGCGCTCAGGGACAACCTGCAGGAGCTTCTTCACTACCTCGGCGTCCGTGATCTCGTCGCCGAGGGTGCGGAGGTTGGAGGCGAGTGTCGTGATGCGGACGCCGAACTCGGGGACAGTCTCGCCCTCCTTGAAGACAAGCGCGTCAAACTCGCGGTGAAGCTGTTGCGCGCTGGCGCCGCGCGCGCGGTCATCGCCGATCCGGAGCACCTTGACGGCGTCCCACGCCTCCTTCACGGTCCGCTTGCGACCGAGCATCCCCCACATCTCGGAGGGAACCGAGCGCAGGAGGCCAGACATGGCCTGGCGGTCTTGCTGGTACTCATCTTCATCAGGGTCATCTTCGATGCCGAGGTCGACGGTGTCCCAGAGACGGAGCGTCTGGAAGTTCACCTCCATCACCAGCGCCCACTCTGGGTAATTCGTCCGTGTGAGCATCGGCCACGCGACGTTCGCGGATGGGCGCTTCGATGACGCGCTCCGACTTCGTGAGCCAGAGCGGCGTCGGCTGTTGGAGCGGCGACGGCGCGGGCGGCGCGCGCGACGGCGCGACGTTCTTGGACTCGTCGTCCGCCCGGCTTCTTGTCGCCGGAGCCATCACCCTTCAAGACCTTCTTGGGCGATCAAGACATAGCGGCGATGCAACCCGGCTCTGATGCCAATTGTTAGAACTCCGATGAGGATGAAACAATTAGTTGCAAACATGAAGTGTTTTGGTGCTGCAAGCGGCAGCTTTTCCTTTGATTGAAGATCAATATATAAGCCTAATTACATTGCTACATTAGGGAACTAATCAATCACTAAAACAAGGAAATACTAAACTTGGCATGCTCGTGATTGAGGGCTGCCATCCCAGCTCTCTGTGCCATGCCATGATCTACGCTATCTGCTAAAAAGGAAAGAGCTCAGGGCTTATGCTAACAAAGCTCTGGATCAGGTTGTTTCATTGTTGTGTGCACCACTTGACAGGGTCTGTAACAAGTGGCATTGCATATAAGTTACAATCCGTGAAAAGCAGAGGAAGTTCAGCTTCTTGGATTGTTACAATTGAACGATCTAGGTTGTGGAATCTGAGATCAAAAGCTACTTGTTTGTATAAACTTCAGATTGTAAAAGGCACAATCCACAATCCAAAGCTAAAACTCATGCTGTTTTTCCCTGCATTGCCTCAACATATCAATAAAACCATGGATCATGTAACGAGGTGCTAACACGATGAAGGCAGCAAGACTGACCTTGCAGTGAAGTCCTATGGGGGCTCTACAAACTCTGAAAACTCCATCTCATCAAGCGCCTTAAGGACATCATCAGCGTTGATGGTCTGCCTGTTTGATTGCTTGCACATATCATTGGCACTGTAGACAAAATCATCATATTATTATCCAGGATACCTTAATAAGGCCATCGAAAACGCCACCAAGCAATATTGTATCATAAACAATTCTGTGAAGATGAAATTTTCATTCTAGATTTGGCCATAGCACAATTGTATTTTTGTCTCTTTCTTAAATTTGAGACGAAAGATGTTCAACTTTAGCTTATCCAGAGCTCCCTTCTGCGTTGACAAAAATCTGTTGCAATTTGTATGCTCTCTATCATATCATCATAAAATCATTGATCTTGAAAAGGTACTATTGAAAATTATCCACCTAAATTTGAAAATATTGACAACCTAACAGACGTAGCTGTAGCAAACAAATCACAGAAGCATAATTGCATATATGGCATAATTTTATTATCAGGTAAGCACGACGAAGGAAAATGTTGGTAATGGAAACACAATAGGAAAATTTTAGCAATATAATGTGGCAAAGATCCTGTAGAAGCACTGTAACTTATACAGCCAGAAACAGCGGTGGCCAAATTCTCTCAGCGTAAGGATAATGTCTTGATGCAGATCACCAAGAGCAGGCAAGAAGGTGATTTGTAATAGAAGGTAGATGAACTCAAAAGGGGAATTTCAGCAATCTAACAGAGGGAAACTGATCAGCATGTTATTCTCCAGGAATGCACGGTGTAGTACAGTTATTATGTGTAAGATGTGATAACCATGACAATGACAGATTCATTTAAGGTGATTGTTTGTCATGAGTTGATAATATTATTGCGTAATGACGATGTAGGAGAATGCACATGATCTGTACTTGGTAAGACCTTATTCATAGGGAGTTTCTGTAAAGCATATATTTTTATATCATCATGGGATACAAATAAGCAGAAATGCATCATTATGATCATTGGAAAATTCTGACAGCAATGATGAGGACGTTTAGAATACCTAGGATTTTAAAGGACATTGTTTTATGCTTTTAGCTGTGGCAACATGGAACTGATTAAAATCCATCAGCAACATTTTTCACTTGGCCAATAGAAACATATGCAGCAATTTTTGTTGCAAGTAGGAATCTACGAAGTTAAATGATGCAGTGATGGTTTGATGCACCTTATTTGTGGATGACACAGTGCGCCTCCGCGTCATCCCTCTGCCTCCACTCGCAAGCACTCCCGCCGTCAGCCCTCCAGTAAGCTGCATCTCTACCACCAGTGACTGCTTCAAAGAGATGAATAGTACTGGGCTAGATAATTATGTACTTGTTCATACAAGAAATTGTAAAATCCATACAAAAAATAATGATGCATCCCTAAATTCTGAAAATGATTGTGCAGATTATGTATCTATCAGTAATCCTGTATCCAATTAAAAAAACCATCAATTCTGGCAAATTTCAAGCCCCATATTAGATATCAGGATTATGCCTAACACACTTGGTATTACAACAGAACTTTTACTTTCCAGCTATATTGTGTCTCCACTCTGGCACATAATCACTTCGCTTGTTCAAAAATTGAAGGTTGTTTAGTACACACTAACTCTGTAAACGAGCACAAACCATCAGCAACAAAGACACTTCAAAGCCATAATAAGCCAAACATGTAATCTTGCTCAACTTCAGTGATCTATTGTTGCCAATTTGGGAGCTGAACAAATGGCATCCACAAGAACTCTTTGTTTTTAATCACTGAGTCCAACTCAATGAAATACTTGACTTGCCTACAAAAGTTGGATCTCCTCTGATACTGATTTCATAGCCACACAGGATTTTGATCATTCCATATATACTGCAAAATACATTCAATTTCCAATATCTAGATATTAGAAAAACCCATCCGGCATGGAACTGTTGTGCTGATTTCTCGAACTATATGACATGTTATAAGCAATTCCGGCGTCGGCCTCGGCACCGGCGGTGCGCCGGCGCGGACAGACCCTGAGCGTGGCGTCGGCAGCGCGAGCGCCCCTTCCCCCGCGCACACATACGTGCGGCACCCGTCAGGCCCTTCGCTGGCAACTAACAGAGGTAAAGCTGTGCTCTCCTAATATTAATTGAAACGGAGATCATATGATTGTGCTTTCCACTGTCATTTACATTTTTTTTTTCAGTAGATTGGTGCGATTAGTACCTCCTGTCCACTATGAAATATGTCGATTGTTAATTTGCTTTCTTCTACATGACTGAATGGGCAAATAGTTTCAACATTGCTTTGTTCCAACAAGCTGATGTTGCTTTATCAGAAATATGGGCTATTAATTTATTTTGCGCTTCCCGTTATTACCTGATATATGTGCCTATCCACTTCTTCATATCTTATTATTTGATTATTTTTCTCATCAGGAACTCGAGAATTGTGGTTCCTATTTCTGCACATTTTGAGACACGACTCGAACATACCATTTTGTTTTCATTATATTATGGCACAGATACAACAAAAAAGTACTTTTGCTATTTCGTGGTAAACTGCAGGTCAGGGCAGCCAACCAAATATATTCACAGAATGAACTAATGAAGGTCCAATCAAATTAAGTCAGTCAGGTGAGTATCACTATGCGCTCAATTATATGTAGTGCTTTCAAAGAATTCTCACTTGCGACAGTTCTTTCAGTATACTTTCACATTAAAGTCATACCAAATGGTTAAAACAGTTTACAAAACAGTTTTGTCATTACTGTCACTAGGGAACCTGTCCATCAGCCACAAATTCCAGATTTGCTAAACAAATCAGTGCTGCTTACAACCGCTAGTTAATGCCAGCACATATAGTGCTCATTTCGAGAGGGCCCATTAGCAGATACCTTCAAAAAAAAATTCATCCATTCTCCAAAAGTTCATGTTCCTGAAATTAGTTTCCCAGTGCCAGTAGCTCTATCTGACTCTCATGTAAAAGAGATATTTCTTTTCAGTACTATCTGCAGCGAGTGAAGGCTACCCAGTTGAGATAGCTTAGCAGACTTTTTTTTGGGCAATTTGGGATTGCTTCGTTGCTAACCTGGCTTCAGCTACCTCATCATATTTTTTTCTTTCATAAATTTTTGCTCATATTGATAGTTACTTTTTAGGTGAATTTCCTTCCCTTTCTTTTTTCCAGCCATCTTCGTAGCCTCTTATTACTTGGAGATCATCTCTATACTAAGATATTTGCTTTCTAGACTTAATATTTACGTTCCCAATTCCTAAAGATAATTTCTCTGTTCCCAATTTCCCGATGTATGCAGGTTCAAACCATTGCTGATGACCTCATGGAAAACACCACAATTAATTCTCCCTCTGGTTCGTCAAATGTCAGCAAAGATATCCAAACGATGTATTTCTTTGTATTCATCTCTCTCTACACTCTTTCAAGTCCACTTCCTTGCAGGTTTCAAACCTGGGGCATAAAACTTCATTGCTTCTGTATTTTTCTTATTCTTTTTTTTACTAACATTTGTGGTATCATTTAGTCCCTAATGTGTATATTACATACAAATAAAATTGGGAGAATAGGCCCACAGGGTGTATATATCTGTGTGGATATTAATCTAAATGTGTCGACGAATTGACAGCCTAACCACAGGTGTGAGCCTCTCTGTGCTAATATGTCTGGTACCAAGAACAAAAATATGTCTCTTTATCTATGATCTCAGTTTATACTGCATATAGCAACATAATATGAGAAGGTCATGGTACTGTGCCCTCAGCTCTGTATCATTCCTATTTTGGAGCTTATTGTTACTTTTGGTCCCATGAGCATGTATATGCCTCTCCTTTAGACCTTTGTTTCCTTCAAATCTAAATTGTCCTATATTTATAGCTCAATAAGCCCACAGCTAAAGATGTCTCTTCTACTGTTCAGAGACATATTGTACAAAAAGAGAAATATGTTCCATATATTACATTCAGTAGAACATGTATACAAGTCCATGCCTTAATGGGCTGGAGTCTTTGTGGATTTTGCCACGGTAAATGCAATAGAACTGGTACATTAGTATGTCACGTAATAGTATGTCGTACCACTACTATCCAGAAAGAGATGGTTATAGGACTGGAGTTTACCAATGGAAGATATATTCAATGAATGTTCATGAAGAACAGTGGAAACAATGATGGCATCGCAAAATAACAGATGCAAGGCTCCCAGGTACCAAGTGACTGTTTCAGTATATAATAATATTAGCATGGTAATAAGTCATATTACAATTTCAATGGGCCGATCAATTTAGAAACATAGGATCATTAGTAGAATTTGGCAAATAAATAAATAAATTGACGTTAAACAACAGTACAACACAAAATTTATAAGCCACCTTGTGATACTTGAGTAACGTAAAAATGAATCACATTAAAGGGCGATAAAATAGGAGAATGTACAACAAAAATTTTGCAAGTAATGTAGAAATTTGCATGCTAAGTGAAAGAAAAATAAGGTATATTTGCTCTTTCAAATTTTCACCATTGCCAAATGAAAGATTGGAGTCAAGTTATCTCTACCTAATAATAAAAAAGGCAAAACTTTCAGCCACCTTTTTTTGGTTCACAAAATTTTCATCCAGCTGCAATTTCGTTCAACCTCTTGACTAATCTCACGACCAAGCCCCGGGTGAAAAGAAAAAAAAAAGCTCTTAGACAGGTATTACTGGATCACACTGGACGTACCCGGATCGGAACATGAAGCCTGAAGAAAATAAAATCAAGACCCTTGCCTTTGCCTTTCCAAAATCAAATACAATACATCAACAACAGCACAGGTAATTCAAATCGACTACAAATCAAATACAACAGAACAATAGACCGAACCTAAACGCGCAAAATTCGTCTAACCTATCCATCTCATATTACATCACGGTAAGAGTCTCCAAGTTTTGTCCGTTCTCTGTCTCCTCTTCTCGGCCAAAGACTCTACGGATACGCATGCCAGGCAACCTCGTCGTGATGACTCATCAGGAAACGAAGTTGAATCTGAATAGAATAGAAATCAAGAAAACAACCACCATAAATTACATGATGCACTAACAAAAAAAAAAATCGATATGATCATGGGTGAAGCCGCGTTCCACACCGCATCGCTCGCCACCTAGGCAATGGAAGGATCCCGTCGATGCTCCATGTCGACGAAGGCAAATCGGGCAGCAGTCCGATGTGAGCATCTCGTCGGGAGCCGCTCATCGCTCAGCGAACAGCTGGGCACCCACATAGCACACCAACTATAGACCATCCTACGGCTTCTCAAGCTCTGCCCAGATATATCCTTTACTAGATCTGATGAGAAAAGGAACATGTGTGAAATCTGGAGAAGAGAGTGGGAAGCCAAAAGAAATCAAGAAAAAAAAGCAACATCCCATGGTCAAGATCTGAAGATGAGGATTTTTAGCCAGATTGTTACTCCTCGACTTGGGAAGAAGCTCCCAACTCCGCGGTCTCCATGGTCCGGAGACCGACAGTGATTCCTGCACCTGGATGGGCTGGTTGAGGCGAGGGGCCTGGTGCGGCTGGAAATGAGGAGGCACAACGGCGAGGCAGCGTGCGAGGCAGACGGGCGAACGACGGGGCCTGTGGCGCAGGACGCAGTGGGGAACGAGGAAGGAGCAGGGGCCCGGTGTGGCTGCAAGGAGGAGGCACGAGGCTCAGTGCTGCCAAAGAAGAAAGTGGCGTGGAGCTCCGAGGCACTTCCGAGAGCGGACGGACGGCGGAGAAGCAAGAGTGATGCCTGAACGCACTGAGCTGGCCTTCTGCATGTGAGGTGTAGTAGTAGTATTTTATTTGGAAGGTCACAGTTTGCTTCAATGCTCTTTTTTTTCTATTCACATTGCAGCTGTGCTAGGGTGCGTGACGCCGTGTTTCCAATGTGGCATTTGCATTTTTCTGGCCACAGCTCTTACGCTGTGGACTGTCGCAGGTTTCTCTCGATGGTAACAAATGTGAGGGAAGAAAATAATCAATTAAGAAAAATAAGGAAAAAAAGGTAAGGACCTTGTGGACATTTTGTTATTTTCCACCACCATGCGAAGCTCTTTAACGAACATTTTTCTTAGCAGATGAGTCAAAGCTAAACAGAGCTGCTTTATCATTGAATACGCAAAAATAGTTGTTTTACCTAGAGCTATAGAAAAACTTATAAACAGAATAAAAAAGCCATTTTCATTTAACCGTGTGATGTTTTCTCAAATACTAATAGTGTGTGCCATTTCAAAAAAAAAAATATATCACATTATTTTATTTGAATGATTTTATCATCCCGTTGCAACGCACGGACATTTTTGCTAGTAGGTCTACTAATATGACAAGGGGATGAACGAGCCATCTTCAGTAAGACTGCCTCAATTAGTGATAGTGGCGGGATGTTAGCAGTCTGTGATGGTAGTTGACGTCAAGTGCGATGCGGTCCTCACAATCATCACTATAAGTGATAAAAAGTTGATTAGTCAGAATGGATGTGACCAAGAAGTATGTACAAGCAAGCAAAGAATGTGTCAACAGGATGCCATTGAAAATGGGGCCATGGGACAAGCAATTTCAGGCACCTACTAGTTACTACAGAGCACACATCAGCTGTTTCGAGCATTCACTTCTGTATACCAAACTTTGCAGAATGTGTTACAAGGTAAACACACGATAAAATATTCATTGAGTGGGGACAGTCTATTTGTTGAAGAGCAAATTATAATAACTGGGTCATTTTGTTGCATTTGAATTTAAGAAAATAACTTTCAAAATTTATTTTGACAGTAACAAGTTGTCGCAATAGTCAACTAATATGCAAAACAAGAAGGATTTGAGAAAGTTTGAATCCCAAGAACAAAAATCCCAATAGAAATATTAAAAGCAGATATTGATCTTTTTGCAAAAAATGCTTCTAGGTAATCTGATACCTGAGCAGATTTATTCAGCTGGAGCAACCTGCAAAGTCAGTGGTTATGAACAGCTATACAGTACCATTAAATGCTTGGCTCAGTTTGGGAGTTTTGTCAAGTATTTTGATGTATTTTCCTATATCTTTCCGAGGAAGACTGCTAATGGTAGAGATACAACATACAAGTAGTCTGACATGAATAAAAATCCAAATTTCAGATATTTGTTATGTATTTTAAATTTTTTTTCCTACTATCTATTTCTGAGGAAGACTACACTACATGTTAGCACAGAAATGTCTCGTTTAAGAAGTTGATAGTTCCAATGAAAAACAAATCTAGCACTAAATGAAAATGCATGTTACACCAAGTATTTGTGTAACAGAGTTCAAATATAACTGAGTTGACAAGCATTTGATTCATTGGTTGTCAATCAAGCATCTTTAAAGTGTTTTGTACTGAATTAAGGTATTCTTAAACATTGTTAAAGATGTCCTGATCATATTAGTGCTTACCAAAAAATTATCATGGTATATATAATGGCTAAAATGGCGCATTGAATATGCGCAATGGATATGCTGGGAAGGAGTATGTCTTTGGGAACTGAAACCATTGTTCCAATTGACTCACACAATAACCAATTCCCAAGAAATCAAATCTTGTGAAACTTGCAGGTTTCAGTAAAAAGAATCATATACCTTGCATAGAGAACTCTACAAGAATCTATCAAGTGCATCAAATGCTTAGCATGTAAATCTTTTAAAAGAAAATTAGACAGGGAGCCCAACATTTTGTCAAACATCTTGAAGGCAGTGGTGGAGGTTGCAGCCACGCTTCTCGCACCTGCATCACCTCATTATCTCAAGAGCATGACCACATGGGCTCATGGACAGCTACAGGAGCAGCGGCGGCGCAACGGCAACCCATGGTCGGATGCCCTGGTCACCATTGATGCCATTGTAGATGTGCTGGACACCACTGCCGAGCCCAGCCTTGTGCAGCGACTGCACCATGGTAGAAATATGTTGCCTGGAAATAAAGAGGCACTCGTCTCTATGGCTGCAATAGCAACCTCGAGCACCTTCTTGCCAGTGCCTCTATCGCGCTCATCTAACTTACGGGCTGTCTTCGCCCGTCGATCCCTAGAACGTGGTCGCCACTGCGTAAAGGTTGCACTCACCTCAGCGGCTGTAGCTGGAAGAAGGGAGGAAGTGGTCTGGCACGCGAGTTGTCGACGCCATCGCTGTTAATCCACGCCGTCCAGGGAGGAGCAGGTCGGTTTGTGTCACCATGACACAACGCCATCAGATTGACCGATTGCCGCATTGGACGTACCACTGTCGGCTGTAGCAGATCTACGGCGTGGAGCGTGGCACTTACACAGAATCGGGTCGGGCGTCATCCTGCATTTTGCCTCCATCATCGCTGCCTCAAGCTGCGTGACTGGCTGGGTGCCAGCGTCGATGACCGGCCGCGGCCAGCCAGTCCTTATTGAAGAAATAGAACCCCGGTCCGCCCACACCAGATCCGGCGAGCTGCCACGGGCCCGCGCCTGTGGAGGGGTGAATCGAGGGGCGAGGCGGCCTGTAACCCCGCAGCAACAAGCACCAGCGGCCTGGAGCCGTGCTGCTCGGCGGCGGCCATGGCAGCCGCGCGTCCACGCGCTGTGCGTCGTGTGAGAGGGCGACGAAGGGAGCAGAGAGCGAGCGAGGGCACGCTCGGCCGCCTCTCCACACAGTGAGGAAAAGGGGGGACACAGCGGCGTCGCTTCGGCGGGGCCAGGGGTGGTGCTCGGCGGGTGCGAGAGTGGCGGAGCGCGGCGCGTGCCTGCGGGAAGAGGAGTGTCGAGGCCACTTGGCAGCGCAGTCTGGGCGAGGGCGGCTCTCGACGGGGGCTGCGGGACGACAGACGAGGAGCTTCAAGAGCCGGGAGGAGGGAGCACGGGAGGATGGGCCGATGCGCGAGAAAGTTTGAAGGGTTCGGGTCCGCAAAAAAATTGCGTTAGACCCGAATCGACCCTAAGCAGACGAGCCAGATCGCTCCGTCGCTCGATCCAACGGTGTAGAAGTTAGCGGGCAACGTGGCCATATCCACTGCCCGAACCTTGCGCCCGCGATTCGTTATAAAGAGAAGAGTAACGCAAGTTTTTTGGCCACGTCACCCCAATTAATTGATTGGACCACGTGGTGCGTTGTGGTTGGTTTTTGTTTGTGTGGCCATCGTTTGCCCAGGTCACAGCGACCCCTCTTGCACGCGTGTTGTTCTTGTGTTGGCCGACGTTCCCAAAATATCTAACGTCCCGGTCCAACTCCGTCGTCCTCCACCCAAGGTTTTTTTTACCGGTGGTAAACCGGCCGGTTTGGCCGGTTACCGACCAAACCGAAACGGACCGGTTCGGTTTGCCACCGGTTCAAACCGTTAGGGTTTTAAAATTTGAAATTTGAATTTGAAAAAAAAAAATTCTAGAAAAATTCCTAAAAATAGTTCATGATTTATAGAATCCAATGGTGTCAAAATTTTTCAAATTTGAGTTCGTTTAGTATTTTTGTTTTGACGTTTGCAAGTTTGAAAAAAAAAAAAAAAAAAGGCCGCGGCCCATTAAGGCCCGTGAGGCCCAACCGGCCCAAGGGCACTTATTGCCTACATGGGGGGGGGGGGGCCCCCGTAGCCGATTCCGCCCCTCCTCGCTCTCCGTCCGCCGCCTCCCGCACTAACCGGCCGGCGGCGGCGTCTCAGGGCCAGGCCTCCGCCCGCTAACTGAAGGGGAGGGGGCTTACCCGCCCGCCCGGATCGGTGGAGACCGGGCGGCAACGCTGTTAGTTAGGGCCGGGTTTGGTCGGTTAGCCGGGGCGGTGTGCTTGGCTTACCGCCCGAGGTAAAAATGCTTTTTTTTGTTTTCTTTTTGTATTTAGAGTAGGGTTTAGGTATGATTTAGGTAGGTAATGGCTTTAGATAGGTTTTAGAATGTAGGTATCATTTGATTTAGGTTTAGATAGGTTTTAACAAACATTTAGTTTAGGATTTAGGTTGGATTTGATTTAGGATTTAGGATTAGAGGTAGGATGTGTAGGTTTATTTTGCTTTAGGATTTAGGATTAGAGGTAGAATGTGTAGGTATTATTTTGTAAATGATTTAGGCATATTGTTTACGTACATTTTATTTAGGTGTGACATTGTGTAAATTTTATCTATGTGATTGGTTCCTTTGTGTTTTTCATGTTCGTTCGCGGTGCACAATGTCATGCCGAAAAAAATATTTTTTCTAGCAAAAAAAAAAAAAAAAAAGAAGACACCGAGGCCGGTTAGGACCGGTTACCATTTAAACCGGTCGGTAACCGGTACTAACCGGCCGGTTAGCCGGTCCTTACCGCTTGAACTGAGTTTACTTCAAAATTCGAATTTGACATTTGAATTCAAAGGTTTTTTTCGGAATCGCTTTTAAACCGGCCGCCGAAACCGCCCGCCCACGGCGATTTTTTTAGACCGAACCGTAAGAAAAACCTTGCCTCCACCTCCCGCCCAAGCCCGGCACCGCCTTCCCCGGGGCGGATCCGGCGCACTGGTGCTACGCTAACACGGCGGGGACCCCTGGCTAGACGTGCTGGGCCCCGCTGTGCCGCCTCGCCAAATTACCCTAGCCCCATTGCCTTTCTTGCCCCTTCGTTCTGCCGTCTATCTCGGCGGCTGTGCTCTGTCAAGGGCCGGCGCCCGTCGCTCCGTCGCCACCCTTGTCTGTGGTTGACCGGCGTCTTTGCCTCTTCGCCTCCTGCGCCACGTCCGCCCGTCGCACGTAGGACTGGGCCGCAGGTCGTCGCCTCGTCGGTTGGCCCTGAGCCATCATGCCAGCCACGGCTGCCGTTTTCTGCTGTTTCCTCTCCGTCGCGTTCCTCCATCCGCTTGTCCGAGACCTGCGTCTGCCTGCCTCCTCGCTGTCACGGTGCGTGCTCCTTCGTCTCGATCTATCTGCTTCCTTTACTGTTCCTTCGACTGATTTGTACCGCCTGTAGGATTCCGATCTACTTGGTGCTGCCCTTTTGCTTCCATGCCTGGTGCCGTCGTTCCCTGCTTCCTGTGCCTCCTTTCATCTGTTCCTTTGTTCAGCAGCCATGGCCAGGAGGCACAGGAGATGGGGATACGGAAGGTCCTGCCACCTATTTTTGCAGTCTGTTCCCCCAAAATAAAATGACTGAAAAAAAGAGTTGAAAGGGATATATTGTAATTAATTGATTTGGGTTGTATTAAAATTAATTGATTACTCTTATCACTTTGTTTGATAATGTGGGCCTAAAGAAAATTTAGGCCTTTGATTATGGGGAAAAAAAAAGAATGATACTGGATGGTTTCTCAGTAGTCAAGTCAGAAAATCAGAATCCTAAAATGAAATGTGTGATTCTCTCGATCTATTGCATGCTACATTCATTCTGATTTTACTTAGTGAGCTGAAGGTTCCATCTAATTTTTGGACTAAAGCAAATTTAGGCCTTCGATTTTGAAAACAGGATGATAGTGGATGCTTTCTCAGTAGTGAAGTGAAAATCCTAAAATGAACCGCGTGTGCTTCTCTCCATCTATTGCAAGCTACATTCATTTTGGTTTTACTTACTTAGCTGAAGGTTCCATCTAGAATACATTAACTGAAAAAGTGCTGCCAAGTATGCACCATCAGTATACAATCCTCCTACTGTTCCTAACTCATTGACCAAATTGGTTGTTTGCGTTAGGGTTCACGCAATAAAATGTGATTGTTTGGGGGACCTTTGCTAAATAAAAATAGTTAGCCTTTGTTATCTTTTGTTTGTCAATAACACCTGAATTTTATCTTTGGGAACTGTGTTTTATCGTATATTCTTTAGAGTTTCTGATGCAAGATTTTAATTACACCACACAATTTTCATGCAGGCTATTGCTGCTTCATGAATCTGCAAAGGTAAAAATCTTTCTTTGGGCAGTTTTTCCTTGTCTGCCGGTGCATTTCGATTTGCTCCTATTTAATGCAATACATTGCATTTATAGATACTAATTCCCAAATGTTTGTTAAAGTAGCTTATTAAGTTGATACTGAAAAATTGTTCCTTACATCCTTATTGCAAGACTATTCTCAATTGATACAAACCATGGCTATGGAAGCTGGTCGTTGATATCCAATTGCCATGGAGTACAGCGTCACCAGCTGCAGTGCCCAAACGTTCATCGCCTGTTCCGCTTCATACAAAAAAAGGGTGGGTGCTTTTCTCCATGCCAGCCTCGCTTTTCCTCCCATTTCCTCTCCGGTGTGTGCTCTCCTTGCAAGCCTCAGGCTCGACACATGTGTGGATCTGGCTCACCGGCCTTCATTGCTGAAGGAGCCCCGCACTGGTGTATCTGTCCTGTTGTGCATGGCGGAGATGCGCTCTCTCCCCTTCTTCCCTGTTGAACCAAATCAGAGATTTGGGGGAAGTTTTCTGTGTTAACTTAGCCAAGCCAAAAAGGCAGTTTTGGGGGGTACATATAGGGCTTCTTGAGAGCCAAGAAAGAGAAAACAGCAGGAAAGTTAGATGCTAAGTAAAGTAAAGATAAGGGTGCTGACTAAACACCCACTACACTAGATAGGTAAGCACTACACTTAATCTCTCAATCTCCCCCTAAGGCTTGTGCGTCGTCTCCGAGTGGATTTGGGCCATCCCAATCTTGGCGCGAAGCTCCTGGAACTTGACTCGCCCGAGGGACTTGGTTAGGAAGTTGGCGAGCTAATCCGTGGTGTTGATGTAGCCGGCCTTGATGCTTTCCTCCTCCAAGCAGCTTCGGATGAAGTGGTACCTCACTCGGATGTGCTTGCTGCGTTCATGGATGATGGGGTTCTTCGCCAAAGCCAAGGCAGACTTGCTGTCCACCCTTAGCTGCACCGCTTCGGCATCCTTCCTAAGGAGATCATCGAGCAGTCGGGCCAGCCAGAGTGCTTGTGTGGAAGCTATAGTGGCAGCGATGTACTCCGCCTCGCAGCTGGACAAGGCCACCACTTGCTGCTTGACGGACTACCAGCTGACAAGACACTTGCCGAGGAAGAATAGCGTCCCACTAGTGCTCTTGCTCGTGTCGATGTCACCGGCGTGGTCGCTGTCACTGTACCCACTGAAGTGCGCCGCTCCGGGGCACCTCGGGTAGTGCAAGCCGTAGTCGGAGGTACCTGAGACGTAGTGGAGGATCCTCTTCACGGCCTGCTGGTGCTCCGTCATCGGTCGCTGCGTGAACCGGCTGACGTAGCCCACGGTGAACACCAAGTCCGGACGCGTGTGGATGAGGTAGCAAAGACTCCCCATAATGCGCCGGTACTGCGTCGCGTCCACCACCTTTGCCATGCTATCCCGGCTCAACTTCAGCCTCTCCTCCATGGGAGTGTGAGCTAGGTTGCAGCCGGTGAGGCCACCCAGCTTGACGATCCGCTTGGCATAGGTAGTCTGGCGAAGGGAGACGCCGGAGCTGTCCTAGTAGACCTCGATCCCCAGGTAGAAGGAGAGAAGGCTGAGGTCGCTCATCTGGAAGACGGACTTCATCTTCGCCTTGAATGCCTCGATCTCCTCCTTCTTAGTGCCGGTGATCACCAGGTCATTGACGTACACGCCCACCAGCAGGGCATTGCCTCCCTTGCCCCGCCGGTAGACGGCAACCTCGTGAGGACTCTGTTGGAACCCCATTTGCTTGAGGGTGGAGTCCAGCTTGGCGTTCCAAGCTCGTGGTGCCTGCCGCAAGCCGCAGAGGGCCTTGCGCAGGCGGAGGGCCTTGCGCACGGCTAGCGGACGCAGACCTTTTCTTTCAGGTCGCCGTTGAGGAAGGCCGACTTGACGTCCATGCGGTGCACATGCTAGCCCACCTGGGCAGCTAGCGCGAGGAGGAGCCGGACGGACTGCATTCGCGCAATGGGCACGAAGGCGTCATCGAAATTGACTCCCTCCTGCTGGACGAAGCCACGAGCCACCAGCCTCTCCTTGTGCTTGATCACCGCGCCGGCCTCATCCTTCTTCAGCTTGAACACCCACTTAAGGGTGATGGCGCGGTGGCCGGTTGAAAGATCAGCAAGCTCCCACGTGTGGTTCTGCTCGACGGAGTCCATCTCCTCCTTCATTGCGGCCTGCCAAGCCGCGTCTCCCTCCGCCTCGGTGAAAGAGCGGGGCTCGTCGTCATCGACGGCGAGGAGCAACTTTGCCTCGAAGTCGTGCTGGACAAGCTCGGGGACGGGCTGCTCGCCGAGGATGTTGTCCATGGTGCGGTAGCGCAGGGGCTCGTCGTCGTGGTAGGCGTTGATGCGGTCCACGTCATTGGACAGTGGAGTGGCGAACTCTACAGTGCACTGCTCGTCGTGGACCGAAGCAGCTGAAGTCGATCCTGGGAAAGCGGGCACCGGTGGAGAGCGCGGTGTAGCTGGTGCAGACGGCTTTGGCGTAGGAGCACGAGGTGCAGGCGCCTCCGATGTAGAAGCGCGGGGCGTGGCAGAAGGCTCCGGTGTGCGACCACGGGGCGTGGCCAGCGGTGGACTCGCTGGAGCCGATGGCGAGCGTGGTGTAGAGGTAGATGAGCTTGGTGAAGATGAGCTGCTAGCTCTCCCAGCTCCCTCGAAGTGGATGTAGTCGAAGACGAAGTCGCTGAGTGTCGAAGCCGACCCATCGTCGACCATCTTGCCCCACACCCAACCTCGCCCTTCGTCGAGCACCATGTCACGTGCAATGCGCACGCGCTGTGTCTCGAGGTCGAGGATGCGGTAGCCCTTGATGCTGTCGAGGTAGCCGACGAAGACCCCCAGGGTGCTCCGGTCATCGAGCTTGCCGACATGGCCAAGCTCCTTGACGAACGCGAGGCAGCCGAAGACGCGGAAGTAGCTGACCGCTGGCTTGCATCCGTGCCACGCCTCGTAAGTTGTCTTGCCGTCGAGTGCCTTGGTGGGCGAGCGGTTGAGGATGTGGACGGCGGTCATCACCGCCTTCCCACAATAGATCACCGGCAAGCGGTGGCCACCACCGTCTGGTTGCGACGCTCGACGACCCCATTCTACTGAGGGGTGTACGGGGCAGAGAAGTGGCACTGGATCCATTCGTCGGCACAGTACGCCACGAACTCAGCCGCCATGAACTCGCCTCCATTGTCGGTGCGTAGCACTTGAAGCTTGCGGCCGCACTCCTTCTCTGCAGCAGCTTGGTGGCGCTTGATGGCGTCAGCTGCAGCCGCCTTGCTGTCGAGGAGGACAGCCCACATGTAGCGGGAGACGTCGTCGACGAGTAGCAGGAAGTAGCACCGGCCTCCAGGTGTGGCCGGTGTCACGGGGCCGCAGAGGTCGCTGTGCACGAGCTCCAGTTTCTCCGTGGCATGGAAGCTGGCCTGACGAGGGAAGGGGATCCACCTCGACTTGGTGAGGACGCAGGTGTCGCAGAACTGCTCCACGTGGTCGACGTGCGGCATGCCCCGAACCATCTCCTTGCAGCCGAGCTGCTTCAGGGCCTCAAAGTTGAGGTGCCCAAAGCGCTCGTGCCACCTCCAAGCATCATCGTCGCGGCGGGCTACAAGACAGAGGGGCTGCGCTACCTGTACGTGAATGACGTAGAGGTGGTTGCTCCCCCTGTTCACCTTGGCGAGGAGCCGGTGGCTGCGGTCCCAGACCCGCAACACGCCGTGCTCGATCTCCACGCGCGACCCGTTCTCGTCAAGCTGTCCCAAGCTGATGATGGAGTTCCTCCGTGCGGGGATGTAGTAGACGGCGGTGAGCAGCCGGTGTTCGCCGGTCTTGGCGGTGAAGATGATGGAGCCGGCCCCCTTGATCTCCACGGCGGAGGAGTCCCCGAACTTGACGGTGCCTCGCACGCTGGAGTCAAAGTCAGAGAAGTACTCCCGCCGCCCGGTCATATGGTGGGTGGCACCGGTGTCGAGGTACCAGTCGTCGATCTTGTCATCGCTCGTACCGGAGGCGAGGAAGGCATGGGCGCGTGACTCGTCGAAGTGGAGGAGTGCGGCGGCGGTCGGTGCAGGAGAGGAGTGCAGCTCGATGCTCCTATGGACGAGGAATAGAGCCAGCTCGTCGCTCTCCTGCGCCTGCACAACGTGTGCCTGAACATCGCGCCGTGCTCCTCGGCAGTCCTTGGCCCAATGACTAGTCTTGGCACAATTCTTGCAGATGTCGTCCTGAGTCGCCTTGCCGGCACCGCCGGCGCCATCAGGAGCGCCACCACGCGCCTGAGCCTTGTGCTCCTTGCACGGTGGATGCTTGCGGCCTCTTGTTGACGACGAGGCCTCCGCCTTCTTCTGCTGCTCCTTTTGGCGCGCATGCCACTGCTCCTCTGTGAAGAGAAGCTTGCCGTCGATGGAAATTGGCTTTGAAGGAGGTAGCTGCTCGAGCCCGTCGACGGCCTTGAGGCGATCCGCCGCTTCCTCGATCGTCAGCTAGTCGAGGTTGAGAAGGGTGACAATCGATGTGGCCTGCTGCTTGTACTTCCTCGGGATGGCGCCGAGGAGCTTCTCAACAGCTCTCTCCTCGGTGATGTCGAAGTCACCGTACCGCTCCAGCTGTTGCTACAAGATGGTGAGGCGAACGGAGAAGTCGTCGATGTCCTCACCCAGCTTGAACGCCAGGTTCACCCTGTCCTGGCGAAGCTTCAGCAGCGTGGCCTTGCGGGCGCGGTCGCTACCGATGCGTGCGGTGGCGATGGTGTCCCACGCGTCCTTTGCAATATCCTTGTCCGTGAGGGTGGCCTCCACCTCTGTCGGGACAGCAGCGAGGAGCGCCTCCAGTGCACACCGATCCTCCTAGAAATCGGCGTCGCCGTACTGGATCGCCTACCACAAGTGTCGCGCCTGCAGCTTGACGTTCATCAGCATCGACCACTTGGTGTAGTTGGTCTTGGTGAGCATGGGCCATCCGCCACTGGCGTCGGAGTCCTTGACGATGGTGTGGACGAGCGGAGGAGAGTCAGGCCGTCCACGGCGGCCCCGACGTCGCTCCGGTGAAGGGGAGGCACGCCGCCTGTGAGGGCTCTGTGCGCCAGCATCCCGTTCGCTCCTCACGCTCACCACGTCGTTGTCATAGTCGTAGCCGTCCAGGTCACGTCGTGGGCTGCAGTCACGGTCGTCGCGTCCGTCAGCGCCACGCACGCCCCGGTCCCGATCGTCGTGGTCACGGCCCGTAAAAGCGCGATCCACCCGCTCCTGCCTTTCGGCCGCTGGCGGGCTGCCTGAACCTGCTCGGGCGCTCGTGATCCTCTCCTGGGCCTGCAGCTCACGTATGACGAGCAGGTCGAGGCAGCGTCCGCGTCGGCCACGGAGAACGCGCTCGGCAGCGTCCCGCTGTGCATGTATGACGAGCGGTTCGAGGCCACGTCCTGCGCTCGCGGTCCTGCACGCCAGCCGCTGCAGGCGTAGCCCGAGCGCCGCGTGCACCGCAGCGCGCGCCCCTGCCTGGCAGCCCGCATCCGTCTCCGGCTCGAGGTCGCCTACTCCCGCGCGTCCGCCCGCCTGCCAGCGTCACGGCCGCCCACTGCAGCGCATCCCGATGCCAGCATTGCGACCTCCCCACTGTAGCGCGTCCGCCCCCGGTAGCCTGCCTCGCATCCGCCTCGATCCGCTGCAGCTGCCTCGATCCGCTGCGCCCGCCGTCGTAGCCGTACAGGCCCTCTGCTCCCGCATCGGCTCGCGGATCCGCTCCCCCGCAAGACCCGCTTGCGCGCGTCAGCTCCTCCCTCCTGCGCTCGATCCGGTCCGCGGCGCCCGCGTCGCCGCGAAGCCGCCGTAAGCGCCAGCGCCCGCCCCGCCTGGTCCCGCAGATCCATGCGCCGCAGCTGCTGTGGGCCGCCTCCTCCTGCGCTGCAGCCACGGTTCGGGCGAGCCGCCTTGGCCGCGCTGCCGCCCCGCAGCCTGGGCCGCCGCAACGCTGGCCTCCCGCCGGCCACCGCTGCCGCAGAGCCCGTGCAGACCAAGGCTGGCCGCAGCCGCCGCCAAAGCCCGCATCGTCTTGCTGTCCCGCCGGTGCCGCCAGGCCGCGCCGCCCAACCTGCGCCTCGTGGCCGGAGGTGGTGGAGCGGACGGAGGAAGAGGAGGAGTAAGAGTGGACAGACATGGTGACGGGATTGGGATGGATAGAGGTAAGAACAGGTAAGACCCTTAACTCTAGATACCACTTGTTGGAACCAAATCAGGAATTTGGGGGAAGTTTTCTGTATTAACTTAGCCAAGTCAAAAAGACAGTTTTGGGGGGTACATATAGGGCTTCTTGAGAGCCAAGAAAGAGAAAACAGTAAGTAACTTAGATGCTAAGTAAAGTAAAGATAAGGGTGCTGACTAGACACCCATTACACTAGATAGATAAGCACTAGACTTAATCTCTCATTCCCCTCCCTTTCCCTCAGCTCTCTCCCTCTCTCTCTCTCTCTCTCTCTCTCTCTCTCTCTCTCTCCTCACTGCGAGGATCTTGGCCACCCTTCCCTAGGAGGCCGTTTGCTCCTGCGCTTCTCTTCTTTTTAAATGTGCGGATCATGTGCAGAACTGATATCCTTCATTGTACAATGATGATCAGATGTTTCATTCTGAATGTTATTTAATGAGGTTTTGGGGTGTGGGATGACAGGCTTTTTTAAGATTTGAGACAATGGAGTTGTGCAAAGATGGTTGGTTCTTCCATTCTTCCATGATTCTTGCTGTTTGCATTAGTTTTTGTGATGGCTATGTCATTATAGTTTGTTGGTTGTTCTATTAGTGACCACACCCCATTGGCAATGATGTATTTATTCCTATCCATCTCTGTCCCAGTTTGGATTGATGGGTGTGCTCTCCCAATTTGCTCTCCCAATTTGGGCTTCCTTCGGTTGAAGATTCTGTCTTGGGTGAATTGGTTCGTTGCAAGGTTGCATCTTCTTGGATCTTCATTCCTGGCAATTCCTACGCTGTTTATTTCAGTTCTATTACCTTGTCAGTTACCTAATTTTCCATGAGGCTTACTTTTGGATGACATGAGTGATCCTATTTTTAATCAATGGTATGTTTGCCTCCTTGTGTGCCATTTTGTTGCTTCTGGCTGTATATGCAGCCCAACTTGGGCTTAAGTTCATGCTTTGGTGTTCCAAAATTTTTTTGGGCAATTCAAGAATTCAGCTGTGTCTTTATCTTATGCTATGTACACATGGGTTTCCTATTTGTGCATAAACATAGGTATTGATTTACCCTCCTGGTTCCATCTTTTGAAAACATGATAGTGGTGGGCGATTTCCCATCAGCAAAGTGATAATCCTCAAACGAAAGGTGTGTATTTCTCTCCATTAATTTCTAACTGTTGATTCTCATTTTACTTAATGGATCTGATGTATGTGCCTAGGGTAATAGGCATTCAGGTGTGAAGGGCCATGTCCTTATGCAGTTTATTTTTTTTGCTTCGATTTTCTATTCCTGGTCTCAGTTTCAGTGCAGATGGATGAATCTGAGGTCTGTGATCTTAGGTAGCATTAGGTTGAGATAGAAAAAATGATATGCTTGTTTCGATTGATTTCATGTGATGCTAGCAGATTTAGTTTAACCAGATCACACTAGTAGAAAAATCATTTTTCTCGACACTACGGTTTTTTTTTTACAGGCGGCTCCAATTTTCTTGATGCCTATACAAAGAAATTAGTGGGCCCAAAAAGAGAACTGTCTGTATAAATCGATTTGTACAGGCGGATCTCTAAGACATCTACCTGTACAAATCGATACATTTGCGCCTGTACAAATCGATATTTATGCAGGCGGATGTCTTAGACAACCGTCTGTACAAATCGACATATTTTTTAGGCGGATGTCTTAGAGATCTGCCTGTGCAAATCGATTTGTACAGGCGGTTCTCTAAGACATCCACCTGTACAAATAATTTTAAATTTATTATTTTGAATTTTTCAAACGACCTGGGATGGAATTTTGACCAAAATAAAAGTTGTAGATCTCAAAAAGTTATGAACGTTTGTAGTTTACAAATTTTTTTTGAAATCATTTAGGCTCCCAAAATTGCATTTGAATTCCTCAAATTTGAAATTCAAATTTTTGTAAATGACCTCGGATGAAAAAAACTTACAACACCAAAGTTGTAGATCTCGAAAGGTTATAAAACTTTGTAGTTCTAAACTTTTTCATTTGAATTCATTTAAGGACTCACACAGTCAGTTTAGTATTGGCTGAGCATGGAATAAAACCAAGTAGTATCACAATATGACACAAGTGACATGTAGATGGAGTGGTTAGAGGAGGGTAAGCGTGAGGCTGAGGTTGCAGGTTCGAATCCCGTCCGGTGCATAGCACGCGAATTTTGCGTGAAAAATGCCGCGACTTGCGACTTAACTTAGTGAGCCGCCTTCCCCCATAAAAAATATATTTTTTCTATTTTAAAACACAATTTACAATTTTTTTGTTATTTTCTGAAAATTATTTTCACAGGCGCCGCCTGTGAAAATAGGCTTTTCCGCCTGTGAAAATAGGCTTTTCACAGGCGGTTCACAAAACACCGCCTGTACCATTGTCGATTTGTACTGGCCTCTGGTACAGGCGGTGGACTGTGCCGACTGTGCAAATGCCTAAAGCACCGCCTCTGCAAATGTTTTATGTAGTAGTGTCAGTCTTCACCTATTGCAGGAGTGCATGTGTGATGCTTAAGGCCATAATGTTTTTTGTGCTCCTACCCTGTACTCCTAGATGTAATGGTCCTTCCATTAATTTCTGATGTTTGCTAAACCTTTATCCGCTTATAGAATGATGGTAGGCTTCAAATCAAAGTTTTGCTAGGCGCTAGGCAAAATCTAGGCGACGACCCTTAGCCTATAGTCGAGCCTAGGCTAGCCTAGGCGTTCCTAGGCGTTTTGCTAGGCGATAGCTAATACATGTATATGTACATTTTTTGAGCAGAATACTTGTATATATACTTAAAAGAAAAGAAAAAAAATAAAAGATCAGTGGTCATGGAGAGAAAAAAGGTCCATTAACGGCCCAACTCACCCACCGGCCACCACAAGTCCACAACCTTATCCTCTCCCCCTGCTCCTTCTCCCTCCCGAGCGCCACTCCCTGCGCCCGCCGCCCCACCCGCCAGCACCTCCGCCAGACACTCCTCCCCCACCGGAGGGAACTCCAAGGAAGAGCGCTGCGGGCGGGGAGGAGCTGCGGACGCCTGCGCCGCCCGCCTCCGCGCCCCGTCCCTGCTTCTCCGCCTCCCTCCTCTGCCACGGCCGGCACATGCTCCTCCCCTCGCTGGTGACCTCAGCCCGCCTAGGGGTCCGCCTACCCCCATAGGCGAGGCGGAACCCCCTCGCCGAGCGACTGGTCGTGCGTAGGCGGATCCTAATCGTCAACTTTCAAAACTTTGCTTCAAATCATGTATTTGCTTACTTTATGGAAACAGATGAACATAGGTCTACAACTTATCAATTTGAACATGGCCTTGCAGCTATCAACACTTATCTTTTGTGAGATGTGGTCAATCTGTCGGTAATACCTGCATTTTACTCAAAAAGAGCTTGTTCTAACAAAAGAGCTTTTCATGAGAGTTAATTTCCTTGATGGTCATCATAGTGTTTCCTGTAAGTTGCATTGCGTCAGCAGATTCTATTTATTTGCGGATGATATTTTACAGACAATTTTGTGTAATTGTTTTGTTTCTTTTTGTTAACAAAGAAAAAGACAGGCTATGTAATGCAAATTGAAAACAGTCTCTTAGGAGGAACCATTGATGTTCTGTTTTCAGGGAATTCTGTTTGACACATCTAGCGAACTGATTTCATCTTTGCTTTATGTGATGAAAACATAGAAAATCATAGGTTAATATTTTATCAAACTCCTTTGGTTGCCTTCAATCATTACTGTTACTCTTCAAATGTTTATCAAGCATTTCGTATGAAATTCTACGCATGTGTGCTACCTTGTCGTTCCATTGCTGTTTCCTCTTCCTATGTATAGATATCTCTGAGATGCTGCGACACACATTCACTTCTATATTTTTTTTGCTACTCTAATTAAAAAATTTTATGTCAAAAAAAAAACCTATGGCTTCCATTTTGGTCTAGCTCTCACCCCAACTTGGTCCTCCTTCTCTGCTCCGTCTAAGCTGGTCATTGCACGACTGGGCACTGCTGCTTCTTCCCTCACCACGCATGATTTTGTGCGTCTCATATGATTTTGTGAGTCTCATGGCCTGCCTCTGCCTATTTGGGTTCTGGGAGGGTTTGGCATAACATTGACATAGAGTAGGTTCTATTACTACAACCTGCTTAGTACATCATTATAGTATTGGTTATATGATGAAATAAATTATTTTATCCTGATTATTAATAGGCATTGGTGATGAATGAACTTATCTCGCATATTTTTTTATCCACACTATGCTACATTCATCTGCTGATCTTGCTAGCTAATGTGTTTGTACATAAATTACAAGGCATGCTACAAGCTTCAGAACACAAGCTTATGAATTGAGGTGCTCGATTGCTGGAAAGCTGGACCTGTAGAAGATATTTAAAAAGCATGTATGTCAACTTCAAAGAAATCTAGATGCTCGAGGGGATGATAAATTTCCAAATTAGCTAAAGGTTCCATCACACAGTAGTAGCAGATATTGTTTGGATTATTGTATTCATGTTTCTATGATCCCGAAAAGATAAAGGCTGCAGTTTTTATGTTCAGTATTTTCTTTGCCTTGTGCGGTGATTTCCCACCCCCCGCTGGTGCTGAACATGAGGATAGGCTAACAGCTCGAGGTGGTTTTTTGTGTATGAATCGATTTCTCTCCTACAGTTTGACGTCAGGCGTTCAAGAAAGTCTCGAGGTTGTTTGTGTATGATCGATTTCTTTCCTACAGTTTGATGTCAGGCTTTCAAGAAAGTTGCCGCTGTTAATCACCTAAATGGTTTTTAGGAGATTTATTGGCTGCAAGATGAATTTGCTACTTCTTTTTAGCATCATGAACCTGTGCTTTACATTGAACACTTGAAGCACTATTCCAAGCTACTGGTTGAAGTGCTTGGAAACAGTGATCTCTGCTGTTTAGTCATTATAACTTATTATCTTAAAATGTAATACATGTCTGAATTGAATCTTCTATCTGGAAATTGATGAGCACCTTATAGTACGGTATGATCGCAGCATGTGTATATTTTCTATATATGGACCTAAAAATACTCATTTGCGCTCGCGCGCAGGGGCACGCCCTTTCCACTAGTGTTTCAAGAAAGATGAAGGTCTCTTCGTCGTGGTACGCAAGCTAGGCCCAAGCTGACAATGAGTGAACACGGCCCAGCTTAAAAAAAAAAGGACCCACGACATGCTGAGTTTGAAAGATCCCATCATTCGTGAATATTTCAGAAGCAAACTTTCATATAAATACTTCAATTCAAACTTGTAAGCCGTTGTTTTAACAAGTGTCTTGCGGCAGATGCCTTTAAATTGGTGTGATTTGAGCACCGGCTAATTATGAAAACAGAAGACAACAAAATGAGCATCTCAGATGAAAACAGCTACATAGGTCCCAACGCTTTTATTCTATTGTACACAAGAAAACAGAGCGAAAATTTATACTGGATCAAAGTGCTGCACTTTTAGAGTACATGCACCTAAAAGATTTGTGTACCTATGCAGCCATAATCATGTAAAACAGTTCAGTACAACTGACTCCAATCTACTGCCAACTCTTTCTGGGTCAGAGATTCAATCTGGAGTATACAATAAATTAACAAGGAATTCACCAAATCCCACGAAAATCTATACCTCAAACATCAAGCATTATTATGAAGATATATCGATATAGTTTGACGATGTGGTAACATGTGACATCGTATATATTTTGTAGAATCCTACCTAAAAAATGAATAAAAATATGTCCCTGCGTAAGCCATATAATGGCAAGGTTAACAAAATGTGACTCCATGTTTCGTAGAACGCTTCCTCTTGCCACCTGTGATTTTTGCCTCTTGAATCTCACAAGTACAGCCATAACTATAGTACGGCGGTATTTGAGATCTCCATGTTAGGACCTCAAATTTTCCATGTCGCTTACTGCTTCCATATATCAAATCTTGGATTGTCATCTCCGGAACCACCTCCTGGGAAGAGTGATAATGCTGATGAAAAGTCATCTTGACATTTTCAGAAGCTGTAGCCATTCTTCCATGCTGTACTGCACCACTTTGGATCACAAGATCATATGGATGCACACCGAATTTGGAGACATGCTTCTGGATGAACCCTCTCCAAAAACTCAGAACCTTGCACCAAAAGTGGATTTCAAAATTGTCCCTCAACAAATAAGACATGATGTATGCACCAATGATCGAACGTTTCTGCGTTCTGGCTATCTCCATGGACAGTTGTGCAAGTCTTGGATGTGTCTTAGGATCCATGCCTCCAAATGTAAGTGTCTTGAAGAAATACCAGTATGTCTCATGGGACATATGCTTCAGAGTTAGAGCCGGTGTTGTTCCAAACTTTACAATCTCTTCTGATCTGCTTGTGAATATGATTTTACTAGATCTAGAAAATCTCTGTGTGGAAGCAACGTACAACCTATTCCATGCCTCTTCATAAAGATTTCCAGATAGTTCAACAACTAATAATCTCTTGCCTTTGTTCGAGTTTGAGGCATGATTTTTATATTTCATTGCTCCATCTGTGAAAGCTAGCTCATCATCTTTAAAATCATGGTCTTCCAGCCACCAGATTTCGGAGAAATGATTATGGACTCTTTCATCCTTACAAACATGAGCAACTAGAGTACTCTTGCCAGTTCTGGCTGGACCGACGACCGGCAGGATCTCCAATTCTTCGGAATTATCAGGTTGTGTGCGCAACAGAAATTTAATGACAAGTTCTGCTTCCACCTGGCGACCAAACATGCAGTTACCCAGTAGGATATGCATGTTGTAAGGCTGACTATACAGTTGAGGGTAGCTTGCCAAGAACATCACCAACTCATTCAGATCAACGATCATGGCGCTCAATCTATCAAGTGCCTCTTGTAGTTGTTCTTGAAACTGTGCAGTTCGACCGAAGAAATAGGGATTCTTTGCAGAGCGTACCTTGGATAGGGACATAAATCCACTCATAGCTTGATCGCTGTCTTCCTCTCCATAGAGAGGCTGGTACCTGAAGGCGTCGAGTGCGTAATAGCCTCGGTGCATGGCGTCTCTCAGCATGCCTAGCTGCTGGATCATGGCTTGATTTGTGATATACCGCCTCATGGCCTCCTCGTCAATGGCTTGTGCCCGGAGAAGAGCCCTTTGTAGGCCTTCCTCCATGGTCAGTGCCGGCGACTTCAAGAACTTGTTGATGATGAAATTTATAGATCGAGTCATCAACTCACCCAGGGCTGCAGAAATGAGAATTTCCATGTGAGTCCTCTCTTTCTCCTTAGGAAGAGAAGGCAGCAGGATGGGTGATTTTTGATGTTTCTGAAGCTCTGTATTCTTTGCTTCACATCAAAGCTCCGAGGAGAGAAAAGAATGTTCCCAATTGGATGCTCTCTCTCTCACTCTGAAATCGAAGGCAACACTGCAGGTAAGAAAACACACGGTGAGTTTTGCTGTTTCTGAAACTCTGTGTATTCTGTGTTTCTCATAAAAACTCCAGGAGGCAAGAGAGCAGGGGCATATAAGAAGTATTGAGCTAAGATGTACAAACAACAAAATTGAAAGAGCCAATAATCCACTCACATGTATGACCTTTGGGACAGGTTTCGCCTTCAATTGATTAAAGTGTGATTGACTTCTCTGTTTCTTTGTTTACATTTATGACCAGTTGCTAGTTCCAGAGGATGATAGGTACAGCTCTTGACTGTTGAATCCAAGTCTTCCCTTTGTAAACCATTGAGCCACAACCATCTGTGACCTAGTTAATTTCTCTGTAGATCACTTATGGTGAGGTGACAAAAAATAGACTATCCATTTGGCAATATTCTCAATCCAGGCAGAGGACCGCAGCATCCCAGCTGTAGTAGGGGTAGGGCGACCAGGGGAGGCGGGGCAGGTCCGTGCGGCGGCCCGTGGTCCACACCACACGAGTAAAAGACCCACAACATACAGTTTTATTGTATCAAAATGAGTTTTAAAGATCCCATCAATATTACCTGTAAGTCATAGTTTAAATATTAGCATCTTGCAGCAGTTGCTTTTAAATTGGTGTGATTTAAGTAACAGCTAATTATGAAAATAGAAGAAAACAAAATTAGAATCTTAGATGAAAACACAAGTACACAAAAAAACAGAGCAAACATTATACTGGATCAAACTGCTCCACTTTTAGAGTACAGGCCCTTAAAATATTTGTGTACCTATGCAGCCATAATTATATGAAACAGTTCAGTACAACTGACTCCAATCTATTTCCAACTTTTTCTGGGTCAGATATTCAATCTGGAGTATAAAATAAGCCAACAAGGAAGGATTTCACCAAATCCAATGATAAACATTTATACTTCACATATGAAAATGTAACAGTACAGTTTGACGATGTGGTAACATGTGACTCCCCACATATTCTATTGACTGCTGTAGCTTGTGACATCCTACCAAAAAAATGAATAAAAATCTGTTCCTGCATATGCCATGTAGTGGCAAAATTAACAAAATGTGAATCCATGTTTCATGGAACGCTTCCTCTTGGCACCTGTGAGTTTGGCCTCTCAAATCTCACAAGTATAGACATAGCTATAGTATGGGGGTATCTGAGATCTCCATGCTAGGACATCAAATTTTCCATGTCTCTTACTGCTACCCTATACCAAATCCAGGATTGTCATCTTTGGAACCACCTCTTGGGAAGAGCGATAATACTGATGAAAATCATCTTGAAATCTTCAGAAGGTGTAGCCAATCTTCCATGATGTATTGCATTATTTTGGATCAGAAGATCAAATGGATGCATGCCGAATTTGGAGACATGCTTCTGTATGAAAACTCTCCGAAGCTCAGACCTTGCACCAAAAGTGGATGTCAAAATTGTCCCTCAACAAATAAGAGGTGGCATATGCTGCCATGATTGAACGTTTCTATGTTCTTGATATCTCCAAGACCAATTGTGCAAGTTGGGTGGATCTCGGGATCCGTGTTTCCAAATGTAAGTGTCTTGAAGAAATACCAGTATACCTTTTGGGGCAGACACTTCAAAGTTAGAGCCGGTGTTGATCCAAACTTTACAATCTGTTATGATCTGCTTGTGAATATGATTTTACTACCTCTGGAAAATCTCCCCGTGGAAGCAACATACAACCTATTCCATGCCTCTTCATAGAACCAGTAATCTCTTGCCTTTGTTCGAGTTTGACACTGGATTTTGATATTTCATTGCAGATCCTTCAGTGAAAGCTAGCTCATCTCTTTAAAATCTTGATCGTGCAGCCACCAAATTCCCGAGAAATGATTACGGACTCTTCTGTCCATACAAACATGAGCAACTAGAGTACTCTTGCCAATTCTGGCTGGACCGACGACCAGTAGGATCTCCAATTCTTCAGAACTATCAGGCTGTGTGTGCAACAGGAATCTAATGACAAGTTCTGCTTCCACCTGGCGACCAAACAAGCAGTTACCCAGTATGATATGCTTGCTGTAAGGTTGACGTTACAGACGAGGGTAGCTCGACAAGAACACCACCAACTCATTCAGATCAGCAATCATGGAGCTCAATCTATCAAGTGTCTCTTGTAGTTGTTCACGAAACTGTGCAGTTCGACTGAAGAAATAGGGATCCTTTGCAGAGCATACCTTGGATAGGTCGACTTACAGCTTGATCGTTGTCTTCCTCTCCATAGTAAGGCTGATACCTGCAGGCGTCGAGTGCGTAATAGCCTCGGTGTATGACGTCTCTCAGCATGCCTAGCTACTGGATCATGGCTTAATATGTGATGTACCGCCCCATGGCCTCCTCGTCAATGGCCTGTGCCCGGAGAAGAGCCCTTTCTAGGCTTTCCTCCATGGCCGATGCTGGTGGCTTCAAGAACTTGTTGATGATGAAATTTATGGATCAAGTCATCAACTCACCTAGGGCTGCAGAAATGAAATTTTCCATGTGAGTCCTCTCGTTCTCCTCAGGAAGGGAACCCAGCAGGATTTGTAAGGAAACACTGGGTGAGTTTTGATATTTCTGAAGCTCAATATGTCTTGCTTCACATCAAAGCTCCAAGGAGAGAAAGGAAAGTTCCTATTTGGACGCTCTCTTGCTATGAAATGGAAGGCAACACTGCAGGTAAGAAAACACATGGTGAGTTTTGCTGTTTCTGAAACTCTGTGAATTAGGCAGTAGAGCAAGGGCATATAAGAACTATTGAGCAAAGACGTACAAACAATAAGGCCCCATTTGGATGTTGAAGTATCCTGAAACTGCAGTATCAATTTTTCTCGAACACGCAGGAGAGCTGCGTATCATTGTATTAATAGAAGAAAAAAGAGTCATACATAGACCCAAGACCCCACTCACATGCACACACTAATACATGGGGATTAAATCACCAGTTAACACAAGAAAGTTCGACCCTACAGCAACAGCAGCCCATCAGACTGCACCTCTAGCAGAAAGCAGGGAGAGCCCCTTAGCTCCTGCAAGGCTCCAATAGTAGGCTTCATCTCTTGCCAATCTCAGAGCCACATTCAAGTTTGGCACAATACCATTAAAAACACAATCATTTCTATGCCGCCAAATGCTCCAGGCTCCCAAAATGATCAGCGAATTCAGCCCCTTCTTCACATCCCCGCTGGCAGCACATCCACTTTTCTCCACCAATCATCAAAGGACTGATCAGAGGGCTGTGGAGCAAGAGTAGCGACTCCATAATGTGACAGTAGGGAGAACCAAAACTCTCTTGAGAATACACAACCTATAAGAAGATGATGAATATTCTCCTCATGCTGGTCACAGAGAAGGCACTGCTCCAGATGAGGAAGACCCCTCCTTGCCAATCTGTCCGCCGTCCAACATCTGTTATGAGCAGCAAGCCACATGAAAAATTTGCATTTGGGTGGTGCCCAAGATTTCTAGATCCTTTCAAAAGGCTCAAAGGAGATTGCTCCCTGAAATAGAGCATCATAAGCGCTTTTTCCCGTATTTTTTCCGGAAGAAGAAAACCTCCATACATGCCTATCAGGAATATCCTCATTCAACTCAACCGAATTCAAGATGTCGCAAAGGTCTAGGTATTGAATCAAGGCTGCCATATCAATTTTTCCTTCAGATATGTCCTCCACCCATTTCTCCTCAGTGAGGGCCTCCAACACAGTACACTTATTTGAAGTCCTATTAGGGACCATTGCAGCAACAAGAGGTGCAATATCTCTTGGACACCTTTGCCATCCAGCCATTTGTCCTTCCAGAAATATGTATGAGCTCCATTTCCCACCTCTGTTATCAGTGCCACAGAGATGAGGCCAGCCACCTCTTTACTGACTTGGATAGGCAGATTAGCCCAAGGTTTGTTGGGTGCACTTCGTTGTAGCCACAGCCATCTTGCTCTCAAGGCAATACCCAAAGTCTCGCTCACATATCAAGCCTACAACGAAACGGTCCTTAATCGACATAGGCGGAGCACTACACCAAGACTCCATTCTTGTGCAAGCCTACCCGCCCGGTCTCGATTTATCTCTTTATCATGGCAACCTTAACTTGTACCTGAGAGAGGTACTAGTGATGGGGTCATCACCCCTCATGATAAATCCTGAGTAAAGCATCATTGCGAATGATGATCATCATCACTTTAAATATTTATTAAGCATGGCTAAGCATTTACTAATCTTATATCTAATAAAAGGGATGTTTGGGTAATGTAGCAAGGATAAGGTAAGTATGCAGCAGGGGGTTCTGCATTCAAGTCCTATTTTTACCTAATGCACATTTCACAAAAATTATAGTGTAATAAAGATTTGTAAAAACTGAGAGAGTAGGTTATGCTCCGGGGCTTGCTTGTGTTGCAGGGAAGGTTAGCTTCCAGGAGTTAGACTTGGCTCCAACATCTTCGGTGGATGCACCTTATCGGAATTGGATCACTTGCACCTTCTTGGAAGCTTGATCAACGTGATCCAGCGATCCAACTCTCACGTATACTACATGTAATAATGATGCATGCTTAACAAGGTGCATGATGCAAGACATGAAAATTAGAGAAAGTTGTGTACAATTTTCCTTTACGGTGCAATTTAGGTTTATTATTCACCAAGCACGATTATTATTCGAATGCAACTACACATGTATTCTAAATGGCATGAGGGATGGAGCATAATGCATGCAACATACCTATGAAAGATAACAACTCTTATTTGCAGTAATAACTTGAGTACAACTTTCCTTCACGGACAAGTTGTATTCAAGGGGTCCAAAACTAAGGTTCCTTTATTACATAATAAGATTAATGGTTGTTTAATCATAGTGTATAAAATTGCATTAATATGAAGCATGTCATTGCCGTGGAATAGCTAGGGTCAAGTATCCCATGGGCTTCATCCAATCATTAAAAGCAATCAAGCATTTAAGTGAAGCACTAGCTTTCATTAATTAATTAATTAACTAGTACTACACATGTGATGATGACTACTACTAATACTACACAACCAAGCCATGAACCATTAGGGTGGTTATGATTCATTGTCTTCAAGGGATACAAAAAGGGAATCAATCCTAAGTGAAGCATTCATAAATTACTTAAGTGATTTTATTAATTATTATACATGTGAGCAAACTCTATATTTAAGCTACACAAGACAATGCTATGGACCAAGGAGGTTTACTGATTCATGGACTTCAAACAATACCACAAATCACCCAACATTTAGAAAACTATTTAGCTAATTAGTGGTTTTATTAACCATTTTTATGGTCATTAAACAAAGCTAGAATTAATTATTAAAATGAAATTACTCAAAACAGTATCCAAATTTTAGTAGAGGTCACTTTTCACATGAAAAGCTTAACCCTAATTTTTCATGATTTTTGGATTATTATTTTGCTCTAGAAAAATAAAAAACTTGCCATTTATTAATTAAAGCATGGAATTATTAAACATGACAAAAGTGATTAACATGCTAAATACATATTTTTCTATAAATGAGGATCACAGATAATTTTAGTTCATATTTTTCTGAGCTGAGATTAATTAATTATGAAATAAACAAAATCAGCATTTTTCACCTTTTCTGAAATTCGAAAATGATTAAAATCCTTTCTCACCCACTCCTCCTCTACCCCCCCTCTCACTGACCTGCGGGGCCGGGGTCAATCTGCGCCTGCTCGGCCTTGACCGCGTCGCCGGCAGTAAGCGGCGCTGCTCGCCGCCGGGCGAGGTCGCAGGGCGCCGGGAAGGTCACCAATGTGACCCCCGCGGACTGGCGCACCTCGCTTGGGGGGGCTTAGTGGCTGGATTAGAGCTTGGTTCGAGCTCAACACCGGCCATGGCGGCTCGGTGAAGTTGGACGCGGCGGCGCAGCGACAGAAAGCTCACCGGAGACCACAAACGGCCGCGATGGGGTTCGGGGAAGATGTGGGAAGCTCGCCACGACTTGCTACACTTGCTGGGTGGAGCAGAGGCTGCGCAGAGAGACATGGCCGTGGTGGAGGCAAGCTCCGTGGTGCTCCACGGTGGCGCGGCGGCGTTCCGACGGGACGAGGGCGGTAGAGATCCAATGGCTGGGTCGGAGAGCACCAAGGGGTCAGGGCGAACCTCCTGGCGGTGTTGATTTGGCCGGAGGAGAGCTAGAGGTAGCTAGCCGCGGAGAGGTGAAGCTCGGCGGCGTAGGCATAGCACGCGCACCGGCAGCGGTGTCCCGTTCCGGCGTGTATATCATGGTAGAGACTTAACCAGCGGGCTGACGGTGACCATCACGTCAAGGCGGAACTGTGGCTTTGGTTGGTTGCGCATGGAGCTCGCCGGAGGGGGCTGTTCAGGCATGAGCGGCCCTTGGCGGCGCTCTGCCGGGGCTGAGGAAGAAGCGAAGCCACGCGGGCTACTCCGGCGACGAGAGTTCGCGCTGGTGGGTTTAGGAGGAGCGCTAAGGGCTAGCGGAGCTGATGGCAAGATGGCTAGCACGGTGGGGGTGCAGGCAGAGCGAATTTGCCGGCGAGGAGGAGGGAGCAGTGGCGGCGCAGGGAGGATAAACGATGAGCTTGTCGTCGCCCAGGTGAATAAGAGAGGGCAGAGATGTTTTAAGAGGGCGGCCAGCACGCAGGCGAAGCTGCTGGAGCAAGCAGCGGCGTGGCAGGGCAAGCGTACGCGGCAGTGGAGGTCGGCGGCGCGTCGGCAAAGCCGGCAGTGGCAGCCTTTGGTTGGCCGAGCACTGTAGCTCTCCCCTCCCCTTTCTGTTTTTCCCAAATTTCTCCAAAATTTGTGTAACAACTTCAAAAATTCCCAAAATAAAAGTTGTGCACAATTTCAAATTCTACAACTTTGCTTTTGGGGTCAAAATCAAATTTGGATTTTGAATCCTGATTTTGAAATCTCATCTTTCCAACTTATTTTTGGAACAACCCAAACCCCACTTTCTTGATTTAATTCATAATTTCATAATTGAGCTCATTTAGCAAAAAGTAAGGTTTTAGTTTATTTTATTTTAATTAACATATCATGCTATCACATTAAGATCATAAAACTTTACAATTGATCATTTGACATTATTGGAAACCATCTTATGTTTTTACTTAAGCAAAGCACTACTCACAGGATTAACATTTCATGTCATCATTATCATATCAAGACAAGGCACTGAATCATATAGGAATTATTAACACCATAAATGCATTCATGCGAAAGCATATACATGATCATTCATGGTCGCATCTGTGTAAAATGAGTAATATTTGATCCACAGGCTGAAAATCGTTCTCCTTGCTGCTTTTAGTAGCATCTGCATCAACTGAACCTGTATTCGGAATAAAACTCTTTTCTTAACATGCCTGTTGAATAGGCAGAGAGAGAAATAATATTGCTGAAATACAGTTTTTTTAAAGCATATGAGATAGTTCTTCCACTTTAAAATTAGATAAATTCTGCAGGTCCTCAGTTTTTTAAAAAAAATGAAAAGGAGAAATGCACTTTACATTGCATGAATAGCTTCAAACTAATTTGCAGTAACGAATTTTAATGACCTTATGTTAGTTGTCTGTTGATTATAAATTTGATGTAATGCAAAGGGACTATGAAATGCAGGAAAATGAGAATATGGTGTTAAATGCACTACTGAATTTAGGCAAAGAATATCAGTGTATGCACACAAAAAAACTGCATAAACCTGAACTTATCCTCTGTGTTGTAAGTGATGTTGCAACGTGCAATCAGACCAAAAACATTGAGAATTGGTTTAGCTGAGGGGAGTGGTGTACTACTACGGTGTAGTAGTAGAAGTAATGAATGAAAATAACTACGGTGTAGTAGTAGTAGTAATGAATGAAAATAGTAGTAGTAATGAATGAAAAGAGTAAATTTATCCCAAGAGGCAACAACCCACACCACCGCCAATCTGAATCTGTAGCCCGTACGAATATAGGAGAACAAAAAGGGAGTAAGAGCAGAGCTAACGTTGAACTGAACAAAGCGCGCGGCTGCAAGCGCGCCGCCTGCTGCCGCCGCCCTTGCGTCACCCGCGGGGGGAAAGGGGTTGGTGGGCATGTCCAGCGCGACTGGCGCCGCGCGCCTGTGCTCGTCCTGGCTACGCGGCTGTGTTGCTGGGCATGGGGCGGGGCGGCGACCGGCGGGCCCCGCCAGCGAAAGCGCGCCCGGCTGGTGGGGACACCTGGTGCGGCGCCGCCCAGCGTCTGCAGAGAGGGTGGGGTGGGCGGGGGGCGCGGAGAGGAAGCAGGAGGCGGCGGCGATGAGGAGCGAGCAGGACAGGGGCGACGAGAGACGAAGCTGGAGTCGGCGGCGGGGAGGAGCGAGTTGGACATGGCAAGAGAATAAGGTTGGAGGCTTGGTGCGGATTTCGCCCTTATTGATATATGGTGGTTTTGAAGTTTAGCTAAGTTGTAATGGTTAATACTCAGAGCGCCAGTCCTTATCGATGTATAGGTAGAGAACATCCAGGACACTATCATCCATAAAGAACCCCACCAGTCAGCTACAATTAATTTTAAAAAAGGTTAAGTTGCAGCAGCTTACAAAGGACATGATCACTATCAGGAAATTTATTTCAGAGATATTAGCTGCACACTGAGAAGAGTAACAACAGATCAACACATGCGCTAGTTTTGCCATTTAGTGCTGAGCACCGAGTTTCTGGATCTCCCGATAACTCGTCTCATTTGAATGAACAGAGAAAATTATTCAGTTGCAGTTGCCGTTTCTGAAGCTGACTTTGCAAGCTTCTTGATTGCCATGGTTAAAGCAAATTGGGAACCTAACTTTTTTGCGAGGCTTGAGTTGCAGCAGGTATAAAGGTAAAGAAATCAGTAATATTAGAAAGATAAGAACTGAAAGCAACATTACAAATTAAGAATGGATGCAAAGAGACATTAATTGAACAAAATTTCAGATCAGTTCGTAGTTATTACCTGCATGAATAAGTGTTCCATTGAGAAGATATCGAATTTTTTTACTGATATGACGAAAATATTTGGGCGTTGCATATTCTGTATGCCTGTATATTTTTTTGGATTAAAACTGAGAAGGCTAATTAGGCATCACCTATCAGAGATCCATGCGGTCACAAACACAGCATCCTTAGAGGCATTAAGTCAAACACCATAGCTGCATGGAACAACACCTAGCTAGTCTGAACATCCAGACGAAACGGAGCAGGTGACATTATACCCAATGGAAAAAATCTTCATTAAGTCAAACACCATAGCTGCATGGAACAACACCTAGCTAGTCTGAACATCCAGACGAAACGGAGCAGGTGACATTATACCCAATGGAAAAAATCTTCGGTAAGCCAGCAACCATGAAGATCGGTAAGAGGAAAGAGAGAGAAAAGAGAGAGAGAGAGGGGAGCAAACCAGTGAGTGGACTTATGGGGGAAAAGCGGAGCCGCGTTGACGGCGTGTGTGCAGGAGCCCGCGCGGGGGGGCGGGAGCGGTCATGGTCACCGGCGTTGCCCACGGGCGGAACGCCGTGTCGGCGTGCGAAGGCGCGTCGCCCTGGCGGGCGGCGCTGCGAGGTGGTCGCGCTCTGAGCCTCCCGGCGCGCCACCAGGCCACCATGCTGGGAGAGAGGGGGCAGATCCACTGCGCCCGGCGCACCACCTGCTGGGGTAGGAGGGTGGTGAACATGGCCGCCACGACTGGCGTCGCGGCGCTGCTGCGCTGCCGCTCCGCTGCTGCGGTTGCACGTCACCCGCGGGGAAGGGGGGTTGGTGGGCATGGCTGCGCGGCCGGGTGCCGCGGCCTGTGCTTGTCCCAGCTACGTGGCTATGTCGCTAGGCATGGGGCGGGGCGGCGACCGGCGGGGCCCCGCTCGCGGCGCGCTGGCTGGTGGGGGCGCCTGGTGTGCGGCGCTGCACGTCTGAGAGAGGGTGGGGTGGGTGGGGGCGCGGAGATGAAGTAGGAGGCGGCGGCGATGAGGAGCAAGTAGGACAGGGCGGCGAGAGAGGAAGCTGGAGCCGGCGGTGAGAGGAGCGAGTTGGACACGTGGCAAGAGAATAAGGTCGGAGGCTTGGTGCAGATTTCGTCTATTAGAAGATTGATCTTTTCTGTTTCTTTGTTTACATTTACTACCAGTTGGCTACTTCCAGAGGATACGCACAGCTCTTGACTGTTGAATCTAAGTCTTCCCTTTGTGAGCCATGGAGCCATCACTATCTGTGACCTATGTAATTTCTCTGTAAATCACTTATGACGAAGTCACAAAAAAATTAGACTGTCTATTTTGCAATATTCTCAATCCAGGCAGAGCACCGCTGCGTTCCAGCTGTAGTAGGGGTAGGCCGACCAGGGGAGGTGGGTCTGGTCTGTGCGGCGGCCCGTGGTGGGATCCCGCACAGCGAGCTCGCAGTCGACGGGCGTGTCCCGACGCAGGAGGGCGCGGCCGTGGAGGGCGTCGAGCAAGGTGGTGGAGGCCGCCGCCGCCGTCCCGCGCCGGTGTGCCTTCGGGGCAGAAGGTGGAGGTGGGCACGACGCGGGTTCCCACGCCGGCGTTGCCGATGAAGCCGGGCATCGGAGGCCGAACCCCCACGCCCACGGTGGGAAGTGGAGGTCGCGGTACGGGCGGGCGGAACCGGGCCCCATGACGAGGCGGTGCCAGCGCCTGCAGACAAGCGCCGCAACCTGAACGAGGCTCGCCGGGTCGGCAGGTGGGAAGCGCAGCAGGACCTCCTCCACAAGTGCGCTCGCCGGCGGCGGATCTACTTTGGTGGATGATCAGTGGTTGTCCAGGTGGGCCCGGGCAGCGGAGCAGGTGAAGAGGAGGGAGTGAGGATCTGCTGCTCTGCTTCGTGCTCTGCTTTTGGGTTGAGGCTTTTCCATGTGCACCGTTTGTTATAAAAGTTTGTAATTTTCTACAGGCTATTAAACACGTTATTCAGTTGCAAGTGCTATTGGTCTAAACCTTTTTTTTGTCTCTCCACCACACTCCAGTTCGATTGGGCTCTAACGGTGTCAAACTGTGGGTGTGAAAAATAAAAAAATATCCTTAGATTAGAATATGCGATTATTTTTTAGCATCTTAGCGACATTAAATGGGAAAACTCGAAACTTGGAAGTTGCGGATATCATTGAGACTACAATTTTCTTATAAAATTAATCTTCATCTGATTCCATTCAGAGAAGATATGATTTTTCTAAGACATATTAATCGTACCAAATCTTATATTTTCCAGTTCGGAGTCACTGATGATGCTTTTAATATGAAAATTGTAGATCTCGGCGAGATCAACAACCTTATAGTTTTTAGTTTTTCTTAAGGTATTTAAGCTGCTTAGAAAATAATAATAGCATATTCTGACCTGAGGGCTTTTTTTATTTTTCACACCCTCAGTTTGACAACATTAAAGCCAAATCAGACAGTAGTAGCGTCAAAGGCAAAAAAAAAAAAAAAAAAGGTTCATATCAATGGCATATATGAGCACTCAACTTTCTTAATGACACATAGGGAATTACAAACTTTTATGATGCACATAGGAAAAAGCCTTTTTTTTTTTTTTTTTGCCTTGCCACTGACTTTCCTGGAGAGGCACGGGACCTGTGGGGTCCTGGTGGGGCCACGGAGTAGAGATAGGAGCCCCAGACAGTAAACGAAATGAAAATATTGTCTGTCCCGATTGGAATGTGTTTATATTATGCAGATAATGACTTTATATTTCACGTATGAAAAGACAGTTTCATGATGCTATAACTGTAACCTACGACGCCTTATAGGCTTTGCACTTGGACTGTGCTGTAACTTGCCATCCAAAACCGACCCCCTCCGCCCACCACCCAAAAAAAGCAAATGTATGTTACAATATGAGACTACCGATAATAACAAAACTAACAAATTGTAACTCCATCTTTCGTAGGACACTTCCTCTTGGCACCTGTAGCTTTTCGTTGTTGAATCTCATAAGTACAAACATAGCTATAGTACGGAGGTATATGAGATCTCTATACTAACACCTTGAATTTCCCATGAAGCTTAATGCTTCCATACATGACATCTTGGCCTCTTATGTCTGGAACCTCCCCTTGGGAAGAGTGTTCATACTGACAAAGCATCAAATCTTCAGAAGGTACAGCCATTCTTCTAAAATGCAAAGGTATGTTTTGGTCCGAAAATTCTAATTGATGCACACCGAATTTGGAGACATGCTTCTGAATGAATCCTCTCCAGAAACTCAGAACCTTGCACCAAAAGTGGATGCCAAAATTGTTCCTCAACAAATAAGGGGTGGTGTATGCGCCAATGATCATACTTTTCTGCGTTCTGGCTATCTCCATGGCCAGCTGTGCAAATCTTGGGTGTGTCTTAGGATCCTTGCCTCCAAATGTAAGTGTCTTGAATAAATACCAGTATGCTTCATGAGACGGATGCTTTAGAGTTAGGGCCTGTGCAGTTCCAAATTTTACAATCTTATCTGAACGGCTTGTGACTATGATTTTACTCCCACTACAAAAACTCGGTTTGGAAGCAAGATACAAACTATTCCAAGCATCTTGGTTCAGATTTCCAGATAGTTTTATAACAATTAGTACCCTCTTGCCTTTGTTGTTCGAGTTTGACTCTTGATTTTGATGTTTCATTGCATATCCTTGTCTGAAAGCTAGCTCATCATCTGTAAAATCATGGTCATGCAGCCACAAGATTTCTGAGAAATAATCTTGGACTCTTTCGTCCTTGCAAACATGAGCAACTAGGGTACTCTTGCCGACTCTGGGTGGACCGACAATTGGTAAGACCTCGAAGTCTTGAGAACTATGAGGTTGTGTGTGCAATAGGAATTTAATGACATGTTCTGCTTCCACCTGACGACCAAACATGCAATTACCCAGTAGGATATGTATGTTGTAAGGCTGATGATAAAGATGAGGGTAGCTTGCCAAAAACATCACCAACTCATTTAGATCAACAATCATGGAACACAATCTGTCTAGTGCCTCTTGTAGTTGTTCTGGAAACTGTGCAGGTTGACTAAAGAAATAGGGATCCTTTGCAGAGCGTACCTTGGATAGGGACATAAAGCGCCTAACAACTGGATCATTGCCATCCTCTCCATAGTGAGGCTGGTACCTGAAGGCATCAACACTACTATAGGATAGGCTTTTAGTCCCGGGCCTCAAGCCCCTTTAGTCCCGGTTTTGGGAACCGGGGCTAGAAAATTGGGACTAAAAGTCCTGATTTTGGTGGTTTATTTTGCAAAAATAGATGCAGTGCTAGGATTCGAACTCATACCATCCACTTTAGTCCTAGCTTGCACGCACTGACCATCTGAACCCCACCGCACATGTGACATGCAAGAGATACACTTTCCTTTTAGATTTGCTCTGAAAGCACCTTTAGTCCCGGTTTGTGTCTAGTCCCGGTTGGTAATACCAACTGGGACTAAAGGTTAAGGACCTTTAGTCCGTGTTGGTGACACGAACCGGGACTAATAGAGATCCTTTAGCCCGGGTTGGTAATACCAACCGGAACTAAATCATTTTTAGTCGCGAACACAAAATTTACCAGGACTAAAGCTCATTTGCCGCATCGACGAAAGGTCCTTTTTGTAGTAGTGCAAGTGTGTAATAGCCGTGGTGCATGGCATCTCTCAGCTTGCCCAGCTGCAGGATCATGGCTTGATTTGTGATGCGCCGTCCTGTGGCCTCCTCGTCGATGACTTGAGCTCGGAGAAGGGCCTTTTGCAGTCTCTCCTCCGTGGCTAGTGCTGGTGGCTTGGTGCACTTGTTGATAACAAGTTTATGGATCGAGTCATCAACTCACCCACGATTGCAGAAAGGAAAATTTCCATGTGAGTCCTCTCTTTGTCCTTACGAAGAGAAGGCAGCAGGATGGGTTTGAAAACACTGGGTGAATTTTGATGTTTCTGAAACTCTGCAGTCTTTGCTTGAAATCAAAACTTCAGGGAGAGAAAGGGCGTGGCTCAAGAAGCAAAGTCATATAAGAACAACTAAATTGAGACTTAAGAGTCAATGGTCCATTCACATGTATGACCCTTGGGGCTACTTTGTCTTCACCTGGTTATTCTTATTTGACTCTTTATTTTTTGTTTGAACTTGCTACCCTTTGGATACTTCGAGAGAATACTTATGGCCCTTGACTGTTGAATTATAACCACTGAGCCATCACCATCTATGATCTGTGTAATTTCTCTGTAGACCAGCTATGATGTCATGGTCACAAAGATCAGATTTTTTTTTGCTTAGGAACTTATATATATATATACTGTACTGTACTTGTGTGTACCAACTAAGAACCATATTAAGCAGTGTCCGCAGAGCCAACTGGTTGAACTAGAGTTGCCTCCATACTAGACTTTGCACTATAAATTCCCATTCAATTATGTTGGCTAAATCCCTAATAGTAAAAACTTAATGTTATTTCAAAAGCTCGTTTAGATAACACATTTTTTATTTCTAGGTGATTGTACTTTTACTGGACCAGCCTAAACTTAGATGAGGTTTGAAATCCCATGGTGTTTCAGATTTACAAGGACACATGCATATAACATTTTAAAACTATAACTTCTGTAAGCCTTAGTCCTAGCATACTGAAGCTGAAAATTTTCATTCGAGAAGGCCTCGTGTCGGCCCCCACGCGGGCGACTTGGACGGCAACCCTAGCCACCACGGCCCTTCACTTCCCTCCCCTCTCCCGCTGTGCCGCCGTCAGAGCAGGCCGCCCGCAGGGTCGTGTGGCCCGCCGGGATGGCGGCAGTGAGCCCCCTCTCTCTGGTGGCATGGTAGCGTGGGAGCAGCGGAGCGTCGCCTCACCCATAGTCGCGTGGGGCTTGGTGTGGCCACCTGGCCATGACCGCGGCGATGCTGGCTAGTGGCCCAGGCAGGTGCAGGGTGGTGGCAGTGGCGGGCTTCTTCTTCTTCTTCTTCTTCCCCCCTCGACCGTCCCCTTTCCTCCTTGCATGGCGGCATCGGTAGGCCAACTTGGGCTGCTTTAGGGCCTGGGTGGCTGGACCCAGTGCCCCAGGTCGGGGGTGGCTCTGGTGGCGTCAGCCATGGTGGGCACAGGTTGTGCAGCCATGGGGCACCGGATTCTCCGTCCTCGCGGCCGGATTCGGAGCCCATTGGGCTGGGGGCAACACCCACAGTGGGGGACACAAGTGGCCGAAGGCGGCTGGCAGTGTCTAGCTACATTGGCTGTGGGTGCTAGGACTGGTGATGACGGCCAGCAATAGCCTCGGTGTGCAGCGTGGTGACGTGCATGACAAGGTAAAACCCAGTTCCTTGTGACCGGCCGGAGGGGGAGGCCGACGCAGCTATGCATGTACTGTGGGCAGTCGGCTCATTGATGCCCCTGTAGAAGGGTTCCTGTAGGACGATGGGGCAGTGACAATGACGGTGACAGCAGCTATGACTGGGGCCTGGCCTGACAATGTGCTAGGGGAAAGCCTCTACGACCGTGACACGTGTGTGTGCCGCTTCCCTTGTTGAGGCCGTCGTGTTCCCCTGGCTCTGCATTTGATGGGGGAAAAGCCTGCAGGTGTCTCTTTTGAAGTTCCTCTTAACCACAGTATGCGTGTGGAGGGAGACATGGCTCGGCAACAATTACATGAGGCGAACCCCCCTTCTTCGTCGACTGGACTTCTTCAGAAGTCGGGCAAAAGCCAAGGGTGGGATGGAGGATCAAGATTGGAAGCCGGAGCTGCACTTCATTTGAGCTCGGCAACGATGACCTATTCTGGCCTTTCGGTCGGGATGCCTGCCTATTATTCCTTTGGATTGTCTGGGGTCGGCCATGGGAAGTCGGAGCTAGTGGTTGCTGTGCAATCATGCTCAGCAACGATATCTCATGTTAGTTTTATGCTCTTTAACATCACGTGGATCAGTCGGCCCTTCGTGTGTCCTATGTTGACACCACATTTGGCTACCCTTCTTTTACATACAATTCTTTCGTCTTGATTGAGCGGCAGAGCTCCTGTCTTTATTTCAAGAAAAAAGTCTTATCGTATTGCAGTAGAATACCTGCTGATTATCAAAACAAAAAGGCAGTGAATTTAGAATATCAGATGAACGCAAGAACATAAATTTTGAACTCTCCCATTCAAGTGTACAAAAGAAAACAGAGCAAACATTGTACTGGATCAAACTGCAGCACTGTTACAGTACAGGCTCATGAAAAAATTGTATACTACGCAATAATGTGATGTGAAAAAAAAACCATTACAACCAACTCCAGTCAATTTCCAACTCTTTTGGGCCAGAGATTGTTGGGATGCCAAATCTTTTTGAACCAACGTGACTCTGCTCAGCTTGCAACAGGGAGCCAATAAGTTGTTCCATCTCCATAAGGCAACCAGTCTTGCAAACCACCAAACAAGATCTGAGGCTCTGTTGACATAAACAACTCTATTTTCCCGCATCTTAATTGAAAGGCGCTCTCTCCTGTCAAATCTACATAAGGCAACCAGTCTTGCGAACTACAAAAAAATGAAGCCGAAAACACAGAATGGCCTGCTGAGTTGAACTGAAAATATAAAGCCCAAAAACGTAGGCTTGAAGGTTCAAGCACAGGCTGAGGCTGCTATCTGGAGTAAAACAAAACATAGGAAAGGATTCACAATATTCCATGAAAATATATAACTCTGGCTCATGTTTTATTTTGTAGATATGCGCTTACACTTCAGGTATGAAAAATGTAGCACGTACACTTCAGAACTGACCCTATGTATATATGTTCCTGCCAAAACCAAAAAATTACAAAATTAACAGAATGTGGCTCCATCTTCCATAGGCTGCTTCCTCTTCACACCTGTAGTTTTACGCTCTCGAATCTCACAAGCATTGAAATAGCTGTAGTAGGGGGGTATCTCAGATCTCCATACTAGGACCTCAAATTTTCCATGTCTCTTAGTGCTTCCATACAACACATCTTGGATTCTTATCTCCGGAACCTCCTCTTGTGAAGAACGGTGATATTGATGACAAATCATGAAATCTTCAGAAGGTATAGCCATTCTTCCGTGCTGTACAGGTCTGTTTTGGTTCATAAGAGCAACTGGATGCACGCCGATTTCGGAGACATGTTTCTGGATGAACCCTCTCAAGAAGCTCAAAAACTTGCACCAAAAGTGTATGTTAAACTTTTTCCTCAACAAATAAGATGTGATGTGTGCACCATGGAATGAACCATACTGCATTTTAGCTATCTCCATGGCAAGCTGTGCAAGCGTTGTGTGCTCCTTAGGATCCATGCTTCCAAATGTAAGAGCCTTGAAGAAATACCAGTACGCCTCATGGGACAGAGGCTTTAGATTTAAAGCCGGTGTTGTTCCAAACTTTACAATCGTGTCTGAATGGCTTGTGACTATGATTTTACTACCACAGGGGAAGCTCCGTCTGCAACCAAGATACAATCTATTCCATGCATCTTCATAAAGATTTCCTGACAGTTCAATAACAACAAGCAATCTCTTGCCTCTGTTCGAGTTTGGCATACATTTTTTATGTTTCATTACATGTCCTTGTCTCTGAGCTAGCTCATCATTTGTAAAATCAGACTCACACAACCACAAGATTTCTGAGAAATAATCACGGACTCTTTCGTCTTTGCAAACATGAGCGACTAGGGTACTCTTGCCGACTCTAGGTGGACCGACAATTGGCAAGACCTCCAATTCTTGAAAAAAATGAGGGTGTGTGTGCAATAGGAATTTGATAACAAGGTCTGTTTCCATCTGGCGAGCAAACATGCAGTTACGGAGTAGGATATGCATGCTGTAAGGTTGGCGATACAGACGAGGGTAGCTCATCAAGAATATGACTGACTCATTCAGATCAACAATCAGGGAGCTCAATCTGTCTAGGGCGTCTTGTAGTTGTACCCGGAACTGTGCAGTTTGACTGAAGAAATGGGGATCCTTTGGAGAGGGTACCTTGGATAGGGACATCAAGCCCCTGATAGCTGGATCATTGCCGTCCTCTCCGCAGTGAGGCTGGTACCTGAAAGCATCGAGTGCGTAATAGCCTCGGTGCATGGCATCTCTCAGCATGCCCAGCTGCTGGATCATGGCTTGATTTGTGATGTGCCGTCCCATGGCCTCTTCGTCAATGACTTGTGCTCGGAGAAGAGCCCTCTGTAGGCTTTCCTCCATGGCCATTGCGGGCGGCTTCGAGCACTTGTTGATGATGAAGTTTATGGGTCGAGTCATCAGTTCTCCTAGGATTGCAGGAAGGAAATTTTCCATGTGTCCTTCCTACTCAGGAAGACGAGGCTGGATTGGTAAGAAAACACGATGTGAGTTTGATGTGTCTGAAACTGTATTCTCTGCTTCACGTCAAAGCTCAAGCGAGAAGGGGCTTGTAAGAAGGTTTGGGCTAAAGATGCGAAGACATATAAGAATAACTAAATTGAAAGATAGTCAAAAGTCCATTCACATGTATGACCTTTGGGTCTGTTTTCGCTGTCACCTGGTTATTCTGATTTGGCTTGCTATTTCTTTGTTTACAGTTCCAGAGAATACGTTTAACCTTTGACTGTTGAATTCCAAGCCTTCGCTAAGTGAACCACTGAGCCATCAACATCCATGGTCTATGTAATTTCTCTGTAGTCCGTTCACATGTATGACCTTTGGGACTGCTTTTGCCTTCACCTGGTTATCCACCCGAAACCCTAAACCTTCACGTCAAAGCTCAAGTGAGGAAGGGCTTATAAGAACATTTGGGCTGAAGAAAATGAAGACATGTAAGAACAACTAAATTGAAAGAGTCAAAAGTCCATTCACATGTACGACCATTGGGTCTGTTTTCATCTTCACCTGGTTATTTTGATTTAACCTTTTATTTCTTTGTTTACACTTACAGAGAATACGTATAGCCCTCGACTGTTGAATTCCAAGCCTTCACTAAATGAACCACTCGACTGTTGAATTCCAAGCCTGCACTAAAGGAACCACTGAGCTATCAACATGCATGATCAATATAATCTCTCTGTAGAGTACCTATGATATCAAGGTCACAAAAAAAAAGGATTTTTAGCTTAGCAACTGGTATACTGTAGTTCTATATACTAGCTAGGAAATATTCCCTCTATCCACAAAAGAATGCAATTCTCGCTTTTCGAGAAGTCAAACCATTCAAACTTTGACTAAATTTATATAAATTCTAAACATCCATGCATGATACAAAATAAATACTATTAGATTAGTAGTAGAATATATTTTCATCACAAATTAAATTTATTTGGAGACATAAATATTAAATAATATTTACTATAAATTTGGTCAAACTTGAATTAGTTTAACCGGAACACGGACGGAGGTAGTATATTAATCAGTGTCCTCTGTTGCACTTTTTAGCCAACTGATTGAACGGGAGTTGCCGCCAGACCAGCTTTTGTACTGTAAATTCACGATGAAGCAATTAACCTTCTTGTGTTGGCTAATATACCTACAGTAAAAACTTAAATATTATTTCAAAAGCTTGTCTAGACCACACAATTTTTTAGTTCCTTTCCTGCCGAAATTTAGATAAGACCATGTATCAATGTCACAGGGACACTTGCAGAGCCGAAATTTAGATAAGACCATGTATCAATGTCACAGGGACACTTGCAGACAATACTTTAAGTTCTAAGCCGTAGTTTTAGTTAGCATATTGCTGTAGATACCTGTAAATTGGAATGATTGGAGCACCTGCAGACTATCAAAACAAAGGATAATTAGAATCTATAACTCCTATAAGCCTAATTCCCACTAAGCTAATTCTCTTGATTGTGATTGGTTGAGGCTTCAAAAGTGATATCAGCTGACATCATCAAAGGAGTTACCCTCACTAAGGCTCATTTATCTTCCACTAGCTATATCGTAATTAGAATCCAGTTGCACCATAGTGTTCCTCGCAATAAACTCTTCAAAACAAGACCTCACATAGATATATTTTGATAACTTTTTGCAAAAATTTAAACCTTTCTAAGCAAAAACCTGTTTGTAAGAAAACCTAGCAAAACTGCATTTCACATGGATTACATATGGTCCTTCGAAGCATGCATAATTTTATAAAGGAAACTCCTAGAATTTTGGGAGGAGGGATGATCCTCAGGTATAATAGGGGTGGGGGTTCGGGTAGATAAGATTTGAGTGATGCCCAGTACAAATAATCTATACCATGTATGTCAATGGATACAACCTCCGCAATTGACCTACTAATCCATATATGTAACTATTAATTCATAGTTTCGACCATTATAAACTTCTTACATTTCTACTTCATACCCGCAGCAACGCGCGGGGCATCCTACTAGTAACATATGAACATAAGAACATAAATTTTGAACGCTCTGGTGCACCTTCCACTATTTTGGTTGGGTCAATGGGAGCACCGGTCCTTGGCGAAAGCTCAGCTCAGATCAGTCTGGGCCAGTGACGAGAATCTCCTTCTTGAAGGCGTCACTAAAGAACCTCTCGCTGTCTTCTCCTGGATTAGCTCGCTCAACCACTTGGCACATGGCTTCAGTGAAAGCCTTGCCACACCCCTGCAGAGTACCTCCTGCTACTTCACTAACGATGATTACTTTGTGACGCCATTCACCTCCCCGGAGGCATTGTTGAAAAGTTCATGTTCCTTGGTATCTCTTTCTTCTCTCCTTTGGGTGTATTTCTCGTTGTGCCACTGTTCGCACTTGCGTTAAGGTGTGGTGTTGCTTTCTTATTTGTGGAAATGCCACAATTTAGCCTTTGTGCTAGGGCTACTATATTGGTCTTAGTCTGGTTGTTCAAAAGTAATCGGATGACATGTTTTGTGCCTCGTTCCCCAAACACAAGGCTGTGATGATAAATCAATACTATTCAGTTGATAAGCTCTAAAAAACAGTTTAGTAGATGGTACAACGACTCCAATCTATTTCCATCTATTTGTGGGCCATATATTGGCGGGAAGCCCAATCTCGTCGAGCGCTTCCTTCTTCACTTGCTAGAGGCTCTGTTGACCATGGCCAGCTGGGTCCAAGTGAAAACAGAATGGCAAAAAATGCGAGTTGAGTTCCAAGCTGAGGTTGCTGTCTGTAGTGAAACCAATGACAAGGTAGGAATTCGACATATTTCATGAAAATCTATGAACCTGGCTCAAGCGTTTCCAGATATTTGTGCCATCCTATGACCAAAATTGCTATCTGGAAATATATGCCTCAGCATCATGAGTTATTATGTGGACAAGCAATTATATTTGACATGTGAAAACGCAACAGTATAGCTTGATGATGCTGTGCTTGTAACCTGTGACACCTTACAGGCTTTGCACTTACTTGTGCCATCCTATCCCCCCCACTCCAAAAAAAAAAGGAATAGAAGTGTGTTACTACATGAGACAGATAATGAAAAAACTATCAAAATGTAACTCCATCTTTTGTAGAATGCTTCCTCTTGGCACTGGTAGCCTTCCGCTCTCGAATCTCACAAGTCTAGACATAGCTATAGTATGGGGGTATATGAGACCTCCATACTAGCACCTCAAATTTCCCATGAGGCTTAATGCTTCCATACAGGACATCTTGGACTCTTATCTCGGAAACCTCCCCTTGGGAAGAGTGACGATACTGACAAAGAATCAAATCTTCAGAAGGTGCGGCCATTCTTCCAAGTTGCAAAGGTATGTTTCGGTCCAGATGTTCAAATGGATGGACACCGATTTTGGAGACATACTTCTGGATGAACCCTCTCCAGAAGCTCAGAACCTTGCACCAAAAGTGGATGTCAAATTTGTTCCTCAACAAGTAAGAGGTGATGTATGCTCCAATGATCGCACGTCTGTGTTCTAGCTATCTCCATGGTTAGTTGTGCATGTCTTGGGTGTGTCTTAGGATCCATGCCGCCAAATGTAAGAGTCTTAAAGAAATACCAGTGTTGGTATAAATTAAATGCACACAAGTAAATATGATTATCTGCAAGTGCACGGATATAGTACCATTGTAGCACTTCACCAAGATTAACCCGGTTTTAAATATCGAACCCAAAGGAACAGTAGGTAATGATGACTAAGTCTATAAACTTAACTCAATATACAATCAAGCTAGAAAATAGTGAGAACAAGGAGAATACCAAGGATTATCTAATTCTGATCTCTGTAAGCTATGTCTTCTATCATTCTATCATGGGCGATAACTTTATAAAATAGTAGCAGAAAATAGAGTTCTCTCCAACCAAGCATCAATAAGCCTACCAAACCTATTAACGGGAAGCGGACTATAGAGGATTCAATGAAACTATAAAGTCACCTTCGCGAGCTACCGCTATCTAGGAAATTAGGGGACATTCACAAGCAAACCTAGTCTAAGCACCACGCTTACACTACAAAATACTGCTTCAATCAAGGAGCTACCAAGATCAAAGCACTCAATAAGAGTTGCAAACTAGAAGAACAATATGAACAAATTGCTTACATGAATCAGAAGTTGACTACCAAAGAATCTCAGAATGCAAGCTCCGTGTGAAGGAACTTGATCCCGAAGAATACAGCGATGAAGAAGCACCGACAGGTCAAAACTCCTCCAGAACTCTACTCTCCAACTCTATCTCTCTAATCTCTAAAAAAGAATCGCTCTAGATTGAACTAATCTCTCTTGATTGGTAGCCTAGATCTCTACTAGATAGGAATTAGGGCTTCATGCTCTTCAGCTCTTGATCTGGCCTCCTCTAGGGGGTACAGGGCCATAGTTATAGCCTGGTGGGATGAATGATGGCTGTTGGTAATTTTAACATCGCTTCACGTTAAGTTGTCATCCCTAACATGATGTCAAAAACCAAGGGTAAAATAATCTACACGCAATGACTCTAAAAATAATTTTATAGAATATATCCGCAAGCGCACAGACAATTCTCCTATTGTAGCACTTCACCCAAGGAGTATTCCGAGTATTGTTGATTTATTTTATGCCAAAAGGATAAATAGACATTCTATTCAGTAGGACTAGGCAACTTATGGGGATTAAAAAGATAATGAACTCAAATGATAAATGTGCAGACCTATAATAGCCAATTACCCTAATGCTTTAGCGATAATAAGTCAATAATGATATGATAAATGATAATTGAGTAAATGAGATAAATGGTATTCCAGAGATAGAATATAGAGACCCACTAATATAGTAAAACAATCTCGAGATTCGGCTAGAGTAAAGGAAACCTATGTAATTACTAAATACATAGTCTACAGCCTATGCCATATTACACATTTTCATCTATAGTAGAATCAACTCAAAAAACATCATAAGAAGCATCATCTAATGAGGATATTAAGACACAAGGGTCACCTCCTTCGCGACCACGCTCTGCTAGTCCTACGTACAAGGGGTGGACTACAGAGGAACCAATGCATCTGTCACCTGCGTGGACTACCACACGACCCAAAGACGTCGGGGTGCCTCCTCAGAGGTACGTAATATATCTAGACACCATGTCTACATAATACATACCACCTAACTCACTCGAGTATTAAATTAGGCGCTTTACGATCATATGACAATAATCATCATCAATTACAACTATATCGAATATGCAACTAGAATAAACTAAGAACTGAATAAGTAGCAATATATTAAAGTAGAGCAAAGTCATAATAAGATACAAGATAAAATTACCGATCTCCAGACGAACAGATCTGGAATCCCGAGCGTAGCGCCCAACTCTACTTGAACTTGCTAGACGCCTAAACTAAGAACTTGAAGAGCTAGAGCTCTACTTCTAATCTCTGGAAACCCTAACTTCTGTCTACTCTTAACAAATGAAGCAGGAGGAATGAATTGGTTCCCTTCAGGAGGGTGTTTGCCTCTTTATTTGTAGCCCGGTGGGATGAACGTGCACCGCAGGATCAAACCGACTTAACCGCCAAGATGCATCGTGGGAGGCGGTGGAGGAAGCTTCGAGAAGAGGGGGGCCAAACCCTAATTTGGGGCGCCGCCCGGCGCCATGTGGGGCCGACCGGCCCCACCTGGTGGCCTCTACGGGTCCCGCTGCTTCGGGTGTCTTCTAGATCCTTCCCACATCCTGATGGCGACAGTTTCCTTTGCGGTTAAGTTTCGTGATAATTATGATTCTAATCCCTCTTTTAAGCTTTTCTGAATAATTTCCTGAAAAACAGACAATTCACCAAAACTCATGGAATTTGTCAGTAATAACCCCTATGTTCCTATTATTGGTCCTTTCCAAGTAATAGTTGACGGTATAAAATTTGTGCTTAATGACCGTCAACAATACCCCCAAGCTAAGTCTTTGCTAGTCCCTTAGCAAAGTTAACTTAAAATAATACTTCAAGGTTTCATATGTGTAACTCCTAACAAGTACTTAAGCAATTAATTTAAAATTCTTCTCCGTATTAAAATTTATTAGTCTACCTTTCAAACTTATTCTTATTCTTTTCAATCGTGTGGCCTTTCAAACTTTAATAAAATCTTGGGTGATTGAAGGATAGAATAATCAGGCAAGCACTATATCTCTCATTCCTTGTTTCAACCACTGCTCCAGAGTTTTTCTTTCTTTTTGAATAATGAGAGTCTACTAATAAGATTGCAGCGGACTACTAAGCTATACATCATGACTGAATGTGCTAGTGACAACATTTTATTTTCAGACTCCTATACAATATCCTCTCTTTTCTGTCTTTCTGAGAAGTGCGGGCTATCTCCCAAATGGATACTTTTTGTACCCATTTTTTTTTTTTCTCGGGCGGGTGTCTTTGCACCCCTTGTTTTACTCTCTTTCTTTTATTTGGCACATACCCTTTTGATATGGCATCTTTTAAGCTCATACATCTTTGGTATGACATCTTTTAATTTATAGCCCACACTCACTTTTAGACTTCTAAGAGAGAGTTTTTTCATAGAGCAAGACTCTTTTTGTGCATATGAATTCAATCATGAATGCATAACAGAATAGTCTACTTAAATCATATTAGCGGAGCAAATTATTATATTTGTTTGATTTTAAATTTTTAAAGTGTCTAGAGCTTAGGTATCACTCAGAATGAAATAAATAGTAGCTCAAACATTTTTATATCGTATTCAATCAATTACTTAGATTTAATCCAAAGTCTTATGCTACCCACAGATATCAAGTTTCAGAATAAATTATCATGGTAGATAAATTTTATATAATTCACAGGAGAATTTTAAATCCAAATGCTAAGCAATTGCAGGGAATCATATTTAAACAATTTAATCATTTTTTTTTCGGTTCAAGCTCTACTTAATCTACAGAGATAAATTTAATGCGAAATTAAAGTAACTTTAATTAAACACTCTATTTTTTGAATTTTTCTCATTTTCATTTTTATTATTTTTTTTTAGCAATATTAAAATTGACAGAATTAAAGACTTGAATGAATACTAAAATAAAGGCTGCAATAAACGGTAGAGTATATACAAAGGTGAGAGGTACTCACCTAGCGGGGCTCTCCCCTAAGCTTGGATGTTACCGTGCTCGATCTTTGTGGTGGGAGGTGGTGGCGTAAAATCCTAATTGATGTATCAAATACTCTAGCCTGCTTTCTGCGTCTAATGCTGCTCCCGATGTATCTCGCCGAATCTGCTGATCGGTGCGGTGCTACCACTTTGTTTCTCTTTGGTAGAATCTGTTGTCAACCTATTGTTGCCACTGCTCGTGTTGGTGCAAGGTGTCGTTCATTGTCTTTTGTCCCTGTTCAATGTTAGTGATATGAATAGATAAAGCTGAAAAATTATTAATGTAATTCTCATAATGCTGCTCAGGTGGCTGATAATAATTGTCTTCGGGTGGTGCGTGGAACGAATACGGTCCACCAGTGGTAAAGTCCGTATTCCCACGCACAGAAAAGGATGCACGGCCTCTCTGAAAATCATTTGCTGTGTTATCTGGCTCCTTTGTGGGGAATGTACCCCAACGTGCTGCTGTGGAGGACTCTCCTTGCTGATATGTGGGCTGATCCTCCCATCCTGTATGGGTGGACCACGGCTGATGTGGCTCTCACGATGCTCCTGGTTCATCAAAGTTAGTAAAACAAAAATATGCTGGCCCAGACGGTGTCGGATCAGCTCCAGTGTAGTGAGTCCTTGGTGCCCTACTAATGCGTGCTGACGGACACCTACCAATATTAGCTCTACTATCTGAAAAAATAAAGTTCTGAACAGAATAAATTCCTAACTCCCTATTAGGAAGCTCGTACTCATTTGAATAGTTTTTATAAATCATGACTATTTTATTATTTCGGCGTTTCAGCATGTGAGCACGAAAGAAAAAATCATAGCCAATAATTCTACGGTCTTAGAGATAAAAGTAAGTGTAGCATGTTGTAACAGTCCTAGCCCTGTAGCTAGACGTGTAATCCAGAAAGTGAAAGAAATACTGTATTTTCTCATAGAAGGAACAGTTCTCCAATAATTTAACATCATTTTCACTGGTGACACTTTTCTCTTTTTAATCATGATATACAATAAATGCAGTTTATCCTGTTTTATAGTGTTTAATTCCTCTCTAGGAAAAAATATAAAAAGCTAACCTTTTAAGCATGAATCTCATTGTGGGGTGCTGGACTTCCTCGGTGGTATATTTCTGTTTTTGTTCTAGTTTCTTTGCAGTGATGCTCTCCCAAAAATCATCTTTATTAAAATTTTGGAGAACTTCTGCTATATTAACTACACACTGGGGTGAAAATCCTAGTGTCACACTAAGTGTTTTCCATGAGAGGATGAAAGGTTTATTGAACATTCTAAAACTAACATCATCATCATCAAAGTCTAAGGGTGCTAATAAATTCTATAGTGAGTAATTTGCTATCCTGCTCAGTGACTTGCCATGCACCTTCCCATCCAATATTTCTAAATATGAGCTCAAACTCGGAATCCATTCCGGTTTCATGGAGCAAGGTGGCATCAAACATTGGAGTGTGTGTAAATTCTTTGTGCTTAACCACATTGAATATTTTAGTTTGCGGCCTAAGTGGTAATGAAATTTGGGTAATGTCCGTTAATTCATACCTCTCTTCCCATTGGGAAGAGGATGAAGGGTTATCATACTCGAAAGGTGACGGAGGATCGACGTCCATTCTGGAGCCAATGAATGATGGTCCTCGAGATGATGACCGGCTTCGTGTAGAGTGGAAAGTAAGAAAGTTCTTGGTGGCGTTCTTCACATTACTCAACCATCCCTTCTTACTCATCTTGCCTGAAGAACACGAAGAACATGGCAAGAACAAACAAGAACACGAGAACTTGAAAAAGGATTAGGATTAGCAAATCAAAGAGAAAGGAGAGAGGAATTCCACTTGATAGATTTGTACTTCACTCTGTCTTCTTTTTCTCTTTTTCTTGCTAATTAATGGTGGAAGTGTCATGTTTAGAAAGCGGGGAAGAACAGAGCTCTCTGTATGCAAATGAGGTAGTGAGTCAGTGAGAGAAATGGGAAGCAGAGAAGAGGGAGAGGGTCACCGGCCGGCGTGGTTGTCCGGCCGGCCGGCCCCACATCTTGCCCACTTGCTCTCTCATTTTTTCTGGTGTCGTCCTTGGCATGCAAGTGATCAGATGGCTACCCCATAGGGTGTGCTTTCAGTGGCAAAAAAGAATGGAGAGGGTACATGCATATGAGTGTGATAATTTGAATTTTTGGATGGTGGTAGGTGATGGTGTGTGTGATGTGATGTGAAGTGACATTGGTGTGATGTTTTTGGGTCCCACATGTCTTTCATATTTATACCATATAATGACACAAGAAAGAAAAACTAAATTACTTTTATGAATTTATGAAAAATTAGAATTCTAATGATGGTCTTTTTATATTTTTCTGTTATCATAGTAAATTCCACTGACGGGGGTTTTACACTCCATTAGTAGTAATTGCATGGGGCTTTAGGCTTTATTTATGACATGCTCATTTTTGTTTCTTTTAATAATGCAACTTATAGAAAAATAAATATGCTATTTTAATATGAGAATTAAATTACTGATAACTACCGAGTTACCTCCCCCGCAAAGGTTCGGGGTTTTAAGTCCACCGACCCGGACTTTTCCAGTTGAATTATTCTTCATGATTGACCTCCGTTATCAGAGAAGTTTCTACATCTTGTTCTTCATGATACTTTAGAGTTTGATATTGTTCGAGTCTTGGCTTGAATGCGAACCGCTCTTCTTGCCCATTGATGGTGAACGTGATTTCTCCAGCTCCGACATTGATGGTTGCATTTGCAGTGTTTAGGAATGGTCGCCCGAGGATAAGAGGTATCTTCCTCTCTTCCTGCATATCAAGTACTACAAAATCTACTGGAACGAAAAAGTTACGGATTTTTACCAGAATATTTTCTGCGATTCCTGCAGGATAGCGGACCGACTGGTCAGCTAGTTGCAGACACATCGAAGTTTGTGTGAGCGTAGAATAGTTGAGCTTGTCGAAGACCGTCTTGGGCATAACGCTGATGCTTGCCCCAAGATCACATAAGGTGTTCTCGAATATCTGGTTTTCTATTGAACAATCTATAGTAGGGCACCCTAGATCTTTCTTCTTGGTAGGAGAAGAACTCAGAATTGCCTCGGTACACTCCTCTGTTAGCTTGACGACTTCAGTAGAGGGTAGTGGTCCCTTATTGTTGAGGATGGTTCGAAGATACTTCGCGTATGTAGGCACCTGCATGTCATCTAACAACGGAATGTTGACATATAATTTCTAAATTACCTCTACAAACTTACCGAATTGATCATCTATTTTAACTCTTCTCCTTCTGCGTGGAAACGGTAGGATAGTAGTGTCATGAAAGTCTTGAGTTAGTTCTTGTTCTTGTGGTTCAACTTGTGGTGAAGATGGTTCAATTTCTTCTTCTCTGTTGTCCTTCTCGACTTCTTCTTCTACCTGCACTAAATGTGATGGTCTACGTGCCCCTTTTGGGTAAGGTGGATCATATGTAGACTTACCTCCTCTAGTTGATATTCCTTTTATCTGCTCATGGTTAGTGGCAGACAGAGTAGAAGCTAAATGTGTAATTTGTGATTCTATCTTTTTATTAAATATTATCTGATCTTTAACAGCTGAAGAGAAATTATCCAACTTCGAGTTAATTCCTTTTAACATTTTATCATTAAAAGCAAGTTTCTTATAAATACTTTCATTAACTCTAACTTGTTCTAATATTAATTCTCTCAAGGGTGGTTGTCTTTGATTATAATTACCTTGGTACTTACCTTGATTGGTTATCCGAGGTTGACTCCATCCTTGCTTCTTGATGACTGTACTAATATCTTCTCGGGGAATTTATAAATTCTACTCCTAAATATTCTCCACATTGATTCTGAGAATTGAATGCATCTTGAATAACTTGATGATCCCTTTTGTAATTATCCCTTTGCTCTAACAAGTTCAACAAGACATCCATCTTGGTTGACAATGTGCACACTTCCACTTTGAAACTTCTTCATTCTTATGGCATGTCCGAGTGTTGTATATCTAATTCTGATTTTCTCGCTATCTTTGCTATAATATCTTTTAGCTTTTTTAGGGGTGAGTGATATAAATGATCCTTTAGCAAAGTGGCATCCAGTTGCTCACATGATCTTTGAGTTAGTCCGTGATAAAATGTTTGCATGAGCAACCATTTTTCTATTCTATGATGTGGGCAGTTTGATATATACTCTTGAAAATGCTCCCAGGCTTCTAGAATAGGTTCACCTTTCTGCTGACAAAATTCTGAAATCTTTCCTCATAAGATATTGGTTCTGTTTATTGGGAAAAACTTCTCTAGGAAAGCTTTTGAACATTCTTCCCATGTCTTGACTTGATCTTTATTCTCGATAAAACCACTGCTTTCGCCTTTCCCTCCAGTTAGAAAGGAAACAAACGAAGTAGCTCGACGTCTTGAGGAATGTCCTGAATGTTAATGGTGTTGCCAATTTCCAAAAAATTCTATAGGTGGACACTTGCATCTTCATCTTTCTTTCCAGTAAATGTGATAGCTTGTACCATTTTGATGAGGCTTGGCTTGATCTCATAGTCATGTTCTCCAAGGTTAAAAATTGGACCAACACGAATATTCTTAGTGCTTGGAGCAGAGAATTCACGCAGAGTTTTTTCTCAGCCATGGCTTCTCAAAATAATGTAAGACCCTTCTTCCGATGGTTGTTCCCGATTGATAAGAATTAAAGTACTACAACCAATCCTGTACTTACCCTATAAAATATCTGAACTTAAACAAAACACGGGTAAGTCTGCTAAAGCAAAAGGCTATGGTCTATCTATAGGTATTTATATCTATAGTTATTTTTATGCTTTTCTATAAAATAATTCCTATGAAAAATTCCCTTATATGAAATTCTAGAAAAAATATCCTGGTGAATAAAATCAGAATAAAATCAACGAATCCCTATAAATTATCCTAATGAATAAAATTGCCATCCCGAAACGGCGCCGAGAAATGGTAATTTTAACATCACTTCACATTAAGTTGTCATCCCTAACATGATGCCAAAAACCAAGGGTAAAATAATCTACACGCAATGACTCTAAAAATAATTTTATAGAATATATCCGCAAGCGCCTTATGACAATTCTCCTATTGTAGCACTTCACCCGGGGAGTATTCCGAGTATCGTTGATTTGTTTTATGCCAAAAGGATAAATAGACATTCTATTCAAGAGGACTAGGCAACTTATGGGGATTAAAAAGATAATGAACTCAAATGATAAATGTGCAGACCTATAATAGCCAATTACTCTAATGCTTTAGCGATAATAAGTCAATAATGATATGATAAATGATAATGGAGTAAATGAGATAAATGGTATTCCAGAGATAGAATATAGAGACTCACTAATGTAGTAAAACAATCTTGAGATTCGGCTAGAGTAAAGAAAATCTATGTAATTATTAAATACAAAGTCTACAACCTATGCCATATTACATATTTTCATATATAGTAGAACCAACTCAGAAAACATCATAAGGAGCATCATCTAATGAGGATATTAAGACACAAGGGTCACCTCCTTCGCGATCAAGCTCCTCGCTAGTCCTACGTATAGGGGGTGGAATACAGAGGAACCAACGCAGCTGTCACCTGCGCAGACTACCACACGACCCGGCACGCAGGTTGCCTCCGTAGGTACGTAATATATCTAGACACCATGTCTACATAATACATACCACCTAACTCACTCGAGTATTGAATTAGGCGCTTTACGATCATATGACAATAATCATCGTCAATCACAACTATATCGAATATGCAACTAGAATAAACTAAGAACTGAATAAGTAGCAATATATTAAAGTAGAGCAAAGTCATAATGAGACACAAGATAAAATTACCGATCTCCAGACGAACAGATCTGGAATCCTGAGCGTAGCGTTCAACTCTACTTGAACCTTGCTAGACGCCTAAACTAAGAACTTGAAGAACTAGAGCTCTACTTCTAATCTCTGGAAAGCCTAACTTATGCCTACTCTTGACAAATAAAAGCAGGAGGAATGAATTGTTCCCTTCAGGAGGGGGGTCTGCCTCTTTATTTATAGCCCGGTGGGATGAACGTGCGCCGCAGGATCAAACCGACTTAACCAAGGGCCAAGATACATCGTGGGAGGCGGTGGAGGAAGCTTCGAGAAGAGGGGGCCAAACCCTAATTTAGGGCGCCGCCCGGTGCCATGGTGGGGCCAGCCAGCCCCACCTGGTGGCCTCTGCGGGTCCCGCTGCTTCGGGTGTCTTCTAGATCCTTCCCACGTCCTGATGGCGATAGTTTCCTTTGCGGTTAAATTTCATTATAATTATGCACTCTAATCCCTCTTTTAAGCTTTTCTAAATAATTCCCTGAAAAATAGACAATTCACCAAAACTCGTGAAATTTATCAGTAATAACCCCTATGTTTCTATTATTGGTCCTTTCAAAGTAATAGTTGACGGTATAAAATTTGTGCTTAAGGACCATCAACAACGGCCGTTGGATCAAACCGACTTCACGTAGGGCCATGATGCGTCCTTGGAGGCAGTGGAGGAATACTCTGGAAGGGCGTAGAAGGTTATGGAAGGAGGGTGCCGCCCGGTACCCCAAGCATGCCGATCGGCCCCACATGTCTGATGTGGGGCCCGGGCTTCGCTCCGGTGTCTTGTGGAACCTTCCTGAGTTCTCTAGCGTATGTTTCATCGGGGTTAAGTTTTGTCACTTTTATGCAATTAAATCCTCCTATGTATGCTTTCTGGATTAATCTCTGGAAAATTAATAATTCACCAAAACTTATGAAAATTGTTAGTAATAACCTTCTACTCTATGATATTTATGTATTTTGTGAGAAAGGTTGATGGTTTATAATATACGTTAATTACCATCAACAAGCTCCCCACACTTAGTCTTTTACTTGTCCTCGAGAAAATGTTGGTTTATCAAGATAGTTTAGAGAGGATAGATTACCTAAGACATAACTTTAGAACACAATATCAACACAAGACTATCCCTAGTCATACATGTATTGCAGAATTCAAAGTGTCTACCATGAATCTTTGGGTGGTTGAAGAATAGAACAGCTTGAAACATATCACTCTCTTCCTCCAGTAAAGTCAATTGGAGAATAAGTTTAAAAACAAAACATAGCTTTACCTTCTCCTTTTGCAGTACTCTCCAATCACTTATATCTGGTATTTTTTGATCCTTACCAAGGCATAGATGATATAGCCTTCTTTATCCTACTAGTAAAAGTTTATGTGGATCTTAGGTAGGTATGACAAATGTGAGAACATACTTGCATTGTATTTATTGTAAAGTCAAGCAATAAATCCAAAGAGAAATAAGTCATAAATTCGAATCAAGCTATATGGTGGAAACATGATGGGCCTAATTCTATTATGCTCCTTGAGATTATTGTAACAGAACCGTCCAAATTATAAGAGCACAAGTATAAAAACAATCACCGAAGTGACTAAAGTTCCACACTTGAGCCCATATAATCCCTAGTAGTCCACCGAAATCACGAAGGACTTCAAACCAACCAACATATAAGCCAAGATCGCATCTGATTCAACAAAACCAGTCAAATGTTACATCCTTTTCACAAGTAGATCAATATACATCGAGTGCAAAATAAATATTACAACATAAGTTCAAAAGTAGCGAAAGCAAAGTAATTTGAAGTTGATATCAAATACATGCCAGTTACCAAGGTCAATTCCAACAAAAAGCATTAGAGACAAGAGAGATAAGGAGGATCATGCCCATGATCATACTCCTCCGCTATGGTAGGAGCCATCCAATTCTTGCAGTAATCATGATACATCATAACCTGCAACAAGTGGGAATAAACCCTGAGTACGAGAATGTACTCAGCTAGACTTACCCGTCAAAAACCAGAAATAAAGTGACACCAAGGAGTATGCAAGGCTTTATATAGGTGGGGCTAGCTTGACAACATTTTGCATAAAAGCATATTATATGAGAGCATTATTTTATTAAACTAGCAGCAGATTATTATTAATCAACCTTTCATCTAGATTAGCACTGTGCTAAGCAATCACTTGCTTATATACAAACATTAATAACCATATCAGGTTTATTCCAACTATCAACATTACCATCATCATGATCATCATCAATATTAGAACCATTAATATTTAGTGAGTTCTACGCAGCCGGAGGCAATGGTCAAGTTCTCACTATCCGGGAGAGACGGCGATTCGAATCGATTTCTCCGAGCTCGGGGGTATTCCCAACACACACCCAGGCAGACTGGATCAGAGTCGCCTTAGGTTACTCTTCGTACAACTCAGGCGCGGGTCCGGTTCTCGCGTCGGCAAAACCGAAAAGTCGGATAGCCAGGATGTTCAAGCCATGCTAACCCAAGGACGACGCCAGGACAGTTATACATGCTTGCCCTTGGTCTAGTATGCCGCTATCCCGCGAATTGCCCAACCGCCCCCTGCTTTCCCGTCTTGAGTTGAGCTACCGAGCCATGGTCCGACGCCGGGTCCGGCCAACTATGTGAGGGGCTGCGTTCAACATGACCAAGAACGGACAACGCTTCCGCCTCCTTAACCGGCATGCATGCGGTCCACCGTCCCTGCCCGGCCTTCCTTTCAAAATTAACACATGGTTCATGTTCCACGATAGCATATATATAGCCAACCGTGATCGAGAGTAACCTCCTATAACTCGCGGATGACAGGGATATCACCCGACTTCTACCGGTCTAAGCATGGCTAAGCATTTGCATCGCTCCTAACCTAAAACATAGGATTCGTGGATATAACATATATACTTTGGACAAGGATAGGATAAATGCAGCAACTTCTTCAATCAACTCCTAAACTTAATGCAATAAACAACATAAAGTACTCAAGTGCATTTTATAGAACACGGGAAGCTCAATATGCTCCGGGGCTTGCCTGGAATAACACAAGTCAGCGTTGTTAGATGGCACTCGCTTGGCGAGCATCTCTCTTCCGTCTTCGGGATAAGTCCACCAAACACCATCTTCAGGTTTGGTTCCCACATCTCGTTCTCATCATCTAGCGTACCTAAATGAGGTGCAAGATGCAAGTGTATGAATACAAGGGAACGCAATAGATGATGCATCACATATACCAAGCAAGACAAGCATAGTCACCAGATGATAAGAGTATTTAGAGAGCAAGCTATCCACATCAAGCCAAACATGGAGATAATAAGCATATCAAGCATGACTCAAATATCGCAAGGTCTCAGGTATATATATTACTTAACCATCAATAAAGATATGAGCCACACTAAGCATCACACAAAGCAACACTATAACTAAAATTAACCAATTTCTGGACTGCAAACAGCCGCTACAAGATTTAGGTATAACTGGAGTTATACACATCCTAATGATATGCAATAAGACAATCTGGAAAGCTTATGAAATTGCCTACAAATCATCTTTAATCATCTCAGTATGATTCAAACTCTAACATAGCCAAACAACTCCATTTCTCCAATCTGGTCAGATAATTGCAGAGAGCAGCTATTTCGAAAGCTGAACAATACACCGCCATAACTCACAAACTATAAAGGCTATGACTATGAAAATTTAACACAAGCTATATATATAGGTTATCTAAAAATTTGTTATAGATAAGTTTTATATCAAGCATCATTAACAAGGTGCCATCATCAAAGCTCTAGAAACTGTCCAGAAAGCATCCAAAAGGAATAAATAGAGCAAATAATATTTCCCTCATGTTTCAAACATCAAATTGGGCATAACCAATATTACCAACAGTTGACATATATTGAATAAACACCATAAAACATGATGACCACTCCTAATTAAATTATTTTTGTACCCCTTTCCATTTATTCATATAACAAGGTCAAACAAGGAACTGGTATGCAACTTATACCAACAGTGTATAGTAAAGTCTATAATAGCTTATATGCACCCCATAGGTTAGAGGTATATAAAGTTGGTTACCTATTTATTTAGACCATTTATGTAGAAGCAAGTCACACGAACATGCTTATAAGGTACTAGAAGAATATGCATCAAGACCAACTTCAAGCACTTGCATACATAACTATTTATTAGCTATTGATGGTCCATCATGAGTTTAAGTTGCACATTACTTAATTAAGCTCAAAGTGCCTTAAGTCCACTTAACTATCACTACTGAAAGTTAGGCACTAACATTATTACACATACAAAACAATCTAAGTGGAGACAAACACTCCAAGCATAACACAAGTTCTGGACAGCAGCATCCCAGTCACTTCTTTGGACCATAGCTGGAGTTATATACATCAAAAAGAAGTAAACCTAGACTTTCTAGAAAGCTCAGGTAATTGTCTACAACTCTCTTATTATTGTCCAAGGCTAATTCACACATTTGAAAGACCAAACTACACCAAGACACATGTATGTCCAGACTTGGACAGAATCTGCTATCTAACTGAGAATATCCATAAATGGAGTTCTAGACATCCAACTAACATGATTCTTAACTCTCTAGAAAGTAAATAAAGTTAGCTAAAACTTTGCTAAGATCATCACAAGAGGATTCTACAGCTAGAGAGGTCAAATAACCTAAGGAAGACACCTCTGTCCAGATTTGGACAGATTTAGTCATTCCACTTTACAACTTCACAACTGGAGATTTAGCCCACCAAAATTAGTGTTATTAGACATTTTGGAAAGCTTAGCAAAAGTACTACACATATTATATTATCTCCAAGACATGATTCCAAAAGTACACAAGTCAAACAAGCCACACATTCAGATCTGTCCAGAGGACATGCAAATCCTGACAGCAAATTTCTAAATTCCATAACTCCTAAACCACCAGTCCTATGGTCATAAAATTTTAGAAAAAGCAAGATAAATAAATTAGCTACAACTTTTGTATTCACCACATCCACAGAAAACATCATTATCACCACATAAACATCATCACCACTGAAACTGTTCTAGCAGTCCAATTCAGCACACAAGTAAAAGGGGCTTTCATGGGGATGCTTGCTAGGGTTGGGGGAAATGAGGAAGAGGGGTTGGGGCTTGCTCACCATGGTCTTGGGGTGCTCCAACAGTAGCAGCTTGGCCAGGGATGCAGTGAGGAAGGAGATCGAGGTAGGGCTCCTCCATGGCTAGGGTTTGGAGGAGATGAACTTGGGGCTGTCCTCATCTTCTCCAACGAGGGTGAGGGCGTGGGGAAGGGTAGCAGCAGGTCGCCATCATCCTCCAGCAAGGGCTGGACGTCCTCCTCCCTCTTCTTCCTCTCCTTCTCCTCTCTTTTCCCCTGCTCCTCCCTTTCTCTGCGGGCCGAAATCATAGATGGGAGAGGGAGGGGGCTGCTGCACTTGCTGCTGATGGAGGGGAAGAGGAGCAGCAGCAGCTGCCCTTCATGGAGGAGGGTAGGGCGCCATGAGCAGGGAGGTGGAGGAGGAGTGGAGGTGGTGCTGCTGTGTTTGAGCTGGTGGAGAGAAGAAGAAGTGTGGAGAGGGAGAGGGAGTGTTGCTGCTGCTGGTATATAGGGGAAGGGAAGGGATGGATGACTAAGGTTGAATTTCAGCACTAATGTCTAAGTCATGGGCACTTTTGAGTATGTTTTGCACATTTCTAAGACTTGACCTTTAAATAAAATTTGTTCCTTATAAAATTTCCTACAACTTTGATTAAGGGTGCTTAGCCACGCAAAGTCTCTAGGTTACACATTTTAATCAGTCAACAAATCAGTCCTAGAGAGTCACCTAGGTCAAACCATGACTTAGAAGCTTAATTAGATAAAAGGATCAACACAAACATTATTCCATTAGGTATCCTAAGTATAGTTAAACTATTTGTAAAGTTTAAAAGACAGTCATACATATCATGACATTATATTAGCAAGCACTCACAAACATAAAATGGCAACTAGGTAGCAAAACACAAAGAAGGGCATAATTACTTGACATGCTTATGCTTATGTGATGATGGAATGATGCTCATGACATATAATGTAAGTTGATTAGTGCAAACTAACACCTGGGGTGTTACAGCCCTCCCCCCTTAAAGGAATCTCGTCCCGAGATTCAGGACGAAAGACTTTTCAAGGGAAGAGAAATGTATCACTTACTCACAACTACGGCAAAAGCACTTAGCTGCTCAAACTCCATCAGGACAATAAGCATAACTAGTTGTATTGAGGTTTCAACAATGAAGCACCAAAAGTGGTAGCTCTATTTATCAACCTTATCCAACACAAGGTTATGCTCATCGTACTTTGGAGGGTGAGAATGAGTTTTAGTAACAGGACAACTTTCCAAACTTTTATGTCATTGGGGAGTGAACTCTTGTCGGGGGAAATTTTCCTTCATTGACTTTCATGAAGTATTTGTTACTTTGGGAGGAATCCAAGCTAGCATAGTAGATTGTTCTTTGAATATGGAGAGCACCTTGATTCACGAACTAATTGCTCACAGGTATCTACTTCGATAGGAGAATGTAGCATAGGACATACGAAATTGCACTAGATCACAAACTTCAGAAGAATAGTTAACGCAGTGGTCCTACGTTAGTTCACGAAGTTTGAAAAGCAGTCCTCTACCAAAATGGCTTGAGTACAACCTTCCAAGAAGCATTAGATCCAGGATAGGATAGCATTCTCTGAGGTGTTGGAAAAACTGACTGACCAAAAGATAAGGTCTACGATGGTGGCGATGGCTCATCACTCAGATACTATTAGTGGAAAACTACATAAGGTTCCATGTGTGCAATTCTCTTTTTCTGATAGCAACACTATAGCACCTAGGTCTATGAAGTAAATGGTGATAGCTAACTTTGTTGGCTTCCACATTCTCGATGGTCCTTTGTTAAGGAAACCATTTGCATCCAGGTGGTAACAGTTATTTGTGTTGAATCGGATGCAACCTCTTGGGTAAAAACATAAAGGGGGTACCAAGGACAAGTTAGCATTGAGACCTATAGCTGAAGAAAGACAACAGTGAGGTTTGGAGGGCAACAAAGGTTGTAAGGATTCACCAAACTAGAGAAATAGTTCGCTATCAAGCAAATTGGGTACAAATTGTACTTCACAGCACAGTTGCACAGTGGGGTTGATTGACTTGCAATCAGATCATAACTGATTTGAATGAATTACTTTTGACATTAAGACATTGTCTGTTACGATCAAGCAACACTCAAAATATAATTCTATTTATTTTGTCAAACACTTCTCAGATGATCTTTGATTGCACTCATGGCAGCCTACAGACTTAGAACACCTTGACCTTTCGAGGATAAGGGACTGTATGCGAATACTCTTCAAGTTGATAAAGTATCTTCTTCTGTCTATGTGATTGTTCAAGATGGAATTGGTGTGTTTATTGCAAGGGTTAAGAGTGAGGGTGACTCAAGCATTGCTGGCTAGTCAGCAGATCAATTCCTTGTGTAACATTGTTCTATGAGACATAGCCTTTATAGTTACCAAAGAGTCATTACCTAGTTGGAGATTTATCCTTCCTTTGAGTAACTGATAAGTTGTCTCTCAACACTAAAGAGCTCTAAGGCTTCAACTTCTACAACAAGAACTTGTAGTTGATTCTATTACCGATAATCACCATCAACGGCCGTAGAAAAGGGGTCATCACATGAGAGGGTTGATTTTAATTGCATGTATGACCTTCAAGTGACTTTGAAGAATTAGCAGGAAGGCAGCAGCACTAGGTGACTTGTAAAGAACGTACATGTCCATTGGTCTTTCGTTGTCTGATAACTAATCCAACTTTAAGAGTTGTAAGTCCTTTAACCCATTAGATGGTACTAGTGATGTAGGATAGGGTTACCATTGTTTCCAAAGAGGGTCAAGCAAAGTATTTGGTCTAGCCTCTCTTGCAACCCATTAACGTTTTATGTCAATGACTTATTCTTCAAAGGTCATCCTCTTTGTGACTTCAGAAGGAAGCACTAAAACACCAAGCTTGATAAGGGCCTTAGGATGAAAATAGAGGGGTAACCAAGGAAAAGCTCAAAATGGGATAACTTATCGGTGTGGTTCTGTAATGGATCATGACTAAAACCACGATACCCACATGTGCCGAGCAACATAATCATGTGGCTGCAGTCCACATGAAGCCCTCGGTTTCATCGTGGCACCGGTAGTTATTAATCATTACCCCATTACCAAGCCTACAACCAATAAGAAATCACACGGAGCACTAATTGGGTTGTGGATATATGGATCTTTTGATAATATATGAGAAGCTAACCAAGGAAAGATCACAAGGATATATCTCATTGGTATAATTTCAGCAATGGATTATGACTAGCAAACTCGATACCAGTGCACACCCAGTAACACAACCATGTGCCAGCCGGTCACAAGGAAGCTCTAGGTTCCATCACGGCACCGTAGAATGCTAACCATAACACCATTACTGACCTTACACCCAACAGAAAATCTCAAATGGCACAGATTTGATCACAAGAACAAACATCATTTAGAGGAGGGATAGCGAGCAAAAGTAGTCATAAGATTTAGAGTCAACAAAGGTATGATTCAAGATCAACACAACATCAAGGAACATGGATTAAATGTTTGAGATAACTGAGCAGGAGATTCTTGCTTTATTTCCAAGCACACCTTGCGTCCACCAAGGAACTATTAAGTAAACGATTAACATGAGACTCGGTCATGGTAAATAAGATCAGGAGATCAAGATTGATAAGTTTTCTGAGACTTGGAAAGGTTGGTGATGAGTGGAACAAATTCTAAGGGCAAAGCCGATATAACGAAGGATGTTGGACAAACAAAGATCTTGCAGCATCGAGATAAATTGATTAAACTTCCAAGACATCAACTTGACATACCAATTAGAGATTGAATTGATATGGCAACTACATGATTTTCAAGTGAAAGATTTCAAGATCCAACAGCAAGGGATTAACGTCGCACTAGATCATCAAAAGGATAGGCAACTAAGAGGTCCAACTTAGATTTTTGTTATGATCTCTACAACTAGCAAAAGCAACCAAGGTCAAGGGCTGACGTTTAGTAAGATATTAACAGGGTTGGTCGATCACGCAAGGGTCCTCACCCCTAGGAAGAAACCACCATAGTCAAGGGATGGGACTAAAGAAAGCTCAACTGGTTTGGTCAAACAAACTAGGATCTTCACCAGGGTGCACATCTATGCCATATGCAAACATCAAAGGTCTGGCCTAGGGCTAAAGGTTTGAACATAGGCATGGTTACAACTTTTTACAACACAAAACTCAAAGGTTAACAACCATGTCTATAGGCACGGTTCCTAGGATGGAGAACTTAATCGAAGATGACAACCATACAATTATCATGACGGACACAAAGTTCTAAGATGAGCTATTCAACACTCATGTGCTTACCGAGGACAAATAAGGTGACAACCATGGTACTGCCTAGATAACAAGCAACCACACAAACAGGACAGTTTAGAGCAAGCACTTGAGAAACTAAAATAAGGGAGCTTAAGCAATCATTCTAAGCACAAAGCATACACATAAAAAGCATTCCTATGTAACAAGGCAACACATTGACCTAATCACAAAGATCAATCATGAGGCAAGATATACTACCAAACAGGTGGATAAAGCCAAGTCTTTCAGGTACATGATGATTTATAGGAAAGGTAGCAAAGAATCTAAAGGATTTTGGTTATGGCTACACCAAGGACACATAGACATACTACACACAAGAACTTGCATTTTAGAAAGTCTCATGCAAGGCTAGCAAACACCTAGAGCAAACACTAAGTTAACAAGAATGAAAAACACTATCATGCAGCTCTACACAACCAAGACATATAGCAACACAGCAAGCATGTGTATTTCAATCAAAACTAGAGTTGTAGAGATCCAATGAAAGTGATTCTTAACTTGATAGAAAGACTATTAAGTTGTCTAAAACTTTCTTACTATCATACTAAGATAATTCTACAGCTAGCAAGGGTAAACAACACAAAGAAGACATTCTCCATCTAGGTTTGGACAGATTCTATCTTTCCGCTTAACAAACTCATAGCTGGAATTCTAGCCATCCAAAACTGTTGTTCTTTAACAATTTGGAAAGCTTATGAAAAACACTAAAACTTCCTAGTTATCCACAATAGCTAGTTTTGAAGTTAACATGGTCGAATTATACAAAACTTCAGATCTGCCCAGCATGCAATCCGAACCTGACAGTGAACTCTAAAATTCATAGCTCCCAAACCTGATGGGATAAAATCATGAAATTTATGGACAGTATAGATGACTAAATTATCTACAACATTTATATTATAACATTTTCTAGAAAATACCATCTACAACATGAAACACCCCTCCCTAACAGAATCATGAAATCTACAGTTTTCAGCACATCATTGCCAACTTGTTAGGATCGATTTTTGGGCATCCAGACTCCGAATCAAGTGGGGTTTGTTCCTATGGCTTTCTAGTGATGTAAGGAAGCTTATACATGGATGTGACATGCATGGGCTATGGTGAGCTCGACCCTATCCATGGTGGTGGCGGCCATGGATGAGAGGTGAGGTTCATGGGGTTCTAATTATTTAAGTAAGATCCAATTAACTTTGCAAAAGCTTGATGAAGCAAAATATTCATCACAAGGCAAAAACTAAAGAACACCAAAGATCAAGTTTGTAACCTCAACTCTTTCTATGAAAACTAAGCAATATTTTTGCTTAGTTAATTGATATTAGAAGCATCACAAGGCAACATCTACACACTCATTCACCAACAAGCTTTCACATACAATGTGAAGATAACTTGAAAGAGAGATCATGATATTACATTCAAATGAGCAAGTATCGATTTCTATCAAGGTGTCACTACATGTTTTAGTTTCAAAAGGTCAAATTTGCAGCCACTACAAACTCATTATGCAATTCCATTAAAAGCAATCATACAAGGCAAAGCTATGCACACACCGACTGCAAACACTTCAATTCAAGCAACATGGAACAAAGCATTCTTGTCTAACTTTACACAGGGAAGATAGTAACAACATCTCAATCACGAGTTACTTATTATTGGAAACAAAGGTGAGAGGAGCATAGTTATGTGCAAAGCAATAATCATGATGATGCATGCTTCGTCCTATTTGTCCTCACAAGATTGCCAGCCTGAGATGGCAATCACGTTCTATGTCGGTGGCATAACACGCACTCTCGATATATAACTAGTCATCATGTATCTTTACTCTACGCATTCGTGGTTAGCGTACCTGCAGAAAATTTCATTGCAGCCCAACAATTCCCCAATATCTCACAAACAACAAAATCAAGTGAAAGCAGTAAAGCTAAATACTTTCCACAAGTGTGCCCCAACACACTTGCTTCAGTACCACAACTACCCGGCAGATATACCCACAATTAAATACTTTCCTAATTGCATGGTTTTGACATGACAATTATTCCAGTATCACAATCTAGCACTTCCCTAGACCGCCGGTTGGACGATCATGCTCTCCCAACTCACCTTTCTACTGCACACATATGGCTAATTCATATATGCGGGCTACCTCCACCATTTGACCACAGGGTAGCCATAGTGCGGTCATCAAACATACATACCTTGGCCTGGGCGTGGTTGCAAAATTTAAAAACCCCCCAAGTTAGTACTTATATAACCACCTAAGAGTCCTTATTTGGGCATAATTGGATTTGACCACTGGCATACTTAAATTTTCAAATTTAGATTTGAACACACCTACATAACTATGTAGCTAATAGTTTTGTCCAAACTAATCTTTTGCAAACAAAAGCTTTTGTTTTAAATACACAAATGACATGTTTAATGTTGAATCTTGCTCTGATGCCACCTGTAACAGAACCGTCCAAATTATAAGAGCACAAGTATAAAAATAATCACCGAAGTGACTAAAGTTCCACACTTGAGCCCATATAATCCCGGTAGTCCACTGAAATCACGAAGGACTTCAAACCAACCAACATATAAGCCAAGATCGTACTGATTCAACAAAACCAGTCAAATGTTACATCCTTTTCACAAGTAGATCAATATACATCAGAGTGCAAAATAAATATTACAACATAAGTTCAAAAGTAGCGAAAGCAAAGTAATTTGAAGTTGATATCAAATACATGCCAGTACCAAGGTCAATTCCAACAAAAGCATTAGAGACAAGAGAGATAAGGAGGATCATGCCCATGATCATACTCCTCCGCTATGGTAGGAGCCATCCAATTCTTGCAGTAATCATGATACATCATAACCTGCAACAAGTGGGAATAAACCCTGAGTACGAGAATGTACTCAGCTAGACTTACCCGTCAAAAACCAGAAATAAAGTGACACCAAGGAGTATGCAAGGCTTTATATAGGTGGGGCTAGCTTGACAACATTTTGCATAAAAGCATATTATATGAGAGCATTATTTTATTAAACTAGCAGCAGATTATTATTAATCAACCTTTCATCTAGATTAGCACCTGTGCTAAGCAATCACTTGCTTATATACAAACATTAATAACCATATCAGGTTTATTCCAGCTATCAACATTACCATCATCATGATCATCATCAATATTAGAACCATTAATATTTAGTGAGTTCTACGCAGCCGGAGGCAATGGTCAAGTTCTCACTATCCGGGAGAGACGGCGATTCGAATCGATTTCTACTGAGCTCAGGGGGTATTCCCAACACACACCCAGGCAGACTGGATCAGAGTCGCCTTAGGTTACTCTTCGTACAACTCAGGCGCGGGCCCGGTTCTCGCGTCGGCAAAACCGAAAAGTCGGATAGCCAGGATGTTCAAGCCATGCTAACCCAAGGACGACGCCAGGACAGTTATACATGCTTGCCCTTGGTCTAGTATGCCGCTATCCCGCGAATTGCCCAACCGCCCCCCGCTTTCCGTCTTGAGTTGAGCTACCGAAGCCATGGGTCGACGCCGGGTCTGGCCAACTATGTGAGGGGCTGCGTTCAACATGACCAAGAACGGACAACGCTTCCAGTCCTTAACCGGCACAGACAGGGTCCACTGTCCCTGCCCGGCCTTCCTTTCAAAATTAACACATGGTTCATGTTCCACGATAGCATATATATATCCAACCGTGATCAGAGAGTAACCTCCTATAACTCGCGGATGACAGGATATCACCCGACTTCTACCGGTCTAAGCATGGCTAAGCATTTGCATCGCTCCTAACCTAAAACATAGGATTCAGGATATAACATATATACTGGACAAGGATAGGATAAATGCAGCAACTTCTTCAATCAACTCCTAAACTTAATGCAATAAACAACATAAAGTACTCAAGTGCATTTTATAAAACATGGGAAGCTCAATATGCTCCGGGGCTTGCCTGGAATAACACAAGTCAGCGTTGTTAGATGGCACTCGCTTGGCGAGCATCTCTCTTCCGTCTTCGGGATAAGTCCACCAAACACCATCTTCAGGTTTGGTTCCCACATCTTGTTCTCATCATCTAGCGTACCTAAATGAGGTGCAAGATGCAAGTGTATGAATACAAGGGAACGCAATAGATGATGCATCACATATACCAAGCAAGACAAGCATAGTCACCAGATGATAAGAGTATTTAGAGAGCAAGCTATCCACATCAAGCCAAACATGGAGATAATAAGCATATCAAGCATGACTCAAATATCGCAAGGTCTCAGGTATATATATTACTTAACCATCAATAAAGATATGAGCCACACTAAGCATCACACAAAGCAACACTATAACTAAAATTAACCAATTTCTGGACTGCAAACAGCCGCTACAAGATTTAGGTATAACTGGAGTTATACACATCCTAATGATATACAATAAGACAATCTGGAAAGCTTATGAAATTGCCTACAAATCATCTTTAATCATCTCAGTATGATTCAAACTCTAACATAGCCAAACAACTCCATTTCTCCAATCTGGTCAGATAATTGCAGAGAGCAGCTATTTCGGAAGCTGAACAATACACCGCCATAACTCACAAACTATAAAGGCTATGACTATGAAAATTTAACACAAGCTATATATATAGGTTATCTACAAATTTGTTATAGATAAGTTTTATATCAAGCATCATTAACAAGGTGCAATCATCAAAGCTCTAGAAACTGTCCAGAAAGCATCCAAAAGGAATAAATAGAGCAAATAATATTTCCCTCATGTTTCAAACATCAAATTGGGCATAACCAATATTACCAACAGTTGACATATATTGAATAAACACCATAAAACATGATGACCACTCCTAATTAAATTATTTTTGTTCCCCTTTCCATTTATTCATATAACAAGGTCAAACAAGGAACTGGTATGCAACTTATACCAACAGTGTATAGTAAAGTCTATAATAGCTTATATGCACCCCATAGGTTAGAGGTATATAAAGTTGGTTACCTATTTATTTAGACCATTTATGTAGAAGCAAGTCACACGAACATGCTTATAAGGTACTAGAAGAATATGCATCAAGACCAACTTCAAGCACTTGCATACATAACTATTTATTAGCTATTGATGGTCCATCATGAGTTTAAGTTGCACATTACTTAATTAAGCTCAAAGTGCCTTAAGTCCACTTAACTATCACTACTGAGAGTTAGGAACTAACATTATTACACATACAAAACAAACTAAGTGGAGACAAACACTCCAAGCATAACACAAGTTCTGGACAGCAGCATCCCAGTCACTTCTTTGGACCATAGCTGGAGTTATATACATCAAAAAGAAGTAAACCTAGACTTTCTAGAAAGCTCAGGTAATTGTCTACAACTCTCTTATTATTGTCCAAGGCTAATTCACACATTTGAAAGACCAAACTACACCAAGACACATGTATGTCCAGACTTGGACAGAATCTGCTATCTAACTGAGAATATCCATAAATGGAGTTCTAGACATCCAACTAACATGATTCTTAACTCTCTAGAAAGTAAATAAAGTTAGCTAAAACTTTGCTAAGATCATCACAAGAGGATTCTACAGCTAGAGAGGTCAAATAACCTAAGGAAGACACCTCTGTCCAGATTTGGACAGATTTAGTCATTCCACTTTACAACTTCACAACTGGAGATTTAGCCCACCAAAATTAGTGTTATTAGACATTTTGGAAAGCTTAGCAAAAGTACTACACATATTATATTATCTCCAAGACATGATTCCAAAAGTACACAAGTCAAACAAGCCACACATTCAGATCTGTCCAGAGGACATGCAAATCCTGACAGCAAATTTCTAAAATCCATAACTCCTAAACCACCAGTCCTATGGTCATAAAATTTTAGGAAAAGCAAGATAAATAAATTAGCTACAACTTTTGTATTCACCACATCCACAGAAAACATCATTATCACCACATAAACATCATCACCACTGAAACTGTTCTAGCAGTCCAATTCAGCACACAAGTAAAAGGGGCTTTCATGGGGATGCTTGCTAGGGTTGGGGGAAATGAGGAAGAGGGGTTGGGGCTTGCTCACCATGGTCTTGGGGTGCTCCAACAGTAGCAGCTTGGCCAGGGATGCAGTGAGGAAGGAGATCGAGGTAGGGCTCCTCCATGGCTAGGGTTTGGAGGAGATGAACTTGGGGCTGTCCTCATCTTCTCCAACGAGGGTGAGGGCGTGGGGAAGGGTAGCAGCAGGTCGCCATCATCCTCCAGCAAGGGCTGGACGTCCTCCTCCCTCTTCTTCCTCTCCTTCTCCTCTCTTTTCCCCTGCTCCTCCCTTTCTCTGCGGGGCGAAATCATAGATGGGAGAGGGAGGGGGCTGCTGCACTTGCTGCTGATGGAGGGGAAGAGGAGCAGCAGCAGCTGCCCTTCATGGAGGAGGGTAGGGGCGCCATGAGCAGGGAGGTGGAGGAGGAGTGGAGGTGGTGCTGCTGTGTTTGAGCTGGTGGAGAGAAGAAGAAGTGTGGAGAGGGAGAGGGAGTGTTGCTGCTGCTGGTATATAGGGGAAGGGAAGGGATGGATGACTAAGGTTGAATTTCAGCACTAATGTCTAAGTCATGGGCACTTTTGAGTATGTTTTGCACATTTCTAAGACTTGACCTTTAAATAAAATTTGTTCCTTATAAAATTTCCTACAACTTTGATTAAGGGTGCTTAGCCACGCAAAGTCTCTAGGTTACACATTTTAATCAGTCAACAAATCAGTCCTAGAGAGTCACCTAGGTCAAACCATGACTTAGAAGCTTAATTAGATAAAAGGATCAACACAAACATTATTCCATTAGGTATCCTAAGTATAGTTAAACTATTTGTAAAGTTCAAAAGACAATCATACATATCATGACATTATATTAGCAAGCACTCACAAACATAAAATGGCAACTAGGTAGCAAAACACAAAGAAGGGCATAATTACTTGACATGCTTATGCTTATGTGATGATGGAATGATGCTCATGACATATAATGTAAGTTGATTAGTGCAAACTAACACCTAGGGTGTTACAATTATAACTTTCTTTTGGATTTGAAACTGAGTCAGAGAGTATGAGCTATCATCTTCTCCTTTTTTTTCTTGGGAGGCGGGCATCTAAGTACCCATTGTTTTTGTCTCTCGGACACTTGTCCATTTTATACTCCCGTTTTTTCTTCTTTGACTTTTGCATAGCTCGCACCTCCTTTTGACATTTTAAAAATGAGAGATAACAATAAAGTTTTAGAGCATTTATTTTGTGGTTATCCTATGAGAATATTTTTAGTGTTTACTCCCAATGATGACTGGAATGATATGGAATAAAATGATTGCGCCTACTCCAGAGTATAGTAGTGCATATGTATATGTATATGTGGTACTTAATTTGAAAGTATGACAAATCTCTTCTAAGGGTCACAAAGGTTGACTAAACTCAATGCAAAACAAGTAGAATATGTAGAAAGTTCATCTATCCTATGTATGGCTCTGGTGACATTGCTTTTACTACAAAGGAGAAGTGTAGCTAACTATCTTTTTTACTTTTGGAATAAAATTTCTTCAAAGACAAAACATCAAGAATTGAATCCTCATTATTCTACTATCTCATATTCCTCAACAACTTAAGCAATCATGGGGTCCCTATAATAAGTTTCTAATAGCAACATGACTTCCAGGAAAAGTGTGGGGCATGGAAGCCGAGTGTGGGGCAATCTGTTTCTGGATCTGAGAAAAGGAAACAGGAAAACAAAAGTGCGCATATGGAGAGAAAAAGGGCACCAAAGGAGAATGAGACACACGGGAGGACGCGCGTCGCGCGTGAGCGGCGACCGCCATAAAAAATAAAGAGGTCTGGGCAAAGCTTTCTAGACTCTAAAAAACTGTGGTTTTATTAATACTGTAGTTTTTAAAACTCTAAATTAAAATAATCCAAACACCTTCCTTCTTTCAGATACCTAGGTATTTTAAAAAACCACGGTATTATTTAAAAACTTTAAAAAACCTGAGCATCCAAACAGGGCCTAAAATTGGAAGAGTCAGTAGTCCACTCACATGTATGACCTTTGGGACCGGTTTCGCCTTCAACTAACACCGGCGCGGCTTTGCCGCGCCCTCCGTGGAGAGCACGTTCCTTTGTATTTCGTAGTACTACATATGATAGATTGATAGTTAAATTAGGTTGTTGGTATTTTACCAGCCTAACCCTTCTCTTCTTTACTTGTAAGTGTTTTTTGGGATACATCCTTATACATATATTGGACAGGAGTATCACTGTTTGCCTTTTTTTTAGGAAGAGTATCACTATTTGTCTGTGACGAGGTCCAGATAAAAGCTTACAAAACTAAAATGTTACAAATTACCATAATAAGATATTCAATGTATATGTTGCCTCCGATTTCCAGTGCAATCTTGATAAAACACGTAAGTCCAATTCCATTACACTTCATATCACTAGTACAGAAAAAGGCCTGTACTGGCGGTTCCAAACGCATTTCTACTGGCGTTTTTGAACCGCCAAATGGGAGGCCCAAAAAAATCGGCCATTTCTACCGGGCGGTTGCTTGGGAACCGTCGGTAGAAATCGATTTCTACAGCGGTGCTCTTAAGAAACTGTGTAGAAATCGTTGCCCGTAAAAACGAAAAAAAATTGCAAAAAAAAATATTTTTAAGAAGGCAAAAATATTTTTTCGAACCGGGGATATTTTGAGGGTCTTGATATCATTCCACCCACACGTCACTTGTGTCTTGATATCATTTTTGTTCCCCACATATCATATAAACTTGACAGAAATTTGAATATTTGAGGGTCTAAACGAATTCAAATGAAAAAGTGGTGAACTACAAAGTTTCATAACTTTTCGAGATCTACAACTTTTATTTAGAGTGTTTCTCCATCCGAGGTCATTTGCAAAATTTGGATTTTAAATTTGAAAATTTCATTCGTAGTTTTCTATAAAGAGATAATTTCAAATGAAAAAAGTTGTCAACTACAAAGTTTCATAACTTTTCGAGATCTATAATTTTTATTTTGGGAGTTTCTCCATCCGAGGAAGTTTGAAAAACTCAAAAAATTAATTTGAAACTATTTCTCTTGGCGGATCTCTTAAGGAACCGCCAAGAAATCGATTTCTACCGACGGTTCCTTAAAAAATCCGCCAGTAGAAATAGTCGATTTCTACTGGCGGTTCCTTAAGAGAACCGCCTATAAAATCGTATTTCTACTAGCGGTTCCTTAAGAGAACCGCCTGTAGAAAATAGGGCCGATTTCTACTGCATCTGTTCTAAAGAGAAACCGCCAGTAGAAATAAAAACGCTAGTGTCAAGAGAAATGGTTTGTGTACTAGTGTATAGAAAGCATATACATTATCATTCCTGGTCGCATCTATGTAAAATGAGTAATATTTGATCCACAGGATGAAAATCGTTCTCCTTGCTGCTTTTAGTAGCATCTGCATCAACTGAACCTGTATTTGGAATAAAACTCTTTCTTAACATGCCTGTTGAATAGGCAGAGAGAGAAATAATATTGTTGGAGTACAGTTTCACTTTAAAATTAGATAAAGTCTGCAGGTCCTCAGTTTTTTAAAAAAATGAAAAGGAGAAATGCACTTTACATTGCATGAATAGCTTCAATCTAATTTGCAGTAACGAATTTTAATGACCTTATGTTAGTTGTCTGTTGATTATAAATTTGATGTAATGCAAAGGGACTATGAAATGCAGGAAAATGAGAATATGGTGTTAAATGCACTACTGAATTTAGGCAAAGAATATCAGTGTATGCACACAAAAAAACTGCATACACCTGAACTTATCCTCTGTCTGGTAAGTGATGTTGCAACGTGCAATCAGACCAAAAACATTGAGAATTGGTTTAGCTGAGGGAGTGGTGTACTACTACGGTGTAGTAGTAGTAATGAATGAAAATAGTAGTAATGAATGAAAAGAGTAAATTTATCCCAAGAGGCAACAACCCACACCTCCGCCAATCTGAATCTGTAGCCCGTGCGAATATAGGAGAACAAAAAGGGAGTAAGAGCAGAGCTAACCTTGAACTGAACAAGGCGCGTGCGGCTGCGCCGCCTCCGCTGCTGCCGCCGCCAGCCACCCGCGGGGGAAGGGGGGTTGGTGGGCATGTCCGCGCGACTGGTGCCGCGGCCTGTGCTCGTCCCGGCTACGGCTGTGGCTGTGTCGCTGGGCATGGGACAGGGGTGGTGACCGGCGGGCCCCTCTCGCGAAGGCGCCCGGCTGGTGGGGGCGCCTGGTGCGGCGCGCGCTGTGAGAGGGTGGGGTGGGCAGGGGGCGCGGAGAGGAAGTAGGAGGCGGCGGCGATGAGGAGCGAGCAGGACAGTGGCGGCGCGGAAGAGGAAGCTGGAGCCGGCGGCGGTGAGGAGCGAGTTGGACACATGGCAAGAGAACAAGGTTGGAGGCTTGGTGCGGATTTCGTCCTTATTGATATATGGTGGCTTTGAAGTTTAGCTAAATTGTCATGGTTAATACTCAGAGCAAAAGCATAATCAGGAGTTAAAAAATTTTGAAGTACCTGAGTTACTATATCATTCTGTGGCTTGACCAGTTTAAATTTGGATATACTAATAGCATGATCAAGACCTATGTGATGTCGTCTGTACAACTAAAACCTTTAGGTGGACAGGAACTTGTAGCAGAATCTGGCATCGATGTACTCAGCCTGCGCCAATCCGCATTCGTTAAATCCTAGATACAGGAACCAAAAATAAAACGAAAATATCTAGGAAGGAACATGAATTCAATAAAACCTTTTGCAACAGGTGTAATAGGTCGAGAACATCCAGGACACTATCATCCATAAAGAACACACCCCCCCCCAGTCAGCTACAATTAAGTTTAAAAAGGTTAAGTAGCAGCAGCTTACAAAGGACATGGTCACTGTCAGGAAATTTATTTCAGAGATATTAGCTGCACACTGAGCGGAGTAACAACAGATCAACACATGCGCTAGTTTTGCCATTTAGTGCTGAGCACCGAGCTTCTGGATCTCCAAATAACTCGTCTCATTTGAATGAACAGAGAAAATTATTCAATTGCAGTTGCCGTTTCTGAAGCTGACTTTGCAAGCTTCTTGATTGCCATGGTTAAAAGCAAATTGGGAACCTAACTTTTTGCAAGGCTTGAGTTGCAGCAGGTATAAAGGTAAAGAAATCACTAATATTAGAAAGATAAGAACTGAAAGCAACATTACAAATTAAGAATGGATGCAAGAGACATTAATTGAACAAAATTTCAGTTCAGTTCGTAGTTATTACCTGCATGAATAAGTGTTCCATTGAGAAGATATCGAATTTTTTTACTGATATGATGAAAATATTTGGGCGTCGCATATTCTATATGCCTGTATATTTTTTTTGGATTAAAACTGAGAAGGCTAATTAGGCATCACCTATCAGAGATCCATGCGGTCACAAACACAGCATCCTTAGAGGCATTAAGTCGAACACCATAGCTGCATGGAACAACACCTAGCTAGTCTGAGCATCCAGACGAAACGGAGCAGGCGACATTATACGCAATGGAAAAAATCTTCAGTAAGCCAGCAACAATGAAGATCGGTAAGAGGAAAGAGAGAGAGAGAGAGAGAGAGAGATAGAGAGGGAAAATAGGGAGCAAACAAGCGAGTGGACTTATGGAGGAAACTCGGAGCTGCGTTGACGGCGTGTGTGCAGGAGCCCGCGCGGGGGGAAGCGGTCGTGGTCACCGGCGTTGCCCGCCGGGCGGAACGCCGTGCCGGCGTGCGGGAGGCTGTGTGTCGCCCTGGCGGGCGAAGCGAGGAGGTGGTCGCGCTCTGAGCCTCCCAAAGCACCACCAGGCCACCATGCTGGGAGAGAGGGGCGGATCTGCTGCGCCGGGCGCACCACCTGCTGGGGTAGGAGGGTGGTGAACGCGCGCCGCACGCGACTGGTATCGCGAAGCGCGGCTGCGCTGCCGCCCGCTGCGTCCGCCGCGCCATCCGCGGGGAAGGGGGTTGGTGGGCATGGCTGCGCGACTGGCGCCGCGGCCTGTGCTCGCCCTGGCTACGTGACTGTGTCGCTGGCATGGGACGGGGCGGCGACCGGCAGGCCCCCCCGCGCAGGCGCGCCGGCTGGTGGGGGCGCCTGGGGCGGCACCGCGTCGTGCGCGGAGAGGGTGGGGTGGGTGGGGGCGCGGAGATGAAGTAGGAGGCGGCGGCGATGAGGAGCGAGCAGGACAGGAGCGGCGCGATTGAGGAAGCTGGAGCCGGCGGCGGTGAGGAGCGAGCTGGACACGTGGCAAGAGAATAAGGTCAGAGGCTTGGTGCAGATTTTGTCTATTAGAGGATTGATCTTTTGTGTTTCTTTATTTACATTTACTACCAGTCGGCTACTTCCAGAGGGTACGCACACAGCTCTTGACTGTTGAATCTAAGTCTTCCCTTTGTGAGCCACAGAGCCATCACCATCTATGACCTATGTAATTTCTCTATAAATCACTTATGACGAAGCCACAAAAATTAGAATGTCCATTTTGCAATATTCTCAATCCAGGCAGAGCACCGCAGCGTTCCAGCTGTCGTCGGGGTAGGCCGACCAGGGGAGGTGGGTCTGGTCCGTGCGGCGGCCCGTGGTGGGATCCCAGACAGCGAGCTCGCAGTCAACGGGCGCATCCCGACGCAGGAGGGCACGGCCGTGGAGGGCGTCGAGCAAGGTGGAGGAGGAGGTCGCCCCGCCGCCGCCGCCGTCCGCGCCCGGGTGTGCCTTCGGGGCAGAAGGTGGAGGTGGGCACGCCAGCGGTCCCCACGCCGGGCGTTGCCGAGGAAGCCGGGCATCGGAGGCCGAACCCCCACGCCCGCGGTGGAGGTGGAGGTCGCGGTAGCGGCCACGGAACCCGGCCCCGTGGACGGGGCGGTGCCAGCGCCTGCAGACAAGCGCCGCAACCCGAATGAGGCTCACCGGGTTGGCAGGTGGGAAGCGCAGCAGGACCTCCTCCACAAGTGCGCTCGCCGGCAGCGGATCTGCTTTGGTGGATGATCAGTGGTTGGCCAGGTGGGCCCGAGCAGCGGAGCAGGTGAAGAGGAGGGAGTGAGGATCTGCTGCTCCGCTTTTGGGTTGAGGCCTTTCCATGTGCACCGTTTGTTATAGAAGTTTGTAATTTTCTGCAGGCTATTAAACACGTTATTCAGTTACAAGTGCTATTGGTCTAAACCTTTTTTTTTTGTCTCTCCACCACACTCTCGTTCGATTGGGCTCTAAAGGTGTCAAACTGCGGGTGTGAAAAAATAAAAAAATATCCTTACATTAGAATATGCTATTATTTTTTAGCATCTTAACAACATTAAATGGGGAAAACACGAAACTTGGAAGTTGCGGATATCATTGAGACTACAATTTTCTTATAAAATTAATCTTCATCTGATTCCATTCAGAGAAGATATGATTTTTCTAAGACATATTAATCGTACCAAATCTTATATTTTCCTGTTCGAGTCACTGATGATGCTTTTAATATGAAAATTGTAGATCTCGGCGAGATCAACAACCTTATAGTTTTTAGTTTTTCTTAAGGTATTTAAGATGCTTAGAAAATAATAATAGCATATTCTGACCTGAGGGCTTTTTTTTTTTTTTCACACCCTCTGTTTGACAACATTAAAGCCAAATCAGACAGTAGTAGCGTCAAAGGCAAAAAAAAAAAAAAAAAAAAAAAAAGGTTCATATCAATGGCATATATGAGCACTCAACTTTCTTAATGACACATAGGGAATTACAAAGTTTTATGATGGCACATAGGAAAAAGCCTTTTTTTTTGTTTTGCCTTGCCGCTGACTTTCCTGGAGAGGCACGGGACCTGTGGGGTCCTGGTGGGGCCACGGGAGTAGAGATAGGAGCCCCAGACAATAAACGAAATGAAAATATTGTCTGTCCCGATTGGAATGTGCTTATATTATGCACATAATGACTTTATATTTCACGTATGAAAAGACAGTTTCATGATGCTATAACTGTAACCTACGACGCCTTATAGGCTTTGCACTTGGACTGTGCTGTAACTTGCCATCCAAAACCGACCCCCTCCGCCCACCTCCCAAAAAAAGCAAATGTATGTTACAATATGAGACTACCGATAATAACAAAACTAACAAATTGTAACTCCATCTTTCATAGGACGCTTCCTCTTGGCACCTGTAGCTTTTCGTTGTCGAATCTCATAGTACGGAGGTATATGAGATCTCCATACTAACACCTTGAATTTCCCATGAAGCTTAATGCTTCCATACATGACATCTTGGGCTCTTAGACTGGCCACAACGTATACTTTTTGCGGTGCTGAAACAAGAAATCTGGATTTGAGCATCGGTGCCAGCCATTGTGGCTACCGGTGCCAAGTTTGGATTTCCCTTGAGCCGAGGCATGTTGCTGCGTCGGTGCTTCAATGAATAAAATATAATTTGTCTACCGGCCGTTGGCCATGAATGATTAAAATATTATATTCTAGCCGTGTGTGCTTGCTCCATATATATACATGTACACATGAGCTAGTTCAACAAAGAAACACCAGACGTATCCAAAGCAAAAGTTCAGAAAAAAATTCAAAGATGGACAACTCTTCCTCTTCTAGTTTCTCAAATCTTCTCAACTCACACATCAGTCCACAAGCACCAAATCCAAACACACAGCAGTACCCAAATTTCCATCAGCCGCAACACTATCCCATAAACTATCCACCCACCAATTTGCATGGTCCCTACCCACATACTATCAGCAATCCATTTGGAGGACCACCAAGCTTTCAGCATTTTCCTAACTTCCCTTTCCCACCAGCAGCCTACCATGGAGCTTACCAGAGCAATGGTCCAGCATCTCCAATAGCATCGATGGCCTTCTTTGGACCTAGTGGTGGCAGCAACTCAAGGGATGATGAGAGCAGCCCCATTGCTTCATCTTCTCCAGCGTCCAGAGCCCTTCCAGTGGAGTCAGCACCTATTCACATTGAAGAAAATAGTGAGAGCAGCACAGATGATGGTGCAAAGCAAGGAGGTCGCAAACTTTGGCATGAAGAGAACCTACGCCTAGTAAGTGCCTGACTCAAGAATTCAAATGATCCAATCGATGGCAATGGAAAGCCCCGAGATCGCTTTTGGAAGGAAATTGCAGCTGAATATAACAAGACTACTCCAAAGCAGCAAAGAAGAACTGCAAATCAGTGCAAAGAACACTGGCACAAGAATATGCCTATCATCAACAAGTTCAATGGACTCTACAATGATGTGAAGAATAGAAATGCAAGCAGTCAATCTGATGATCAGCTTATGGAGGAGGTTTGTGCAAAGTGGAAGGGACTTATGAAAAAGAAACGGCCCTTCCCATTGGAACATTGGTGGGCGGCAGTGAAGGACCAACCTAAATGGGCTAGAGCTTACCCAATTCATGAAGTGCAGAAGAGGATTAAGCTGAATTCATCTGGTGCTTACACTTCTTCTTCAGCTCAAGACACAGATGGTGCATCGTTGAATCGTGCCGACCGCAAGGGAGAGATGCAGCCAAATCTGCGAAGAACAAGAAAGGAAAACAAAAGTGTTCAGAAGGAACTGTTTTTACAGAGGAAAGCATGCAGAAGTTCAATGAACTACAACTACGAAAGTCCATGGCTGCTGAAAAAATGGCTGAAGCAGCAATAGCTCAAGCTGCAGCTGATAACAAGAATGCTGAAAATAACAAGGAGAAGAACAAGTTAGACAAGCTTGCAACATATATACAACTATTTGACAAGGACACTTCAGGTTATGATGAGGATGCTTTACGAAGACATAAACAAGTCTTGGATTACCTAGCTTCAGAGCTTTTTCCTTGAGAAGCTCAGTTTGTAGAAATAGCTTATCATGTATCAGGTAGTATATCATGATGTGATTCTAGAAATAGCTTCTCATGTATCAGTTAGTTTACATAATGCATATTGTTCTCTACTTATGTACTGTCCTATTATGGCAATTTATAATGTATTTGGCACTTTTATCAAGCACATTGCAGCAGCCAGCAATACAAATATTTATTATGTAGCCCACCTGTACAATTTATTCTATTGGAATCTAGCTGTTGTAAAAAGCTGCAGTTCTAGTTCTAGTATTGGAATCTAGCTGCTGCAGCACATTTGGATTCTAGTGATTTCAACCTAGCCATTGGAAACTAGCTGTTGTGACCACTTTTTCCCTATAAAAAGAAGGTGATGCTCTCAGAACAACTCACACCACAAACCAGTACACACCTCCCAGCATACTCTCATCTAGAGGCCAACTAGATGGCATCAGATTTCCATGAGCCTGCACCAAGTTCTCCTGAAGAACCAACAAACAGGATTAACATCCAACAGTTCTTTTGGGAGTTCATGAATGATCCAGTGGAAGCTCAGATTGAGGCACAATTTCAAGGTTAGATTGAGGCTCAACTACAAGGTACGTCCAATGACCATCGTCAGTTTCCTAGAAGGCATATTGAAAGAAATCATGAAGCTGCTAGTGAAAGGCTGATTGCAGATTATTTCTCGAAAAAATCCGAAGCAGGCAATGATGTTCAGTTCCGACGTAGGTACCGTATGAAACATCACCTATTCCTACAAATTGTAGAAACCTTAAGCACTTGGTCTCCATATTTTTGTCAAAGGAACGATGCATTTGGGAAGGTGGGCTTTTCACCATTGCACAAATGCACGCAGTTATATCTGCATGTTAGCATATGGTACACCAGCTGACATGTGGGATGAAAATTTTAGAATAGGTGAAACCACAGTTATTGAGTGCATGAAAAAATTCTATCAAGGTGTGATTGCAAATTTTGGTGACAAATATCTAAGGAGGCCAACTAGAGAAGATATTCAGCGTTTACTTCATATAGGTGAAGCTCGTGGATTTCCTGGTATGTTGGGAAGTCTAGACTGCATGCATTGGCAATGGAGGAATTGTCCAAAGGGATGGAGGGGGCAGTTTACCCATGGTGACATAAAACATCCAAGTGTCATGCTAGAAGCTGTTGCCTCACAAGATCTTTGGATATGGCATGCATTTTTTGGTGTTGCTGGGTCAAACAATGACATCAATGTGCTAAACCAGTCACCTTTGTTCACTGAAGTACTTCAAGGAAGAGCCCCAGAAGTTCATTTCACGGTCAATGGAATGGGGTATTACCTAGCAGATGGCATTTATCCTGAGTGGGCAACATTTGTAAAAACAATACCCTTGCCTCAATGTGAGAAAGACAAACTGTTTGCAGAGCATCAAGAGGCAGCAAGAAAAGATGTGGAGCGTGCATTTGGTGTTTTGCAAGCTCGATTTGCTATTATACGCAACCCATCGCGTATGTGGCAATTGAACTCACTTTCTGAAATCATGTATGCATGTATTATATTGCATAATATGATTGTGGAGGATGAGAGGGATTCTTTTAGAGTTTGCTATGACGACAACTAGGAGAGTGAGTATGACCAGCCTAGCTTTTCATCCACATTGGCTGGATTTGGACATGGGCCTATTCATGGATTTTCAACACTACTGGAGGTAGAAGAAGACATTAGGAACCAAGATATGCATCGTCAGCTACAAGAGGACTTAGTTGAGCATATATGGCAGCGATTTGGATAGAATCGAGCTTAGTATATTACGTAATTTCTGGTGTATGTTTGTATTACCATGCTCCAATCGATGTAATGTTGTATTATAATTAATATTCGATTGCAAACTTGCATTTTAAATCCATCACAATGTACCAATATTATGCTTCTGCACTTTCAATTTGCAATATCATCAACACTTTGCATCAACAAGAAAAAAAGAACGGGACTATTTGGAGACACACGTAGAGCTTGGCTACTCGGATGACTGCAGCTGTCGCCCAGAAATAGCTGATCACTGTCCTTGCCGTGTGGATAATCCCGGTCGGGGTTGCGCTGGGCCGCTGGTCCTTGCTGTGCAGCTGAGCCGGCCATCGCAGCGTGGATGGCGGCGCCTACTGCCATGCGGCTCATGCCGGCCATCACGCCATGGTGGGCGGAGCCCCCCACCACGCGGCTCATCCTGGCCCCCGTGGCGTGGCAGGCGGCGCCCGCATCGTGGCTGGCAGCGCTCCGTGGCGTGGCGGCGGGCGGCGCCCGTCGTGGCGTGGCGGCCGGCGGCCACCAGCAGCGCGGAGTACGGTGCACAGATCGATCTGGGCGTGTTTCAGATTCATGATTTGGAGGAAGGCAGGCTTGATTTGGGGAAGGATTGGCGCAGCTCCGGGGGCGATTTGGGCGGAGACGGAGAGATCCAGGCAGAGACGGGAAGGGGAAAAGTCTCTCGCGCGTGAAACATTGAGAAGGGAGGGGATGGTTCTATGATTGGGGTCCACACCACAGAAAAGCATCGGTGCCGACGCTGTGGTCTCGGACGTAGCTGAGGCATCGCTGCCGGTCACAGGGTTAAATTTTATTGGGCACCGGTACTGCTGTGGCCAGTCTTATGTCCGGAACCTCCCCTTGGGAAGAGTGTTGATACTGACAAAGCATCAAATCTTCAGAAGGTACAGCCATTCTTCTAAAATGCAAAGGTATGTTTTGGTCCAAAAATTCTAATGGATGCAAGCCGAATTTGGAGACATGCTTCTGAATGAATCCTCTCCAGAAGCTCAGAACCTTGCACCAAAAGTGGATGTCAAAATTGTTCCTCAACAAATAAGAGGTGGCATATGCACCAATGATCATACGTTTCTGCGTTCTGGCTATCTCCATGGCCAGCTGTGCAAATCTTGTGTGTGTCTTAGGATCCATGCCTCCAAATGTAAGTGTCTTGAATAAATACCAGTATGCTTCATGAGACAGATGCTTTAGAGTTAGGGCCTGTGCAGTTCCAAATTTTACAATCTTATCTGAACGGCTTGTGACTATAATTTTACTCCCACTACAAAAACTCTGTTTGGAAGCAAGATACAAACTATTCCAAGCATCTTGGTTCAGATTTCCAGATAGTTTTATAACAATTAGCACCCTCTTGCCTTTGTTGTTCGAGTTTGACTCTTGATTTTGATGTTTCATTGCATATCCTTGTCTGAAAGCTAGCTCATCATCTGTAAAATCATGGTCATGCAGCCACAAGATTTCTGAAAAATAATCTTGGACTCTTTCGTCCTTGCAAACATGAGCAACTAGGGTACTCTTGCCGACTCTGGGTGGACCGACAATTGGTAAGACCTCGAAGTCTTGAGAACTGTGAGGTTGTGTGTGCAACAGGAATTTAATGACATGTTCTGCTTCCACCTGACGACCAAACATGCAATTACCCAGTAGGATATGCATGTTGTAAGGCTGATGACAAAGATGAGGGTAGCTTGCCAAAAACATCACCAACTCATTTAGATCAACAATCATGGAACACAATCTATCTAGTGCCTCTTGTAGTTGTTCTGGAAACTGTGCAGGTTGACTAAAGAAATAGGGATCCTTTGCAGAGCGTACCTTGGATAGGGACATAAAGAGCCTAACAACTGGATCATTGCCATCCTCTCCATAGTGAGGCTGGTACCTGAAGGCATCGAGTGTGTAATAGCCGTGGTGCATGGCATCTCTCAGCTTGCCCAGCTGCAGGATCATGGCTTGATTTGTGATGCGCCGTCCGGTGGCCACCTCGTCGATGACTTGAGCTCGGAGAAGGGCCTTTTGCAGGCTCTCCTCCGTGGCTAGTGCTGGTGGCTTGGTGCACTTGTTGATGACAAAGTTTATGGATCGAGTCATCAACTCACCCACGATTGCAGAATGGAAAATTTCCATGTGAGTCCTCTCTTTGTCCTCACGAAGAGAAGGCAGCAGGATGGGTTTGAAAACACTGGATGAATTTTGATATTTCTGAAACTCTGTAGTCTTTGCTTGAAATCAAAACTTCAGGGAGAGAAAGGGCGTGGCTCAAGAAGCAAAGTCATATAAGAACAACTAAATTGAGACTTAAGAGTCAATGTTCCATTCACATGTATGACCCTTGGGGCTACTTTGTCTTCACCTGGTTATTCTTATTTGACTCTTTATTTTTTGTTTGAACTTGCTACCCTTTGGATACTTCCAGAGAATACTTACGGCCCTTGACTGTTGAATTATAACCACTGAGCCATCACCATCTATGATCTGTGTAATTTCTCTGTAGACCAGCTATGATGTCATGGTCACAAAGATCAGTTTTTTTTTTTTTTTTTTTTTTTTTTTTTGCTTAGGAACTGATATGTATACTGTACTGTACTTGTGTGTACCAACTAAGAACCATATTAAGCAGTGTCCGCAGTTGCACTTTTTATATAGCCAACTGGTTGAACTAGAGTTGCCTCCAGACTAGACTTTGCACTATAAATTCCCATTCAATTGTGTTGGCTAAATCCCTAATAGTAAAAACTTAATGTTATTTCAAAAGCTCGTTTAGATAACACATTTTTTATTTCTAGGTGATTATACTTTTACTGGACCAGCCTAAACTTAGATGAGGTTTGAAATCCCATGGTGTTTCGGATTTACAAGGACACATGCATATAATATTTTAAAACTCTAACTTCTGTAAGCCTTAGTCCTAGCATATTGAAGCTGAAAATTTTCATTCGAGAAGGCCTCGTGTCGGCCCCCACGCGGGCGACTTGGACGGCAACCCTAGCCACCACGGCCCTTCACTTCCCTCCCCTCTCCCGCTGTGCCGCCGTCGGAGCAGGCCGCCAGCAGAGTCGTGTGGCCTGCCAGGATGGCGGCGGTGAGCCCCCTCTCTCTGGTGGCATGGTAGCGTGGGAGCAGCGGAGCGTCGCCTCACCCGTAGTCGCGTGGGGCTTGGCGTGGCCGCCTGGCCATGACCGCGGCGATGCTGGCTAGTGGCCTAGGCAGGTGCAGGGTGGTGGCAGTGGCGGGCTTCTTCTTCTTCTTCTTCTTCTTCCCCCTCCACCATCCCCTTTCCTCCTTCCATGGCGGCATCGGTAGGCCGACTTGGGCTGCTTTAGGGCCTGGGGGGCCGGACCCAGTGCCCCCAGGTCGGGGGTGGCTCTGGTGGCGTCAGCCATGGTGGGCACAGGTTGTGCAGCCATGGGGCACCGGATTCTCCGTCCTCGCGGCCGGATTCGGAGCCCATTGGGCTGGGGGCAACACCCACAGTGGGGGACACAAGTGGCCGAAGGCGGCTGGCCGTGTCTGGCTACATTGGCTGCGGGTGCTAGGACCGGTGATGACGGCCAGCAACAGCCTTGGTGTGCAGCGTTGTGACGTGCATGACAAGATAATACCCGGTTCCTTGTGACCGGCCGGAGGGGGAGGCCGACGCAGCTATGCATGTACTGTGGGCAATCAGCTCATTGATGCCCCTGTAGAAGGGTTCCTCAAGGACAGTGGGGCAGTGACAATGACGGTGACAGCAGCTATGACCGGGGCCTGGCCTGACAATGTGCTGGGGGAAAGCATCTATGACGGTGACACCTATGTGTGCCGCTTCCCCTGTTGAGGCCGTCGTGATCCCCCGGCTCTGCATTTCGTGGGGGAAAGCCCTGCAGGTGTCGCTTTCGAAGTTCCTCTTAACCACAGCATCGCCTTCAGTTTACGCCCTTTGATTCTCGGCACCCAATAGTATGCGTGTTGAGGGAGACATGGCTCGGCAACAATTACATGAGGCGAACCCCCCTTCTTCGTCGACTGCACTTCTTCAGAAGTCGGGCAAAAGCCAAGGGTGGGATGGAGGATCAAGATTGGAAGCCAGAGCTGCACTTCGGAGCTACTGGCTGCTATGCAATCATGCTCAGCAACGATAACTCATGTTAGTTTTATGCTCTTCCACATCACGTGGATCGGTCAGCCCTTCGTGTGTCCTATGTTGACACCACATTTGGCTACCCTTCTTTTACATACAATTCTTTCGTCTTGATTGAGCGGCAGTGCTCCTGTCTTTATTTCAAGAAAAAAGTCTTATCGTATTGCAGCAGAGTACCTGCTGATTATCAAAACAAAAAGGCAGTGAATTTAGAATATCAGATGAACGCAAGAACATAAATTTTGAACTCTCCCATTCGAATATACAAAAGAAAACAGAGCAAGCATTGTACTGGATCAAACTGCAGCACTATTACAGTACAGGCACATGAAAAAATTGTATACTACGCAATAATGTGATGTGAAAAAAAAAATCATTACAACCAACTCCAGTCAATTTCCAACTCTTTTGGGCCAGAGATTGTTGGGATGCCAAATCTTTTTGAACCAACGTGACTCTGCTCAGCTTGCAACAGGGAGCCGATAAGTTGTTCCATCTCCATAAGGCAACCAGTCTTGCAAACCACCAAACAGGATCTGAGGCTCTGTTGACATAAACAACTCTATTTTCCCGTATCTTAATTGAAAGGCAGAGCTCCTATCAAATCTACATAAGGCAACCAGTCTTGCAAACTACAAAAACATGAAGCCGAAAACACAGAATGGCCTGCTGAGTTGAACTGAAAATATAAAGCCTAAAAACATAGGCTTGAAGGTTCAAGCACAGGCTGAGGCTGCTATCTGGAGTAAAACAAAACATAGGAAAGGATTCACAATATTCCATGAAAATATATAACTCTGGCTCATGTTTTATTTTGTAGATATGCGCTTACACTTCAGGTATGAAAATGTAGCACTTACACTTCAGAACTGACCCTATGTATATATGTTACTGCCAAAACCAGAAAATTACAAAATTAACAGAATGTGGCTCCATCTTCCATAGGCTGCTTCCTCTTCGCACCTGTAATTTTATGCACTCGAATCTCACAAGCATTGAAATAGCTGTAGTAGGGGGGTATCTCAGATCTCCATACTAGGACCTCAAATTTTCCATGTCTCTTAGTGCTTCCATACAACACATCTTGGATTCTTATCTCCGGAACCTCCTCTTGTGAAGAACGGTGATATTGATGACAAATCATGAAATCTTCAGAAGGTATAGCCATTCTTGCATGCTGTACAGGTCTATTTTGGTTCATAAGAGCAACTGGATGCACGCCGATTTCGGAGACATGCTTCTGGATGAACCCTCTCAAGAAGCTCAAAAACTTGCACCAAAAGTGTATGTTAAACTTTTTCCTCAACAAATAAGATGTGATGTGTGCACCATGGAATGAACCATACTGCATTTTAGCTATCTCCATGGCAAGCTGTGCAAGCGTTGGGTGCTCCTTAGGATCCATGCTTCCAAATGTAAGAGCCTTGAAGAAATACCAGTACGCCTCATGGGACAGAGGCTTCAGATTTAAAGCCGGTGTTGTTCCAAACTTTACAATCGTGTCTGAATGGCTTGTGACTATGATTTTACTACCACAGGGGAAGCTCCGTCTGCAACCAAGATACAATCTATTCCATGCATCTTCGTAAAGATTTCCTGACAGTTCAATAACAACAAGCAATCTCTTGCCTCTGTTCGAGTTTGGCATACATTTTTTATGTTTCATTACACGTCCTTGTCTCTGAGCTAGCTCATCATTTGTAAAATCAGACTCACACAACCACAAGATTTCTGAGAAATAATCATGGACTCTTTCGTATTTGCAAACATGAGCGACTAGGTTACTCTTGCCGACTCTAGGTGGACCGACAATTGGCAAGACCTCCAATTTGTGAAAAAAATGAGGGTGTGTGTGTGCAATAGAAATTTGATAACAAGGTCTGTTTCCATCTGGCCCCTGATAGCTGGATCATTGCCGTCCTCTCTGCAGTGAGGCTGGTACCTGAAAGCATCGAGTGCGTAATAGCCTCGGTGCATGGCATCTCTTAGCATGCCCAGCTGCTGGATCATGGCTTGATTTGTGATGTGCCGTCCCATGGCCTCTTCGTCAAAGACTTGTGCTCGGAGAAGAGCCCTCTGTAGGCTTTCCTCCATGGCCATTGCGGGTGGCTTCGAGCACTTGTTGATGATGAAGTTTATGGGTCGAGTCATCAGTTCTCCTAGGATTGCAGGAAGGAAATTTTCCATGTGTCCTTCGTACTCAGGAAGACGAGGCTGGATTGGTAAGAAAACACGATGTGAGTTTGATGTGTCTGAAACTGTATTCTCTGCTTCACGTCAAAGCTCAAGCGAGAAGGGGCTTGTAAGAAGGTTTGGGCTAAAGATGCGAAGACATATAAGAATAACTAAATTGAAAGATAGTCAAAAGTCCATCCACATGTATGACCTTTCGGTCTGTTTTCGCTGTCACCTGGTTATTCTGATTTGGCTTGCTATTTCTTTGTTTACAGTTCCAGAGAATACGTTTAACCCTTGACTTTTGAATTCCAAGCCTTCGCTAAGTGAACCACTGAGCCATCAACATCCATGGTCTATGTAATTTCTCTGTAGTCCGTTCACATGTATGACCTTTGGGACTGCTTTTGCCTTCACCTGGTTATCCACCCAAAACCCTAAACCTTCACGTCAAAGCTCAAGTGAGGAAGGGCTTATAAGAACATTTGGGCTGAAGAAAATGAAGACATGTAAGAACAACTAAATTGAAAGAGTCAAAAGTCCATTCACATGTACGACCATTGGGTCTGTTTTCATCTTCACCTGGTTATTTTGATTTAACCTTTTATTTCTTTGTTTACACTTACAGAGAATACGTATAGCCCTCGACTGTTGAATTCCAATCCTTCACTAAATGAACCACTCGACTGTTGAATTCCAAGCCTTCACTAAAGGAACCACTGAGCTATCAACATGCATGATCTATATAATTTCTCTGTAGAGTACCTACGATATCAAGGTCACAAAAAAAAAAAGGATTTTTTAGCTTAGCAACTGGTATACTGTAGTTCTATATACCAACTAGGAAATATTCCCTTTATCCACAAAAGAATGCACTTCTCGTTGATACAAAATAAATACTATTAGATTAGTAGTAGAATATATTTTCATCACAGATTAAATTTATTTGGAGACATAAATATTAAATAATATTTACTATAAATTTGGTTAAACTTGAATTAGTTTAACCGGAACACGGACGGAGGTAGTATATTAATCAGTGTCCTCTGTTGCACTTTTTAGCCAACTGATTGAACGGGAGTTGCCGCCAGACCAGCTTTTGTACTGTAAATTCACGATGAAGCAATTAACCTTCTTGTGTTGGCTAATATCCCTACAGTAAAAACTTAAATATTATCTCAAAAGCTCGTCTAGACCACACAATTTTTTAGTTCCTTTCCTGCCGAAATTTAGATAAGACCATGTATCAATGTCACAGGGACACTTGCAGACAACACTTTAAGTTCTAAGCCGTAGTTTTAGTTAGCATATTGCTGTAGATACCTGTAAATTGGAATGATTGGAGCACCTGCTGACTATCAAAACAGAGGATAATTAGAATCTATAACTCCTATAAGCCTAATTCCCACTAAGCTAATTCTCTTGATTATGATTGGTTAAGGCTTCAAAAGTGATGTCAGCTGACATCATCAACGGAGTTACCCTCACTAAGGCTCATTTATCTTCCACTAGCTATTTTTTTAAAATAAAAAAGTCTTAGCACCTAAACCAAGTATCGTAATTAGAATCCAGTTGCAGCATAGTGTTCCTCGCAATAAACTCTTCAAAACAAGACCTCACATGGATATATTTCGATAACTTTTTTGCAAAAATTTAAACCGTTTCTAAGCAAAAACCTGTTTGTAAGAAAAACCTAGCAAAACTGTATATCACATGGATTACATGTTGTCCTTCGAAACATGCATAATTTTATGAAGAAAACTCCTAGAATTTTGGGAGAAGGGATGACCCTCAGGTATAGTAGGGGTGGGGGTTCGGGTAGATAAGATTTAAGTGATGCCCAGTTCAAATAATCTATACCATGTATGTCAATGGATACAACCTCCGCAATTGACCTACTACATCCATATATGTATCTATTAATTTATAGTTTTGACCATTATAAACTTCTTACATTTCTACTTCATACCCGCAGCAACGCGTGGGGCATCCTACTAGTAACAGATGAACATAAGAACATAAATTTTGAACGCTCTCATTCAAGTGTACAAAACAAAATAGGGCAAGCATTATACAGATCAAACTGCTACAATCTAGAGTATATGTAGAAAGATTTCTGTACTATGCAGCTGATAATGTGAAGCAACTCAGTAGTACTCCCTCCATTACCTTTTATAAGGGGGCCCATAAATTTTAAGAGTCAAACTTTAATATCTTTGACCAACAATTTAGCTAACAATTTTAATTATTATACTATAAACTTGACATGGTTAGATTGGTGATAAAATGTACTGTGCAAATATCATAAATTTATAAATATAAATAACATAAGTAAACTGTCAAAGTACAATATAGGAGACCATGTCATCTCTAGCCATGCCTTACAAAAGGTAACGGAGGTAGTAAACGAACCCAAAGATGAAGTCTTCTTTCGAGCACCTCGTCACCCCACATAGGCTACTCGGGCGGCGGCCAACCCTAGCCGCCGCCGCTAGCCATCCTCCCCTCCGCTTCCCCTTGCCGCTACCAGAGGGGACCGTCGGGAAGCCTATGCGGCTCCCTAGGATGGCGGCGGTGAGGCATCTGCCCAGGCATGCTGCGACTGCAAGTCCTCCGTGCTGGGATGGCTCCTGGCAATCAGGGCAACGTCGTGGCGCTATGGCTTGATGCGGCGGAGCACGTGCACCAAAGTTTGGTAGGTAGCGTGCAATGGTAGTGCCATGCAGCCATCTATCCTCTTCCTCTCGAGCAACCTCACCCCTTTCCTCCTCCCTCTTCCTCGTCGTCAATGGCAGCTTGCACGCTTGGCAAGGCGAATCTAGACCACCCGAGTCCGGATCTGGCGGAGTGGCGGCGAACGTCACCCTTGGTTGGCAAGATTTGGGGGGTTCACTCATCTTGGTCCCTAGGGCACCCGATCTGCACGGCGGCGGTCAAGCCCAGTGCTGTGCTTTGCAACCAACGCGGGCACGTGCTGCTGCAAGCTTGGGCCGGTGATCGTGGTCTCGGAGGTGGCTGTTGACGGTAGATAACGATTACTTTTAACCATCAACTAAAAGTATAAAAGAGATCACCACTAGAAAACATAGGGTTTTAACTGACGATTTCCACGAGTTTTGGTGATTTCACATTTTCTGCAGGATTATTCCAGAAAAAGAGAAATTGAAGGATTTAATTGTAAGAGTCACGAAACTTAACCGCGACGGAAAATATGTGCAATGGACTCAGGAAGGTTCCAGAAAACACCAGAAGAAAGCGGAGCCCGTGCCACGGAGAGGTGGGGCCGGCCGGCCCCACTGGCCAGGCCGCCCGGCACCCCCTGGTGGGTCCCACCTGCCAGCTTCTGGAGTATTCCTCCACCGCCTTTGAGGATCAATCTTGGCCCTACGTGAAGTCGGTTTGATCCAACGGCCATCGTTTCCTCCACTGGGCTATAAAGATGTGCCTGCACCCCCCAGGAGCAATTAGGGTTTGCCTCAATTCATTTGTCAAGATTAGACTAGAAGCTAGGGTTTTTAGAGATTAGAATAAGAGCTCCAGTTCTTCAAGTTCTAGATTAGATTTAGCTAGCAAGGTTCAAGTAGAGTTGGGCGCTTCGCTCAGAGCTTTCGATCTGCAGTCAAGGGATTGGTAATTTGTATCTTGTTTATGACTTTGTTCTTAATTACTATATTGCTACTTATTAAGTTCTTAGTTTGCTCTAGTTGCATTCTTGATATAGTTATATATGGTTGGTGATGATTATAGTCATATGTTCGTAAAGCGCCTAATTCAATACTCGAGTGGGTTAGGTGGTATGTATTATGTAAGCATGGTGCTTAGATATCATATATACCTACGATTGCATCCTGATGTGCCGGGTAGTGTGGTAGATCATAGGCGTACAGGCCTATTGAGTCCTCTGTATTCCACCCCTCGCATGTAGGCTAGTAGAGCGCGGTCGCGAAGGAGGTGACTTATGTCTCAATATCCTCCCTAGTTGATGCTCCTTATGCTGTTTTCTGAGTTGATTATACTATAGATGAAAGTGTGTATATTGGTGTGATCTGTAGACTTATTATTTAGGGATAATCTAGAAGTTCTTTACTTTAGCTGAATCTCTTGTTTGACCAAATCATATTAGTTGAGTCTTTAATCTCTGTCTCTGGAGAGTCCTTTTATTTCATGTTTATCGTTATCTTTATTGTTTATCTTGACTCACTCCTGCTAAAAGCACTGGAGTGGTTGATTGCTATAGGTTTGCACATTTAAAGTCATAGTCATAATTCTTTTCAACCTCCTTCTAGATAGATCCAATGCAATAAATGAGTTTTTCTTTTGGCTTAAAACAAATCAACGATACTTGGGAATCTTACCAGGTAAAATGCTACAACAGGAGAATTATCTGTGCGCTTGCGGATATATTCTATAGAGTTATTTTTAGAGTAGACAAGTGTAGATTCTTTTCCAACATTTTTGGCATCATGTTAGGGATGACAACTTAACGCGAAGTGATGTTAGAAATGTCAATAAACATTTCTGGCACCGTTGCCGGAGACTTAACATTTATTTGCTAGGATAAATTCATTAGGGGTATTCAATCTTTCAAAGAAAATATTTTTCCAAAAGGAAAGAATAATATGACTATAGACATAAATACTTTTGGGTAGATCAACACCTTTTGCTTTAGCAGGCTTACCCTTGTTTTGTCTTTGTTTATATTCTATGCAGGGTAAGTGCAGGATTGGTTGTGTGCTATCAACTCTCATCAATAAGAAGCAACCAAGACCCTAAAGAAGCTAAACACCAGTTGAGAAGCTATGGCTGAGAAGATGTTGCGTGAATTCTCTGCTCCAAGCACTGAGAACATTCACGTTGGACCAACTCTCAATATTGGAGAACATAATTACAAACTTAAATCAAGCCTCATCAACATGGTGCAAGCTATCACATTTAGTGGAAAGAAGGATGAAGATGCTAGTGCTCATTTGCAGAATTTCTTAGAGAATTGCAGCACCATGATCAATATCAAGAACGTATCTTAAGACATTGTACTACTTCGTTTGTTTCCGTTCTCCTTGGAAGGGAAGGTGAAGCAGTGATTCTATCAAATTAAAGATCAGATTGAGACATGGAAAGGATGTTCAAAAGCTTTCCTAGAAAAGTTTTTCCCAGTAGGCAAGACCAATGCGTTACGAGAGAAGATATCAGAATTCTGTCAGCAGAAAGGTAAACCTATTCCAGAAGCTTGGGAACGCTTTCAAGATTATATTTCAGATTGCCCACATCACGGAATGGAAGAATGGTTACTCATGCAAACATTCTATCATAGAATGATATCAAAGTCACGTGAACAACTTGATGCCACTGCTGAAGGATCATTTATGTCACTCACTCCTAGAAAGGCCGAAGTCTTATGGACAAGATATCGAGAGAATCAAAGCTTGGACATACAATAGCCAAACTTGTCATAAGAGTGAAGAAGTTTCGGAGGAAGTGTTGACACAAAATGTGGTGCAATTGTGTCTCACACACAAAGAAGCGAAAAAAGCGTGGCTTCAATCGGTGCTGCTCGGGCGGTTTGAAATCCGGAAGCGTGCCAATCAGTTTGACCTGAAACCGATAAGGGATAAAATCATTAAATACAAAACGGAACTTGCTTTGGATGAGACCGCATAGGTTCCACATATACGCCCCTGAAGCCACTTACGGCGACATACAGCTATAGAGAAGCCGCGCCAACATACTCATAGATCATTCGGCTAGTATAAAGATAGAACGTGTAAAACGTTGATTGCCGAATACGTACGCATGAGAAGACATGTTTGAACAAGTCAAAGCTGATCATGAGTTAAAGCATTACCAATCTCGGCAAACTAGCCAAATTGGGGTCCATGAAGAAGGAACAAACAAGCTTAGCACGAATAAACCTATTAAAAACTCGTATCTGCCACACGACACTTAGCTCTATCAAGGTTTAAACGCTTTTAACGTGTATGAACCCACAACATGTGACAACCTAGATTGATCTAATTCGGCTATGTAAGCATGTGATCTATCTATCACGATGATATGAAAGTAAGAATGTTTGAGAGCAAATAGATCTATAAAAGTAAAGAGCCAAAACTTATCAATCTAGATTGGGCAAAAGAGCGTTACGAATATATAAAACATTAAAAACATGCAACACGTGATAACTTAATGAATCTACTAGATCTTGCCAAATCTAATAGAGCCGATAACTATCTTGCTTTGCTAAGCTATCAAGCAACACCTGCCGCACGGCCATCTAGTCGAGATAAACAAAGCATAAGCAAAGACTTCTTGATTGTCAAGCAAACGCCTGCCGCACGGCCATCCAGTCGAGACAAACAAGACTACTTGCATCAACGTCTAAATCCACCGCATGATACTAGACATGATAATAAGGTTGTCGGAACTTACGGAGGTCGACGGATCGATGGCTCCTCTCGAAGAACTCGACGACACGACAAAGGACTCAAAAACTTGGCACAGAGCTGATTGTATTGATTTGGTTGTGTATATTCTTTACAATGGTTGAGGGTTTATATTTATACCCGGAACATGAGTCCTAAAAGACTACGATTACAAAATACCAAGGAAGGCTTCAAAAGTACGACGATCTTTAGTTCTAATCCTTCTCGAGTCCTTTACCATCACGATACTTTCCTTCTAATTGGTTTTTACTTGCCACCTTTTACTTCCCGAATGGAGCCACCGCCTCTAAGGATAGCCAACCGCATGAATACTTGCCGAATTGCCCAGAATTAGCCGACCGCATGGGTGTTTGCCGAATGCTCAAACATTTGCCTCCCATGAGCTTGCCGCAAGACGGCCCACTTGTCATCTTCTCGCCTTTACCAAAATCCAAAGTGTTAACACATGCCCCCTCAATTTTGGGATAAAAGTGATTTTATTCTAAAATTGACCACAAGTTCTTCTCCTCGTTTAGGTCAACACTGTTCAAAATCGCAGCCGCCGCTAAAAAATCTGAACTTCCTAGCACAGCTTCAAACCCACTTCAGATCCCCAATGGCGACCCAAGACGGAGTTCCAGAGGTAATTTTCATTTATCTTCACGCATTCGGCAATTCCCCAATGGATTTCTTACTTTTTTCTTCGACTTATTCTTTCTTCCTGCTTTATCGCTCTTGAAGGAATACAAGGATGAGATTTTGATCCCCTATGCTGCGAATCCTGATTCTTATTTTCTTGGACCGATGGGAGATCCTGACCCGGTTGAATTCATTGAGAAAGAAACTTTGAGGATTCCTTTCAAATCCGGGGTCACCCCGCCGAATTAGTGGCCGAATACCTTCAAGACTTGGCCATTCCCCCCAATCGCCGGATGGCAAAACTGGTATCGGAGGATGTTAGACAAGAACAGCAGTAATTGGGAAACCCAGGATATTCATCATTGCTTGGAGCTATCCTTATCAGAGGCACCCAGGAACGACCCTCTCTTGATAGCTGCCACTCACTTCTGGTCTGATGCAGCCAATGCTTTTATTTTTGGCCATGGCCCAATGTCCATTACCCTGGCTGATATATTTATGATGACTGGCTTGAATGTGACAGAACCAATGTATCCTTCCAAATCAAGAGCAGCAGCAGCCAAAAAACAGTCAAGTCAGGAGGTGGATGGACAAAATATATCCAGACTTACATGTCATCTGGTGCTGTGTCTGACAAGGAATACAAGGCCTTTCTGAATATGTGGCTATGTAGATTCGTTTTCTGTGGAAAATCCAATGAACCAACTCTGAATCACATAGTGATGGCCGAGGATTTAGCTCCTAGTACCTTAATCCCTCTGGGCAAGTATCTCTTAGGGGCTGTCTATCATATGATGCATCAGATCACTGTCCAGATGCGCCATCATGGAGAAATACATTGTGTGAATGGCCCCTGGTGGTTGGTTCCGATGTGGCTACAGCTGTACATGCATCAAATAGTCTCTATGGATCTTCATAATTTGGATTTCCCTTCATCAATTATGCTTTGAAGATGGTACAAGAAAAGAGAAAGTTTGTCGGACATATGGAGAAGCAAAGATCCTCTATCATCATTGACATAGATATTGGCCATCTCTTCAAGCTATTTTTCAAAGGATTCGACAATGTAATCTGGCTTCCTTATAGAGAAAATGAAAATTTAACTACGCCTTGCAAGTTTAGTTATGAGTCTAGCTGTTCGGATCAAGTATCCACGAAATTTTCAATTCCTTTATCAAGCCTTGCACTCTGCCTGCGAATTCCACCATGGGAGGTTGCTTTGCATCCTACCTATGAATTCTACAACCCAAACATGGCAGCTAGACAATTAGGATGTGGCCAATTGCCTCCAAGAATTTTCTTCTCCAAAATCATAAAGCCCAGGGAGAAAATAGGAGATGACATAGAGGCCAAGAAAGTTTTCGAGCTTGGATGGGACTTACCAAAGATATATGAGCCTTCCCATCTTGGACTAATAGATGCTTTTGCTCATCCTCTATTTGTTTCTGGTGGCAAGAGTGGCATGCTCACATCTTCAATATACCAGTGCATCCTCTATGCCAAGACTTGCAGCCCGAGTTTGCTTCCCGGTGAGGTAATTTCCTTGTACCCATAACTCTCCTGTTTTTGGGTTTATTCTTCATTTTAATACTTTGTCATTTACAGGATGTTGAGCCTACTCCTTCTTCCAAAGTGGTTCAATATTACCAAGCTGGACCCAATCCTGCCCTAGGGTACAATGCTCCATCCTTGGTAGCTTTCATGAAAATTCCTGCAGCTTTGGGTTAAGCACCCTTAAGGGAAAACAAAAGAAAAGCTCCTGCTGGATCAAACAAGGATACTATTGTAACCAGGAAGCCAAGGTCCAAGAAAGCCAAATTACCACCTAAGGTATGAATTCTTTAATTTCTATCTGGCAATAATCTTAGTTTCCTCTATACTCATCTTTTTGTTGTAGCCACGGATCGTCTCCCCCGGATCGGCTAACATTTCAACGACTGTAGAAACTCTTCCCCAGACTTCTACTGAGAGTGCAGAAATTCATGAAGCTACTGGCCACATTGGTAACAATGTTCAACTTATCATTTTTCTTTCCTCCACCAGATTTATCGACTGCATTTGCATCCCATCACTTGCTTTCAGATGATATTCTGGACAAGATAGCAGAAGGATCCTCTCCTCATCAGGCTTCAAGTTCATCATCTCTGGATACTCAGCTAAACCTCCAAACAAGCCAGGACAAAGCTCAACCTGGTGAAGATCCTATACAAGAGGTAATACTTTGCTATAATCATTTTCAGTAAACTTGCCCAGCCGGCTAACAATTCCTTTTCTTTTAAGGGTGACATCAAGCCGACTGCTAGCTATTCCTTCACTGTTGAGGAATACATCAGTGAGAAGGGTGAAGAAGCCACATCTCAATAGAAATTGTCAGCAGAAAATCAAGCTCGGTTGAGGGAGATAGCTCTCCTGCTTAACAAGGATATAAACATCTTGGTCCAAGATGCAGACCAGATAAGGGATCTTATCGAGCTCATTAATCAAGAGATCCCTTCTATTCTTAGAGCCCCCTTGGAATCTGTGGCTCATCTTGACGACCATTTTGCTATGGTCAGGAGAGCAAGCAAGAACATAGCTTCTAGAGCTATTCTGCAAAATGACAATTTGGCGAAGAAACAACAAGCCAAAGAGCTACATTCTCAGATTCAGGCTGCTAAACACTCCTTGGCAACTTTAGAGCCTGAACTGGAAGCTATGGAGGAAGAAAAGGCCAGGCTGGAAGCTCAATTGGCTCAACTGAATGCAAACATCCAGTCTCATAAGGATAAAATTGCCAACCTGCCGAACTCCATAGAAGCAGCCAAAACAAAGATAGCATCTGTCATCAAAGAGAACCAGCAGATCAAAGCAAAGCTCACCAAAATTCAAGGCTCTGAAGACGACGATAAGAAGGTGTTGGATGATGTTAGCCGAATTAGGACTGAAACCATAGGTGCAATCAAACTTTTTCTGGGTGAGTAAAGCATTGGCTTGTAATATATTTAAATGCGGTATACTGTATCTCTACGAACAATTGCATCCCCTTTTATTCTTCGGCTTTTTACGTTCTGCTGATTGAAAATATAGCCGATCGTCTTTAACTTCCCGATTAGAAGAATAGCCGATTCTCTTTGAAGCAACGATTTTTGATTTAGCCGAACCCGGCCCGGTCAGTAACGGCCCAAAGGGAGAAAAAACTCTATTTCGCTGTTTGGTATACTCCGAGATATACGCCACGACTCTCCACTTTGGCCTATAAATAAGACCCTTTCTCGGCCTTCATCGTCATCTCCGGTCAAGCACTTTCATCGCCGCCTCTCCACCTTTACGCTCAAATCAATCCGGAAAAGAAAACCTAGCTTCCCAAGGCATCAATGGCGAGCAGTGGTGATCATGGCAAGCGCCTGGGGCTGGGAGGAAGCGTAAGGAAGCCGAGCACCGCGTCGCCAACGCCATGGGTGAGAATCGATTTCTTACCCCCTTGCGGTTCTTTTTCCTGTTCATCTTCCCCGGTCTTGATTCTCTTTTCATTTACTTAGGACAAGGGTCATCACCGGCCCGATAACATCTTCTTCCTCCGATGACGGTGACCCAACCGGGCACCGATCACCCCGTACATGTTTACGGTTCCTCCAGGCTCGTCGAGTTCCTCCGAGTTTGAGGACTCCACCCCAACCCTTGGGGTCCGGCGGAGTCAGAGGAAGAAGGCCCTCTGTACGTTCATGAGGAGGCGCTCATCTTCCGCAAGGAGAGGGACGAGGCCCGAAAGGAGTTGGGCGATGTCTCCGAGCAGTTCGGTATTGAGCAAGCTGAATGGGAGGACCAACGGAAGCAGCTCTGTGACGCCATCACCGGTTTGATAATCTTGCTTAGATTTCCTTCTCGACTCCTCCGCTTGTTTGAATTTTTTTTCTTTTGTCCAGTACTCTCTGCGGAGAATGACCATCTGAAGGCGGCATCGAACAGGATTGCTGATAAGGTGAATGCCCAGGGAGAGACCGTTGAGGCGCGCCTTGATGATGCGGACGGCCGTATCAATCAGGTCGCCGCCCACGGTGTGCACCTTGGTGTCTCCTTGGGACTGGCGGCGATGTCTTCCCGGACTGGTAAAGACTACTCCGTCCAGCCAGTCGGTTTCTCCAGTGGGCCTCCAGAAGAAATCGACGACATCAACGAGCGTCTGGGTCACTACGAGGACCATGCTGCCGCTCTTGCTCAGTCCACCAATGCTCAATCTGTCCTCAACAAATTGTTTGAGGGGTAGTTTGTACTAGGATGAACTGTATGTCAATAATATACCCTCGATATATGCTCGTTTGCAACTTCTTTTGGATCTTGAATGACATCTTTTTGTTTTTCGAACAACGTAACCGAAGGGCGTCTCCCGAATGTATGGCGTCACTTTAGCCGATTAGATCTTGGTCTTGCGTTGTAACCGATGTCACACGTCGATCAGTATTTTCATTCAAGGCGCTTCACCTTTCTCTTCCCCCGATAAACCTACCAGACAAAACACCTTCCTGGTAGTCCATTCGGTTATACATAGATATTTTTGTACTAAAGGCGATACGAACTGTATCGGCTATTTTTCTAGTTTCATAATTTTTGAGCTAAAGCCGATGTCCCTTCATCGGCTATTCACGTTTGATTTCTAACTTTCTCTCATGAACCAATTTTAACGCTGGGATAATATTTCTTGAGAAATCTCCCATTAATAGCTCGTAAACTCTTCTCCGAGCAAAGTTTTCAATATATATGCATTGCCAGGTACATATTTTCAAGATCCAAAAGGTCCTTCCCAATTCGGAGACCATTTGCCGAATGCTCTATCCTTCGTCCCAATCGGCAATATAGTTTTCCAAACCAGATCTCCTTCTGCAAATTGCTTCACTCTAACCTTTTTGTTATAATGTTTGGCAACGCGTATCTTGTTTTTCTCAATATTTTCCAGTGCTTTGAGATGAATTAGATGCAAATCTTCCAATTCATCCATCATCAGACTTTTATAATCTTCTTTTTCCAAATCTTTTTGCAATACAACTCGTCTTGAACCCGACTGTAACTCCCATGGTAATACAGCGTGATGCCCATAAACTAACTCATAGGGAGATGTCCGAGTAGATCCATGACAAGCCATTCGGTAAGCCCACAATGCTTCATTAAGAACCAAATGCCATCTTCTTGGTTTCTCATCAATCTTTTTCTGGATGATCTTAATCATAATCTTATTTGATGCCTCTACTTGACCATTGGCTTGTGCATAATAAGGAGAAGAATTATATAGCTTAATTCCCATGTCTTCGGCAAAATCACAAAACTCCAAAGAAGTGAACTGAGTCCCTTGATCGGTTGCTATAGTTTGAGGGATCCTAAACCTGTGAATTATATGCTCCTTAAGAAAACTGATCATATTTTCCGACGTAACTTTCTTCAATGGGATAGCTTCAACCCACTTGGTAAAATAATCTGTGGCCAAGAGTACAAACTTATGCCCTTTGCTAGAAGGAGGATTAATCTGACCAATTAAATCTATACCCCATCCTCTGAACGGCCAAGGTTTAATTATTGGGTTCATTGCAGATGCTGGAGCCTTTTGAATATTGCTGAATTTTTGACAATCTTGGCATCCCTTATAGTATTCAAAACAGTCCTCTAGCATGGTTGGCCAAAAATAACCAGTTCTTCTAATTATCCACTTCATTCGGTAAGCCGATTGATGTGCACCACATAATCCTTCATGTACTTCATACATCATCTTTCTGGCCTCTTCTTGATTCAAGCACTCAAGTAATACTCCATCTATAGATTTGTAATATAATCGATCGTCAAGAAGCACGAACTTGAGCGCTTTGTTTTGAGCTTTCGGGAAACCTTCTGTGATGGATTTCTTAGATAATCAGCAATCTCGCACCTCCAATCACCAACCACTTGATCGCATTGGAAGCATCCTTATCTATAGCAAGAATTTCTTGATTTTCACGATATCCAGGAGCAGCTTGCGCTAACTTATTTGCTTCTTCATTGTGCCCCCTAGGGATATGATGCAAGGTTACTACACGAAAACTTTTCAAAAGCTCCCCTACACTCTTCATAATATTCCTTTAATACGTCATTCTTGCATTCAATCTTGGCTTAACGGGTTAATCACCAACTTCGAGAATCCCCAAAGATCTCGACGACCCACGACTTTTATCTCCACAAGAAGCCGAAGCCCTCTAAGCAATGCCTCATACTCCGCTTGATTATTAGTAACATAAAATTCAATAGGAATGGCATATTTAAAAGTTACCCCTCGTGGAGAAATCAAGAAAATACCGGCACCACCACCTTTGTTACAGGGATGAACCATCGAAGAATAAAGCCCAAGGTACAATGCTTATCATCTCAACAGAAAAGATCACGATGTTGGGTAATAAAATCAGCAATAATTTGGCCCTTTACCGCCTTTGCCGATTCATATTTTAAGTCAAATTCTGACAAGGCCAAAATCCACTTGCCAATCCTTCCATTCAAAATTGGCATTGATAACATATGTTTTATTACATCAAAACTAGAAACCACCACGCATTCGGCATTTAACAAGTAGTGCCGAAATTTGGTACATGAATAGTACACACACAAGCAAAGCTTACGTGTAGCGAATACCTTGTTTTTCACGTATCTAGCAACTTTTCGGCTAAGATAAGCTATTATTCTCTCTTTTCCCTCAAATTCTTGCATGAGGGCCGATCCTATCGTTAGGCTACCGGCCGCCACATACAACTTAAAAGGCTTGTCGAGGTTGTGGAGGTACCAAAGACGGGTGGCGTCTTCATGTACTCCTTGATTTCATCAAAAGCCTTACATTGTATGTCACCCTATACAAATTTTTGATCCTTCTTGAGTTTCAATAGTGGAGAAAAAGGTAAAACTCTCTCCCGATAAATTGGATATAAATCTCCTTACAAAATTAATTTTGCCAAGCAATGACTATAATTACGTAAGATTGGTTGGAGGGACAACTTTGTCCATTGCTTCCATGCTCTTTTTTCTAACTTCAATCCCTCCATTATGAACTAGAAATCCCAAAAACTCACCGGTAGAGACTCCAAAAGCACACTTATTTGGATTCATTTTCAAACCATGTTTCCTAGTGCATTCGAGTCTTTCTTAAATCGGCTAAATGTCCTTCATGGTTCCTAGACTTGACCACCACGTCATCGATGTAGATCTCTACAATCTTGTCGATCAACTCGTGAAAAATATAATTCATAGCTCGTTGATAAGTTGCACCGGCATTCTTTAACCCGAATGTCATGACTATCCATTCGAACAAATCAATATGACCAAAGGCATCGAAGGTTTGTCTTCGAGATATCTTCTATTGCCATGAAAATTTGGTTATAACCCGGCATTCCCGTCCATAAAGGCGATGACTTCATAACCACCGGCTTTGCATCTACCAAGAAATCGGCAATTGGCATCGGATATCCGTCCATTGGAGTAGCTTTATTTAGATCTCTCGAAATCTATATAGACTCTCATTTTTCCATTCTTCTTATATCTTTGAACTATACTCGAAATCCACTCTGCATACCTGCATGGCCGAATAAAGTTTGCATCTAATAATCTTTCAATTTCTTTTTTCACATCGGCCAATACCTCCTCTTTATAAATCTTCCATCGAGGTTGTTTGTAGGGACGATATCCGGGTTTAATAGGCAATCGATGTTCAACAATAGAGCGATCGAATCCGGCATCTCTATGTAATCCCAAGCAAAAAAAGTCTTTAAACTCTTTTAAAAGATTTATCAATTGTAATCTATACTCTGGATTCAAATTTGTACTAATGTACATTGGCCTTGGCTTGGTACCATCACCAATATCTATCTCTTCCAACTTGTCGGTCGACATGAAACCACGCCCTAGCTTTCCTTTGTTGCCATCGATTGGATTACCCATTAAAAATTACTGTGAGAGCCGACTGCTTGGATCGGCTGTTGATCCCTCGTCAAAGACATTCACGGGACCTTCTCCCCACACTCGCCGGAGAAAACAATCAACACCATCATATTCCCAATAGGCAGGCTCTCAGAACGGCAACACTTACGTAATCATCGGCGTGGACAATTTCAATATCATCTCCAACCCACCGAATAAGAATCTGGTGCATTGTTGAAAGAATAGAGCAATTAGCATGGATCCAATCTCTCCCTAGAAGCAAACTGTATGCCCCTTTGCCATCAATGACAAAGAATGTAGTAATCAAAGTCTTTGACCCAATCATCAACTCAACATGCACAGCTCCACGGGTGCCAGAAGGATTGCCAGCAAAGTCCCTGAGAACCATGTCGGTTTTTAACAAGTCTTCACTTGTCATCCCAAGTTTTCTGAAGGTAGTATATGGCATGATATTGATGGCGGCTCCTCCATCAACAAACATTTTAGTCGAGGCTTGCCGTTGACGTATCCTTTCGAATAAAGTGGCTTCAAATGATGATATTTGGCTGGTTTATCAAAAACGCCTTCTTGTGTCAAGACAAGTCGTGCCATCAAATCTTAAAACTCACTTTCGTTAAAATCGGAGTACACTTCCTCTTGAACATCCTGGCCTTCGGGAGCTATGAACTCTGATGGAAGGAAGAAGGCCATACATGCATCAACCGAAGGACCACGCTCATCGGGCTTCTTCTTAGGACGCCACATCTGTCCTTTCTCAACAGCTGCTTGTTTCAACTCTTCGTTCCTCAAACGCTGAACTCTTCTCTTTTGGCTCTTTCTCAGTCCTAGAGGGCACCACTACCCTTTCTGCCATACATACTCATGGGGACCTTCCTCTCCATTGTATCCCTTATAATGAGTCCAACTTTGATATGCAAATCTTTTCCTTTGCCGATCGTCCTCAGGAAATTGTGTTCCAAGTCTTTCATGGACGGGACGGCGGTTGACTCGAGACTGCCTATACCCCGAGTATTGATCACCGCATTCGGGGCAATTGTTTCTAGCGAGGCGCTTTCAAGCCTTCATTCCAACAATGCTTAAAGAATGAACAACCCCAATGAGACTGCTCCTGTTCTCTCATATGTTCTTCTTGTTCCCTTCGATACACCTCTTCTTCATATCTTTGGCGTTCTTCCATAAACCTTTGTTCTTCATAATACTCCCTCTCTTGCTGCCTCTGCCATTTGTTCAGTAAAATACGTGATGTAATCCTAGGCTTAGAAGTTTCACCTCTTTCAGTTCGGCTATTCTTGAACCGGACCTTTTGCTTCAGCTCTTCACTTGTGATTTGCTGATCAGGGTCTACAGTACCATTCTTCTTCGCTCTGTCAGAGGTTAACACCTTCACCTTGCCTTTACCTTTAGGATCATTTGCAGAAACCATATTCACGGAGAAAGAAATCATATTCTCGAGGAAAAGGTTGACCATCAACCTTCATCTTGCCATCAAACTTGGATGTCTCTCTTGGATAGCTTTACGAATCCGCACTCGAACACTCGACAATCATTGATGGAGTGAGAATTAGTGTTATGGTAGCCACAATACCTTTTGTCTTTCACTCCTTCGTAGCGCATGGGATGGGATGTCCGTCTGGCGGTTTGATACGTCCTTCTCTCACCAAAGAACTCAAAGAGTTTGTGCGCCTTAGTAACATCAAAATCATAAGTCCCTTTTTGTTGCCTCAACCAAATAAGTGACTAACTTGAGTAGGCTCTTTTGCCCAAATTAGTTCAGCTGCAGCTATCTCATCTTCATCATCATACTCAGTTGCTTCTTCCAGAAAGCTTTGATACATCTCATTAGCAACATTGCCCTTTTGGAAACGGTTATCTCTCCTGAACCCTTGAGCTTGATTACTCATCACTGCCAATCATTGCGATAGTTGACCAAAGTCATCAAACTCCATGCCGAATAGCTTTTCTCTGACATTCGGCTGCATGCCTGCTATCGCCATCCCCGGCAACTGATCATCTGGCAGACTCAAGGAGTAGCAAAGGTTCTTGGTTTCTCTAAACCTACGAAGATACTCTTGCGGTGTCTCATTAGCCTTCTGTCTCAGACTCATGAGGTCAACCAGCTTCTTCTCATTAGTACCTGTGAAGAAATATGAATGGAACTTCTGCTCTAATTCTGCCCATGTGCCGATGGAATGCGCTGGCAAAGATGTGAACCATGTGAAAGCTGGCCCTGTAAGAGACAACGAAAAATACTGAATTCTCCAAGCCTCATCTGTGGAAGCCTCTCCAAGCTGCATCAAGTACTAACTGATATGCTCTATGGTGCTAGTATCATCCTGGCCAGAAAACTTGGTCAAATCTGTTGGAGGCTTCACCCTTGGAGGAAGTGCCACTCTATTGTACCACTACGGATAAGGAGACTTGTATGCAGTAGGGCCCGATTCTTTGGCTTTAAGCCAAACCGATTACATCATATCGGCCATCCTGCATGATAATATCAATACTTGAATTGGAGTTCCTGTTCACGCCTTCCGGAAGGCGATCCCCGATGCACTCTTGTATCCTAGATTTGGTAAAGCATCAATAGCACTATAATCGATAAATTCGATATCCATTTCCATACATATTCTTTTTGCAATCTGTTTGACGCGGAGATACTCGAAAGCTGATGGTGGTACATCTCCCGTTGTACCAAATGTCACCGGCCATAGGTAGGAGGTCATTGTTTTTCATTGGGAGCTGGTCCACCTTTGTTTGAGCCGATGCTCCATCATCTCCAGCAGGCTTTTCTTGATACTTTGGCACATTGAAAAGTGTTGGTCCATGGATTGGACCAATATGTTCCTCAAAGTATTTATTGGCCGTTGGACCAAAAGTGCTAACCATGATTGCCCGAAAGGTGTTCAGAAAAGCTGTATGGTGATTTGTCATAGTTTCTCCCATAGCTCTGTAGACCAACTCTGACATCCTCTGAGCATCCTCCTCTTCGGTGTAATCAGATTGGTGCGGAAGAAGAACCCCTCGGCAATGATTGTTTTTGAAACACTTTGTTGCTTTTATTCTTGGAAAAGGACATCAAGCACTTCTGCTGAAATTGCTCACTTGCTTGCTGGACCAATTCCCTTGAGCTTTCCGGCAACTCATCCATGGTCACATCTAGAACGTGATCGTTGTTGATTTCAGGCATCTTGAACTGCAAGTGGTCCCACCGAGCGTGCCAAAAAGTGTGCTGACACAAAATGTGGTGCACTGTGCCTTACACACAGCAAGCCGAAAAAGCGTGGATTCAATCAGGTGCTCGGGCGGTTTAAAATCCGGAAGCGTGCCAATCAGTTTGACCTGAAACTGGTAAGGGATAAAACTGTTAAATACAAAACTGGAACTTGCTGGATGAGACCAGACAGTTCCACATATACGGCCCTGAAGCCACTTACGACAACATACAGCTATAGAAGCTATCTGCCAACATACTCATAGATCATTTGGCTAGTATAAAGATAGAACGTGTAAAACGTTGATTGCCGAATACGTACGCATGAGAAGACATGTTTGAACAAGTCAAAGCTGATCATGAGTTAAAGCATTACCAATCTCGGCAAACTAGCCGATTTGGGGTCCATGAAGAAGGAACAAACAAGCTTGGCACGAATAAACCTATTAAAAACTCGTATCGCCGCCGCACGACACTTAGCTCTATCAAGGTTTAAACGCTTTTAACGTGCATGAACCCACAACATGTGACAACCTAGATTGATCTAATTCGGCTATGTAAGCATGTGATCTATCTATCACGATGATATGAAAGTAAGAACGTTTGAGAGCAAATAGATCTATAAAAGTAAAGAGCTGAAACTTATCAATCTAGATTGGGCAAAAGAGCGTTACGAATATATAAAACATTAAAAACATGCAACACATGATAACGTAATGAATCTACTAGATCTTGCCAAATCTAATAGAGCCGATAACTATCTTGCTTTGCTAAGCTATCAAGCAACGCCGCCGCCGCGACCATCTAGTCGAGATAAACAAAGCATAAGCAAAGACTTCTTGATTGTCAAGCAAATGCACGCCGACGGCCATCCGGTCGAGACAAACAAGACTACTTGCATCAACGTCTAAATCCACCGCATGATACTAGACATGATAACAAGGTTGTCAAAACTTACGGAGGTCGACGGATCGATGGTTCCTCTCGAAGAACTTCGGCGACCACGACAAAGGACTTCGAAAACTTGGCACGGGGGCGGGTGTATTGATTTGGTTGTGTATATT